>CM042085.1:22865291-23551541 GCA_023512835.1 Taxillus chinensis | reverse complement strand
CATAGTGAAGCAGGACGAGACATCCTTGGTGTAGGATTTATTTTATAGACTGTTTGTTTTTATTTTATTTTATCATTTATTTTTCCAGACTCGGGTCCGTGGAAGTTGTATTGATATTATAGCATGACTCTGTTATTAATAAATTATTTTCCTAAACTTCATAGCATGTGGGAATGTACAGGAATACCCCTGATGTATGAATGTACAGGTTTATCGGTGCTAGTCACTAACCCTTGACCCTTCAGGTGCGGGCATAGGGAAGTCACACTCTTAGTTTCGGTCCTTCCGGGATTTTGGGGCGTGACATATACAAACAAGCATACATAAAAGTACTAATAGGCAATATCCTCCTAGAAGGAAAGCCTCCACCAACCTCTAATAATACCTAAAAGGCCAACAAATAACAAACAAACAACAACAACAATAACAATAGGGGTGAGCCATAAACTCAGTAGGTGACCTATAACTCAACACCCAACCATGCAATATATACTTAATACGCATGGGTTTGCAGTGCAAAACCAAACAAACAACAATCATTAGGACTCATCCTAACGCAAACCATAATCAGGGAATGGATTCCTAGCTCAAAGCATTCAGTTGTCACAATAGCTCTCATAACATATAGTTCAATCACCTAGTTCCAGGGGATAAGGATTCCACTCCAATACCGTCACACACTGCGGGATACGCTGCTCAACTATACCAGGTCGAGAAGACTTTTGATATAATGAAACATGTAATGACCCATGTTTAAGGATGTGAAGAGTTAGTTATTTATGTGTTTGGGCAAGGACTCTTGACCAGACAGTTAGCGGGAGTCTAAGGGCATAATGCCTCAGTAGGGGTCTCGTTGCCCAGTAAGTGAGCAGGGATCAAGGAGGCAACACCCCTTGTGGGGATTCTGGGGTAGCGACCTGGAGGCCAAATTATTTGGAGAAGCTAACATGGATTGTCGTGTAAAGGCTTGGTCGATGCAGCCTTGGTTGATGTGGGATAGTGGTTGACGTGGTCAACCTGGCACAATTTTGGTTGAGGTCGATCAGGGTAATTTCTAGAGGCTTTTCCTGAGTTGGTCGATACAAGATGATTTTTGATGTGAAGTTGACATGGTCAACCCCACTTCATATTAACCATGTTTAATATGGAAATTGGTTGATGTGGCTAGTTGGTCGACGAGAGAAAATGATGGTGGATGGGATCGATGTGTGTGTATTTTGGTCGACATCGACCCTGCGACAATGTATTTTTGATATGTCTTTTTATTTTGTGATTTTAGAGTTCTGGGTATTATTTCGAAGCCGTCAAAGAGAGAGAGACCGAGAGAGAGAGAGAGAGAGAGAGAGAGAGAGAGAGAGAGAGAGAGAGAGAAATCACTATCGGTTCAATCATTGCTGCTGCATTCTTGAGGGTGGGAGACGTTTATCAAAGAGGAGCAAGAAACAAGGAGGATCTTTTGATTCCAAATCCTAATGCAACCAAAGTTGAGGTAGGAATTCTGTACTCTCTTAAACCTATTCTAAGGTTAGGTCTCAAGCTAGATGATATATATATATATATATTTATATATAAATTCATATAATCTGAACTCCTATATGAATGTTAACCTTCATTGACATGTTATGCTTGTGGGTGTTGATGAGTCTGTGGTTAGTGGAGATTAAGGGTCAATTTCGTGGTAGTTAGTTATGGAGACTGTCGGGGTGTCCATTGCTATTCGTCTCGTGTTTGTGTTCATTCATTTTAGTTCCATAATATGATTTTGTGGGAAAATTACGGGAGGGCATGTTGGAGGTTAGCACAACTAGTAAATGGGGCTTGTGTGATATGTATGTGTCAAGTGTATTGATTGAGGCATACTATTAAGAATTCTATAATGAGTCATAATGTATGTTCTATGGTATGTTCTTATTATGAGTGTGGATATGTATTATTTTGTTATGCTTTAAATTGTGTTATATAAAATTGTGATGTGAGACCTATATGGCTATGGTTGTGGTAGCATGTATGGCTATGGTTGTGGTAGCCCTCGTGGCTATAGTTGTGGTAGTCTGTGTGGTTGTGGTTGTGGTAGCCCATGTGGCTATGGTTGCAGTAGCATGTATGGCTTACTTATGTATTATCTAAATTACGAGTACCCTAAAGTTAAAGTGTTGATTATAAATTGTTTGTGTATTATTGCCACGACACTGCACCTGCATACTATTCATGTAAATATTAGGAGCATGGGATAGGTCGGAGAGATATGATCCCTACTGAGTTGTGGTTGCTCACCCCTCCTGTTGTGATTTGTTTCTTTTCAGGAATCTAAAGGCATTAGGTGGGACACCAAGGTGGAAGATTGATTATTTTGGTTGATTGTTTTCATTTCATTTTGAATTGTTCTGTGGAAATTGATGTAACCCCATTAGGGAATGATGTAAAAGAGTTTTGGTTATCAAATAAAAATATATAGTAGGAGTTACGAACCGGTTTCCTCAGATTGGAAATTCGGGGCGTCACAGAACATCTTTCCAAAGACACCTAGACTTTGACACTAGCATAACATCTCAGGGGCCTCTGCCACATGTCATCGGGAGCCTTACAACATCACATCAAGACATCCTAATCGCATTAGGACTCAACATGTCCCCCATAATCCCAAATAGGATCAACAACACATCAAGACATAGCTTGTATCAATCTTGGGACGCAGTCTGTCTTCACCAGGACATAGCTTGTCTGTGATCCTTAATAGGATCCCAATAATTGGATGTTACCTGTATTCACTAGGGCAAAGCTTGTCTATGATCCTTAGTAGGATCCCATCAGTACAAAATCAGCTCATCAGATCGTAGCCTCACTTAATAGAGTACATCACAATCCTAGGGGCCCAAGCTACCTGTCACACCCACGTAAGGGTGTATCCGCACCGAGCTCAATTTAGCTCAAGTTCAACCACTAAATATGCTAATAGGCATAATCAAACAATTCACATGGACCCAATAGCCTCATATATCGCACATAGATATGCAAGCAAGCATAACATATCATAAAAGACCTAAAGGTCTCACACAATATACATATACAAGCTAACCATAACAGTCAACATACCATGAGGCTCTCATAGTGCTAACCACCCTTACCGCCCACCGACACCTTTTCCCTCATGGCCCAAACCATAGCATCAAACAAACCATGATAAACCACGAGGGTTTCATCACATAGCCTCACTAGGCTCTCACAATGCCAACTGAGACACCATGTACTCTTTTAATCCCAAACCTATCTTACATAATCCACAACAGAGAACATCATGTTTTACCCTCACCGGATTTCCCATTTGGAACGTTAACATCAACCTAACACATAGGCCTTAACCTCCTCCAAACACGGAGCTAAACACACATACAACGAACTAACTAACATTGTAATACAGCTAAATAGCTCATAAAATACTAGGATAACGACCCCTAATGTCCACACAAGGTCCCCCCTACACGTCCGGAGTGAAACAGAGACGAAACAACAAAAACGGATAAAAATAGTACAACCGCTCAACCTAGACCTCAGACTGTCTCATAACAGCTAAACATCTGCCTCACCCAAGAGGGTACAATATCAGCACACCAAAAGCTCTTCTTAGGCCCTAGCCTATTACACCTAACTCAAGAGTATATCAACTCAGGGGTACCTCAATTCAAGGGGTTCTTGTAGAGACATGTGTTTAGATGCTTTATGAGATAGTCATTATTTGGTAGTGAAGATACCATTTCGGTACTGTGCTCAGCGATACGAGCGTTTTGGCTGTAGTTGGGTCCAATTTGGAGTTTGAAACACCGAAACCGAAAGGGCAGTTGTGTAATTTTGGGTGTTATTAATTAAGGAATTAGCACAAAAATATAAATAGGGAAGGGAGAGAAAAGAGATAGCGAGGAGGTCATTGCGTTCCCTAGTTTTGGAGAAGGCATAGAGCATGGAAAAAGGAGTTTGCCGAATTTGGAGCTTGAAGTTTGAATTTGGGGTTGATTTATATGTGAATTCTTACCTGGTAGGTGATCCTAAACTTCTTTCCTTAGTTTTGTTTTTGATATTCATGAGTACGCCATGATTTATGAGATTTGGCGTGGACCCTAGATTTTGGAAGAAACCCAAGTTGGGGTTAAAAATGATAATTTAAGTAATATGTGAACAAGGTATGCTACATCGTAGTGAATATGTGTATATGTGATCTGGAGGCTTTATAACTGTGTATTTCATAAGGGCTGAGAAGTCAACTATGGGAAACCTATACCTAGATCTAGATCGGAATTTATATATATATATATATATATATATATATATATATATATTGAGGTTTATATATATATATATATATACTGGCATTTAGAACGCGTTATGTGGTGGAAATTGTAGTTTTTAAGGTAAAACAGTAGGTTTGTGCGTGTTTGGGGGTCGTTGAGATGGTTCTAGATGAAGAACAGGTGAAAGACAACGAAGAGCAGTACATTTGATGAACTGGGACGTCGGCGGCACGCTTAAAGGTCGATGGCCAAGGGTAGAAGGCCGAGGGTCGAAGGGGCAAAAGGTCGATGGTCGAGGGGTCGAGGGTCGAAGGTTCGGAGGTCGAGGGTCAAAGGATCTTCGAGGAAGATCTTTAAGGTAGATCTTCGAGTCAGGATCTACGAGGCTGCGTTCCAAGAATCTTCGAGGTCACGTTCCAAGAATCTTTGAGGTAGCATTTTAGGATCTTCAAGTCAGAATCTTCGAGGTATGGAATTTTGTTGTGAGTCGGGCATGAAATGTTACGTGAAGTGGATATGGTTATGGGTTTAAAACCTCATGGCGGGCGGGGGACTTGATTGTGGAGTTGTGTTGGTTTGATGGTTGGTCAACCGAGGTCTCATCTAGGGCTGGTTAGAGGGCAAGGTCCCCTACATGGCTAGTTGATAGCAGAAGGTCCCATGTGTGGCTTCTTTTATGCTATGGTCCCACTGAGGTGGGCAGGTAGTAAGAGCCTTATCCTGTGTTGATCAGCTAAGTTGTAAAGTATGTGTGACTTGATTGTCTGACCTTGTGTGGCTATATTTTCATTGTATTGCATAATACTATGTTGTGTGAACACTGTTGTGTGTGTGTGTTTATATTTTCATGGGTAGTGTATAGGACACTATGTGCATTAATGTGTACTTATACATTCATTGGCACATGTATACACGGGTATCGTGTTTTAGGTCACCTATTGAACCCTTGTGCTTATCCTACATTGTTATCTTGACTTTCAGGTTCAGGCAGGAGGTAACCTCGAGATTTGCAGTCGAGCAAATCAAGCAGACCAGACCTTTTGATGTATGAGACTATGTCCATTCTGCCTATTTTGTGTTATTACTGTATTGGCTTCTTAGACTTGGGTCCGTGGTTATTGTAATATACCTCAGAATGTGTATGTTATTATATGAAGATATTTTCATTCAGTTGCATGGTTTTGTGTGTATAGGAATACCCTTGTTGGCCACTGTGAGCCATTTTTTATGCTAGTCACCAACCCCTTGCCCTCGAGTGTGAGTATGGGGCATTTATGTATCCGGTTTCGGGTCTCCCGAAGTTGGGGGTGTGACAATTATAGCCACCCACCAACACAAGCTCAACTGCTAAATATACCAGTTTAACCACTGAATACCAGCAAAATAGCCACCCTCCAAGCCCCTAAAGATTTTAAAGAGCTAAATCCATAACCGTATTCAAATCACCTAACATGCTATGCTAAGCAAACACGATATCACGTACCCCTAAAAGGCGTAAGAATTTATTTTATACCCAAAAACATGGCTTATAAAGCTTTCGGATCACTGTCGACTACACCAAAACAAAACTGTCTAACTTCTTGAGCCCCGTGCTCGATGCTCCTGCTCGATACTCGACGCTCGATGCTCTTACTCAAGCAACACACAAACTCACTGCTTGAGGCATACTGCTCGAAGCACCCTACTCGACACTCGGCTTAAGCTTGCTCGATGCTATATTCTGCTCGAAGCTCCTTACTCGACACTCGGCTCGAGGCTAGCTCAATCTTGAGCCTCGAGTAGACATCGAGCAGCTTACCTGAAGCAAATGGATTTCTAGCACATCCTATCGATATTAGGCTATCACAACAACCTAAATTCAATGTTAACAAGCAAAATTGGCTTTCCCCAAATTCTAAGGTTCATCACCAACCATGATTTCTACCCAAATCATGCATGCTAATCCCACTAGGATTAATGTAGAGAGATAAAATCACCTACTTGGAGGTAGGGTTATGCATCTACCCATTCTAGACACTCGACTCAACCCGAACCCACTCGTTACCCACGAATAAAAATTATACAAATGAGTGAGTTTGTTGAAAATTTTATTTTATGGTGGGTTAGGTCGGTTGATGGGTGAGAATGCTCAAACCCGCTACTAACCCGACCCGCCACACTCCATTATAAAAATAGAGTAAATCTTATCATCTATCTATTAGACATTAGTTTATTACCGTCTCTCTCATTGTGAGGGGTGAGAGTTATATAACATGACGTCTATGATTGTGAGTTTGTGATATTGTGATTCATAAATCTCATATCTTTTCTCATTTGTAATTATAAATACTTAGTGAATAAAATAATATACTTTTTATTATAATTATTTTATATTTTATATGTTTAATTTTTTTAGTATATGTCGTTTAATTATATACCGATAAATGCGGTTGGCACTCGTTCAACATGTCATACCCGTCGGTTAGTACCCACCAAAAATTTAACATATCCGCCGATTATTGAGGTTAATGGATTAATTGAAAGGTGAAGAATTAATTACTCGTTAATGATGAGTTAGTTGATGATTTAGCCTTTTACCCGATCTCACTCGACCCATGCACACCCTCACCTGGAGGTATTATCACAAATCGGATAGCCACAAATCACAAAACCATGACTCCAAGCTCGAAGCT
Organism: Taxillus chinensis; assembly: GCA_023512835.1. Taxonomy (NCBI): domain Eukaryota; kingdom Viridiplantae; phylum Streptophyta; class Magnoliopsida; order Santalales; family Loranthaceae; genus Taxillus; species Taxillus chinensis. The sequence continues at coordinate 23,544,586 of CM042085.1, read as the reverse complement.
CCTCAAGCTCCAAGCTCTTCTTCACGCACAGCCCGAATGAACACAACTGCGTTCTCTCTCTTTCCTCCAGCTGTTTATAATTCTAGATATTCCTTAATTAATAAACATTTAAAAATCATAAATGATATTCTAAAGTCACGAACTCCAAATTGAGCTCAATCATTGTCAAAACGCTCAAAATAACGAGACATCACTATTTATATGTTTTCCAATCCAATTGACCGCTCAAATGTAAGGTCAACCAATAAACCTTAAAAAGCCAACAAATGAACCACTTGAGGCTCGACTCCAAATTGAGCCCAACTAGTATCAAAACACTCACACTAGTAGTCACATCACCGTCCAGATAGTTACATCCCCATAGATTGGCTATCTTGCAATGTCACCCAAAATATGAGTTTTTACAAGTTGCATTCTCGGTTTCGGATCCCCTAGAATTGAGGACGTGACATGGGGGCCCTGCATGGCTAGGATAAGAGGTGATAGAGGGACTATAATAATTTGTTAAAAATTTTACCCCAAAAAGTTAATACAATAAAAGGTTATTTTGTATTTTCAATCTCTACGACAATTTTATTTTTAAATCAGCCAACACTTATTACTTGCTTTTAAAATCTAAAACACTTTTAAAATAATATTTTAACAAACTCTCACCCACTTATTTTCAAAGTAACTTTTTTCCTATCACATCTAAAAGCAGCTTTTTTTAAAAGCACATCATTACCAAACTAGGCTAATATGTGTTTTGTCTTAACACTTTCATTATACTTATTTCTCAATATATTGAGAAATACTTTATAAATCTTATAAAACAAGTTAAATATAGAGTTTATGTTGTAATAATAATATGACTTTTTTTTATTAACTTTGTTTCCATAAATAAATGGAAACAAATTCTTATAAGAGATTTGTTACTAGTGTTTTTAACTGAAAAGTATAGGTATGGGCATGATAACATGATATAAACAGAGGCAAAACTAGGAATAACAATGAATTAGGTTGAAATTGAGTACTATCTGACTTAAACATGTATAGCCCAAACTATAAAAATACTCTAACTCACGGCCCCACCCCGATAGTTTGGACAATTCGGGTGGATCAAGGCAAAATTTTTTATTTTAATCTTATTTAAAAATGTAATAAAATACTAGGTAGGAGCAGGGTGGACAAAATCCAAGCCCAAACTAATGATTTATCGAGATAAGTCGAGTGGAACGAGATAATATTGCTATCATAGGCGAAGACTTATATATATGGTTATGTAATTTTAGTAGTCTGCCCCTCTGTGTTGCCACATGTCATATTACCGATATATTTTATAACAAAATAAATACAAATTGACATCCAGTCATCTATGGAATAGGCAAATACGATAAATATATTGCAACATTGGCAAATTAACATCCAGTCATACATTCATCTAATCATCTCTTTCCATAGTTATTAGAACCGGACCGGACATCGACTCAACTAAGGCACCGGGTGATTGGATCACTAGTTCAACCGTCGGATCAGTGATCAAACCGGTCATATAATTAATAATTATATATAAATATATATTAATAAAAAATAAATATTTTAAACTAACACATTTAAATTATGCTTTTAATATAATACTATTTATTTTTAATAGGTATTTTAAACTTTATTTTTTGAATAAAGTTGAAATGATATTGAAGTGAAATGACAATATTAGTCATTACTTTTAAATTAAATAATATTTTATAATTTTTTTAAAAATTGATCAATTCTGTAAAACCTAGTCGGATCAGTCGGGTCACAAAAATCGATTTGAGTCAGCTGGATTTTTTTGTTTTTTTTATAAAAACAGTCCAACCAATTAAGTGTTCGAATTACCGATTCACCAGTCCGGTTCCTAACTATGTCTCTTCCTATGCCTTTAGGTCCAACCCTGCTTGTCTCCTCCGCACACACCGGTGAATAACACCCCTAACACGCCAGTGAATATCAAGAATGCAAATAATGTTAAAAATTAAAAATAATATTATTTTAATATTGCTTGGACGACGACCACCTTGACTTGGATGGGACGTGCATCGTCGGGCCTGATAGGGCCACGTTTTCCGCCGCAATAGCTACTTTCACTCATTTAGACGTCCATAATCTCGGGCCATCCCACAAACAGTTCGGGCCATCACTCATTCAGGCGTCCTCAAGCGCGGCTGCATTGCCCTTGCCAGCCAACTATTTGACGAAATGGGAGGGGGATAGGGTGGAGGTGACGGGCGACAGGTAGAGGGCAGGGGAGGGCGGCAGGATCTAAATTGAAGATTAGAGACGTGAGAGTCTTTTAGGATCTTAAAATAATTATGGGTTGGATGATGATATGTTAATTTAGTTAGAAGCAAAAATTTTAAGAAAAATTATTTAAAGTTATATTTAGTGAATGGTATAGCTTGAGAAAATAATTAGTTAAATATGACATAATTTAAAGACTTATATATAAACTTTTTTTAAAAATTATAAGAATGCTGATTAAATAACATATTACATAAACTTATTCGTTAGTATAAGAATGCCGAATGAATTAGCATAAAAGAAGTCTGATCGTCCAACGGGGTATTCGAAACGCTGGAGGGTAAAAAATAAAAATAAAAAAAATCTGATCCAATAAAAAACACCTCATAAGTCAAACCGAGTAGCAATCAGGCAGTGCAAGGATAAAACGTGTACGGAGGATATGGCGTTTTGCAAAATATTTATATTTGATTTGAAAAAAAAAAAACAAACGTAAATGCATAAAACAAAATGGCAAAAAGGGTCACGTTAGCGAACATGGGCATCATTATAATTAATTATGAGCAGTTTTGTGTTACTTAAATCTAACATCATGGGGACCAGCTTTTTATAAGAAAAGGTGTCGTTATGTTGAATTAATTTTTAGACTTTTTTATAGAAGAAGAAGAAGAAGAAGAGAAGAAGAAGAAGAAAAAAAAGGTTGCCGCGGGGTTCTCAGATTTTAAAACCCCGTGTCATCATCTGCGTTCATATTTCGAACAGTACGATTATACGCTTCTCTTCCAAGTCGCCAATCCATTTTTTCTTCTTCTTCTTCTCCCGCAGATCGATCGATCTGTCCTTATCGAGCTCGGGTTAAACCCTTGTTCGTTGGTCTTTGCCCACTGTGGGTAAGTGGTCCCGCCGCTTTCTGCGGATTCGCACTGTTTCATGTGAATTGCATCCTCTCTTTGTCGGTTTCTTTTGTGTTGCGGTTCTTACTTCTTAATGTTTGGGTTAGGCAGGTCTGTTGATTTATCTTTGGATGTTTAAATAGATATTATAGCTGTGTGTTTTCTGACGTAGCCAATGCGAAAAACCTCAACGCATTTGCTTCTGTACTCCACGGATCTGGGCTTGATGTTCGTCGGATTACTGTTTTCCTAAGCTAAAGCTCAAGTAACTATAGTTACGATGCTTTCAAGTTGTTATTTTGAAATGGGTTCTTCTCAATTTTTGTACAAGTAGTACTCTAACTCGATCTATTTGATATGGGTGTACTCTATTACTTTATTACATTTTCAAATAAGAAATACGTGCCAAAATGATGCTGACATGGGTTGTAACCTCCGATCTGCTGCCCCTCTTCGTGATTCAATTTGTTTTCATTTGTATGATTCCAGCGGCAAATGCATATTTCACGGATCCGTTTTCCTTTACCCTGTATTGGCAAGATATATTGGTTATCAAGCTGTGGGATTACATCCCACAAACATGCTTCCCAACTGATTGTATTTATTCTGAATCTGGATCCCATTATGAAATTTTGTTCCGCGTGTCATCCATTACATTATTCTTCTGCTACTTTTCAGGTGCATCATGGCACCGAAGATCAACTCGCCCGACAATAGGACTAGGAGCTCTGTATCAATTTTCATTGTAGTTGGATTGTGCTGTTTCTTTTACATATTGGGGGCGTGGCAGAGAAGTGGTTTTGGAAAGGGAGATAGTATAGCTGTCGAGATCACAAAGACTGGGGCTGACTGTAGTATTCTTTCAAATCTGAACTTTGAGACCCGCCATACTGGTGATGACAGAACGGTCAATGATTCAGAGGCTAAAACTAAGGTATTTGAGCCATGCCATCCTGATTACACTGATTATACACCATGTCAAGATCAAAGACGTGCTATGACCTTTCCAAGGGCAAACATGAATTATAGAGAGAGACATTGCCCTCCCGAGGAAGAGAAGCTACACTGCCTCATTCCGGCGCCCAAAGGATATGTAACTCCATTTCCCTGGCCAAAGAGCCGTGACTATGTCCCCTTTGCCAATGCACCATATAAGAGCTTGACAGTTGAGAAGGCCATACAAAACTGGATTCAATATGAAGGGAATGTATTCAGGTTCCCGGGTGGAGGAACACAATTTCCTCAAGGTGCGGATGCTTATATTGATCAGCTTGCTTCTGTGGTACCAATAAAAAATGGGACTGTCAGAACTGCACTCGACACTGGTTGTGGGGTATGTCAGTTTCTTTAAATTTTCACCTATTTGGAGCTCTTCTTTTCCTGCAGTATTTCTATATCTCTCATCTTTTGGAAATTTAATTAATCCTCCAACTGGGTGCTTTTTGTAGGTTGCAAGTTGGGGCGCTTACCTTTTAAAGAGAAATGTTATAGCCATGTCATTTGCACCACGAGACTCACATGAAGCACAGGTTCAATTTGCTCTAGAGAGGGGTGTTCCTGCCGTCATTGGTGTTTTAGGAACAATAAAGTTACCATATCCATCTAGAGCTTTTGACATGGCCCACTGTTCCCGTTGCTTAATTCCTTGGGGAGAAAATGGTGAGAATTATTCACTTAAGCTGATTATTTCAATCTATGCAGCCTAAACAATAATATGTTGGGGAAATTCTAATGTTGCCTCTTTAAAAATCTAATTTATGCCGGCCAAGCTTCTCCCTTTCACCCTCCCGTTAACCCACAGCACTAGTGGACTTGTGCACATGAAGATCCTTTTAATGTTAAAATTTTGTTAAAGCTCTGTATTTTAGAATCCTTGAATTTCTATCTCTCTTTTCTCTCTGCAGATGGAATGTACATGATGGAAGTTGATCGAGTTCTTAGGCCTGGTGGCTACTGGGTGCTTTCAGGTCCTCCCATCAATTGGAAAAATAACTACAAGGCATGGCAGCGTCCTAAGGAGGAACTCCAGGAGGAACAGAGAAAAATTGAGGAAACAGCCAAACTTCTTTGTTGGGAGAAGAAGCATGAGAAGGGTGAAATTGCCATTTGGCAGAAGCAAGCAAATGCTGATCAATGTCGTAGCAGGCAAGGTGATTCTCAGCTTACTTTCTGCAAAGCTGCATATGCGGATGATGTTTGGTAAGAAGAAGTGGCACTTAACATATAAGACCATTTTATTTGCTTCAATTCTCTCACAAAATACTCATGCAGGATTTTTTTTAAAACTATTTTCGTGGTACCTCCTTTGAATTTGTAAAATTATTATGCCATTGGCCTTACTGGATTCAAATTATTGTAATATAATTTTGTTACTGATTCTTCCTGCAGTTGAATTCAAGCTGCATACTTATATCTGATCACATTTTGCTTTGTATAATTGTATTCCCTCCCATTTTTGTGTTTCAGGTATGGGAAAATGGAGGCATGCATAACTCCATATCCTGATGTTAGCAACCCAGATGAATATGCTGGCGGACAGTTGAAGGCCTTTCCAGAGAGGCTTAATGCTGTTCCTCCTAGGATATCTAGTGGGTCTGTTCCTGGAGAATCTGTTCAGACATACATGAAGGATAACAAATTATGGAAGAAGCATGTAGCAGCTTATAAAAACACCATTAAAATTCTTGATTCCGGAAGGTACCGCAACATTATGGATATGAATGCTGGATTTGGAGGTTTTGCTGCAGCACTTGAATCCCCAAAGTTGTGGGTAATGAATGTTGTACCCACTATAGCCAAGAAAAGTACTCTGGGTGTCATTTATGAAAGAGGATTGGTAGGCATCTATCATGACTGGTATGGCTTGCAATCTTAATTATGTCTGTAAATTGATTTGAATATAATGGCCTGAATAATTGTTCTATCAGTATGAATTCTGCAAACATGCAGAAATATCAAGATGCGTTACTGATGCATATCTTGTTTTTCAAGGGTGCTGGGCAAATTATTCCTCTTAATTGTATGAAACATTTTTTATTAAAAAAAATCCAAACTTTTGAAATTTAAGTTTAATTTATTAAAATCATATAGGCAGTGGAAATCTTTAGGTGGTTCTCATATTCTGGTGGATTTATGTGAGAATTAAATGTATCCTAAGTTAGGAATAATTGAGCACCTCAATTACAAATTTAGCATGCCATTGGGCATCACACAAAAGTTTCCTTTAAAAGAAAAGCTGCTCTCTCTCTCTCTCTCTCATACATTTCTTGAAATTGGTTTTTATTTAGTTTTTTAATGAAATTTATGTGCTTGTAGAATATGAGGCTTTTAATGTATTTTGAAAATTTCATTTATTTAACATATCCCGGGTTCGGTTTCATTTAGCACCTCAATTACAAACTATGCCTTTCGGCATCACTGAAAAATTCCTTTAAAATAAATGCTGCCTTTGGAAATCTCTCTCTCTTTCTCTCTCGTACCTTTCTTGAAACGAGCTTTTATTTTTTATTTTTTAAATTATGAAATTTATGTGCTAGTAGAATATAGGGCTTTTAATCTATTTTGCATTTTAGTTGGGAGTCTCATCTCCAGGGATTACCTGCCTAATATGCAATTATGTGGCTTAAGCATAATATTGTAGCACTTTCATCAAACATGATGAACTTTTGTCTGCCCGCGTTGAATATATGCATATCATTTGTCAGGGTGTTTTATGCTTATTTAATTTCATGGAAAGAGTGCATTCTTTAATTTAAGATGGCTGAAAAAAGTCATGTCACCCGTTTTAGCATATATCTTTTCTACACTAAATAGCTCATGAGTTGGCACGCATATAATGCTTCTATTATGTTTTTCATGCTTGGTTAGGTGCGAGGCCTTTTCTACCTACCCAAGAACATATGACCTTATTCATGCAGATGGTCTTTTTAGTTTATACGAGGGCAAGTAAGTTCACTCTTTAGTATACATTTACTGATGATTAGGAATTGCAACAATGTTCACCCTTCATTAATTCTCTGTAATAGTACACAAAATGGCAACTGGACTTCCACAAATAATTACATTAGGAAAACATGGATGGATTCTCTCCTATGCTCTTTCTGAGCTGATCATAAATTGTCTTGATGATTTATCAGCATCATACACAACTCATTTAACTCATTATAAAACCAACCTGTGTTACTTGCACCAGGCGTCATGTTAGGATGTTCATGTGAGCTCATTTATTTATTTATTCTTTCAATACAGATGCAATTATGAAGATATTCTTCTAGAGATGGACCGGATTTTAAGGCCAGAAGGTGCAGTAATAATCCGTGACCAAGTTGACGTGGCCGTTAAGGTGAAGAAGATAGCCGACGGAATGCGATGGAATACTAAAATGATGGACCATGAGGATGGCCCTCTCATTCCGGAGAAAATAGTGGTTGCTGTCAAACAGTACTGGGTCATGGATGGCAACACTACATCCTCGCTGTGAATTGACAAATTATTGATTATACTTTGAAGCTGGCCATGCATGCACCCTCCTTTTCCTTTTACATTTGTCCATGTACGTTGTACTGCTGTAAGAGATGAATTTCTTTCTTTCTTCTTCTTTCTTCTTCTTCTTCATCTGTCTCTTTGAGATGAATTTCCTTGTAAGAGGTTTTGCAAGCTACATTCTTACTGAATTGGGTTGCCCTTTTTCTAGAGGCCATGAAAGACAGCCAAGTCTGTAATGTCAATGTCACGACCAAAAGTTAGCAGTTGGAACCGTTGTACCTTTCCAGATATAAATAATATATAATCTGTGGGGTTCAGATTGGTTGGCAACCTTTTGCTCAACTTGGATATGGACCATAAACGATATCCATTCCCGTTAGGCTTGTTCAAGGTTTTTTTTTTTTTTTCTGAACTTTTGGTGTTCATATTCGTAAGTCGCTGAAATAAATCTTGTGGCAAATGAATTATATTTGCCAAAAGATAATTAGTTAAGAATACTGGACCGGACCCGGAAATCCAGAACATGAACTAGATTAATGGTGCCGTCCCATGCCTTATCATGCATTTAGGTGGGGGCTTGGCTCCTTCGATTAATAATGCCATGTGTCTGTCATGTGACTAGTATCAAAATCAGAACTTGTGCTGCACCATTGGTGCCTCAATCATGGGCGCAAATAGGGCCTGCTCATTAACTATGGTGGGGGCTGGGCGTCTCTCTACTTCTCGTTTTGTGTGGGCTAGATTCCTCTAATGTCCCAGAGCACTAGAATTTTTTTTTTTTTTTTACGTCCGGGGCTGGCTTGCAGTAGAAGTTGGACCAAATCACCTATTCCTCATGGGTTGGAAACTTAAGCATAAGAGCAACCCCCTTTATAATCCGTGATTTCTCACCATGTCTTGTCTTCTTGTAGCTTCGAAATGGCATTGACGACAACCTCTTCAAATTTGGTGGCTGTTAGCTGTGATGTGAATTTTCTTTATGCTATGCTAACTTCAACGTACCATAGCTTGTCTTAGGGTGTTATAGTAATGTTTCTTAGGAATTTGCCCTAGATGATATGATAAATAAAGTAACCTTTTAAATATAATAATAATAATAATAATAATAATAATAATAATAATAATAATAATAATAATAATAATAATAAGATAAGATGAGCAATTTTAAACGAGCGGGGAAAACAAAAAAGAAAGCAAATTCTAAAGATATTGTCAGTATCACATCAATCACTCTGGGCGAGTGTGAACTTTGTGGGACCCTGGGACTGAAAATTCTTAATCGCGAGCTGTAAATAAGCTGTGCCCATATACATATAGATGATTGCATTACATGGCAGGTGTTGCAATCCCAGATACGTTTTCCTCCTGCCCACCCTGTAGCTGTAACCATCCCTACCCTCGGCAAGTCTTTTTGTAGAACTAGTTCTCAGTGAGGCAGGTTGCTAAATATTCTCCCACTGGTTTCTCCCAACTCACTATATAACAAATCCAATTTCCTTGAGGTACTTTTTAGTTTCTGTTTTAAGGGTACTTGGTGTTTGATTCTCATCATTTTTGTCTTCTGTTTTTTTTGTCGTGTCAGTAGCCTGCAGATAGCTGCTAGCTAGCTACTTGGTCTGTGTTTGTGTTGTGTGGTTAAAAAACCGCGTCGTGTAATCCTGCTGTGTCATTTCCACTCATCCATTCGGTTCTGTCTTTTGGTGCATGCAGTAAGTAATTGTCACCTCAAGGACACCAAGGCAATGGCAAAGCGTATAGCATCCTCCAAGAGCCCCTCAGTCAACAGCGACAACACCTATGTTGCCTCCTTTTCCTCTTACTTGAGCACCACCAAAAAGGAGGGCCTTTACTTGGGCAAGAAGACAAGGAATCTGGATGGTGAAATCGGCGTTTTCAGCGCCGAGAAATACTTCAGCGAAGGAATGGAAGCTGCTAATACTAGAGCCCTCAAGGGTGCTGCCACAAAGTTGCTGCACAAGAATCACGAGAATCAGGGGACCAGGCAGGAGCCTGGAAGAAAGCAATTTCAGAGAGGAACTCCTAGCAATCGCTCCGAATCGAGCTGGAATAGCCAGAGCACACTCCTGCATGCTGCTAGGCCAAGAAACCTTCCCAGGAGCAAGTCAAGTGGAGCAAATGTGATGGGGTTTCTGGCGAATTTCGGGTGCAACTGCTGCCGCAGCTCAGATAAGAGTTCTGTGGGAACCATCGATGGGTTCATGGACAACAATTTCCAAAGAAAAATGGTCCCGAGGGAGCCATTCAAAACCAGCTTAGACCTTGTGGATCTAAGTCAGAGAACTGATGAGAAGGTGATGAGCTTCGGGAGAAGGCTGAGCATGCTGAATCAGGCAACCGTGGAAACTGAGATTCCAAGGGTCTCCAGTGGCATCAATGACAATGAGAGCGACGCGAGCTCAGACTTGTTCGAGATAGAGAGCTTCTCGAGCAAGCTTAACCAGTTCCTGGCCCAGCAAGCGTTTGACGGCACACCAGGCTGTGTCACACCCTCAACTTGTTATGCCCCCAGCGAGGCCAGCATATCGTGGAGCGTTGTTACAGCCAGCGCCGCAGATTTCTCGACCGTGTCAGGCTCCCCCAAATTGGCTGTTGCAGCCACAAGTACTCCAAGAAGCACCAGCAGAGAAATACAGCGGCGGCGACCAGGCATTCTGTTGGGCTGCAGGAGTGAGAAGGCCGTGAGCGTTGCAGGGAATGCCACCAGGGCATGTGACCAAAGGCCAAATCCTGACCCAAGAAGTTGTCCCAGGTCGGAAATGTCGACCAAGATGGCTGCCGGATCCGAGTTCAGACAGGGGCAACATGAATCCACCCCACACTCGAATCATCTATGCGTTCATCACTAGTTTGGATTTCGTTTTCATGTTTCTGTTTTTAAAATTGCCTATGTATCTATATATATATATATATATATACGACTACGAATCCCATGAATTGGCTTTATGCTAATCGGTTAGGATTTCAAGATATGACCCAACAAATTTCATGTTCTAAGGAAGATTGCAAGATCAGATCCTACCATTATAAGAACAAATATATTGTTATGGTTACGATTACCAAAAAAAAACAAACTACAGGCCAACAAATATCAGGTGTTAATTTTGATTCAGAAGTTTTAGGCCAAACACTGCCGACAGACAGACTTCTGCCGAGGGCTGGCAGTAGTACGAAACGTGCAGAGAGCATTCTCATAAGTCATAAGCTATAGATAGGCGTAACTCTGCCGACAAAATGTGCAGGAGGGTACTATTGTAATATTCTGTCTAGTTTTATATGGTGGGCTGAGGACAGCCATTCGAAAAGCATATGTGCATACGGTTCGCACAACGACCTTGCCACAGTACCATTAACCGTTCCTTATTCATGTCACAGCAACCCGTCTTTAAAACCAAAGAAACCAAGTTTTCAACAATTGGTTGGAACTTTTTTGTTCCTTGCAGCACCAAGAAGCCAAATAATATGTCATTGCAGCACTAAGAAGCGCAATAATATGGCATTGCAGCTTGTGACTGGGGAAAAACCTTGGGCAAAAACAGCTTGAAACATGACTATTTTATAAATAGAGGCTAGAACATTAGTAATAGTTTTTTTTTATAAATTTATTTTTTATTTAAAAAAAAAATAAAAAATCATAAAATCATTCGCACAACAAATATTATATATTTAATTTTTTTATAGAATTTATACACTATTTTTCAATATATTAAAATATACTATTTATTTTATATAATTATAAAATTATATAAAAACATTTATCTCACATCTCTCATTCACGTTTTTTATAACTTTCATTTTTATTTCATATTAAATTATAAAAAATATTATTAAATAAAAAATATAAAATATTATTTTAATTATATAGAGAATGATTAAGAGAATCTATTGTGGTATATATTTGTATAGAAAAGCAAGAAGTAGTTTAAATATATAAAAGTAAGGAAAATGCTTAGATATCTGTTTTGATTGTTCTTACCCGTTAATTTCAACACACCACAATAATGAGAATCAATTGAATCAGCTCATTACTACTTAAAAAAATAATGTGACAAGTAGAGCTGCAATCTTTTAAAGATTGTGGTTATCTTGGGTAAAGTTTTAAGATCTCTTTAAAGAGGTGAAGGAGCAAAATGTCTAGGTTTATCTCTCATCGTTTCAGGTAGGAATAAATATTAGTCGGTTCGATCCATTTATATAATATCTTAAAATGTACGGCTTAGAAAATGACAAATTAAAACTGACCAATAAAAGTAAAAAATCATTAATTTTCAGTTCAATTCGGTGCATAAGTTTTTGGTTCAATTTATTAGTTTTTGACTACTATTAATGCTAAATCAAGAACCACAAAAAGGACAAATGACACACTATAGTTTTATAAAGTGTATTGACTAAATCTATGCAAATAGATAATAAATTAATAGGTGACAATCTATCCATCATTAACACTCCTGATTTGGACAATCTAGAAATACTCTGACAATAATTTCATTAGTTATGAGGGTTTTGCCTTAGGAAACAAGGATGACCTATTTCGTAGTTTTCTTGAAAGCTCTCAAAAAATTCTAAGGAGATAAAGACTTAGATCTTTGTCTCTCAGCTTTTCCTCACAATTTTATAGCCTTTAGACACTACATTTTCTTTCTTTAAAAATAAAAAGTTGAATTTTATAAATCCAAGTAAAAACCTCTCATTTTTAAAACAGGGACTAGTTTGGGCGTTGTAGAGGTATTGACCCTTTCCCACATGTAACCATACTATTGAACCAAGTACGGTTGGTGGCAATTCCAAGTTTATTGTTATTATTTTCATCACCTCAAATCATTTGAGTCAGAACTTATCACAATAAGACTCTTGAGTAAGACAACGACATTTTGCCGAAATAGTTTGCAATCGGTGGGTAATGCTGGGCCGAGTGTTATTAGTGGTGGACACGGACATGTGTTGCAAGTCTCTAAGTCGGCCATGTATAATGGCACACACAATGCCACCGCAGTGGAAAACTTCTTGTTTGGCCTAGAACAATACTTTGAGGCCATGGGCGTTATCGATGATGTTGCAAAAATTAGTTACACCTTGATATTCTTTCAAGACACGGCTTAACTATGGTGAAGGTGGAAACATGTTGAGCAGGAGAAAGGGCTTTCTGTAGTTGATACGTGGGAACAATTCAAGGTGGAACTACATAAGCACTTCGTCCCACACAATGTGGAAACCAAAGTTCGAGGGAAACTGCATTGATTAAGGCAAACGGGTAGTATTTTTGAGTACATTAAGAGTTCACTACTTTGATGCTGGAAATTGACAATATGTCCAATTCTGATTTCTTGTTTTACTTCAATGATAACTTAAACGAATGGGTGAGAGTGAAGCTTGATAAGCGCAATGTGCAAACATTAGACGATGTCATTGCAGCTACCGAAATATTGGTCGATTACTCGTCCCACTCCAAGGTTGCAAAGAAGCCATACTCAGGTGAAAGTGTTGGAGACAAAAGCGGACCAAAGAAGGATGGAGGACATATGAAACCCTCGACGAGTTATGATTCAAAATTCTTCGATTGAAGAAGGAGGCACCGCAACCGTACTTTATTTGAGACAAACCGCATTAGGTGAGGGATTATCTGAACCCCATGGCAATGAATACAATAGTGGATGAATATAACAATGAAAAGATAGAGGAGCCTCAAGACGATTTGAGAGTCATTTAACACTTGAGCACTCTCTCAAAGCTCTTGTCTCTGAAGGTCCCTAAGGAAAAGAATTTGTTATATGTAGATGTAACTGTTGGGGGACATGTTATGGGTACAATGTTGGATACGGGAGTGACCCACAACTTTTATCGATTTTCAAGAGGCCAAGCGGCTAGGCCTTAAACTCTCTAAAGGAACCGACACAATTGAAGCGGTAAACTTGCAAGCTAAGTCGGTCTATTACATAGTGATTGTGAGTGATAATTGCATTTTATTTGTGCTTCACGATAAATATTTATGCAATAATTTGAACTTAATTGATTATTTTAATTACGTAAATTTTATTCATCTGTATTTTGAGCTTTTAGTGTAATTTCTTTCTAAAATGTAATTTTAGATAAATTTAAAATGTACTTTGAGTGCTTTGAATTGCATGTCATAATTTAATGCATTTTTTTATTCTCTTCCAAATTTTTTATTTTACCATATTTTTAATTATTTTATAGAATTAATATTAATTTGGTGAATTTTCAATGTTTATTTATTTAATCGGCTTTAATATTAATTTTTGGATTAAAGAAATTTTGAGGAAAAGAGGTTTTGCCATGTGGAAATATGATTAATTTGTATAGGTGAAAGTTAATGATAAAAAGGTGAAAACGTGTGATAATTAATTGGTGTGTACTTATGGAATTAAAATGAGTAGTGTGTGAATTGAAAAAAAGGAAATTAATGTTGATGTTAGTGCATAGTGCGATTTGGGGAATTTGTAAAGCGAGAAATAAGAGATTTTGGTGATTTGGTGTAAAATAGGAAAGAGAGAGTGTAATTTAAAAAGTTGCACGGGAAAATTATATGGAAAAATAAAAGGTTACGTGTGATTAAAAAAAGGGTTGAAAGAATAGATGGGAGAGTGAGAATTTATATGAGAAATTGAGAAAAAATCGTTTCAAATCATAAAAAAGGAAAGGTCGTTTGTTTTGCATGTCACTAGCGGGGAACGTTTTTCCTTTTTTTGGTAGAGGTAGCAATGGGTGATTGCAGGTTTGATAATTGATTGACGTGAGGAGAAAAGATTTTTCTGCTTTAGAGGTACAAAATTTTGGTGGAGATTGTGAATAGCAGATTGCGATCATACGGAGACAGAATTGTTAGATAGTTCGTGAAGGCGTGCGTGCATCTGTGGCTAATTTCCTAGTTGTTCTTCTTTGTAGATTTCTTTATTATTTATTTGGTGATTTAGATATAATTCATCTTATTTGTTTCGTTGCGTTTTTCAATTGGTTTTGTTTTCTATTCTTCATTCTATTTCATTCGGTTATTTTGAATTCTATTATTGAATTTTGAATTCAAACAATATTTATTTTTTGTAATTGCAATTTGTTTATCTCTATAATAATTATTTTAATTCAATTACAAATTCTCTTTAGTTGTTTTATTTTAAGGTAGATTCAATTTCTTGTTTTTGATTAATTAGTTTACATTTAATTTCTATCAATCTAAAATTTTCTTTGCAATTTATAATTTAGTTTTAATTTAATTTATGTAATCAATTAAATTGTAGAACAATTTCCAAATCAAAACTTAAACTTTTTGAATCTAGCCTGTGGCTAGTAATTTCACATCCATTGCATATACTAGTAAATTATTTTATTTTATTTTATTTTAACAAGATTAAATTTAAGGTTTCTTTTGAGATACAATCTAAGACTGTGTTCTTAATTATTACTCGACATAATCCTGCACTTGGGATAGCATCAGCGCTACTCAATATCTTGGGTCAGTCACATAGCAAGGGGAGTAACGATGAAAATCGGAGATTGGCAAGGAAAGCTCAACTTAACCATTGTTCCGATGGAAGATTTCAAGATGGTATTGGGTCTTGCTTTCTTGTACCAAGCGCTAGTGTTTCATGTTCAAGCATCAAGTTCCCTTGTGATCATCGATAATCAAAAGATTCTAGTAATCGCACTCAAATGCATGGAAAAGTCGAGTACACCTATTATTCTGCCATGCAATTCAAGTGGGGACTCAAGGAGGACCCAATTTATGTTGTGACGATAAGTGAACTGACGGAGGAGGAAGGGTTATCGATGCTTACTCCAACACTGCATAAACCTATGGAGGTCGTTTTGAAAAAGTTCAAATATGTTATGCCTTCAGAGTTACCAAAGAGACTACCTTTGAAATCAGATGTGGATCACCACATTAAGTTAGGGCGGTTGAAGCTTACATGGTCAAATTAGTAAACTATGGAAGCAACTTTAGGATATGCCCGAGTTGGGCTACGTCCAACCATTGGAAGCACCGTTTGGTGTCTCGGTGCGATTCTAGAAGTAAAAGGGTGCAGATTATAAATGTGCATCGATTATCGAGCATTGAACAAGATCACTATCAAGAACAAATACCTAAAACCATTAATAGCGGACTTGTTCAACCAACTTAGTAAGACGAGATATTTTATGAAGTTAAATCTTCGCTCGGGCTATTATCAAGTTCGAATAGCCAAATATAACGAGCTGGATATGACATGCGTGATGAGATATGAAGCGTTCAAATTCTTGGTCATGCCCTTCGGCCTCACCAATGCACTATCCACTTTCTATACACTTATGAGTAAGGTACTTTATCATTTCCTTGACAAATTTTTTATTATTTAGTTGGACGATATTGTGGTGTACAGCAATACATTGGAGGAACATATCGCACACCTTAAGCAAATCTTCCAAGTACTGCAAAAGAATAAACTATATGTCAAGAAGGAGAAATGCACATTTGCTAAGCAGGAAGTAGACTTCCTTGGTCATCGAATCAATGATGGAAAGCTAATGATGGATCTAGCAAAAGTGTTAGCCATCCAAAAATTGGAGTTGCGAACTAAAGTCCTAAAGTTACGATTATTTCTAGGACTTGTAAACTATTATCGTTGGTTTATTAATGGTTACTCCACCATTACAACAACCTTAACCAATTTATTGAAAAAGAACCATCCTTGGCACTAGGTGGACGAGTGTCAAGCCTCTTTCAAGCAATTGAAGCAAGTAATCCCAGAAGAACGTGTTATGGTATTGTTTTATTACGACAAACCCTTCGAAGTACACACGGATACATCTAACTATGCCATTGGGGGGGTCATAATGCAGGACAGACACCCTATCTATCGCCTATGAAAGCCGTAAGCTGAATGATATAGAGGCGATATACAATGCATGACAAAGAAATGACTATTATCATCCATTGTCTTCGCACATGAAGGCATTATCTGCTTGAAAATAAGTTTGTAATCATGGCGGACAATATTATGACGAGCTACTTCCAATCGTAAAAGAAATTGAGCTCCAAACAAGCTCGGTGGCAAGACTTTCTGGCCAAATTTTATTACAAGTTACAATATAAGCCTGGCAAGGTGAATGTTGTAGCTGATGTGCTAAGTCGAACTAGTAGCCCTGTTCTCCATCAACAAAGCAAGGAGTGGCTTCCTTGATCATATCAAGGAAGGAATAACACACATAGCTAACAACTTGCTCAAGTTGGCTAGTGAAGGAAAGACTCATCGGTTTTGGATCGAGGATGGTGTACTTATAACAGTTGGCCAATGAGTCTTCGTTTTGAGATGGGAGAATTTACAGAAGGATATCATAAAGGAGTGCCATGATTCCTTATGGGTTGGTCACCCAAGTATGGCACGTATACTTGCCCTCGTCAATCGATATTATTATTAGTTGAAAATGCAAGATGACGTTGAGGTGTATGTGAAAACTTGTCTTGTTTGCCAACAAGATAAAATTGAGCAATAACTTGCTGGCCTTCTGAAACCATTGTCGATTCCCAAGAGACCATGGAAAATCATCTCGATGGATTTTGTTATGGCCTTATCCAAGTCCGATAGATTTGGGAGCATTATAGTAGTGGTGGGTCAATTTAATACAACATTCATTCCAACATCACTAGATTCCAAAGTAGATAAAGCAACTCGCCTATTTTTCAAAAATGTGGTGAAGTTATGTGGAATTTCGAAAAGCATCATCAGTGATCGAGACCCTCACTCCACTGGTAAGTTCTGGCATGATTTGTTCAAACTGTTGGGGACAGACTTGAACTTCTCAACCAGTTTTCATCCCCAAGTTGATGGACAAACGGAGCATATCAACGCTCTTCTTACTTGTGGCACTATGTAAGTGCCCATCAGCGAGACTAGGCAAAGTTACTCGATGTTGCCCAGTTCTTTTATAGCCTCCAACAGAGTGAGCGGTAGGACAGAGCCCATTTGAGACTATCACGGGACAACAACCACTTTCTCCAATAGTTGTTGTCTCTCCTTACATGGGTAATAATTCCTTTGCTTACAAGGTTGCCAAGGAGTGGCAAGAAGAGTCGGATATCACAAGGGCATGTCTCGATAAGGCCGCCAAGTGGATGAAAAAGTGGGCCGACACCAAGTGACATCCGAAGGAGTTCACGATTAGAGACAAAGTGATGGTGAAACTACTTCTGAATTAGTTCAAGTCTCTCCGCCAAGTACATAAAGGCTTAATTCAAAGGTATGAAGGCTCTTTTTCGATCATTAAACAGGTAAGGAAGACATCTTACCAAGTCCAACTTCCTCTGAGACTGAAGATTCACAATGTTTTCCATACAAGCCCATTGAAGCCATTTCATGAAGACACTGAAGATCCAAGTCAAGCACCAACTACCATTGTCATCACATTCGACAAGGAAATATAACATATCTTAGCCGATGGGTTGATACAAAGACGAGGAATTCTAAACTATTTGGAATACTTGATCAAGTGCAAGGATCTACCAGATCAAGAAAATAGTTGGGAGCGTGAAAATTTGTTGTGGCAGTTCATGGACAAACTCCGGAGCTGCAAGGAAGTAGACAAGACAGGGGCATCACAAGCTTAAGTGAGGGAGGATGTCATGGTCCGGAGCCTCACCTCACGACACATTTTTGTAGCATATTTGTAACATTTATAAAATTTATACAAATCATTACCTAACATTTGCTATTCAACTCTTAAAAATCGTTTAAGGTTTACTTAGCTCACGAAATTTCATTAAGTGACAAAGTATTACATGAGTTAACATATCATAAGTCTAAGCCCGCAACGTTAAAGACAAAATAGAAACATTTTGAGACCCCAATGAATTAAGAGCCTCAATCCACGGCCTTAGGCTATAAAAGCCTAGGACCAAACCTGCTCACAAAGAAAGGACAAAATTTTAAAGGTCCATAACACAAGATATTTATAAATATAAGTGAAATTATTGTAATTATTAACTTTCTTTTATTATTATTTTCATAGAAAAATTAATTTAACTCACTCCTTGCTCTATTTAAAATCCTTCAACCCTATCTCAAAGTTTGAAAGCAAGACGCCCACCAAATGAGATTACATTAAATTTTAATTATTAAATTTTCTATACATCTAATTATTGTTTCATCAAGTTGTATTAATGGTGTTAAATATAATATTAACTTTCTCATCTTATTCTTAAGAGATTTTTTTTCCTAGATAAATGTATAATTCAGTGGTTTATTTTCAATATAATAGGTAGGTTATGTAGTTAATTAAAAATCCAAAAAAAAAAATTGACAGTATATTAGAGGTGAAATATCAAGCAATTAGAATCCCGACTTAAAAAAACAATATATAAACAAACAAAAAGCTCAACCTTCATTTATTTGAGCGCATGAAACAAGAAATTATGATTATTTCCTATTCTATTAAGAATTACTTTTTCCTTGAAAATCTAGTTTGTTTCTTGAAATTTTATTTAAATTAACCAAATGCTACTTGAATAATGCAAGATGGTGTAAGTGAAATTAGTGAATGGCGTGTGACACTTCATTATTATATTAATTTGTTCATCAAATGTGAGATTGCGTCAAATTGTAATTACTAACTTTTTATACATATAATTATTGTTTTATCAAGCTATATAATGCCATTAAATAAAATATTAAGTTTTTCATTTTATTCCTAGGAGATTTTATTTCCTAGATAAATGTATAATTTAGTGATTTCCATATAATAGACAGGTTTTTGAGTTAATTAAAAATACAAACAAATTTTAAAGTAAATTAGAGGTGAAGTATCAATCAACTAGAACCCCAACTTAAGAAAAACAATACATAAACAAACAAAAAGCTCAACCTTCATTTATTTGAGCACCTGAAACAAGAAATTATGATTATTTCCTATTTTATTAAGAATTACTTTTTCTATGAAAATTTAATTTGTTTCATGAAATTTTATTTAAATTAACCAAATGCTACTAGAATAATGCAAGATGGTGTAAATGAAATTAATGAATGTCATATGACACTTCAACTATATCAAGTTGTTGATACGCTGTGTACTCATCTTAACACCCCCCCCCCCCCCCCCCCCCAATTGACTCAAAATGAGTAAAATACATATATATAAAGAGTTATGCTACATACAAGTTATTTTGCACAAGTCTTTTGTGCCCTCCAAACATGATAGTATTTTATTAATTTTGACCAAATTATTAGGTTAGGAAAATACTACCATGTTAGAAATACACATGGACTTCACATATTTAGAAACGTTTTTTCAAAATAGAATTCAGTTGTTTGGTATACATATTTTCTGTATAAAATGCTACTTTATTTAAATTATAATTTGAATAAAATAATTATTTTTAAAAACTTATTAAAACTTTTTCTATTTTCAAATCTAAATTTAATTTTTTTGTGAGAACTAAATTATTTATTTTAAAAGAATCTCTATTTCCTCTACTTTATTGCTCAGAACCACTATATTATATTTTTATCAATTTTTCTAAGATCTTATTTAAAAAAATATTTTTAAAAAACACAACTCAAAATTTTAAATAAGTCATCATCGTCATTATGGAATATGGTAAAGTCTTTTTTTCAAAAAAAAGAAAAAAGAAAGAGAGAACTCTTTGTTTTATCGATCAATTAAAATATGATCGGATTATATTAAGTTATATCCAAACAAATGGGTCAGAAAGTTAGAATCCAAATATCAAAGGGTATACAACTAGAAAAGTTGGGGGAAAAGGCAACCTACTAAGGAAAGACAACCTAGACAACTTGTGGCATATTTATTACAAGAAGCCCATACATAGAAAAGAACAATACAAGAAATTAAATGGCAAACACCAAGCCAAAAGTGGGTAAATCAAGCAACACAGCCAAAACCCTAGGTTTGTGCATGTCGATGTGAGCTTTCATCCTAACTCTCCATTGTTGCAAGTGCTTAGAAGTGCATATAGGAAGGTATAAGAACAAATGAGGAAGAACATCGAAAACTTCTTTTTCAATGTTGTTGTTGTTGGTACTAGGTTTGTTGGGGGGTATGTTGCTAGAAATGATTTATGCATTAACTTATGTGTTTTTCACACATTTTATCTAAATTTTAAATATCATCTCACCAAAGCATGTGATATAACATGTTTTGATATGTATATATGTTAGTTTGGTTTTCCAATTCAATTAACTCATCTACTTAAAAATTATTTTTTCATAAATAAAAGTACCTTTGATGTAATTCACCTTAGACTTAGCAAAGCTAACCATCTGATTCGGTCCAACCCACCCATCATGGCAGGTCCAAGGCGAGTTTGGGACAAGTTTTTTTTAGATGGAAAGGGTTCAAAATAGAAGTGACCCATCCTTATAAAGACTCGTATTATGGTTAAATAACGTTAGTAGACTTGTTTATCAATTTTTAGAGTTCTTTTACTATAATAGCTTTCAATTCAATTGTAATAATTGTTAAAAGTTAGTGATTTGGACTATTGGTAATCAGATGTAAATCAACAAGTTCTTTTTTTGTAATACCTGCTTAACGAAATTTGTTTTTAAAATTCAGAATTTAAATTTAAATTTTAATAAACAGTAGTGGCTCTAGAAAATTATTCGAAAGTGTTCAAAATTAAATTTTTTAATAATATCTATTGATAAAAAAAAGTTCCTTTTAACTTTTATAAAAATGAGAATGTGCAACTGCACATCCTCTATTATACATGAACCTGTCCCTATCAATAAAAAATTAAATCCCGAAATAAAAACACAAAAATAAAAAAAGTACTAAATACTACCTTAGAAATGACACGTGTTTTGGAGGCTTTCCCATTACTAGTATAGTAGGAATGTAAGTCTGATTTATTATAGTGGATAATACTACCAAATCATAATAATACTAATAATAATAATAATAACAACAAGTACCCAACAAAAGATAAGGTACAATTGACTTCCCAAAATATATACAATGAGCAACAAAATGTAACAATGAAATCAATTAAAAATGTGTTATAGTCGAGGGCAAGCCGTTGCTGCTTACCCTGCCGACCAGTCATCGATTGAACTTTTTTCCCCTCCCCACAGAACAATGTTGAAGATTCTAAATTTCGTGCAACCAATAATTTTTGAGTGGCTGAACAAATGGGTAAGATGAATGTTTTAACTGCCAGTAGATTAATCAGCGATTAGCCTCCTGAACAAACAGGAAGATTCTGCAACTATCTTACTTTGAAGCTTGGTTTTAGGATCACAAATGTACAGTTTATTTGCAAAAGCTAAATTTACTTGATGCCCTCTTCTCAGTTTCATACACTAACAGAAAATTCTGACAATGAGTTTCCTCTATGCTATATCCTTCCTAACCTATGGACTGTGAGAAAAGGAGCACATACAGCAAGAATCTAATATCGATGAACAGATGGATTGATAGAACCAAATGAAGCAGTGACAACGAACAAATATTCATTTAAAACCCGTCACAGCTCTTAAAAATGAAAAGAAACAATCTTCCTCTCGCCATAAAAGGTACGAATCCCCTCTTGTTAGTCCTAGCCTTCCAAAAGTGTTCGCTCAGGCAAGATACCGGTAGAGTTTCCTGTCTACATTATCTCTTTCCAAGAAATCTCGCTCGATAAGCGACTCAATCCGTTTCTTTATCTCCACAGGATTGGCCAGGAATCGAGACTGCAACTGCTTTGTGACCTCAGCAATAATATTATTATGATCCAACAGTCTCCTTGATTTCATGATCCTCACTATTGCAGCCTCGATCTGAGGCTTCCGGTCCTCCTCCACTCTCTGTCGGGTCTCCTGTTTCTCAGGTTCAGATTCCTTCTGTGCAACTACAGTTCCAATTTTCACCTTAAAGAACTTGCTCACGAACTTGTCATTGAAGAAAAACACGTCATCCACATTTATGTCTTTGCTCATGGGCTCCTTCCGAAGAACATTTTTCCCCTTTACACAGGCAAGGGACTGCAGGCACCTCTTCAAGTCTGAGGCAGGAATCTCTGTGGCCTGCTCAATCCCTTTATAGCTAAGTCGGTCAGCATTATTAAAAAGCATCAGAACGCACATCTGGTAAGTGGACACATTCAGTTCATGCTTCTGTCCATTCCCAAAGGTCGCTTTAATATCAGCCGTGCCCATGTTTGTCTGCCAGGACAATCTCCGACCAGTACGAGTTCCAAGGTAATATCCCCGAAACTTCTCACAAAGTGTGGACATTTCAGCAGGCAGGTTGCAACTGACACTAGGTTGCGTGGGCCAAGACCCAGTTGTCAAAACCTGGACAGCCAGTGTCGGGCCATCCCCCATTTCGGCACTATGAACAGAATAAAAACCATGCATAGTGTCCTGAGAGGTTTTCATGTCTGTAAACATGCCCTCTAATTTGGAAGTAAATTGGTAACCACATTCTGTCTTAAGCTTCACTATCAAACTTCTTTCTGCGTCATCTGAGACAGTTTTCCCTGATAAAAGTCGCTTTGCTAAATGCTGTTTATAGTACTTCTCAAAGACATCTTTCTCCTGCAAGTAGCGGAACAACACCATCACTTTGTCAAGAATAGTTTCCACATCCTCCTCACTTACCCCCTTAAGACCTTTCCGGAGTTTATCATCCACAAACAATGAAATGAATTCAGGGGAACGAGCATTCAAATTAATAAAGTATTCAAAAGAGGAATTTAGTGCATTCTGGAATGTCTTGTCATTCTTAAATGATGAATTTATGATCTTATCATACTTATCTTTCTCGTCAAGAAGGCATTGAACAAATTCCACAGGATCCCTCAACCTTTCTGGATCAGAAACAAGATGTTTACCAGTTTCCCTAAGGTGAGAGGTCATCACTTCTCTTATAGTAGGTAGACCAGTGGGGACTCGATGGAACAATTTGTACATTCTTTGCAAGTCTTCATATTTGTCATCCAGAAGCATGTTTACCAACCCAGAGTTCTCCATATGGACAAGCCTATGCATGTGGTTCGCAATCATCTCCTTTTCTACCACAGTTGTTATCTTGGTTTCACTACTCGTGTCCAAGTAAAGGGAGACTCTTTCCATTTCTTCATTTAGCCGTCTCTCAGATTTGTTCAGGTAGTCCCCACAATCACAGGATTCAATGAACTGCTGAGACTCGACCCTGTAGAAATCTGCTGAAACCTCAAGAAAAGGTCTCTCAAAGTCCTCTTGATAAACTGAGGAACCCAAATCCATGAGCATCTTAATTATGTTTCTCATAAGTCCTCTGTTTATAACTTCGCCTGTTCTTTCTCTCTGTACTAGTTCAAGAAGTGTACTTAAAAGCCTTGCTTGGATTTTTGTAGAATGAATAATATTATCTCTCCACAAATTCAGCCCCAGTTCATGAACAGGAGTTTTACGAGTACTTGGTATGAAGGTCCTGTCCATGTACATCAGTATGTCTCGGATCATTTGCAATGCCTTATTATGGTCTTCCCATTTCCTGTTAAGCTCCTCCAGAAACAAACCTCCTTGAGCAGCCTCTATAGACTTTGATATTTCTTTAAGATGAGATGTCATAGTTGCAACAAGCCCAGAGTACAATTTATCTCCAAACTTGTGCAACACCATATTGTAAGCATTTCTGAATTCAAGCCAAAAATAAAACATCAGAAGCCCAATATTACTAGAATTGAAAGAGAAAGAAAGGAAGGAGAAATTCCCATCCCAAAGATCAGCTAATAATTGCATTATTCGAATGTGCAAAAAAATGAAGACTTGATCCTTGGAACTAAGACTAATACCACAGAAAACAGAAATAAGAAAGAGCATCAGAGCAAAAACATAATGGGAGGAACATTATTTTTAGGAAGGAGATTTGGACTAACAAATTGCTCTTATGCTATTTAAGAAACTTGTCCCATTATTAGGTAATCTACTCTACACAAATTAAGCTTCAACTCCTGGTAGTATTGTATTCAAGAGTCACAAGTAACAAGATAAATGACAAGAACAAAATGAAAGGGCGTGCAAAAAAATTCTTAAGCTTACTTCAAACACTAACAATTGCAAGCAATCTGGAAGAATGTGGGAGGAAGAGAAAATATAACAAAGATACTTAAAATTATGCAATAAACAGATCTCCTGCCATTGTCCAAAGCATTCAATCCCTTGGAGAAGGAATGATTACAACATAAAGTGAAATATTAATTGAAACCGCAAACAAATCAGTTAATAGTTATGAGTAGATTTCTGGGTCTGCTAATTTAGAAGCTAGAAACAAGCAAACAAATCAGTTAATAGTTTTAAATGCCCTAACAGTTCTTTCTAATTCAAAGAATTAAAAAAACAATTAATACAACTGAGGGGAGAAAAAAAACTGTCAAAACAATAACAGAATAACCAAAAAAACCTTGAAACAAAAACATTAAGTTCTCATTAGTCATAAATAACTGGCATAATGTAAATACTAAGGCACAATACAATTACAACTTATTTCAATTTTAGCTGGAACTGACAGGCATGAGTCAAGTGCCGAAACAGTTGCAGTGACACTAATGCAACAAAAGAGCATTTCAATTCCCTTCATCCATATTAAGTTAATTTAGGCCAAGCACTCAAAACATAATTTCCAAAAAAAATTGGCCAAAATGAAAAGCATAATTACAAAGTGCTTAATATTTTTTAACTTGAATAGCAGACCAGAACTATTACTTTGGCCATTGAAACTCACCAATAAATCAGCATGAACTGAATGCCAACTTTTTTCCACACACCTCTTATAAGAAGCATGGGATATACTTTTAAAGTCAAAAACAAAAGGTTCAGCAACTTAATTGCCCTCATGGAAGGGCAAAAATGTGGACCTGAGAAGCTCTGTAACCATAACAGATATTGACAGTTTTCCCTTTCAATCCACAACCTGGGGACCGCCCAATGACATAAATGCCTTTGAGGAAAATCAGATTGAATAGCAAAAAGAATGAAGTCCCATAATTTAGAATATCCATGATAGGCAACATCTTAACTAAATTTTAAATCCCTAATTTTTTAAAACCTTGCTCCCTAATGTTATTAGAGAGTTGCATACCATTTCCATTTTACATTGAGGTATATTATCAAGTACTTCGTTTTAATGGACAGATGACAGTATAATTAAGGGGCATTTTGCAGAAGACAGTCTAATATAATCCAGGGGCTCAATGATACTGAAGCCTACAAGCGGTCAATTTATACTTAAGATCACCCCAGCATACAGGGCAGTTTATACCTTTTCTTAAATGCAGCCTTATCCCAAATCCCAATCAAAAATTTATTTTTACTTTAGTTCAGTCAATTATTTTATTTAAAAGATAATTGGACTGTTTACACTTCATTCTACATACAAGTAAACCTTTGGGCATTGAAGATTCAGAGAACAATAATCACTCTTTTGCAAAGTGTCTTGTTACATCAAATTTGTGGATAAAGGATTCCATCATGTGCTTGGAATTGTACAAAACCATTTCCCATTTGTTTAAAATTTGAACAATATAATCCTTTTTGCTTCCATTCTGCAGCACTCCCACCAAATTGGTAACAAGAAGAGGCCTCGGAAGGAGTCCACGTTCGAATACACCCATAACTTACGTCTCACAAACATCCTCAAAATATGTTATTTTAGGACAAGTAGGCCAAGGACTCGAGACAGTTCCAACTAATCCAGATGATGAAATTATTTTAACACAGGGAACAGGCCACGCTTTTGATCCAAAACCTGGGGACCAAGACAGACAAAACTGCGTTTGATGAAATTCAGATACAATACCATGAGGAATAGTCCCATTTATTAAAGTTCTCGTAGTGGGGCAACGACTCAATTTCAATTTACATCCCTATCTTATAAAATCATACTTCTTAACAAATTTTAATATAAGTCATTAAGTCTTGTCCCAGTCTACAAGTGTTTAAAATTTTGCCATTTCCATTCTCATTGGAGGCATATTATCCAGTGTTTTTTTGTATTGATAGGTTCAAGTCGAGTAAAGAGGCGCTGTGCAGAATATTTAATATAATTCTAGGACTCAATGATATTGAAGGCTACAAGCAGTTTATAGAATGTATATATATGAACAAATTCATCACTTATTTACAATACTATAAATCTAATTGTCTTCATCAACATCAGTGAGAACATTTTAAGAAGATTTCATGGACCCTCTTAAATTTAAATCCCCTTTGTATTTTAAAAATGAAATTCCATACAATGAATCACTTTTCTGCCTCTCTCTCTCTCTCTCTCTCTCTCTCTCTCTTATATATATATATATATATATATATATATACATGGAGAGAGAGAGAGGGAGGGAGAGCAGCAGCAAACAAAAAAACAAAAACAACGTCATTTACCATTGTCTAATTGATAGCCCTAAATTAATACCTACTACTTGATCATGGCGTGTTCTCTGTGCTGTCATTAAGAAAGCAGAACTAGGGCTCACAAAAAATCTAACTACCATTTCCAAAATCATAGCTTTGTAAAAACATAATATTGTGTAACAATTTTTCCCTTTACTCAAATGCGATATATAATTCTAAATGCAACAACAATAATCCTATTCACATCCTCATAGTTCCCCTTTTGGGTATACAAGTCACAAACTTACAATCCTAAACTACTAGAAGAACTTTAATTCAGCCAGCTTCGAAAACACGTCAGCATCTTATATGATAGTACAGTTTCCTTCGATATGTACCCTTCACCCTTCGTTAACACAGCAGCGAACTGAAGACAACCCAAGAATAATCAAATTCCAAACATTCATTAAATCTAAACTGAACATGGCTCAGCCCTCAAAGCCATGAGATTCGAATTGAAGTATTCATAATCATAACTTCATAAAAACTACATCTTTGGATAAAACGTTATATAAATGGTGTGCATAGTACCTATCAAAAATAAATGGTGTGCATAGTAAAAATAATTCAAGAAACATGACAAACTAACAGGTGATTAACATAATTAAATCAGGGAATTCAAGCAAGTCATATAATAACAGATTAGTAGAAGAAAATAAAATGAAAAGAAGCTCACCGATAAAGCTCTTCGAAACTAAGACCACTGGCGTTGTGATTATAAATTTCATGAATCGCATGCTCCAATATCTTCCATGTTTTCTCTGCGTATTTCGGATCCACCACCACTCGATGCCTGAATGCCTCAATCTGGAAGTTCCTCTTCCTTTGATTACTCATTTTTCTCGTATATTCCAAACCGACCCAATAACCTACGACTGTCGACCCGAACAACCCAGAAGCCTCCTATGAAAACCCCTGAAAATCAGTAGTGTGGGCGCGCAAGGGGCGAGAATGGGTGGGCGATTTAGGGTTCGAAATGGAAGGTTTAGGGAGGGAGGGAAAGGAGGAGAGAGAAAGCGAGAGAGAGGGAAAGGAAGCAAGAGGGTGGGAGGGGGGGGAGCGACGTGGTGTAATTAAAAATGATTCGGGAAAATGATTTCCCGTTTCGTTTGTTTTTTCTTTCCTTGCGGTTTTTGCAAGTTTCGTCTCTGTGGCCTGTGGCTGTGGGTTCCACGAAACTCTCTTCTGTTAATTCACAATTTCACATAAATTGAATAATTTTGTAGAAATCAATGAACAGAATAATGATATAATTTATAATAGAAGAAGCTATATCAATGATCAAGCGTATTATTGTGTAATTACATATGTCGTTATAAATATTAATAATAATTTTGTTAATATATTAGATATGCTAATTAAAAATTATATTTAAATTCAAACTTAACCCAATTTATTTAATTATATTAATTATAACTTTATCTATAGTTCAAATATTTTTTCCTTAATTCATCAATGTGAACATTTATAATATTATCTCACTTGATTTAATTTTGACAACTAAAAATATGAACAATTGATGTTGAACCATGCTTAGGACACGTTCGCTTGCAAGAGTTTGCATGTTATAATAGTATTCGCTTTGAATTTTATCATATTGGCCTGACTTTAAAATTTATTATAATATTTTGAGATATATTTGTCTTTATATATGAAATTGGCTTTTCCACTTTTGGATACGTGGGACAATATTCTCAACCATCTCTCCTTTTAAAACACATCAAATCATAACTACTAGCCACCATTTTGGCTTAGAGATTGTTGCCCCACCTTCATTTGCACACCATTTACTGCCAGTGGATCTTATTGGGTTGAGGTCCTTCTTTGCTATTTTGGGCCTTTAATATGCTAAAGTCCTTTGTTCCCCCTTAGTCATGCAAGTTACACTGGCTACTGCTCTTCATTTTGGGTTGGGTGATTTCATCTGAGCTACTCTGGCTTTGATATCACTATTGAACCATACACCAATGACCACCATTTGGGCCTCTTTTTTGGGCAAGAAATAGTTGTTATGCCTTTATTTGCACACTATTGGGTCTTACTAAGTTTGAGTCCTTCCTTGCTCCCCCACAAATTTTTTAGCAGCCACTATTAGATATGATTTTGTTCGAGTTAGGCATGCCCATTCTGAATTTTAATCTCCTTTATATCACCACTTGTTTTCTATCTAATTTCTATAGGTCAATAAAGAGTTATGATCGCAGATCCGAAAATGCCCAATTTTGACAACTTTTTAAAGGCTTTTAAGATGCCAAAGAGTCAACCCCAACTAATAAAAAATTAAAATTGAAGATCAATGCCTTCGATCGTGCTCAATTTTGAAATCAATTGAAGAAGTTATGGGCAAAATCGCATTTAGACTGCTAATAGTGATCAAATAACAGTCTACATTCAAAACAGTAGTCCAAATCAGGTCATAACAATCTTTTTTTTTTTTACTTTACTCATTATTTTTATGATTTTGATATACATAAGTTTCTATGACTTATATTCAAATAAAAGAAAAATAAGTTTTTTGCAATTAAAGCAATTCATGATAGCACGGTATAGGCTCAACACAATGACATGTTTGTTTTCAATAAACGATGATATGAGATCACTCGTTTCGATGACCCGAGTCCAAAAATAATTTTTTTGAAGTTCAAACCGCACTATTAATTCCCAAAACCAAAAATATTAGTCAAAAATAATCCAAAACCCTTAAAGTATATTGGCATCCTATCTGTACTGCTTTGGAATCTATTATCCCTATGGCTCGACACCATCATAACCCCTTGTGCCGTCTCTCTATCCTCCTTCATCATCCCTGCACCCTAATAATCGGGAGAAATTTATACTCCCTTTTTAGGGCTATTTTGGGTACATTTTTATACTCTTTTACTTCATTTAATGCCCAATTGAGCTATATTATTATATTTTCATGCCCTAACCCAGAAAAGAGGATTTCTTGTAGTTTTTTGTGGTATTTTTATTATATTTTAACAAGAATCCAAAAATTGAAGAAGAATTCACTAGATCATCATAAGGGAGATGGAATTTTAAAGGCCTAAAAACCATGACGACCAAATTTTAGGTTGTTTGGGTGAAAGTTGGGTGAAGGACCTTCATCCGACTAGGTTGGATGAAGCCCAAATTGCACCGTTGGAGTCTTGAAACCTCAAGAAAGATATTTTCCTTTTGGTCGGGTGAAATCTGAGGTGGTCTGGTGTTGGTCGAGTGAAGGTCGGGTAAAGCTGATTTTTACATATCTGGAGACTCTAAGCTTCACTGAAGACACTTTCCTTCTGGTCGGGTGAAATCCGAGGTGGTCTGGTGTTGGTCGGGTGAAGGTCGGGTGAAGCCTTATTCACCCAACCAAGCTCAAATTTCGGCGTTGGAATCCTCATTTTTGCAGCTCACCTATTCCCTTCTGGACCAAAGTCATTTGAACAAAAGACAAACATCAAACATTCAAGTCAAAGGGGAATTAATGGAAGAAATTCAAATTCAAAAAAGTGTTTTGCATTAAGGCTAGAGTCTTTTTTGGGATTTAAAAGGGTGATAAAGGTTATTATTTAATCGCCTTTTCAAATTCAAAAACAAAAAGTTATAAGAGATTAAATAGGGGGTATTAATTTAGAGAAATTATGAAGAATAATGAGAAATTCAAATATTCAAATATTTAAATTCAATTTGGGAGGCTATAAAAGGGGCATCAATTCATCATTTGTAATCATCCAATTATCATTGAAATTTCTACCATTTTATTTGTGCATTTCTATCATCATCTAGATTAGAGAAAGTGGGATTGAAGAAGGTTCGGGGTTTCACTTGGAGCTTGAAGGCAATCAGCTTAGAAAAGAAGATCAACCTTGGAATTTCTTGGTCAATATAGGCAAGCAATCCTTTTGGTATTCTTATTCCATGTATTGTAATTCTATTATTTTCAATTATACTATGAAAGCTTAAAAACCCTTGATTGAGGTTAGGATGAAGTTTAATGTAATAAATTAATTTGAAATGTTTTAGTTTAATCTTTTTCACCTTGTGAGCGTTTATTGAATATCTTGGGATAAAATATAAAATAGACTTGATCACTTCAATTTATCATCATATGTATTTATGTGAAGGATTGAAAAATGAAGCATAATTATTGGAAAAGGCAAGATAATCAAACTAGGAGTTACATAATTTGTGAAAGCCATTGTAAAACCTAAGATACCAAGTTAAGAGTGGGTGTGATGCTAGCCCTAGACTAAACAACTCAAATCTTAATGGGTCACCCGTCCCCCATGCTAGGGTGTACACACGAATTATGTCACTTGAAAAAGACTAATTCATGCATTAGAGGTTAGGTATTAAACATGATCACAAGGAAAAAATTAGATTGAATTAAGACATAATCTTGAGAAAAATACATCAAATGAAATCTTGACTCCAATCACTTTTATCAATTGAACTTATCTCTACTTTAAAAAAGCATTTCTCCATCTCTCACATTCCTTCAAATCAATTTGCTTAAATTTAGTTCTATTTTTACATTAATCCCATCAAAATCCCTTTATAAGCTAGTTAAAATTTTTAATTTCTTCATCCTTCCATTGGGTTCGATATTTAGACTTAAAAATTCACTTTATTACTACTTGTCATGATTTGTACACTTGTAAATTGCCAACCACCCAACCCGACAATAATTATGCCCAACCTTCAACGCCATACCATCATAATCATCCCATCACATGCAGGGCCACTCCAATCTCCAATGAAATTCCATTAATGTCGTTTAGCTAATTCACACTCAACATAATGTCGCTCGAGCGGCAAGAGAGAGAGAGAGAGAGAGAGAGAGAGAGAGAGAGAGAGAGAGAGAGAGAGATTGTGCATCAAAGATTAATGATCCGGATCAAGTTCAAGACCGAATAATTAATTTATTACAACCCATATTTCTTAGTTCATCTTTATTTTTGTTGTAATGTTTCAAACAAATTAGTGAAAAAAAAAAATTTAACTCATGGAGGGATAAATTATCACGCTCCAGAATTCCAAGGAACCTAAAACTAGGAACATGACTTCCCCTTGTCCGCACCCGAAAAGTCAAGGAGTTGATGACAAATACTAATAGAGACTACACAGCGGGTGCTGTCTCAATCATGCAAAACTATACAGTTATACATTAAGGGTAATCCTATACTTTTTCAGACATCATTATGCATACAATATGTCAAATAGTCATACAGACATCACATGACAAATTGTGTGCAAATATAACTATCCACAGATCTATATACGGGATATAATACATAATTAATATAAAATACAGTATTGTCTCATACATCAGAGTAATAGGCACGTCCTCCCGAAAGAAAGTCCTCCACTAATCTCGGGTCACACCTGAGAAGAAGAAACAATATAAGTAGTGGTGAGCTATAAACTTGGTAGGTTACCCCAAAACCTCACATCACTTTATTATACAAAACATATAAGTCTATATTAAATGTTCAGTGTACTTGTGCACCTTGTAGTGTGCACAATCATCAGGACTTAGCCTGCAAACAAACATCAGGACCCAACCTATCTACACAGGACAACTTGTCCATGATCCTCAACAGGATCCCAGCTTAGGGTACTCAACCCTACCAGCACGAGATAACTAGAGGGGGGGGGGTGAATAGACTCTTTTCGCGAAAACTAAGACTGTAAGCTGGTATATGAATATTCAAGAGATGAATATCTTATGAATATTAATTGAGAAGATGATAATATGATGTAGGAGTGATTAATGACTATTCAACAAATCTGAGATGATAGTAAATGCTCTAGATGGGACAGAACTCAAATATGGAATGAGTATTCCTACAAATATCAATATGCTCAGTGCAAATATGTGCAGTGTAGTGTAATTAAAACAATAGTAAACATCACATGAATGATTCACATATGATCCCTTCAATGGAACCTCAATTCTCGGGTCCACTATTGGACCGTCCCCTCAATGGGACCTCAATATCTCATATCCAAACAAAATAGCAAAACATAAAATCATCTCATTACACATCATTGTTAAATAATAACAATTCTCATGCACATATCCCAATTCTTAGTTTATCGCAATACATATACATATATCCACAACATCTCTACAACATATATCATAATGCAACATACACAGATGTATCAACATATTTCAATATATCAAATAAATCCCAATACCTTAACCTTTCATAACCATAGAAACAGACTTAAGAAGACAGAACCACCTACTTCTGATGGAAAATGAATTGCAAGACCTATACTTCGTGTTCTTGATCCAAGGACCTCCTGCCCCACGTTCTCTACTTTTCTCTCTCTCTCTCTCTCTCTCTCTCTCTCTCTCTATATATATATATATATATATATATATATATATATATATATCTTGAATCTGGCGGCAGCTAGGGCTTTCTTTTCTGAAAATACAAAATAAAACACAAAAAAAACATGCTACGTATAGTCGACGCGGCCAAAACACGTATCGATTACGATCGACGCCAACCAAAATCACTACTGTGTCAACCAAAAGTGGTTGACACCGACCTCCCCTACGCACATTGACCAAGCCCCCCATGTCGACCATACCACCCTATGTCGACCAACAGGTGGTCGACACTAACCCCAAACGTTCGTCGACCTGCCTCCATGTTGACTACTTCCCTATGTCGACCTAGAGCCCACATCGATCACACCACTTCAGCCACTATCCTTCACTGCCTCCTGATGTACTCCAACATACCAGAAAATTAACATGTAAAAAACCAGAATTTTAGCACTTTAAGACAACTCCCAAACTCCAACTCTAAGGACTAGGTGTCACGGGGTCAGGTTTCCTGCGCCTCTCAACCCATTGGGGCACTTAGCTTCTCTATCCACGGTCCGCTAAGTTTAGCTTTTGAGGGTTGAAGCGCACGTAGACTGGTTTCGCCCGCCACTGGGCTCATCGGGAGAACGGCTCCGGTTCCCGACCGGTTTGTGTAAGGATGGCCAAATCCCTTCTTCAACGTCAAGTCCTCGACTAGCGGCGTGCTCCCCGCATTCAACCGGGTCGGCACGTCTAAACTCCGAAGGGGTTCCATCCGTTCTCCTCCACGAACTACCTGGAACCTTCTCGCTGCGCACCATCTACGCTTCAACCAACCCCTCTCCTTTACGTAGCACGAATCCATTCCTGAATCGTGCCACTAAGAAACGTCCCGCCAGCACCACGCTGCTCGGGTCGTGACATTCTCCTCCACCCAATCCTCGCAACGTCCTCGTTGCGCTTGTCGACATCGCTTCCCCGCAGGCGATGGCATCGTTACCTCGACGCCCTCCCACTCGCCCAATGTCAACAGCTTGGACATCGCTTCCCGCGCAGTTGCAACACCTTTACCAAGATGCTCGCCCCACTCGCCCAATGTCCAAAGGATAGGAGGCTTCCAAGATCGCTCCGACGCGCTCCTTCGTACTCCCTTGCCCAACTCGTATCACACTCTAGGATACTCCAACTCTATGGACGCGAGACGTGCAAGACACTATCGGTCGACTCACCTCTCGTGAGCTCCCACCTTGGGATCACGCTACTCGCGAGAGTGCTCGGCGAGTCTTCAGGATACGGGCCGGTTCGGCTCGATACCACTTGTCACGGGGTCGGGTTTCTGCGCCTCTCAACCCATTGGGGCACTTAGCTTCTCTATCCACGGTCCGCTAAGTTTAGCCTTTGAGGGTTGAAGCGCACGTAGACCGGTTTCGCCCCTGCCACCGGGCTCATCAGGAGAACGACTCCGGTTCCCGACCGGTTTGTGTAAGGATGGCCAAATCCCTTCTTCAACGTCAAGTCCTCGACTAGCGGCGTGCTCCCCGCATTCAACCGGGTCGGCACGTCTGAACTCCGAAGGGGTTCCATATGTTCTCCTCCACGAACTGCCTGGAACCTTCTCGCTGCGCACCATCTACGCTTCAACCAACCCCTCTCCTTTACGTAGCACGAATCCATTCCTGAATCGTGCCACTAAGAAACGTCCCGCCAGCACCACGCTGCTCGGGTCGTGACATAGGACACTGGTCCTCACAAATGTCGTTGCCAATGAGACATTAAATTTGATTTTACTTGTTTTCTTGCTTGCTTTTTATCTTGTTTTTAATTCACTTATTATTTTGTTCAAACTTACACAATAGTTTCTTGTCATGCCCCAAATTTTCAACCCGAAGAAACTGATTCGTGACTTTCCTTTAACCCACACGGTGGGCAAAGTATTAAGTTAAACGATTCCACATAGATCATCACAAATAAACATAAATAGTGACCACAAGTCAAATCACAGGTTTTTATTATATTCAAATCTCTTTTGCATCATTTTCCCGTTGGGGTTACATTAATTCTTTCAATATAACATAATATGAAAAGCAACAAAATAATAAACTCGGTCTTCCACCTTGATATTCCACCTAACGCCTATAGATTCCTAAAAAGAAACAAATCACAATAGGAAGGATGAGCAACCATAGCTCAGTAGGGATCATTTCTCCCCGACTCATCCCATGCTCATAGTATCTACACGATGAGTGTCTATGTGATTGTCATGACAATAATACAGAAACAGGTTATAACTAGCATTTACCAACAAGACAATACATAAGTAAGCCACGCAAGCTACCACAGCCACATGAGTTACCATAACCACAACCACAATTCCACATAGCACAATTTCAAGCATAGCACGATAATACATATTCACAACACATCTGATATTCCCAAGATCCAAGCAAGATCATCTGGGTATATGTGTGTGTGTGTGTGTGTGTGTATAGAGAGGGGGGTAAATCTGTATATTTAAAACTATTTTCTTTAGTTTTAAAAGTAGTATGATACTCAGAGGTATTCTACAAATGTGGTTCTTCTTTGGGTGGTATTTCAGTGTCTTATGTAATATTAGATTAACAGCAGGTATGTATGAGAAGTAAAAGACAAAGATACACGATTTACATGGTTCGATCAATGTGATCTACTCTACGATGGTGAGGGTGTACCTACATCGAGTCCAATCCACTATATGTTTTCAATACAGTAGGGTCTAGCCCTTGTTATAATAGGATCAACTCTCTTTTCTCTTAAATGCAAATACAAAATAGTATTACTCCAGTACTCACTCACTGTGACGAACTATCTAGCGCAATCTGCTCCTGCGTATTCAATCGTTTGTACTGCTTGACCTTTAACCACTCTTTTGCCAAACTCATAATCTGTTCGTTCAATATATGAGGAACGAAGTCAGATTAACTCATTGTTATCTTGCTTTCAATGTTCCTCTCTCTCTCTCTCTCTCTCTCTCTCTCTCTCTGTGTGTGTGTGTGTGTGTGTGTGTGTGTGTGTATCATACGAACTACTCTGCATTGTCTTTTTGTATCGCTCTAGATACCTTTCTTGTATTCTCTGATTATTCTGACGCCTGCCTTGAAGTAAGGCATATCCTTTCTTTTATAGGACGGCCGTAGTATAAAACTCTTCTGCTAGGGTTAAGCATGTTTCACCTTTTGATCTTCATCATTGAAACATGTTAAGCCAGCCTCAGATGACGTCCACATGTTTTTCAGTACTTAACGTGCTCAAAAACGTTGTTTGAGTGATAACTTACTTAAACGGCGGCGTTCAGTACGTTTCGCTCCTTTGACTAGCCACAACCTCGAAGATGTATGCCTCGTAGCTTCACTGTTACCTCTCTAGGTACACATGTTACTACGTCCGAGTCTTCACCTTCGAATCTTCGAGTCTGAATCTTTGAGCCTTGGATCTTCGAATTAATCTACTCTTTAGCTTCGAATCTAGGTTAAAACAAGTGATCAACTAACTTTTACTCTACGAGTCTTCGAGTCTTCATGTCTCCACTTTCAAGCTAGCAACAACCTCATTCTATCTTGGCTAATCATCTGTTCACATCAACATGTCTCTATTCTTGGCAACGAGTCTCCCAATCTTTGACCCTACGAGCTTCGACCCTACGAGCTTTGACTCTACAATGTTGCCACTCTACACCTGATGGGTCTTCAAGCTTGCAAGTCAGTCTCTGAGATGCTGCTCTTCACCTGATTACATCTTGGGTCTTTGGATCTTCGACCCTATGGATCTATGAGTCTGCAACCCTGTGTTCCTTCAGTGATGTTTCGGGCTTGATGGTTTGATGATCTTCGACTATGCATATCTTCGAGTCATCTAATCTTCGACCTTGTGAGTCTATGAGTCTCTGGATCTTCGACTCTATATGTACATGGTTAGACTCCCTCTAAGAGATCACTCTACGAATTTATCCAATCCAATATAGATCTTCGACTTTACGTCCTCCCACTTTCGCATTCTGTTGACAACAATGATAAACAAAGTACCATGGGAACAACAACATCAAATAAACACATGTATTCACCATTTATCACGTGAGCTATAATTAGTTTGTATCCACATAATACGTTCTCAACCACAACCGTCCTATAATTCCCAAGGTTTCCCACAAGGCTCTACCACGAAACTAACACAAATGAATGCAACCACGAGACGAATAACAAACAAACACCATGACGGCCTCCATAATCAACTACCACCAAACAGACCCTTAATCCCCACTAACCATGAACTCATTAACACTTACAATTATAATACGCCAATGAAGGCCAACATTCATATAAGAGATCACACACATATAAATTTACATAATACATACACATATTATTCACCTTAAGATCCAACCCTAGAATAAGTTCAAGAGAGGTATAGTATCCTTACCTCAAACTTAGTTTGCGTTAAGGTTTCGGCTTGAAGGATCTTCCTTGCTTCTTGCTCCACTCTAATAAGCGTCTCCTTCTTCCAAGAACTCAGTGGCAATGATCGAACCAACGACGATCTCTCTCTCTCTCTCTCTCTCTTACAGTTTCCAAAAACAAAACCCAAAAAACCTAAAATCGCAGAAAAATACGACATATTATTAAAAATGCACTAACTTAGGGTCGATGTCGACCAAAAACATCACGGGATCGACCACATCGACCACCTCTTTTTTACGTCGACCAATTTCCACTTTGAACAAGGTCGATCTACAGCTGGGTCAACCACGTCGACCATCTTCCACATCGACCAACACACATGGGAAAGCTCTCGGGAAACTACTCTGGTCGACCTCGACCACGTTGACTATACGTCAACCATACATCGAAATTTATCTCGTATCAACTAAACTTTCTAGAATCTCCTCTGGTCGTCATCGACTACTCACCATGGCAGGTCGACCACAACAACCACTCCCATATCGACCAAGGCTGCATCAACCAGGTCTTCACATGAAAATCCATTTTAGCTTCTCTAAAATAATTTGACTTCCGGGGCGCTGCCCCCTTAACCCCTACTCGCTGACCGGTCAGCGAGACCCCCACCGAGGTGCTGCGCCATTGGACTCCCGCTAATCGTCTGGACAAGAGTCCTTGCTCAAACGCACAAATGACTAACTTTTCATATTCCTAAACGCGGGTTATTACATTTATTATTTTTGTTTTCTACATGTTTCTTTTTCTTTTTGGCTAGCCTTTTGAGATAGTATTTATTTGATAATAAGAATATATAGATAATAATGTACTCATCAATGTGAACATTTTGACTGTAATTAAGCTCCTTTCATAATTCAAATTCTAAGAGGCTAATTAGTGATTTTTTAGATTTATTAATTAAATAATGTGCATAATTATATAAGCAATATAGAAGAGAGAGGGAGCCATTCTAGGTTTTGGATGGTGCATGAAAGGAGAAGGAGGAATTTGGAGGATCGAATTCTTTATCTATTGCTACGTGCATTAGCACATTCATTACTATCGCCACATGCACACTGCCAGGGCCGGCCCTAGGCTTTTGCAGCCTAAGGCAGCCGATTGAGGCTCCCAATTTGTTGGGGCCTCAAAATTTTCCGTCTTCCTTTCTTTGAGCCCTTGTCTGCAAAAGGAAATCGCTATCGCGCCTCGCCTCGCCTCCTTCTCATCCTCTCTGTCGGAGACCCCCCTTGCGGCCTCGCCTCGACCTCGACGGATCGGCGCCGCTGTCCGCCTCTCCCTCAGCCTCGACGAATGGATCAACGCCTCACGGTCATGCCTTGGTTGCTGCCAATGATTGACATCGACTATCTCAACATGACAGCATCTCTACCCGGTTGTCCCAAAACGTCCCTCTCCCCCTGGCAAAGCGGCAAATCGATAAAGCTCACCCCCCTTAGCCGTTGACGGACGATTTAATGCACCGACGGTTGGTGGTTTGAATTTTTGATTTAAAAAAAATTAGGGTTCATTTCAACTTGCAGTAGCAAGTACGCTGCCTTAGTTTTCAACTTCTGCTTGTTGCAGTTTCTGACAGTAACTTGTTAGTGCTTAGAAGCTTCTGATTTGTTTGCTTGAGTTTTGTAGTTGTCCTCCTCCCATTGTTGATCTTCATTCATTTCAGTTTATAGATTTATCTTAATTTCAAATATAATGACAACAATTTGGTTAGAATCTTAATCAAATGATTGAAATCCTAAAAGTATTTTATTTGTGGTCAGCCTCAAAGAAATAGAATATAGTTCCTGAATTTGGTGATGTCCTACGTTGGTGCTTTATGCTTGTTGTTCTTTAAAGCATGGTGAATATTGGCTTACATGCGATCGTAGTTCAAAATTTATATTGTTCCATTTATTTATTTTGCTTTGATTAGGCTTCTATCCAACCTGGTGGAACTGCTTCTTTAGAACATAGAAATAGCAGTGGATTAAATAGATCGATTCTTGGTTCAGTGACCACTAGTAACTTCCTCAGTCTTGATTAAGTTTCCTCTTATAAATTAAAGTTCCTTGTTTTCGATCATTTGATTTGGTTAGTTTCCTCTTCATCTCGTCTTCTTCCTTATTTTTGTGCTTGTGGCTGCACTTCATTTGTGCTTTACCCACTGTCAAGGTTTTTAAATTCGTTTGGATAAATTTAATTTATCCAAACAAAAAATTAATAACTATTTA
The DNA here is from genome assembly GCA_023512835.1 of Taxillus chinensis. NCBI lineage: Eukaryota > Viridiplantae > Streptophyta > Magnoliopsida > Santalales > Loranthaceae > Taxillus > Taxillus chinensis. Next base: position 23,504,566 of record CM042085.1, on the reverse strand, counting down.
TCTGCTTGATTTTCATATTTGAATTTTAATCACTGCCTGCTACTTGTTGGGCTTTTGTTTTGGTTCCTACTTGTTTAAAATTCCTCCTTGTGTTTGTATTTTGATTTATAATAATTTGTTTTTTGGGTCTTTAAATTCTTATTGGTGGTTTGTATTTTTAATAGAAAAATCATTAGCTTAGCAGGAATGAAACCTGACTCCCTAAAGTCCTTTGAATTGAATAAGTGGAGAAGTAGTATCAAAAGCAAGTAGAAAAGAAAAAAGAAACTTTCTGAAATGTTATTAGGTTTTTTTCCATTTACTGTATTTAGTTAATAGAAAAAATTAAGTTATGTAATTCTTTCATAGGCATATGGTAAAGGGGCCACACCCTGAGATTTCGCTTAAGGCCCCCCAAAGTCCAGGGCCGGCCCTGCACACTGCCTCCTTCCGGATCCTTCATTCCTATATAAGATCTCAATACAAGATACAAAAATAAACAAAAATATAAAACAAATACTAATAATAAATTAATGTATAAAAGATAGTAAATACATGTATTAAATGACACTTTAACTACATCTAAAACTTATTAAATGCATAAAAACGCACACATGATTTCCATGTGTCAATTGACCATAGCTTGGTTAACTGATAACTGCTTGGTTTGGTTGATCTCTTCTTTTTTTCAAATGATTTATGTGGTTTATTGGCCAAGGGTGAGCGATTGGAGCTTGATCGATTAAATAATGGCATTGTTTGATCAACTAGCTTTGTTTTCTAGCAAGCTCTTGGGGTTTACTCGACTAAGTGTGGTTGAGTGAACAGTAATCGATTAAAAAAAGTTTTATTTAATCTACCAACTTAATTTTGAAAGAATGTTTAAGCTTGAGTTGCCATGGTTAGTCGAGTGAGTCTAGGTCTGTCACGCCCCTAAATTCTAGGTAAATCAGAACTAGGAACGCGACGACCCCACGCCTGCACCCAAGAAGTCAAGGGGTTAGTGGCTGACCCAATCTTGTGCAACTCTACATCAGGGGTAGAATTGTACCCACCAAAGAAATTCAATACAATACTTAATTAATAAATAATATAGTACAACAATGCATTTATTCTCCATAATTATTCAGCACCCATAAATTAAATAAGGTTCATACAACGGTTATAGACCCGAGTCTAGAAAAATAAAATAAAATAAAATACATAATTATAAGGTCTAAAGGATAAGCCTCACACCCAAAATATTCCGACCAGCTTCGCTATGGCACCACCAGCTACCATCTCCATCATCCTATAACATAAAGTCATATATCTACATGATCGGTGTATGCTTGTGCCAATGTAGTGTACTATTCTATCACAGTGAGTTTGCATTAAGTCACAAATAAGATATTACATATCACATTTTAGTCATTAAAGGTTTGTACTGGCAATTCATCCATCCATGGAATTCCCGTTACTAAATCCAAGAATCCAGTCACTACTTGATAGCCATATGTGAGACCTATGGTGTCCCTGACAACAACTCGTCACATATGGGACCTGTGTTAACCAGCCATATAGGAGACCTGTGGCCTCTTGCCAACCCTATGTGGGACCCGCAGTTAACCCAATCACATCACCACTAAATTTATACATACAACTAACAAATAATAATTTCAATAACCAATATTATAACATACAATCTATTTAAATCATTAAACCAACATTAATGTGCCACAAACGACAAATTAAATCATTAAACTGATAATAACAAATCCAACGATAATTATTTAATTAAACTAATCAATTCAAGGCTAGATAATATTTATAAATTTAAACAATTTGAAGCTCAAATATTATTTGTTTAATTAGACTACTTAGATCAAGCCCAACTAATATTTAAATTGTGAACTATCAATATTAATCCCAAATAATACCTATATTATCAATTAATAAAATATAAAAGTTACCAGATAAGAAGGAAAAGCCCTCAAGGGCTAGGAGGAATAGGGCCGGCCCAAAAGGATCGGCTAGGGCTAGCGCTGTGTCATAGGCTTGTGGGGGTGGCAAGCTGCCACCACCTCCTTTCCATGAAGGCGCACAACGTGCCTCTGTGGGGAAAAAAGACCAGGCCTAATAGCTTGGCTCACCAATTAATAACAATAATAATTTGTTAGATACTACACGATGCCCTCTTTGCCGCACGCCAAAGCCACACACACGTCTTCCGCACTGGCACACCTCTGATGCACACAAAATCGCCGCATGCAAGAAAGGACCAGGCCGTATGGCCTGGTACACTCAATAATAATACTAATAATTGACGGATTGCATAATAATCAGAATAGTCAAAGAAATATTATTATAAAGCAGGCTACAACCTCATGTGGTTGATCTGGTAGTGGTAGGTTCTTAAGAACTCCACAGTTAAGTGAGGATATGACCAGAGCAATTCTAGGATGGGTGACCTCTGGGAAACCCACCCGTGAAGGTATTTCTTGGAGCCGAAACAACTCCAACCACGGGGTGGAGGTGGGCCGAGGGCTACCGGCTCTGGGGGGTCAGGTGGACGACCTTCACGATTATGACCCAGGATCGGCCTCACTCGGTTTCCGAACCATATTCCTGGGATTCCGGCCCATAGATACCCCTGGGGGGGTCTCTAGGTCAGCCACCAAGTTCACGAGACAGTACCAGGGAGGATGATAACATGGGGTGGTGGGGGTAATAAACCCACTTCGGGCCAGCGTACCCGGATGGGCACCCCCGGGTGACCATCAGAGAGGACAACTGCGATCTGGGGTGGGTATATCAGCATAAATAAAAAAATTGGGGTGTCTGGACAGAGATGAAGTCGTGGATGGGAAACCTCCGGGTAACAAATGCCACCAGATCCCAAAAAAAAAAAAAAAGCAGGCTACAATCTGAAATTCATACAAGCACGGAGAGGGTGAGCGACGTACGAGAAATGTGGTGAAAGACACATATAAATGTTATCTCTAACAGTTAGCACTCATGAAATAGCACAACGAAGATTTTAGAATCACCTACTTGGATCTAGTTTCGAAGGATTGATAAAACGTGATAGCGTTAAACACCTATTGCTCTTCCCTATCAAGTTCTACGCACAACGAACGGAACGTAAGGTTTTTACCCTAGGTCCCTCTTTTTATACTTTCAATATATTATTTGATTTCATAATAATAATAATAATAATAACTCATTATAATAATCAACCCAAGTATTAAGGTTGTTATACTAATAATAATGACATTTCTAATATTAATGAGGTCTAAATATTAAAATAGTTATATTAATAATAATAACCTCAATAATTGCATCAATAATAATAACAATCATTACATTAATTATTATAATAATAATAACTCAAATACTTAAATGATTATATTAGTAATATTAAAAATAATAAGAGTAAACTCAAAATATTAAAATAATTATAATAATGACTCAAAATTCTCATGCTAAGGCCATGCTGTCGGATAAGTATTCTTCACTCTATTAAGGGGCCAGCTTCGATCTCACACAAATACGTGTCTTTACAATGCCAACTGAAAAGGTTCTTGTTCAGTTAACTAGCAATCTAATTATAGTGTTTTTTTGTTCTTTCTTCTCGATTTGACTCCAAAGCTTTTTGGGAGTATCAAACCTAAATATTATGTTGATTTTGGGGGTCTCCATGGGAGCCTAGTGTGATAGAACCATAATATTGTGGTATGATTTCTTTGTGTTGTGTTTAACTTATATATATGTATGCTAATTTTTGCGTAGCTATTTGTGGAGCCTTTAGGTCTATGTATTGTTGTGGGGATGGTTATTAATAGGTGGATGAGGCACTTGAGTAGGTAGTAGGTGTATAAAAGGTATGAGTTTCTATGAGGCCATGATGCCTGAGCTGGTGTATTGGAGCTATGGAGCTATGAGTTTCTATGAGGTTATAATGCCTAAATTGGTGTACTAGATGTATGAGTTTTTGTGAGGCTATGATGCCTAAGCTAGTGGACTGAGAGGCTGTCATGCCTGAGCTGGGAATTGGTTATTGACGTGATAGGGCCACTGGCCCTAAGTTGGTAAATTATTGTGTATGAGTTGCTATATTTATGAGATTACTAGTTGACAAGTTTAGGCTTGAGCTTGGTTTGGATTATAATAGGATAAGGTTTGGTGAGTTGTAATGTGAGACTAATGTTTTGGTTATATTGTAAATTGTTGTTTTTTGGGTGAAGACCATGGAATATGATTATATTGAGTGTGGTTTATCTACTGTTTGCTTCTTAGCTTATTATAATATAACATAACTTAAAATGATATGTTATTATTGGTCTAATACAGTGAATATGAATGGTGTGACAATAATCAAATGATGGCTGATATTAATTGTTGTTTGATATGATTACATTGATGAGTTGGGACTTGCATGTGATAGACTGATAGTTCTTTTAATAATGATGCTTTTATGTTTTGAAAACTGCTTGGTTGTACGGGTAATGGTTGTGTGGGTAGTATATGGTACTACATTGACACAGGTATGCACTTGGCATAAGTCCTGGTTAGGGCCGTAGGGGTGGTGTGGAGTTGCAGGTCACTTACTGGGCAATTATGCTCAACCCTTAATTGTTGACATGTTTTTCAGGTACTAACACAAACTAGTTGGAAGTTTCTCAAAAACTTATTTATAATTATTTCATATTCAATGTAATGACTATATGATCATGTATTTAGATACGATATTTGGTCGGGTTTAATTGTTATTCAAACAAGGGTCTGTGAAAATTATATTGGATTGATAACATGACTATATTATTAAATGATAATGGATTCTGCTGGTTTCATATCACGTGGGATGTGGGCATGTACAAAAATACCCCAATTGTATGATGTACATGTTTGATAGGTTTATTTTGAGACAGTATCCCTTGTGTCGTCTCTTTTAGGTGCTAAGCACTAACCTCTTGACCATTCGAGTGCGAGCATGAGGAAGTCGTGTGCTCAATTTGACTTTCTGGAATTGGAGATGTGACATCCCCAATAACATATATATATATATATATATATGTGTGTGTGTGTGTGTGTGTGTGTGTGTGTGGAATGTTTAATATATCTATATACACACAATATTATATATAAACTCATTCATGAATATTAATAAAACCCTCACTTTATAAGTTTAATTAACAATTAAACCCACAAATCCTATTATCATCATAGTTTACCTATCCCAACCAAGGTCACTAAACCCACAAATCTTATTATAATCATACATTTTCTTCATGCCCCTCACGTCTACCTTTAAGAACGAAGGAAGACAACCGACTCCCTCACCCTACCAGTCTCTCTCTCCCTTATATTTTCTATTTTCATTCTTTTATTTCATTTCAAAATAATTCTACATCACCAACATTTAAACAATCCATCATTTATGCAAAAATACCTCTTCAAGGCCTCAAATTCCAAATTAGGCTAAATCATAATCAAAATCATAGTAAATATATATTGTCACTAAAGCAATGAACAAAATAAATATGGAGAAATCCTGACAAATAATATAACACAAACAAATATATAAAACAAAACAATTAAGGCAACAAAATAAAAGGGAAACTGACTTTGGCTTTGGCTTGAGACTGCAATAGTAGCAACGTTGGCAGGAGGGTGAGACTCCAAGATTGATTTGTTGGAATTGGGCTAGAAGTTGAGTACCGCTGGCTGGAACTTCAAATGAACCTGTTTCTTTCTCTTTTTTTGCTCTCTTTTTTGTTTTTTTTTTTTTGCACAATTTGTAAGAAAATTAATAAGGAAGGCAAAATGATTTTGATATGGTTACTAGAAAGATAACGAAGAAAAAGAAAATAGAATTGGAAAAGTGGAAATGGTGTTTCAGATATTCTGGACTTGAGATAGGGGAGAGTGTGTGTATAGGTGTTTGAAAAAAGCAAAAAAAAAAAAAGGTGGATCAGAAAAAAATCAAACAGTGTGACTCTTTTTTGTGTTTTTTGAATGCGGAAGCTGAGCGAAGTTTCAGAGGGAATGACAGAAATTTTGCGTTAGAGTTTTTCTGGGGGTTTTCGTTGGAGAAAAGGCTGGCTTTTAAAGAGGTTGGTTATATCTCCAGTGAGGTGGGGATGGGGCAGAGAAAAAATTACCTGTCGGACCATAGGGCGGGGACGGAGTATATTCATGTTATCCGGGATAGAACAAGACAACCCAAAACCCGCCCCGCCTCGCCCCATTGCCAACTCTAGCCTATAATTGTCTTTTTTTGATTTTTTGTTGACACATGTGACCGACAAGTGTTGAAAATCATTTCTGAAAAATGGCCAGTTGATACAGACGCGTCTTGTGAACTACATAGGAAAAAGCTCGTAGATATGAGGTCAAATTGTGAGAGTTAAATGGTAGAGGGTCGAAGTGTTGACAGGTTGAAGGTTAGGTTTGAAGGTCAATAGGTTGAAGGATTGAAGGGTCGAAAGTTATCCCTCAAAAACTCAAAGGCTTTATCAATCGAAGATTCAAAGGCTTTGGGGCTTCAAGTCTTCAAGGCTTTGAATATAGTTTTTTTTTTTGAACTTTTAATTATCTTTTTACCCCCACCAAAAATATCAAATTAGGATGTTTTCTAGGTATGATTTGGGAAGACCCCTATTCACCTAAATTGGTGTTTTGAAGAATTTCAAATGGTCACATTTTTGAGCGGTTTGACTAGGGGCATAGACCGTCTTTTGATAAGTTTGACTTTTTCCAACAAAAATTATTTTAACCATAACTTTTTCGTTTTAAGTTGGAATTGAGCACGGTCAAGTGTGTTAGTCTTCAAATTTCATCTTCTATCACCTGATGTTTGCCTTGGGGTACTTCAAAGGATTATAGTAGAGGTTTTCAATTTTGGGCTTTCATATTCATGTCATAGTATATCCATCTTACATAAATTGAGGTTTAATAGCAACTTCAAACATGGGACTGACTCTTTGGTAATGGGAAATCTTTATAGACTTGTTCAACGATATATATGGCATGGACAGATAGATATAAAATTTACAGGGTTAGTATGTCCAATCCGAACAAAATTGAATCCAACAGTTACAGTATCTACAACATATGTTCAGATTGCCAACCAATCCAATTATATGTTGTCCAAATCCAACCATGTTACCGATTTTCCTAGACATATAAAAGCCTATATATGGGTTGGGATTTACTTTTAGACTAAATTATACATTGATAAGAAACAAAAAAAATTATTATAATAGTATTTACATTAATCCTTAAATAATCATTGCTTCTTAAAATCAACACATCTTTGTTTCTAATGCATGCTAAATTGTTTTTTTTTATGGTTCTCTTTAGCTTCCAGTGTGTACTAATCCTTCATCTGTTTTGTTTTTGGAAGCAATTCTTGCTCCTTATGTGTACATGGATGTAATTAATAGAAATTGTTATTCTTCCCATTTTTTATTATCAATGCTTGGGTTGTTAAACACTTATGTTTTGTTTGGGTGTTTTGCTCTTTTGTGGCATTTGTGGATCCTGCACTGAAAGCTTTGAGCTCTTGGAATTGAAGCCTGACTTTAAAATTAATATTTAATAAAATAATAAAATATTTGTTAAATTTATTATTTAATATTATAAAATTAACTGATTAAAATTTATAGAAGTAAAGCTTCCAACTAAATTTTAACTAAATAACGTTGAGATAAAAATTAAAGTGTTATTGAGGGGTTTAAAAAAAAAAAAAGGAAACGTGGGCCATTATATGTAGAGATCGAACGCACAAACCTGATACGGGCGGGGCAATCACATAAAATAAGTCATCATCAGAAAAAAAAAACCTCAAACGCCACTCGCCGTCCGTCAGTCCTCGCTCCCCCAGCGCCGCCGCCGCCTCCGCCGCCACCACCCCCACCACCCCCACCATGGCCTCTTCAACTCCTCCTTCTACCTCCGAAGGCCTCGAGGAAGAAAACAACCAAGATCGAAACTTTCAAAACCCTAACCCTGACATGGTCCAAGACGGCGATCAACACCATACCCAGAAGCCGAACCCTAACACCAGCTCCCCTCAAAAGCTCGATCACAAAGAACTGAACCAAAATCAGACCCTGCAGGAACTTGAACCGGTCCAGGGCCTCGATAATGAAGAGCATGATCCACAACACCAATGTCTAAATCAACCCCTCGATTCGGATCCGAGGCAGCAACCCAATTCTCATCCCCAAATTATGCAAATTCCGAGCTTGGTCCAGAATCTGGATCAAGAACCAGATCAGGAACCGCAGCAATCTCATCGCTCCCAGTCTTCGGAGAAAACCCTAATCGCCGAATCCCTAAAACCTGAAGATCTCGTAACCATCGCCGACGAATCCGATCACGACCAGTGCCAGCCTCGAGGAGACCTAGATTTGCAGGCCACGGACGCCGTCAACGACGAGCATGATCGACCCTGTGACTACCCAGAAGAAGGTACCCAGAAGAAATTTGGGGTCCCCGCCTATCGCCGATCCACCTCGAAGGGAAAGAAACGCTATATAGGGCCCGCGAAACGCAAAGCCATGGCGAAACGCAAAGTCACGGATAAGAGGCTCAAGCTCCTTAACCCTGAATTCAAACCCATTTGTTTTGCACCTCACAAAGCCTTTGATTTTGCAAAGCACGAGAAGGTGTTGAAGCGGTTGGGCTTATGGGATTTTGTGCATTTAAAGTTTGATAGGGACATCCGTCGTGATCTTCTTTCCCAGCTCGTTGTGAACTATTCCCATGGTGTCAGCTTTGTGAATTATGTGCGGGTAGTAATTTCTCGGGCGGTGCTTGCTCGCGCATTGAAGCTGCCAAAGAAGGAAAAGTTCGCAGCGGCTGAAGAAGACATGGAGGAATGGTCTGTAGAGTCTCTGGCATTTATAGAAGATTTCACGATGAATTGGGTGCTTTTACATGAGGATATGTGGATGATGCCAATTGAGGTTATGGCATCAACAAGGTTGATTAAGGAGGGACACCCTGAGAAGGTGGACTGGGCGAATCTAATGTGGTTTATGGTGGAGAAGGAGCTGCAGCAAGGAGTCCATTTGGGAAACTGTTATTATGCAGCGCATTTGCAGTGTGCGATGAAGTTGCAGAAGAAAATTTGGTTCGAAGAACAGCCTGAGGAGGATTCGGTTCCGTTGAAGGAGGAAAGTGATGGTGGGAAGGTGGATGTAAGTATGGAGGTGGAAGACGATGACGAGGAACTGGAAGGGGTTGCTGGGAAGGCAGGATCTTCTATAAAAGAGGAGGAAGATGATGAGGGAGATGGAGGCGATACTAGAATGACTAATTTGGAAGAATTTCCGTGTAATGATTCAGAGGGGCAAAATCTTGAGCTGACTCTTGGGCAAGAAAAAGTTGTAAAGAGGGACGCTGAGGAGATGGATTTTGAGGAGTCAAAAGAAGAAGAACATAGGCAGTGGTTTTTGGATGGAAATTTCAATGGGGGTGAATTGTACTTGCGCCAGTGTAATAATCTTGCTGAATTCAAGGTTTTGGCTTCTGATATTGAAAGGAAAGTAGAGGTGGATGAAGAAGAGGATGAAGAAGGAGAGGAAGAGGGGAGGTTTAACCTTGATCCTAAGTGTAATGCCCAAGAAGTAGTATCCTTTGAAAATCTAATTCCTACAATGGTGGAACATATTCCCTTTCCGGCGATGGATCAACTTCAGAATCATTCGTCCGGAGAACTTCTTGCATCTACAGCTGGTGCGCATACAATTTCAACAGGCCCATCCATGTTCAGTAGTGCTGGCAAAAGAGTGTTTGAACACGGAGACAGTATTTCTCTTCACCCACTTGATGGTAACCCAAAGAGATTGAAGATCAATGGGCCGAGGGCTAATAGGCCCGAGGATTTTGACTCCTGCATGGACCATGTAGGTGAGTTGTTGGGAAGAGCTAAGTCGTTGTATCAAGTCAAAGAACAGGCTTGGGCGGAATCAAATATTAATCAACAGTTCTATGTAGATGAAATTCAGCAGCTGCGGGGTATTGTAGGGCAATTGCAAAGAGACAAATTCGAGGAGGTGCACAAAAAGCAAATGGAGGTGTACCGTCTTGAACGTGAGCTCATTGTGATGGGAAGTCTTTTGCGGGACTATAGAAAGGCTATTAAAGAAACAAACAAAGAATTTGCTGAATATAGGCAGCGCTGTCCAGCACTCGATGAGCCGCTCTACAAAGATGTTCCTAGGAGTGGGGGTCTTGTTTTAAGCACTGCAGAAATAGAGAAGCGGCAGCAGAAATATGAAATGGAAGAAAGGTCAAAACGCCACATAATTGAGAAAAGTTTTGAGGAATTTGAACAAGTTTGGATTAAAAAATTGAAAGCACATCTTGATGAGGTTTCACGGTGCAATAGTAAGGCAGATAATTGTGCGAATGACGTGGATGTTCTCAAGGACTTGTTCGCCAAACGCAAGCAATCAAATCATTCAGGTCGTACACCAGAGGAATGACTGCCTACAAGAATCTGTTATTTTGGCTTTATTTAGCTATGGATGAAAATCACGTTGTTTGTGCGATGTCATCTATTTTGCCCTCTGTCTTATGTGCCAATATGTTATAATAGGCACAAGGCCTACCTTTGTTGGAAAGGTTCGAATTGCTGGTACTGCTTCAGAACTTTAAATGCAAGTGGTTGTTGATACACTACCTACCATTACATTTGAACTATTAATTGTCCTGTGACCATGTTCTATCTGGTTCTATCGCTTTGTGTTAAAATTGAAGCTGGTTTCTTTACTACATAATCTGTTTGCTTTGTTGGTCCTCCTGGAGAGATGCGATCCAGTGAATACATGATGTTTGCTGAGAGGTGCCTTTGTTATGTTTTGTTTTGTTTTTCTCTCGCAACTTCTATGTAATATGCTGAGAGATCAGAGATACTATATAAATCTGCCTGTGTCATAGTTCAGGTTATGACAAGTGTTTTTCACTTGTTGAACAATAACAGTGGGGGTGCCTTTTATGGTTAACGGAGGGAGGTTAATCTTGCTGTTCCATTATATGTTTTTAAGTTCAACTGTTCATATACACTGTAAATGGGATTTGCAAATTGCAATATTGTTATGAGTTTTTGCCTTTTGTTATGGTCACTGTTTTTCTACGATAACAGTGGAAGTAACTTTTGTGGTTAGGGGAGGTTATTCTTTTTTGCTTCATGATATGTTTTTAAGTTCATAATCATATACACTAGAAATAGGATTTGCAGTTTTGTTTTGAGCTTCCAGCTATTTTGCCTTTTGTTAACTCTCCCTCTGCCATGCTTGGTCGGTGGCCAATTTGCACCGAGTACGCAGACAGTTAAGTTCAGAATGGATACTATTCATCAAAAATTAAATTAAATTAAATTACAGTTTTATTTGTTTGATTTTTTTAGAGACATATGCTAATATCGTTGAATAGCATTATTTTATTTTATTTTTATTCATCTTGATTTTTTTAAACCTTGAATCAACTTTGGGATAATTATTTTTATTTTTTGGCAATTTAACCTTGGTCTCACACCCTGTCTCTGCGCTTGTCCAGTGACAGCCTCTGCTTTTGTCGCACCAAAAAAGCCCTTATCTCCCTTTGACCCCAAACAACTTGTATCTCTTTCTGAGTTGATGAGTCACTCCCTGAAGGGCCTTTTTGATTGATTAAGTAGAAAAATCAAATTAGTGTGGTACGTGTGAATGAAATCAAATACATTCTCATTCCTATGTTTGGTATGAAAAAGATGTTGGAATGAACAATTTATGCAGGAATTCTAATTCTACCGGCAGGGTAATATTGATGGTCCTAATTTCACTCCCGAAGACACTCCTGCCCAAGAAGAGAACGAATCCTCAGGCACCTTTGTTTGTTTTCGATACCCTTTATGATTTTTGTTAAACACTATTGTCGTGTTTTTGAGACCAGTTTGGTTTCTTCATTTTGGAAGTTCAGATGCCATGGCTGCTGTTTAGTGTCACATGGAGATAGTGAAATTGGTCAGGTAGATGGATAGTGTTTTCCACAGTTATTTATGTGCACTTCGTTTGTCATCAGTGTTATTCAACTCATGGAATCTAGGCATGTGTTAGTATGCTACGGTCATTGCAAACTTTCAGTTATAAATGACATAATTGGGTTCAAAATATAAGCAATTGGATGGAAATATAAGGTCATTTTTCCACCAGCCTTTGGTGTTTCAAGTTTACCCACAATTATATTGCCTCAAAGCATGTGAGCATTTTGATACATTTCAAGAATTCCATATTTGTATACATGGCTTGCATGAGGTTGCTGTATTTGTTGTGGTTATACAGACCAATCTTGTAATAAATTGGTAATATTGTTACTCATTGTCAAAAGAATTCTAGTCAAAGCACTGGTAAAGAATAAGCAGGCTGCTGTTGAGGCCTTTGGATATCATTGATTTATATATTTATATTTCAATATTCACTCATAATTGATGACTAAAAATCTTGCATGCATCTGTAAAAGCCGCAATCATGAGCATAGAATTTGTTTGTTAATGATACATCACTCATATCTACCTTATTAGTTTTTCCCTCTAAAGAGAGGGTTTCTGCATTCTCTTCTGCTTGTCAGACGTGAAAATGTTGTTCTTTCTAATTATATAGCCTTCCTAGAATAATTTTTGAGCCAAAACGTGATATGACAATATTTTTGTTTTTATTCACACTAGAAAGCAGATTTTTTTTAAAAGGGATTTATGTTGGCATCTGTTTTTTTCCCAGGAGGGTTTCTTATCTAAACTTGCAAAGATTAGATGAGGTACAACATATAATTTGCCTATCTCAGGTACCCTCTGCCCCACTCCTCTTCCTGGAAAACATATTATAAAAAGTTTTTTTTTTCTTGCAACTTATAGTTGCCTTTATATTGATATATTTAGACTTTAATTTGGTTTAATAAGGCTACAGCTGTCTGTACAGATCGGTAGTAGTGGCATTCAAGGTCTCCTCAAAAGGAAATTTAAGAAAATTGGAAGAAGACGAGACAATCCTGATTCCTCCAGGTGTCCCCTGCACCATCATCAGAGTTTGAATGTTAGTAGAATACTCCAGGCAGAAAGCAAGGGTTCAGCTTGAAGAGGTATCACTTGATGATGCTTATTTTGATCTTGTTGTGGCTCTGGAAGCTGAATTTTCTAGGTTTTGAACTAATAGAGTAATTGTCTGGACAAAATTTATAATGCGTTAGGAGGAAAGCATGCAAAAAAAAAACCATTTGTGATATTCATGCTCATAAATAGTTGAAATCAACTCCTTCCTGGCTTCATCAATAAATACATAACTTAAATTGCATTGGAAATGTTTTGTATGGTTGTTCTTTCGAGGAAAAATAGTTACGTTATTATGAGTTTAGATAATATTCTTCAGTCAGAGTTTGATGCTCTCAACATTGAAGTTGTGGAAGTTTTTGCAAAATGGTATTTACCTCTTACTCTAGTATCATATTGGAACAAAATTAAGGTGAATATGTAAAAGTGCCAATTGAAAATACTACTCCACAAATGAGTGTCAATTGAAGTTGGTTATATCATTGATGAATGCATAAAATTGAAATGAGTCTACAACCCAAAGGTACCAGAAGAAAGGGAGAAAATGGATTGGATTCTTGTTAAATAACTTGTTTGATTCTGCTTCTTGTCCACTGCTGACAAAGGAGTGATCAACATTCATATGGGTTTCTTAATTTGCCCAAATGTCTCCCTTCATATTTGTATGTCATCTGTTGTCATTGCCATACACTGTATAGGATTGCAGTGTGACATTTATGGAAGCTTTTGCGAAGTCAATTTAGATTTCATTCTTGTTTGCAGGAAATTGGCGTTAATGTTATTAGTTTATATTCCTTTGAAGGTGCGGAAATCCTACCAAGTCCATCGTCATGTCGATCATGTAAAATCTTTTCCTTGTCAAGACTGTTGGTTGCGGTTGGTCGAATTGCCTCGGTAGTCGGTACATGCAATGGAATGGTCGTTATTTTCCATCTGCTACAGTGGGATAGAGTTTTTGTCTTTCTTATTCCACATCTTCTAAATGTACGGACTCTTTTGGGTCAGTCTGGTTTTTTCCTTAATTGTTCCTCGTAAATGGATTACGGGATTCAAAGGTGTTTTGTCAATGGATTTGCGGAATTATAGTTGGTCTGTTATGAGTATGGCGTAAAAGATGTTACTATTGTCATCAACTCGTCATTGTTTCAAGGAATCAACTGCGTCAATAGAAAAAGCCACATGATTATTAGGTGACTTAATGAATATAGTTATAATTTCATTTATTTGTTATATGGTTTGCTGGATCATCACTTAGCAGCTAAAGAGCAGCTAACTGATCATTTCATCCCGCAGAAATGAATTCGGATCACTCATCATCCCGGTTCCAACCCGTCTGTCCTGTTGAGAATAAAAGAATACTTTGGTCATTTGAAAACTAATAATATACGTAAGTATCACTTTTTTATTCTTAGTTATTCTTGCTTATAAGTGGGGTAGGATCCGTACATCTTTTGAGTTTTGAGGGGAGAACACTAAAACTTCTTGACCCTGAATGCTTTTAGCTCCTTGACTTAACAAGAAATAGAACTCTCTAATTATTGTGAAAAGGTAGAAAAAACCTTTGTTCTCTAATCGGAGGGTACGCCCTACTATCTTGCTTCAACTCGCAAAGTCGAAGAGATCATGTTTTAGTCTTTATGAGATTTTAATGTAGGCCAATGAGGTCATGGTAGAATACCTGTACGCCATAATTAGAGCTTAAAGTAGTTGGGGCCAACCATAATCGTTTGTTGTACATTTAAGGTGCCATGGCTAATGAATTTGCCAGCTGAGTGTTAGTGGATAATTGAGTTCGGTTGAGATTGAATTTGATGATGAAGTATGAGCATTAATACTTTTGTCTCCCCTACCAGAAAGTTGGAATGCTACTATTACGGCTGTGAGTAGCTCATCGGGAAACAACAAATTAAAATTTAATGATGTTCGTGATTTAGTTCTTAGTGAAGAGATCCGGTAGAGAGATTCCAGTGAATCTTTAAGCTCTTCTGTATTGCATACAAAGTCAAGAGGAAGAAATTCAACTATAGGAAATAGAAGTGGCAGAACTATCGAGGAAAATAAAAGGATAGGAGGTCCAAATCGAGGAATCCCAACAATTCCAATAGGTTAAAGACTATTTATTGTTGGAATTGTGGGAAAATTTGAGCACTACAAAAATCAATGTAAGAGTTCACCAAAGGACCAAGAGACGAAGGTGGAGGCTAATGTTATTACCACCTCAGGAGGTGATAATGCATTAATATGCTCTTTAAAGACCAAAAAGGAGTCATTGGTGTTTGACTTTGGAGTATCATTCCATGCTACCTCGTGGAAAGAATTCTTCGAGAGGTATGTCCCCAGAAACCTTGGAAAGGTATATCTTAGTGATAATCAGCCTTGTATTATTATTAGTAAAGGTGTATGAAGATTAAGTTGAATGGGTCTATTTGGAAGCTAAATGATGTTAGACATATTCCAGACTTGAGAAAAACCTTAATCTCAGTAGGGCAATTAACCAATGAAGGCTATACTATAATCTTCCATGATAATGATTAGGTGCAATTATAGTTGCTCGTGGCAAGAAGATGGTACTCTCTACATGACACCAAGTGGATGTTGTTCTATTATAGTTGCTGAAGGACATGAGAATCCCAATCTGTGACACCAGAGACTTGGCCACATGAGTGAAAAAGGGATGAAGATTATCCACTCAAAGGGAAAACTTCCAGACTTACAATCAGTTGAGATTGACATATGCAAAGATTGCATACTTGGAAAGTAGAAAAGAGTTAGCTTTCAAACAAGAAAAAGAACCCCAAAGAAGGAAAGACTAAAGCTTGTTCACTCTGATGTTTGAGGTCCAACAACTACCCCATCCATTGGTGGGAAACACTACGTTGTGACTTTCATTGATGATCACTCGCAGAAGGTATATGTTTACTTTTTAAAACATAAGTCTGAAGTATTTGATGCTTTTAAGGGATGGAAAGCTATGGTTGAAAATGAGACAGGTTTAAAGATTAAAAAGTTTAGATGTGACAATGGTGGAAAATATAAAGACATCAAATTCAAGAAGTTCTGTTATAAGCACAGGATTAAAACGTAGAGAACTGTACCAGGTACACCTCAACACAATGGTGTAGTTGAGCGTATAAATCAGATATTAACCGAAAGAGCGAGAAGCTTACGTATTCAATCAGGATTGTCAAAGTAGTTCTGGGCAGAAGCAGTCAATAAATAGGTTACTTGATTAACTGAGGTCCATCAATACCATTAGAGCATAACATACCAGAAGAAGTATGGAGTAGAAAAGAGGTAAAGCTCTCACATCTTCGAGTTTTTGATTTTGTAGCATATGCGCATATTAGTGATAATGCAGGAATAAGCTTGATCCCAAATTAAGAAGTGCATTCTTATTGGCTATGGTAAGGATGAGTTTGACTACCACATTTGGGATGACGAAAATAATAAGATGATCCGTAGCAGAGATGTGATTTTCAATAAAAGGGTAATGTACAAAGACAGACACAAAATAGTTGCAATAACTCAGAGTAGGGTGAGCCGGTGTATATAGAGGTTGACGATGTTCCAGACATTCCTCTTACTAAAAGTCTTTAATTGGAGGAATTAACTGAACAAAATAATGAGCAGCATCTTGACAGACCAATTCCTATTACTTCAGTTTCTATATTAAGAAGATCTTCTTGACCTCATATACCTAACATGAGATATATGAACTATTTGTTGCTAACTAATGGAGGCGAACCTAAATGTTATGATGAAGCTTGTCAAACCAAAGATGCTAGTAAGTGGGAGCTTGCTATGGAAGACGAAATGAAGTCTTTAATCTCTAACCAAACATAGGAAGAACATGAGTTACCCGTAGGGAAAAAGACAATTTACAACAAATTGGTATACTTGGTAAAAGAAGAATATGATGGTTTTAAAAGATATAAGGCCTGATTAGTTGTCAAAGAATTCTAGTAAAAGGAGGGAGTTGACTACACCGATATCTTTTCTCCTGTTGTGAAGCTCAATACTATCAGATCAGTATCGAGTATTGTTGCCATTGAAGATCTTCATCTTAAACAGTTGGACGTGAAAACTGCATTTCTTTACGGAGACTTTAAGGAGGAAATATACATGTACTAACCTGAAAGTTTTTCATAAAAAGAAAAGGAGAACATAGTGTGTAGACTTAAGAAGAGTTTGTATGGCTTAAAACAAGCCCCAAGACAGTGGTACAAAAAGTTTGACAACTTCATGCACAAGGAAGGTTTCCAAAAGTGTAATACCGACTATTGTTGCTTCTTCAAGAAATATAAGTCTAGCTATATCATTTTATTACTTTATGCTGATGAAATGTTAATACCAAGATCAAACATGGATGATATTAGAACATTGAAGCAGCAATTGTTAAAAGAGTTTGACATGAAAGACTTGGATCCAGCAAAGAAGATTCTTATAATACAATTCACAAGAGATAAGCAAAGAGATTTCTTGCAGTTATCTCAAGAAGAATACATCAGTTTTGTTTTGTAGATATTCAATATGAGCGATGCCAAGCTAATCAGCACACCCTTGGCTAGTCATTTTCGCCTATCCAAGGATCAATCCTCTCAAACAGAAGAAGAAATAGATCTAATAGCTAAGATTACTTATGTCTTGGCTATTGGAAGTTTAATGTATGCAATGGTTTGTACTAGGCCAGATATTGGCCATGCAGTGGGAGTTATATGTAGTTTATGGCTTAGTTTGGTAATACTGTGCTTTTAGAAGAAGTTGTTTTTAGCTGTGCGAAAAAAATAAGCTACTGTGAAAATAAGCAGGTGAGTGTTTAATAAAATTTAAATTTAAATTTTCAACAAATTTTAAAAGTAGGTAATAAGTGTTTGGTAAATTAAAAATGAAAGTGTTATAGAAATTTAAAAGGCAACAATAACCTTACTTATGCCCCGCCCCTCTCCCATCCTCGATGCCACCCACCCCCTTGTGCTCTCCAACACCCCTGCGCCCCCTTGTGCTCTCCAACACCCCCGCCACCGACCCCATCCCCAACACCCCTGCCCCCCTATGCTCTCCAACCCCACCCCCCACCGCACCCCCTCCCCGTGTTGAGATCGTTGAGTAGATAAAGAAAGAAGGATATTATTGTCATTTTATTTTTTAAAAATTACTTTTTAAAAAAGTAGTTTCTAAAAGTAACCCTTGAATTGCTTCTTCTTTTGACAAAAAAAAGTAAAAAATTTTTATAAGTACTTTTTAAATTTACCAAACACTTTTTCTATTTCTACTTATAAAATAAGCAGAAATAGTCTCCCAAAAGCATTCCCAAACTGGCCTATGTCAAATCCAGGAAAAGCTCATTGGGAAGCAGTTAAGTGGATTTTGAGGTATCTACGAGGCACTACAAAAAGGTGTTTATATTTTAGTAAAGGAGAAGTTAAACTATAAGGCTACATAGATGCAAACTTTACAGGTAGAGTTGTTAATTGAAGGAGCACCATTGGCAACATATTCATCATTAGAACAATGGTTGTTAGTTGGATGTCCCAAATACAAAAGATTGTTGCATTATCAACTACAGAAGCCGAATATATAACAATAACAGAAGCCAATAAAGAATTAATATGGCTTCAAGGACTATTAATAAAGATGATATTTATTCAAGAAAAAAGTCTTTTATATGATGACAGTCAGAGTGCAATACATTTGGCAAACAATTCCACATTTCATTCTAGAACAAAACAAAGTAATTTTTTATATCACTTTATTAGGATTCTACTTGAAGATGAGATGCTAACACTGAAAAAGATTCAATAAAGCAGGAACCCAACAGATATGTTAACAAAAGTGGTAACTATTGATACACTGACGTTGTGCTTAGCTTCAGCTGGTTTACTCGAGTAACAAACCATAAAAGGCTACTACATTAATCAAAGTGTGAAGACAAATTAAAATTAGTCTTCAAGTGGGAGATTGTTACTGCATGCTATTAAGAGAAAAGAAAAAAGAGAGATGGTTAAAATTAAAGAATGCACTTAACCTCTTATTCTTAGGCAAAGGATTGTGTGGAAGAGAGAGACTTTGATAACTTATAAAAGGGCATCACCTAAGCACATTTAATCTATCCCAAATTGTATCTCAATTTGTGTAAAAGAGAGAGAGAGAGAGAGAGAGAGAGAGAGAGAGAGAGAGAGAGCCTCTTGTAACTTTGAGAGAACTCGATGAAGCAATTATTAAGAGTGAATTGCAAGTATATAATCTCTTTGTAAATTTTCTTCCTAGTAAAAATATTTGCAGCAGCCCGAAGACATAAGCATAAATTGGCCGAACTCCGTTATCAATTTTGTGTCATTTTTCTTTGCATTACTTATCCTTTTTTAAATATGTCAATAAGAAAATTTTGCATAATTTCCTAACAATTACTATTCCCTTCATGTACTATTTTGAGAGGGTCTTCAATGTTTCATATGCATTATAGGTGGAATCAAACTCTCGTAGGATTGCATGAACCTTACACGTATCCAATAAAATAACAGTATCTGATGTTGGGAGTGAGTGCAACTTGGAGAGGCTGCAAAATACAAAAACATCTTACTCAAAAATATTAGTTAATTATGATATGCTATAGTCTAATACTTTTATTATCTTTTATAAAAAAAATATTAATATTATATTGATTATGTTTGATATTTCAAATATATGAAATCTAAATATGTAAAAGTAAGAATTGGAATAATAAAATATTTATTTATTTCATCGTATCATAAATAAATTTACTTAAATAAATGAGCACCTGGAATGAATGCTTTTTTTTTGAGTGCAATGTAATAAAAAAAATTATAAATAATATTTATAAATAATAATTATTAATAAATAAATAAATAAATATAAACACTTTCATTTAAAACTGGTACGAGTACAATTCTTAGTTACTAATCTCTCAAAAAAGACGATAAAGGTATAAAAAGAGAAATATCTCCCTCTCTGCGTTTACTCTATGATAGTATGTACAACTATTGTAGTTTTTGGACCATCAAAAGGAGCATCGAGAAGCATCATAACTAAGCTTTTACTACATATTATATCCTCAGGGAATATAATATGCCTTTGTCCTTTGGCTAAAATGATTTTTTTTGTTCTTTCTATTTTTGTGTTGTGAGAAAGATTAATTGTATATTAGTAACTTGATGATCGATATTCTAAGAGAAAGAGAAGAAAGAAAACATATCATATTTTGTCATGCAGCATCATATTATGGGTATGATTTAGTAACTATCATATTATTATTTTTTATTTGTCGAATATAATAAAATAACATTTTGCAATTGAATGAAATTACTTACCTCCAAAACAAATTAATCATAAAGGCTTTTATTTCAACATAAATTTCCCCCTTGATATATATATATATATATATCAAGTAAATCGCATATTACAAACCTAAAATGTAATATTATTTTTGTCATGGGTCGTGATATTGGACCGAAATGAATTATCAGATTCATTAACCGGATTGATGTGTCAGATGACGTGTTTAGAGACATAAATTTATTAATTGTTTTCGTGTCAGATGAAGTGTCTGCTAGCCACCTCTATTTCTATCTGTTGGCCACCCTCCCTCCACCTTCCTCTCTCTCTCTGCTCTCTCTGTACGCCGCTGCTGGGCCAGATCCGCCCGCACGCCCCCGAATTTGGAGATCCTTTGTCGTTCGTTATCTATCTACCTTTTTTCTATTCTAGTCTTCTATGGCGGAGCGAGGGTTCTCCCGATTTTAATTTCCGTTTTTAATATTATTAATTAGTGATTAATGCATTAAGAAATTAGTAATTAATTAAAAAATATATTTGGAAATTAGTCTTCCATTAATGTCTTTAGTAATTATAATCGGGACTTAGTATGTCATTAATGTCACAATTAAAATCGTGATTTAGTAATTAATTAGTAATATAATTAAGGAATTAATAATTCTTAATTATGAATTAATATTTTTAAGTGAGAATTAAAATTTTGGGAATTAAATTTCATTAATGCATTAATTATTGTTATTATAATTTTGTAATGCACTAATTAAGAATTAATTTGGTCATTAGTAATTAATTAAAAATATTTTGGAAATTAGTATTTCATTAATGGCTTTAATAATTATAGTCGGGAATTAGTATGTTATTAATGTCATTAGCAATTAAAATCGGAAATTAGTAATTAACTAGTAATATAATTAAGGAATTTATATTCATTAATTATGAATTAATATTTTTGAGTGAGAATTAAAATTTTGGGAATTAAATTTAGTTAATGCATTAATTATTGTTATTATAATTTTGTAATGCACTAATTAAGAATTACTGCATTAATGTCATTATATTTAGTAATTCAAATTTCGTTTTGAGAATTAATTTACTAATTTTCAAACTGAAGCGATAATTAAAGATTCGGTTCAAAAATTAAAGTAGTAATTTCCGAACCAAAGTGAAAATTAAAGTTTCGGTTCAAAAATTAATACACTAATTCTCGATTTGAACTCTTCGGTTCGAGAATTAAAGTATTAATTTTCGAACCGAAGTTGGAATTAAAGCTTCAATTTGAAAATTAAAGCACTAATTCTCGAATCGAACGCTTCGGTTCGGAAATTAATGTATTAATTCTCGACCCAAACTCTTCGGTTCAGGAATTAAAGTATTGATTTTCGAACCGAAGTGAGAATTAAAGCTTCGGTTCAAAAATTAAAGCACTAATTTTCGAACCGAACTCTTCGGTTCGGGAATTAAAATATTAATTTTTGAATTGAAACGAAAATTAAAACTTTGGTTCAAAATTTTGAGCATTAATTTCCGAACCAAAGTGAGAATTTTAAGCATTAATTCTTGCCTTGTGAATTAAAATGTCATTAACTATTGATTATTGTATTTAAATATAAATTAATGATTATAATCTATTTAATTTATTTAGAATCAAAAATTATTATTTACTTAATTAATTAAGGAATTAGTAATTAATCGGGTCATTTGTAATGGAAATTAGTATGTGGTTAATGCCATTAGTAATTATAATCGAGAATTAGTAATTAATTATGAATATAATTAAGACATTTATATTCCTTAATTATGTGTTAATATTTTTGACAGGAAAATAAAATTGCAGGAATTAAAATAGGAAAATAAATTAAGTTAAAGTATTAATTATAATTTTGTTAATGCATTATTGATTAATGTATTTAATATAAAATTAAATATTATAAATATCATTATAATCAGAAATTAAAATTTAATGTCCGAAGCCATGTTTTCGTTGGAAGAAGAGAGAGAGGGAGACTTGTTCCGTAAATTTCGAATCTGGGTCCGTAAAACATGAGGTGTTAAAAAAATAGCGCATAGAATTTTTGCAGCCATGCTGGAAGCCTCGTTGGAGTGCCATGTTGGAACGACACGTAGATTCGGCTCTGATTCTGGTAGATTTATCTGATCAAAAATATTAATTCTTTTGTCATGCAGCACAAGAATATGAAAATGTTTCTATACTCGATTGAATTGTAACGCATTTTAATATCATTTAAAGAAAAAAATAATTAAATATAATTGATTCGAGTTTTTTTTATTTTTAAAATGTAATAGTTATTTTAGAATATTAAAATTTAAATTTAAAAATAATTAATATATTTTTATTTTAATAAATTTTTAATTTAAAACTAACGTTCTATTAAAAATATTATATTTTTAATAAAGAAAAAAAGAAAAAGAAAAATAAGACATGCTAAATTTTCATATTCAAAATAAGCATAATAACGGATGCCGCATACGGCACGGCTCTATTGAATTCAGTCCTTGTCCCACCGCCTGCGGCCGTAATCCCTCCACATATTTTATGTCTGGCTGTCGATTCCTATCGTTCATACTTGCGGTGGATAAACAACTACACCCTAATCGTTTTCATGATAAAGGAAAAATCTTTTCTACCCTTTTTTTTTCTTTTCTAATTGGAGAACCTTCAAACCTAGAAAAACACTGATTTGAGGACATGGGAATGCAGCAACGCCCAAAAGAGATTTCTCAACAAACGTTAAGAGACACAAGTTACTAAGCGAATTGATTGGACAGCTTGGATTGACTTAAACTCATTAAATTGAAAATTGTAAACTTAAAGTTTAACTTCACCCGTTTGAATTGAATTCCAGGCATGTTGAGGTTGATTAGTAACTAACTATTTCTTTGTAATTTGTACAAGGATATATAGAGGGGCATAATAAGTTAAAGATAATGAGAGAGAGAGAAAAGGAAGTTTAGATTGTGGTTAGTTAGATTTGGTTTATCTTATTATTATGAATAATCACAAAAATTATTATAAGATATTAATATTAATAATATTAAATTTAACGGTATTATTAGATTTAAATCTATTTGTGTTTAAAATATTAGAATGTTTCAATTCAAATTTCATTACAATATCATATTAGTTATTGTCATATTTAAATTCATAATTTAATAAATGTAAGAAAAATATAATTGGATTGGATTCGCCAAATACTAATTTTGTAATAATAACTATAATAATTTTATAGAATTTTTCATAATCATTTTACATTCCTTAAATTATTATTTTAATATTTTACTTTTCCTTTCACTTTCTTTTTTCTTTCCTCTCTTTTTATTCTTTATTTATTTTTTATATTATATTATTATTTTGATGAATCCAATGACTAAATTAATATAAAATTATGAATATGAAGATTTTATAATTATGATTTTTTATCAAATTTTAAAGATAGCAAATGTCAATGCAATCGGATAAAATATTCAAATTTTAAAGATTGCAAATGTCATATGAATCCTTTTCATAAGAAACTATAGCTCTCCTTTAAGTGACCAATCCCATTCATATTGCGATTGATGATGGGACTCTAGATTTTTTAATTTATTTTTATCACATTTTTTTTTTGCTTTTGAGTGTTGTGGTGATAAAGACTCAATGACCTAAAATTTTAAAATTTTAAAATTAAGAAGCCAGCAACGAATCCTAATGGAAATAAGTGATGGTAATAATATAAGTAAAAAAGTTGTCATTTAAACATTTTGGAATATTTGAGTTTTTTAATAACAAATATTACTAGGCAATCCTTGCTAATTAGAAGAAAATTAAGAGCAATGGCTTTTAAAAAAATACATCAACATTGCGGATTTTTCTCGAGTGAACTTGTTCAAACTATGTTGCCTAAGACATTGGCATCTGTATCATCAAAAGAATTATAAATGTAAAAATTTAATGAATATTAAAAAATTACACTACATTAGTGTCATCAAATCTTACATTTCTAACTTTGACATATAGCAAATATGTCTTCTTTCGTCAAAGATAGTGATGGACTGTATACTCTTCAAATCGTTCACGCGTCTCCCTCCACCATAATCTCCATCTATTGCCCCCGTCTACCATGAGCGATTGACATTGCCGGCCTCCTCTCTTTCCCTTGACGGCGACCACACCCCTGTCCCCCCTCCACGAATCCCGACTAGCCCCCTCCCCCGATGGCGACCACGCCCCCTCCTCCTTTTTCAGACCACGACAACGCTCCATTCCTCCTCCCCAGATCCCGTCCACGCTCCCCTCCCCCCGACGGCGACCATGGCCCCTCCTCCCTCTCCAGACTGCAACAAACACCATCACTTGTGTGCAGCACTTCCCCCATGTTAATATTAAAATTATAATATATTATCATTTTGATGGGTAAAATAAATAATTCAAATTATAAATAATCAAATTTTAAATGTATGAAAAAGTATCCGTTAAGTTCTGATATAAAGGATATGCCATTGATTTTCCTCAACAAAATAAAATCATATATATATATATATATATATATGGAATTG
The DNA here is from genome assembly GCA_023512835.1 of Taxillus chinensis. Classification (NCBI taxonomy): domain Eukaryota; kingdom Viridiplantae; phylum Streptophyta; class Magnoliopsida; order Santalales; family Loranthaceae; genus Taxillus; species Taxillus chinensis. The sequence continues at coordinate 23,479,665 of CM042085.1, read as the reverse complement.
AGAGATGCAACTTTCACCCAACTTTGAATCACGTGCGATGATTGGACAATAGAAAACTATGATCCAATCAACACATGGCACCACAATCAACGATGCGCGAAAGTTACATCTCTTCAAATAGTATTAGTAGGTAGAATTACTTTAGAAATATAGAAAGAACAATATGAACTCCTTTATATATTTAATCACAATTTTTTAGAAAAGCTTTTTATCTTTCACTATGAAAGTCACATAGGGTTTAAAAAATATTATTCTTAATAGAAATATGAAACATGACACGTGCTTGAGCTCAAATATTTATCTTACTAGAAACATCAAACATTATATTTGATTAATATTTTTTAAAATTTAGTTGAAATATAGGGTTGGTTTAACTTTAAAAAAAACTAGAGTTGCGATCAACTCCTCCTTATGCAACGTGAATGAAAGCACCAAATTTTTGTAGAAAACAATAAATTTAAATAACTTAAAAATATTTATAAGTAGTATAAATTTATTTGAATTTACGGTTTAAAAAAATAATTTTATTGAACTAATAATTTTTTTTAATTTAAAATATAAAAAGCAATAAAAATAACTTTTAAGTTAAATTTCAGTTCCATGAGAGCTAAATATTAAGTCATAAAATCATTCCCACAACATATGCTCTATATTTAACTTTCTCTATATGGTTTGTACAGTGTTTCCCAATATATTGAAAAGCACTATTCATTCTCTATAATTATTAAATTATATTTAAAAATTTTCTCTCACCTCTCTCCTTCACGTTTCCCATAATATTATTTTTTATTTTATATTAAATTATAAAAAAAATTATTATTAAATAAAATAAGTGATATAAAATATTATTTTAATAATATAAAGTTTGTTTTAGGGAATTTATTGTGATGTATATTTGTATAGGAAAGCAAAAAATAGTTTAAAACTTTAAATTTAGGGAAACCGATAGGGTAACTGATGCTAGTGCTCTAACACCGTAACCTTGCTGCATATCGTGATAGTAGAGCCAGAATTGGAGTGACAGCAATGAGTCAGGAATGTTTATTTTGACTTTGTTTTTTCACGAAAAATTAAAAATAGCAAATATTTATTTTCATTTCTTAATCCCAACAAATATAACCTTATATCATAGTTATTTAGATCGGACATTGATCCCGTTAAGACATTAGGTGATAAGGTCACTAGTTTAACTATTAAATCAATAATCGAATCAGTCATATAATTAATAATTATATATATTAGTATAAAATAAATATTTTAAATTAACATATTAAAATTATGATTCTAATATAATATTATTTATTTTAATGTTAATTTCTAACATAAACTCATAATAAAAAAATCAAATAAATAAAGTATGAAAGAATATTAAAATAAAATGTTCATTAATTTTAAATTAATAATATATTATAAAATAAATAAAATAATATTTATCATTTAAAAAAACTGATCCATTCTGTAAAACCCGACCGATCATCTGAATTACAAAAAACCGTCAGAATTAATCAGGTATTTCTGATTTTTTTTTTAAACGGTACGATCAAAAAATTAAATCAATTAAATAATCGATTCACCAATTCATCAGCCGGGTCAACCCGATTTTATATCGTTTTTGGCTATCATATTTTTTAAATAAAAAATAATTAAAATAAAAATGCCCTAAATATCTCAATTTTTTTATGTCTGACAGATTGGAAAACGAAAGGTCAATATCAAAATTAAATGACCCGCCTTCAATTATGGACGATATATATATATATATATATATATATATATATATATATATTAGATGTAGCCAGCTCATAGCACCGTCAGCACCGCGTTACGGGGCCACACCTTCAATCGATCAAACACATGGCATCCATTCACTGACTCTCTGTCTGTCTCACCCTCAGAATCTGTCTTTGGGTTATTGTCGCCACACGGCTTCCCACCATTGGCCTTCGACTCCTCATCCCCATAAAGACCGCATTGAAAAAGCACACATGATCCGAGCATATTTAATCTGAGTGTATTATTTTTAAAAAATAATTATTTTTGAAAATAATAGATCTGATGATTTTTTTTATTTATAAGTATTATAAATTTATTTAGATTTATAGTTTTTAAAAATAATCGTATTTCAAAAAATAATACAGGCCAGACAAACATGTCACGGGGTCAGATTTCCTGCGCCTCTCAATCCACTGCGGCACTTAGCTTCTCTATCCACGGTCCGCTAAGTTTAGCCTTTGAGGGTTGAAGCGCACGTAAACTGGTTTCGCCCTGCCACTGGGCTCATCAGGAAAACGGCTCCAGTTCCCGACCAGTTTGTGTAAGGATGGTCAAATCCCTTCTTCAACGTCAAGTCCTCGACTAGCGGCGTGCTCCCCGCATTCAACCGAGTCGGCACGTCTGAACTCCGAAGGGGTTCCATCCGTTCTCCTCCACGAACTGCCTGGAACCTTCTCGTTGCACACCATCTACGCTTCAACCAACCCCTCTCTTTTACGTAGCACGAATACATTCCTGAATCGTGCCACTAAGAAACGTCCCGCCAGCACCACGCTGCTCGGGTCGTGACATTCTCCTCCGCCCAATCCTCGCAACGTCCTCGTTGCGCTTGTCGACATCGCTTCCCCGCAGGCGATGGCATCGTTACCTAGACGCCCTCCCATTCGCCCAATGTCAACAGCTTAGACATCGCTTCCCCGCAGGTTGCAACATCTTTATCAAGATACTCGCCCACTCGCCCAATGTCCAAAGGATAGGAGGCTTCCAAGATCGCTCCGACGCGCTTCTTCGTACTCCCTTGCCCAGCTCTGTATCACACTCTAGGATACTCCAACTCTATGGACACGAGGCGTGCAAGACACTATCGATTGACTCACCTCTGTGAGCTCCCACCTTGGGATCACGCTACTCGCGAGAGTGCTCGGCGAGTCTTCAGGATACGGGCCGGTTCGGCTCCGATACCACTTGGCACGGGGTCAGATTTTCCTGCGCCTCTCAACCCACTGCGGCACTTAGCTTCTCTATCCACGGTCCGCTAAGTTTAGCCTTTGAGGGTTGAAGCGCACGTAGACTGGTTTCGCCCTGCCACTGGGCTCATCAGGAGAACGGCTCCAGGTTCCCGACCAGTTTGTGTAAGGATGGCCAAATCCCTTCTTCAACGTCAAGTCCTCGACTAGCGGCGTGCTCCCCGCATTCAACCGGGTCGGCACGTCTGAACTCCGAAGGGGTTCCATCCGTTCTCCTCCACGAACTACCTGGAACCTTCTCGCTGCATACCATCTACGCTTCAACCAACCCCTCTCTTTTACGTAGCACGAATACATTCCTAAATCGTGCCACTAAGAAACGTCCCGCCAGCACCACGCTGCTCGGGTCATGACAAACAGGACCTAATCCTTAGAGCACGGTAACAGACTCACTATATTAGTTTGTTTACTTAAATTTTAAAAAAGAATCGGAGTTATAAAATTATTCTCACAACAGAAATTTTATATTTAACTTTTTCTATAAGATTTGTATAGTATTTCTTAGGATATTATAAATCTCTTACTTCTCTATTTTACATTTATCATAATATTTATTTTTATTTCATATTAAATTATAAAAAAATATTATTAAGTAAAAAAATAATATAAAATATTATTTTAATGATATACGAAACGGATTTGATAAAATAAAAAGTAATTTAATTTTATAAAATTAAGAAAGATAATTAGAAAGCTGTTGATAATGGTAATCGCTCCACACCGGCTTGTGTCCTTTTTCCTTATGTATTAGTTGTTCCATTCTAATTCAATATTTTCAAAAAAATTTAACTAATTTGATCTTAAAATATCTAATCCAATATGTCGTAGACCTGCCCCAACCCGACTTGAACGCACCTGAAACATATTTGAATTACTCACAACCCGTCGGGGGTGTACGCCTACTACCGTACGCAATCCGGCGCATTTTAGTCCGGATGATCTTCCTTGACTTGTCCTCCACAAACACACAAAAGCGTCGGCCAATCCGCAAAGCTTTCGGATATTTTCTTTTCCATTTTTATAATAATAAATATCTTCCACTCAGAGAGATAAATTAAATTTATGAGGCACGTCACATCTCCGTACAGATAAATCTGTTTGAACAAAACGTTCATCGCACAAGTTTAATTTATAAAGAACTTACGACTTTTTTAAAATTAATATTATCGAAATCGTAATATTTTATTATTGTATAAAAATATCTATTAAATAATAAATTGACATTTATTAATTTAAAGAGAGTATTATAATTGATTAAAATTTAATTTTTATCAATCTTAAAAAAAGTATGTATCGTATTAATGGAATCAATTTAAAATATAGATTTTTTATATATAATATTAATAAAATTTTATAAATAATATTCTTAATTTTCAACTAATTAATTATTATTTGTTATATTTTTATTAAAGAAATATTGATTTTGTTAATTATATGAAAATTTTAAGAATAAGTGATATTAAATTATTATTGTAAAATAAAATAAAATAAAGAAACAGGCCGTAAGCATCACCTCACCTGCAATGGCTGCTCACTGTTGTATTTTTCGGTATATTTTATTTATTTTAAATAACCAAAAGTCTAACAATTCATGGTGGGTCTGTCAGGTTTGTCAGGCGTGTTTTTTAAAAAATATTATTTGTTTATTTAAACCATGCTCATAGAATAAATTAACATAATGAGATTTCCAAAGTTAAAGGTGTGATGCTCACGAACATTGGGAAATAAAAACTAATGTTTATGTTAAAGGTGTTATGTTCGAAGGTGGGTCCTCGCCCACGATTTGTATTTTGTACTTTTAAAAAGCATGACCGCATTAGCCGATGTAAAGTAAAAAAGAATGCAGCGTTTTTCACTAAATACTTGTAACCTTAAATCACGCCAAAAAACAATAATAAATCGGGATTAACAATCGAAAAGTGTTGACGCAGCAACAATTTTATGAATTCCATATTATTAATGACGTTATAAAAGTAAACAACATAATAAAAAACATCTAGGGTCACGTGTAAGCATTTAAATTGTAAATAATATTTTAAATTATTTTTATATATTAATTATTAAAAGAAAAAAATGACACATTAACATTCCATTACAAATTTGGAATTTGATTTTTGGTATTAGGCTCTACGTGGCAAAACACAGAAAATGAGACTGATGAAATGCTTTTGGAATTTGATTTTTGTTTTATTTTTGAAAGAATTGTTTTTAAAAATTATAGGTTTAAATAATTTAAAATTAGTTAAATTTAGTATTTTAAAAAAATAATTATAGTTTAAAAAATAATATATTACATCGAAACGGAGTTAGCCTTACAACGAGCTAACTCGTATGACACTAAGTCGCTTTAGCGGAAACTTTGCGAACTAAGAAAGCTGTTTAAGTTTGAGTGAATGTTTAGAGTCGTTCGGGACAACGGACAACGATTTATAGAAGTTGTAGATGACTGAAAGTAAGAAAACTTATATTAGCACAAATGTCAAATACAAGTTTTAACATTAGAGCCTTGCTCTACATATAAGATTTAGAATATTTTTACAACTGGCACCAAGAGACATTAAGTTGGTGTGAGAGTACAAATGGCCTATACAAGTGCTAACTCTTTCTACGAGCTATACAATCGTTACAAATGACTTAAATATATTACAAAAATGTGTTGTGAGGCTCGAAATCATGACAAAACTCTCTGAATTCATTTCCCCATTCTTGTCTTAGTGATGAAATAAACAATTAGCTAATCAAAGAAGCGAGGTTTGATTCTGTTGTTTGGTCTGGCTTTACATTTTGGTGGTTTGATCCTGTTATTTGAATTTTTTATTTTAGAAAATTGTTAGAATAAAAATAATATTTTATTCTTTTCAAATTTCAATATTAGTAAATAATTATTTTTAAAAAACAAAAACAGTATAACTATGTTAATATTAGCTTATATATATATATATATATTGTATTGACACCCACATAATATAATTATTAATGTACTAACCTAATTCTTATAGTAGAACTTGTTTGATAACTTTTTTAATGGCTTAGGTGCATTTGGGCAAATGGCAATGAGTAGGTGATTATTTTTAAAAATGAGACATTTATATGAATTTAAATTTATTTGGGAGTTTGTTTTTTGAATTCTAATGTTGTTGAAATTCGTATTGATTTATAATTTAAAAATAATTTTGATAGAAAATGTATATTAAAAATAATATATTTGTAAAAATTTAATTTGAAAAATATTTTAAAAATTTATATTTTGTGGGTTCAAATAACAATAATAAAAATAAATATTTAAATTTAAAAACAAAAAAAAAGACTTAAACTTTAAAAATAAGAACTATAATTTTAAAAGGAATGTTTACATATTCATTATTTTTAAATTAAAATAAATTTATATTGAACTCATTATTTTTTTAAACAGTCAAGATACCAAATATTTTAATTTTTAAAATTCATTTTTTTAAAAGTAATTTTTTATTTTAAAATTCAAAATTTAAAATTAATTTTAGCAAGTAATTTTTATTATTTTCTAAGCCTATTATTATGTTTTAAATTTTTATGAGATTAAATTTTTTTAAAAATGCTCTAGTTAAAACAAAACTCCTACACCCAATAAGATTTTAAAATATACACTCTTAAAACGAGCTTCATTAAAAAAATAAAAATAAAAATCTTCGAGGAAGTACATAAAATTTTAAAAATGATTTAAATGTATCACCAAAATAAATTTAAATTTTCAACAAATGCTAAAGCAAAAAATATGACTTCATTTATAAACAAATTCTCGATTTTGAAAAACCAAAGTACAGGAATTTTTTTGCAGCCGCATCGATTCCAAGCGTCCAAAAGTCGGAATCTAAAACAAAAAAAAGCAGTTAAACGGTCTACGACGCTAATCGAATAAAATTTGAATCTTTAGGACGGTAAATATTACGGCTCCAATTGACATTTCTAGTCCTAAAAGAAGCGCGACGTACTACAAATATACAAAAGTAGAGGGACTACTCCTTCAATCCAAATGTCTACTTCGGCCAGAACACTACTTTCGTAAAATTCCATTCCGACCCCTACATGAAGAGCTCCGACTGCAGCAGCGTATAGTAATTGGCGGCCTCGTCTTCGAACTCCCACAAGCCGCCGCAGAACGGAAACTCATCTCCGCCGTTGATATCCCCGCCGACGGCGACACCAAAGTCGCCGGAGACAGACTCCGCGGTGGGAATCCCAAGCTCGTCGTCCGAGGCCTCCAGCAGGTGTCTCATGAGAACCGAACCCTGGTCGTTGGCGGCGTCGTCGTCTTCGTCTTCCCTGGACCGAACCGGCGACGACGTTCTCGAACTCGACGCGGATCCATCGCCGTCCGAGGCGGATGCGGCGGCGGAGGAGAATCCGGATCCATTGGAGATCTCCTCCTGGAGCGTCGTGACGAGCGAGGCAAGGTCGGGGATAGGCTGGTCTTCGCTGTCTGCCTCCAGGAGGGACAGAATGTGGCCGTACGATTTCTGACGCTTCGACTCCGTATCGAGTTCGTCGAATGCGGCGTCTCTCGCGCGCTTCAACTTCAAATCTGCATCCGCCATCAGCGAGGTTAGGGCTCTGAGAATGAAAGGGTGAGTGGGTGTTTCAGGCGTCAGGGATGAGGGCAAAAGTGGAAGGATAGCAGATGCGGTTATGGGTTTAGATGGTTTATATAGACAGCGCGCGCGATAGAGAGAGAGAGAGAGAGAGAGAGAGAGAGAGAGAGAGAGAGAGTGCGCGTGTGTGTGTGTGCGTGTGTGTGTGAGAGAGAGAGAGCGAGTGAGAGAGAAATAAATAAATAAATGAAAATAATATTTTAATGGGCCATTAAATAAAATTTGTTAGAGAGCGAAAGATACTCCTGACAAGTTGATGGACTGTGAAGCGATGGTGCGGTGGGGATGAGAACATGGCGCGGCAACCATTTGATGAGCGTTGGATCTGCAGATCTGAGGATCGGACGGCACAGGCTTTAGGGAAACGGTCGCCTCGGGGGAAGATATACGGACTGATTAAGATTAATTAAAATTAATAATGTAAGGGAATTAAAAATGTATGTCAGTGCAGGCAGTCAGTCGGGTTCGGGGCCGCACCCCAAAAAAAGTTTTTAAGATTTAATAAATACTATTCGTGCAAATAAAAAATTTAGCGCAGGTGCGTGGTGACATTATCATGGCTGATTGACTTTTAATATATTATCGGAATACTGTTGTGGAAGGGAAAAGGGTGACAAAGTTTAAACCTGCGTGTATTCGTATAATAGAAGGCAAAATCTTCGGGAACGGTCATGCCGTTTTTAATTTTAAAACAAAAAACAAAATTAGTGGTTTGGAAAGTATAAAATAAAGGTGAAAGAATTTTATATGCGAAAAAAGTTAAAAACGAAAGTGAAAAAAATGAGTTGTTTGATTGTAGTAAAAAATGACTAAAACAATATCTTCTATAATTTATATGGGATAAAAAAAATATGGAAAAAAAATAGTATTATTTAGAGGGCAAATGAAGGTAAAAGTGTTCTTATACGGATTAACTTACACGATGTATTTGTAGACTGTAAATAGCAATTGTCTTGTTTAAAATACTATTTTGGTTTTATGTATATAATTTATGTGAACTTATGTAATATATGAAAATGAATAATTTTTTTATTTGATATTTTTTTCATAACAAATCTCATTATTTTAGTTGTCATAAAATTAATCTTACTTTTTGTATCTTTTTTTTTCTGCCTTTTACTACACGTCAAAAATATATTTTTCATACACACCATATAACAACCCTTCTTCCTCTCTTCTCTCTTTCATTTTCTCACTACAACCACTCAAAGCAAACCATCATTGACACGTGTTGGTCCTCACCTCATTCACACCTACTCGTTCACCGATCTAATGCAAGTGCCTTTGCTCACTCTGATCCATGCTTTCATACCAAATCAAACCACTATAGTTCGGATCTCTCTCTTATACTTTTTTTCTCTCGTTGTGCTCTCTTTTATAAATGGGGATTTCACTCAAATTCATACTTGTATTTATACTTTAAAAGAAAATTTATAATATAGACAAATGAACTAATCCATTGAACTTATTCCTAAAAAGTTTTCAACACCCCTTAATGATATATTATAATTTGAATATATGATTCTTCAATTATATCCTTCAGAAAAATTTCATGCCATTTCTTATTGTCTAAATATAAACTATATAAAGAAAGTGATGCATAATATTTGTTGTCATTCTTTTGGCATGTCTTACTTTGTGCTTGTCCTTGTACATAACATTTATAGATGAAAAGTTAACTTACTTATTATGGGTTTGACTTCTATTTTGTTTCTTTTTATTGTGATAATACTAGTGTAATTGTTATATCAAATAATTATGTCATGCATCCCAAGACCAAACAGATTAAAATCCAATTTCACTAAATGAGAGACCGTGTATTGAAAAGGGATATACCTTTAAAACATGTATTCACTAATGATTAGCTTATAGATATATTCATGAAACCTTTAACTGAATCAGAGTTTTTTGAATTACTAGTTAAACTATGCATGTTAAACCCTTAAGTATGATATAATTCTTGTATACATTATTGTTTCACATGTTATGGAAATTTGTGCTTAATGAATATTAATTAAGTGTTGATTAGATGCAAGTTACTTTAACTATGTGTAAAAGAGATTTTATGTCACAAAAATATTTTGTGGTTGAATTTGATTTGTTTAAATGATACTCGCACGTGATAACTATGTCATTAGAATAACAGGGTTATAGAGTCTGAGGACTTTGCAACTCCCACATCGACTGGGAAGGAGAATAAAGTGTGCATCTTAAGAGGGTGTGAAAACCTCTCCTGGCACGAGGTGTTTTAGGGTGCATGTGTGACACTACTAAGAATAAAACTAAGGATTAGGCTTGGGTCTTGAACCGGACAATATCATGCTACGGGGGACTTGGGCTCTTACAAGGGTGGGATGAATTATTTGTTTTTATGTCATATGAGATATGAATGACTTATATTTGAAGTTTCCAAATTCACTGTGGGGGATTAGTGCTTTAATCAATAATTACCAGTGTTGTCTTTACTTAGCTAATTCATGTTGCAAGTTTTGACAAACTATGAAATGCAAACATACAACCACAACACAAGATATATGTGATTTATCCTACAATGTATAAGACTACGTCTATGACATGACCAACAACACGATGGCCACAAATTCTCCTTAAAACAATTTTGGAATAGCTCATAGATAACCAAGGTACATCACCTATTATAATATTAAGTTTAAGTACTACCTTTTAATTTCAACACAAAGTAGTCAAACCTCACTAATTCTGACTTTCACACTGATTACAAATAAAATCAACAATCAACAACAAACCTACCAACCTTACTGATGAGAAATAAACCCTTTGTTATTTCATGGTTATCTGGTAATATGAAAACTCCGTAAATGTTAAAACTAGGGTTTTTCTTCCTGTGATAGTCAAACCTCACAAACAACTAACTAAATCTTGATCTTCCTATGATTTCTTAGTCAAAAGCTCTTCAATCTTCAAGTATATGAATCTTTAATGCCCTGAGCTTCTTTTCCTCTCCCTGATCACATAATATTCTTAATAGAATATTCTCTACACCTTTTACACACGATTTGGACAAAATTTTACCTAATATAAATTTAAAACCTTAATTTATCAGCAATCAACTAAAAACTAGTGATCTCTTTTTCTGGATCAATCTCCACCATAGGATTTAGGTTAAGTATTACTCTTAAACCTAATTGCATAGTCAAATCTTAGGCGTTGATCACTTTCTCTTCCTTACCTCAACCATCAAATTAGAATAACTCAAATGAATTAATCTCAGTCGTTCATCAAATTTAAAACCTAAATGTTGCTATTAACATTTAATGTTTAGTGTCCTCTCATAAAGACCTCCTAATATCATATACCCAAAATTAAAGCTGCTCCACATAAACATACCTTTCATTTGATACCAAGAAATCTTGCACATAGCGATGAAGTAGGCTTGCACACAACGAGCTAAACTCCCTCTTAGAGTGCCCAAAACTGCACATGGCATGTACAAAAGTTGTTCATCTTGGCCTCCTCTTTCACTTAGTAATATCACATTTTGCATATGATGAGTTTGTACCTACACGTGGCGTTAACCAAGGTTGCACATGGCAAGTTGTCCATGTACGTAGCGATGACTAAGGTTGCACATGGGAATTAAAATTATAGATAGAAAGATTTTATAGTTATGAAAAAAATTATAATTTTTATTAAAATTTGAAAATGACAATAGTGAATAAAATTATAAGAACATCTATTACAACCTCTCTAATTTTTTTATTTATTTAAAGAGTCCATTTAACAAAAATACATAAAAATTTCACTTTTCACTTTCTTCATTTTAACAAAAACCTTAATATAATGAATAATACTCTTTCAAATTTAACAATTATTATTCTTTTTTACTCTTTAAATAATTACATTTTGAGTTTTTTGTTTTTTTATTTTAATTAATAAATAAAGTTTTAATAATGTTATAAAAATAAATTATTATAATAAAAATATGTTCAAAGTTTAAATTATTAAAATATTTTTAAATTAGTTTAAATAGAAAATTTAAAGAAAAACAAATTCTAAAAACTAGGAATGACAATCTTAGCCTGCAGCAACTCGCCTTGACCTGGGCCTTATTTTTCCATCCTGCCCCACTTTGATGAGATAATGAGGCGATCACGGGTACGGCCATCCCACCCCAATATTTTAAAATTTTTTATTAATTTTACCTTAAAATATTTGCACCGATCCAATCCTGCTCTGGCCTCCTGCACTTATTTTTCCTACTCCATCCCAACCCAATCCTACCACACTTATTAACCCCACCTCAACCCAGGGCGTGAGTTTGGTGTGGACTTTTGCACCGTGAAAACTTTTTTTATTATGCTATTTTATTGATATTTGTTTCAAAAAATGACCGTCAGATTGAATATTCATGTAGTTTTCGTCTTGCTTGTAAAATTTCAGAATGATCTAATGATTAGTTTGTGTGCAAATTCAATTAAAAAACTTTTAAAAATAAATAATAAAAAATACTGAAAGCTTTATATATTTATTTTTAAAAATTTTCTAATTGAATTTACGCACAAACTAATTCGTTAGATCATCTTAAAATTTTACAAACAAAATAAAAACTATATGAATGTTTAATCTAACAATTATTTTTTAAAATAAATATAAATAAAATAACATAACAACAAAAATTATACGGTACAGACTTCACCAAACTCACGCCTCCGACGGTAAATTCGAATAATCTATTATCCAATTTCGATTCGTCATGACACCATTCCTATTAAAAATTCTGTCTTCCAATACGCATAATCATGGTCCAAGTCGGTTGGCCGGGCAACGTATCATCACAGTTGGTTTCGGTGGAATTGAATGGAAATTTTATATTCCTGGTCACAATTTATATTTCGTGGCATGAACCAATCACGCTTTGGTTCTTATTAAGTAATATATTTTATGTATTTATTGTTGTACGAAACGGGTATGACTGAAAAAATCTGTTAAGGTGATAAAATCTTTGGCGTGAGATGTGGACAGGAGTTATTATGCTGCATTTTGGGGGTAAAAAGGACACCACACGAGTTAAACGGTCGAGTTTTTCTGTTAAATAAAAATTATAGAGTAATGCTAGTTATTATGAAAATTATATAATTAGTGAATAACTTTGATCCTATAATAACATACTAATTTAGTAGATAATAACATACTAACCAATTATTACATGTCACATATAAGGTTTTAAGTGTAGGTATTATTTTTGAAAATTATATAAATAGTCAACGTAACATTCCTTATTTTAGTAAAATAATTAACATTACAATAAATTTGTCTATATTAAATAATATTAGTGATAAAATATATTTAAATTTTATATTTTAACTATAAATTTTATTAAAATTTTAAACTTTAAATTTCAAGATAGTTAAATTTGACTAAATTTTGCTAGTGTGTCACTCGAAATTTATAATTTTAACAAAGTTTACAATCAACACACATATTTCAAATATAATTTATGGCTATTATTATTCTATGCAAACAAAATTATTAAAATATTTAACTATTTTACTACTAAATAAATAAATCTTTGCCCATGATGGCATTAAATATATATTTAAAAACATTTGACTGTTCAATTTGAATGGATTGGATTAAATTAAATTGCATGTATTTATATTTAATTTGATAAAAGTTAGATTAAATATTTTTTGTAATTATCTTAGCTATTATATATATATATATATATAGTTTTAGCATAATAAGTATATGAGTTCAGTTTGTTATTGTGAGAACTTTAACGTAAATCATTAGATGTTATAACTAATGGTTTAGATTATTCTTTTATTTAAATAAAAGTCTCATAGAAACTGAGTATTGATCAATAATTCAAATTAAAGATTCTCATGATAAAAAGCTAATCTATGACATGATTCTCGCTCCATATAGATATGGATTTGACTGTTTGAGCCTACACTTAATTTTAGTTGTATTTTTTATTATTGTTTTCTGATCCCTATCATGATTGTATTTTTGGCAACATTTGAATCTAAAAATTATATAGTAATATTCAAATTTATGATTTTTAAATACCAGTACAAATATGAAAATTATATTGGTTTACGGCTGCACGACATAAACAAAAGAGAGAGAGAGTAATAGACGCAAAATAGGATAAACCTCCAATTTATTTTACTAAAATATCAAAAATATATAAACAATTAACTAGCGTCAATATCGTAAAACTGTAACTAAGGATGACTATAATTTATTCTTAATTTTAATTTTTTCTTCTAATGATAATGATATGATATGCTACTAGATATTTAGATTGAGTAATACACATAACATTACTCGTAAAATATTAATGCTCCACGCTGTCTATGGAAGGTATCGGGTGTCGCCGAAAGGAGGAAATCGTGGGGGATGACCGATGAGGAAGAAAATAATCGATTACTATTAAATTTTAAAAGTGGAATTTCTATAAATTTAATTAAAAACTGTGATTAATTGTTAGTTTATTTTTTTATTCATTTCTTACGGTTTTGATAATTAATAAGGAAATAAGAAGATGGTGGTCAAGCCAGAAGAGGGCCCGGCTACAGCGCTGTGCTGGCAACCCAGAGTTGGCTCCGCCATTGCTGACATCATAGTTATCAGAACGGATCGGATCAGTCGATCGGATCGGTGAACTGGATATTTAATCGATTCGATTTTCTAATTGGAACGTTTCTGTAAAAAAAATCGTAAAAACCCAACTGACCTGGCCGGATTTTACAGAACAGGTTAGTTTTTTAAAAAACTATAACATATTATTTAATTTATTTTATAACATAATTTTAATTTAAAATTAATGACTAATATTGATATTTCATTTCAATATACTTTGAAACTTTATTCAATTTTTTTTTACTATAAATTTGTATCACTAAACTTTAAAATTTATTAAGAATTTATGTTAAAAGTACATATTAAAAATAAATAGAATTATATTATAAGCATAATTTTAATGTGTTAGTTTAAAATACTTATTTTTTATTAATATAAACTTATATATAATTATTAATTATATAACCGGTTCGACCACTAACCTGATGGTTGAACCAGTGACCCGACCACCCGGTGCCTTAATCGGGTCGATATCCGGTCCGGTTCTGATAACTATGACTGATATAATTATATGTTATTTTGCTTCCAAGAGCTCCCATCGGTGTAAAACTTGTTTTTTTTTGTCTATGATATTATGCGCTTGCTAGTAAGTCTATTTAGTAATTAATTTTTAAATTATTCTAATTAGACTCAACATAATTAATATTTAGTTAAATAATAATTTTAAATTTGTCAAGTTATATATCACTAATCAAATTTATTGAACTTATTTTTATTAGCTAAATATTTTTTAAAAAAATAAAATAATCAATCTCTTTTCTCTTTTCTCTCTTTATTGCATCAACTTTTCTTTTTCTCTTCTCTTCTAAATAATCATTAATATTTTAATAAAATATTAAAATTTTTATTGAGAAGATTATTTGGTGATATGAAAAATTACTAGCTAAAATTTAAAAAGTTATTTTTTAACTAAATTTTAACTAAACAATATAAAGTTCGTTGTGAATGTTCTTATATGTTTAAAGTCAATTGGTACATAGGGGTATCCTCTTATTTTGGATAGTCAACCATGATTGATTGTTATGGATTTGCTTCCAAAATTTGATATATATATATATATATATTTATCAATAAAATATAGAATGAAATTAATTATCTTTTCATGGTATTAGATTCGCTTTTGAAGCCTCATCTAATTCTTCATTTCACAAGAAATTGTCCTATTTCCTCTAGCCAATACACATGGTAGGAAAAAACATGCAAGCAATGTAAGACTTAGCCTAGCCTAAGGTCAATGAGTTCAATAATCCAAATAGTCCTTTTTACCTTTATCATTTGGATCAACCTAGACTTGTTCTTGTCACATAACTCTCAGCATTAAGAATAAAGAAGGCTTTGTCAATAGTAACATCCAATAGCCACCAAAGACTTCCACAACAAAACTCCAATAATGGAAGTACTGCAACAATCTTGTATAAACATGGCTTTTTAATTCAATCTCAGAAGACATTAGAGCAAGCATAATTTACAATGAGAGTGCCTATTTAAAATCTAGTTTGACTTACAAAATTATTTTTCACACACTAATAACATCATCTTTTCCATGTGGAAGAAGTTATTCATGATTGCAAGTAAATCAACATGATCATTAGTGCTTACTACACCAAGCTAAAAGGCCTTTGGGATGAACGTGATGCATTATATTATATACCAACATGCACTTGTGGCACTATGAAGGAAGTTTTTAGTTTTATAGTTATAACAAAATTAAAAGACCATGAAATTTCTTATGGGACTTAATGAAATCTATATTCTTGCTCGAGGTAGATTTTACTCATGGATTCTTGGATTCTCTTCTTATGATTAATAAAGTTCATTCTCCCATTCTCCAAGATAAGAAACAACAATGAATATTGAAGGGAGCACGCTATTGTCTAAAGCTTCAACTTTTGTTGTAAAGAACAACTCACGAAACTATGAGAGGACTTTCAAACCAAAAAATCCTCACTTGTAGCAGATTTGGACATACTATAGAGACATGTCAAGCATATTTTAGATGTAGTTATTATAGTTAGTAATATTATACCTTTGATTTCTGCCAAAAGTTACGAAAGTTGAATTTTACAGGCTATAAATCTGATCCATAAGTGTCCAAAAATTTCTCCTCCAAGGCTAATAATATGGATTCTAAAATGCCACCAACCTCCCCACTGTCACGCCCCCGAATCCCAGGGAACCCGGAGCCGGGTACATGACTTCCCCTTGCCCGCACCCGATAGGTCAAGGGATTGGTGATTAGCACCAATGGAGACTACACCGTGGGTGCTGTCTCAAAGATGCAACCCTGTACAGTCATATATCAAGGGTAATCCTGTACTTTTCCATATATCATCATGCATACAATGAGTCAAACAGTCATACAGATATCACATCATACAGTATGCAAATATAACTGTCCATGGACCCATGTCCGGGATACCACATAAAACAATACAGAATATAACTGTATCATACATCAGAATAGTGGGCACGTCCTCCTGGAAGAAAGTCCTCCACTAGTCTCAGGTCACACCTGAAAAGGAGTAAACAACAAGTAGGGGTGAGCGACAAGCTCAGTAGGTGATCCCAAAACTCCACATCATGCAACACATATAAGTCTATACTATATGCTCAGTGTACTCGTGTACCGTGTAGTGTGCACAATCATCAGGACTCAGCATGCAAACAAATATCAGGACTCAGCCTGCTCACACAGGATAACTTGTCCACGATCCTCCATGGGATCCCAGCTCAGGGCACTTAGCCCTAGCTCCACGAGCTCAACGGCTCAACTCAGGCCTTAGCCTGTCCACAGCGCAATATGCCCGGCCACAGTCGCCACACAGGCCTGCCATCGGTGCATATGCCTGCCACGTCAACCACATAGCACCATCGGTGCATCACGGTGAGAACCCAAACAAGTCACGGAGTCCATGCCCCAATACCTCACACTAACACACTAACACGAGTATGCATGTCATTCTCAACATTTCCTTTAGAACTGTAGCCAGTCTTCACAAGTAAATCCTCAACCCTTGATTTATGAAGGAAGTACCCATAGAAGCTATTTTCTTGAAATTAAAAGTCCCGACATTGGGTTCCCATAGCATAACTAAGATAATCTGATTTTTGGGGATCTTTCTGAGATATCTAACCCCACTTTCCAAAAATTCACCACTACGAACTTTTGGGTTTTTCCGAGATTTTACACTAAATCCCAATTTTCACATTTTGAGAGAGTGTGAATTAATTTTTCTAGTATTTTTCTTTGAATACAAATGGGGGGTATTTCGTTATTTACATTGTAACTTAAGTAAATGTGGAGAGACTTAAAGGTTACAATGTAAATGGTCCAGTCCAGTGCAGTGCAGTGCAGTTGCACTGCTGCGGACTACGCAGTTACGGAACACTGCTGCGGACTGGATGCTACGGATCACTGCTGCGGAGCGAAGCTACAGATCACTGATGCTAATCCGAACTAACTACTCCGGACTACCGATCCGGACTAACTGCTCCGGACTAACTACTCCGGACTACTGCTCCGGACTACTGATCAGGACTAACTGCTCCGGACTAACGAAGCTGCTGACTCCATAGCTGCTGATTACGAAGCTGCTGACTACGAACTTCGACCCTGCAGTTCACCCAGGGTATTGTTCATCATCATTTTTGGCCTGTTCTTCGTCTGGAAGCAACGCAGTGACCCCCAGACGCTCATAAACACATGTTTTACGCAATAAACTACAATATTTACCTCAAAACGCGTCCTAAATGCCTCTAATTTGTACGATAACAGCAGAAATACACACAAATCATATATTCATCTAGATCTAAATCTAGACCTCCATGGTTGACTTCTCAACCCTCATAAAATACACACTCATACAACCACAGATCACATATTCAAAGATAGGATCGAGATAAGACAGTTAAGGACACCTACCTAGAAAGGTTTATTGCGATCCATGAGCTCCAATCGCCACAAATCACCAAAGAAAGCTCTTCACGCTCTTCACCTCTCTCTCTCTCTCTCTCTCTCTCTCTCTCTCTCTTTTGCTCAAACACGCACGCACCAATAATTGACAATTAAAGAGATAAGGCAGTTCTTAATTATATATATACTGTTGCCAATAATTGGCCTCCCAGCAATAATTGACCCGAATGCAATAATTGACCTCCCGAGGTCATGAACTCCAAATTGAGTCAAATTACTGTCAAAACGCTCAAAATGACGAGTACAATACTGTTCAGATATTATCACACTCAAAAGACCGCCCAAACGCAAAGTCAACCAATAAACCTCAAAAAGTCAACAATCGGGTCAAACGGGGCCCCGACTCGAAATCGGGCCCAAGTACAGTCAAAATGCTCACATCGACGACTACACTACCGTCTAGATAGTTGCATTCCTCTAGAATCGCTATCTCTCAAAACTACCCAAATACGAGTCTTTACACCCACCATTCACCTTCACAATGAAACAATAGTATAACCTCATGTCACTACTTATTAAAAATAAACTAGGTTTTAACTCTATATTATTATTGTAAAGTACAAAACTAGGATTAAACCTTTTTAACACAAAAAAATGTTAGCCATTTGATCTAGAAATCATTGAATTAGCCAAGTTTTCAATCCTTTTGGTCATGTGAAGTACAAAATTAGGATTAGACATTTTTTAACACAAAAAATAAGATAAAAACTAAATTTATTAAGCGAAAAATATAGTGAATATGACGATTGATGAGGTGACTACAAGACCTTATTAATTCATTACAAGATTTTATAATTTTCGGTGCATATATATATATATATAATACCTTTTATGTGTGACTTATCATTGAGTCAAACACATGAATAATATTGGATGATATGGAACACATGAACTTACTATGATACCATATAAGTAACCAAGAGGAGTCCATCCCCAAAACAATTAATAATAGATGAGGTGGCCACATGAACTATTTAAATATTTTCTATTTTTACAATAATACCTTTTCTTATCCCACGAGGACCTGAAATCAAACTCACAATCTATGTAATGGCTGGTGTCCTTAACTATTAGGTCACTGGGCCTAAATAAATTTAATGTTATCATAATCATTTATTTATCTATTCCTCCTACAATTTTCGAGTCGGCTTCGATTTAGCTTTGAGCCTGAGTCTTCGAGTTAGCTTTGAATTTCTGAGTCAAATCTCTAAGTCTTCAGAAAAACAAAGCTATCTCTAAATTATTTATTTATCTATTATTTTTTTAAAAAAACTATCCATTTGATCACTGCTAAAATTCATGAAAAAATTATTTTCTTAATAAATTAGACACCCTTAATTATATTATAAAGAAGGTGTTGTTAAAATCCGCATTGTAATCATATTCCACCAACAACTACTCCTGTTGGTGATCGTGCTGGTATTCACTAGTGTGCTAAAATTTTAATTTACGAGGTCAAGAAAGGCATAATAATTAAAAAGGTTGAAATAATCCATTATCAACATCATCATGGTAAATAATTATTGCCTAGTCTTTGAAGCTTCTTCATGTCTTATCCTGTCCTTTTGGCAATCTGTCTTTTAATTGTGAGCGACATGCTGATCAATGAATTGACAACTGATGGGTTTAAATGAGTCGGCATAGGCGTGGTTTTATTTGTCAGATGTTGCTAAACATGTTTAAATATTTTACGAAGCTCAACTA
Source organism: Taxillus chinensis (assembly GCA_023512835.1). Classification (NCBI taxonomy): domain Eukaryota; kingdom Viridiplantae; phylum Streptophyta; class Magnoliopsida; order Santalales; family Loranthaceae; genus Taxillus; species Taxillus chinensis. The sequence continues at coordinate 23,459,716 of CM042085.1, read as the reverse complement.
TAGCTGTAGAATTTGAAATTAGTATTATATTAAGATTATATTGACACGCTAACCTAAATATATCAAAATTTTATCTCAACTCATTCGAAAAAAGGTAAATGGTAAAACATAAAATTGCACAGTTTATTTTTAATTATTTTATTAAAATTTAAAATAAATGTCATGAATTAAAAATTTCATCTTAAAAGTAAATAAGTAATAATATATATATATATATATATATTATTAGATAATAAATAATAAGAATTATAAAAAATCCAATGTCATTGCCGTAATATATGCATGGAGTGTTTGTTGGTCCTATTTATTACTATAAAAGCTTTTAGTAAAGTTTATTATGATGGAATAGCTTACGAGAAATAAGAATCCCAAAGTCCATCAAAATTAAGAACCTAACAAAGGATCAAAATAAACAAGAAAAATAAGAAAGCATGTGTATTTGAATAGATGTAACATTTTTTTAATTACTTTACTTGAAAACTAAGGCCATTCTTAATATTTTTTTTTGTTTTTAAAATTCAGTACTCGGTTGTTTTAAAATTTTGTATTCAAATGTTGTTTTCAGTCAAATGAAAACAATATTTTTTATTTGGCCATTGTTTTCGGCCTGAGTTTTTATACACTGTTTCCCTCCCTTTGGCATCGCTGCGTAACTAGCAGTCCACACTCCACAATGGCACTATTGCCACCACATCATCAACCCCAACGTCTAGTGGGTCTTGTGTCCATCTCTAGCTGCCCCTCTCTGGTATCCCAAAAATTGTCCCACCATCGATAAAAAAATAGCGGCAGCCGCTGCACACCCTTTCACACTCCGATGACCACTACTAGAACTTCTCCACCACTTGCATACCATCAGAGCCATGCCAAACCAACCGACCACGTCCATCTTACTTGTAGCATTTGAAGACATCGTTTGTTGCGATTTGAGGGGATGGAGATCACCGGCATTAGCCGTTAGCCGTTTTTGTTTGACGAAGATGATACAATTTTGGAGAGCCTTGAAATAAATGTCACCGTTTATTTTGAATATAAGCTGAAAATATCAAAATGGTGTTTTCAAAGTATCATTTACACAGTATAACAATTTAAATTTGAAAACATTAACCAAACAACAAAAATTAACTCTGGCCCATTGTATTTTGTATTAAAAATAAAAAATATTTTTGAATTCTATAATTAAGCATGCTTTAATCTTTTAGTTTTACATTATGATGGATGAGCGCCATAGGTTTAGCATAGGCTTAAATGAGATCATAAATGAATCAAACGTTCATGAATAAATTTGCATTTGACTTAATATAAGATTATTTATATTCATTCGTTAAGAAATTATGTAGTTTGCATATATTTTTAGATTATTATTAAATAAAAAATATATATTTTATTTATTTATTTATTATTAATATTATTATAATATTTTATGAACTACCTATAGTAATTGTTTAAACATATTAAACGAGAATAACACAACATAATAGTTAATTAATAATACTTTTTTGGGATAAATTTATGATGATTTTTCTTCTTCAAATTTTTAGAATTTTGCAATTGTATTTATGAATGTTCGGGAACAAGTTCGTGAACAACATAGTAATATTCAAGAACAGTATGTGAATACTATAGTTTAAAGCTTATGTTCAATTCAGTTCGTTAATGAATAGTAATAAATACGTTTGAATATCTTTCTACTTGGCCCAGCTCGATTTATTTACAGACCTAAGCTTAATAACAAAAGGACATTCTAAATTTGTTAAACTATTGCATCCGTAAATATTAAAAATAATTTTTTCTTGCTTCGGTTGTTGTTGGAATTGAATAATATAGTTTAAAAAAATTAAATATTCAAATAATATGGTGAGTTTTTTTTTTTCAAATGATTATGTAGTGTTTAGTCCCATTATTGGTGAAAGGCGGTGACCATGTTCACTGCAGGTTAGGGGTGATACTTGCCCTATCGGGGGCGGGATCAACCAATTGCCGTCTCCCGACCTTGCCTAGATGAGGGTTAAATTTTAGAATTGTATTTTGTTCTATGTGTAGGTAGCTAAGGTAGGACACGATACCCTGTCCTCTAGCGAGAATTGCGAGGAACGTTCCATTCGTTCACACTCCGCTACCACTTTTTATAATTAATTCTTCTTATATGAACAATTTTGGCTCAAATAAAATTTTTATACCATTTTGACTCAAAACATTAGTAAAAGTGATTTAATTTATAATAATAAATAGTATTTAAAATATTAAAATTTATATACAATAATAAAAAATAATTAGATAATAACATTTCAAATATTATAAATTTATAAATATAAATGATTAAAATTAACTGGGATAGGTATTAAATGTAAATAATTTTCACTTACTGAGCCTTATGCTTATCCCTACTTATTAATTGTTTTTCTCATGTGCTGACAAGTAAATATTATTTTTTTACCTTTTAATGTTTTAGTAAGGATAATTATATTGAATTAAATGAGTTTTAAGAACAAAGTAGTTAATATTCTTTAAGATTGTTTATGTTTATGTTGGTTGCTTTTCAGTAGGGTAAGTACCTCTATACCCTTATTATATGATTGTACAAGAAAGTTTGGACAACATTCACTTTGTATGTTCTTTTCGGTGCTTGTCATTAACCCCTTGACCCTTTAAGTATAGACATAAAGAATCATGTACCTAATTTCGGCCCTCTTGAATCAGGGACATGACAAGGCCCATTTTACACTCATGCTCAAGAATGACATTACGTAGTAATGAGATTGCATAATTATGACAACGTAATAACATATTAAATCATCAAAAAGGGGGGAGGAGAAAATAAAATTATGAATAAGTCACGGCTGTCCATATTAGTGGCAATTTCACAATCATACCTTAAGTCGGTTGCCTATAGGAATGACAATTTTGACCTATCTAACCTCGAAGAGACAACGGAACAGCTACAAGACCATTTTCAATGTTTTAAATCAATTTTAGCTTAAAATACATGATTCGTCTGTTAGGATCGGGCTAAGATGCAGGCTCGCCCGCATGTCACAATACTATTCGCTTTGGGCTTGCCACATCGGTCACATGACTTTAAAATACGTTGTGACATTTTCCTGCTCCACTATATTAACTCTTTGGCTTCTCCCACTTTCTTTCATGTGGGACAACTTCCACACTCTGATTGAGATCATACTGATTCGATCACACTATGCCGAAAAGACTTTTGATATCATGGAATACCTTTCCGGGGGACAATCGGACTTTGATACTACTTGTTAGGATCAGGCCAAGATGCGGGCCCGCCCGCATGTCATAATACTGTTCGCTTTGTGCTCGCTACATCGGCCTGCACGGTTTTAAAACGCATTGAGACATTTTTCATGCTCCACCTCCTCCACTTTCTTCAATGTGGCACAACTTCCCAACATCATCCTCATCCCGTCTTGACCTGCCATTCAATTATATGTATTTTTTTTTTCTAGCTCAAACAATGTGTTGTGATTTATCAGCGACATCACCCCGTACGTGGATGGAATCCAATCGTTCCCAAGATTATTCATTCGCTCATGTGTATGCCTATGATGTCTCTGGCTGGCCAAGCATGCAAATCGCTTGCTTTTAAAAATTGGGTATACAATCATCAGAGGGAGGTAGACCAGGGAAGCCACTCTTGAGAGAGCACAACATGAGTAAAAAGAAGCCTCCATCTTTAATCTCCACCACCCCCGCAAGTGGGTTTATCAAGCTGGTGGTAATGCGACTCCAACCAACAACCCACCCCACTTATAATTACAAAGTCTTCAAATGTATTTTGTTCTGATATCAACAGCTAGATCATTAAGAATCTTAATCGGTTAAGTTAATAATATCTTAGGAGATAAAAAATGTTTATAATTAAAATTTAGTTATTCGATTGCTTTTAGTAAAAATTTGTTTTTTATTTATTAAAAGTTTCAAACGCCTACTCAGGGCTAAATAAATACCCGGCAAGTTTAACAGTGTCCTGGTCAAGGAGCCTGAGGGGCGTCTATTGACATGTTTTTTATAATTCCATCGGAAAATTGGGAAAAAAAAAATCATTTTGTCGAACAAATCCACCCGAAATTTTCTTGTTTTCGATTTTCCATACTATTTTTTTAAAATTATTACATATATTCCCATCCCAACCCCTCCCGTTCCTTCCCACGAGTGCATGCACAACCTCACCTACGAGCCAAAATGGGAGAACCAACGTAACACTACCAACATGAGAGCTATTTTCCATAGGTTTTGTAAATTAAGACCAAAAAAAAGTGTAAGTTTTGAATCTCTTACCCATTGCACATAATAATAATAATAATAATAATAATAATAATAAGGAATTGTGAATATGTATTGAACACCGAACCTCTTCATTCCTAAATAAATTGTTATTAGGCAAATTATGAGCAACAATATGCATGTTGTTATTATTACTATTATTATTATTATTTTCAGAGAATTAATTGTTATTGTATCTTTGTTTTCTTCATTTTCTTCAATTTAGTATTCCATTTTATCAAAGTAGATGTGATAAAGATAAGAGATTACTATATGTGGTGAGAAAATATTTTGCCTGCGTTAGTAAAACGTTGTACGGTCAAATCAGTCATTTTTTATATCCCTTAATCTAAATTTCCATGTTTTTTCCACTGCCACGTTGCCACTTCTGCTCCTCCTATGTTGTGGGCCATTGGGCCAAACCGTGGTTAAGGGTTGTTCAAAAGTGGAGTGAACAAAAATGTGGGCTGGAAAACCGGTCATAATAATTCAAGGGATATATATATAATGAATGTTGCTTAGACTTGGGCCTAACTGATTAGTATTAGTGGTAGCAGCAGCAGCAGTATTTAGACTTCTTGTAGTGACATGTTATGGCACATGAATGCTAGCCCAATAATATAATGGGCCTCCTGAGTACTTATCCTCCGTTCATTTTCAAAACTTATTTTGAACAAATAGCACAATTAAGGCCTAGCCACAAGTAATGATCAAATGCCAAATTTATTTTCATTTTCACAATTATAATTACTTAAATTAATTTTCTTAATTTACCTCTGAATACTCTCTCTCATCTTTAATATTATGTATTTGGTATGAATTACAAATTAGAACTTTAGGATAAAAGAATAATGTGATAGTAACACTTGAAGCTATATTTTTAGTCAAATTTAACTTAAATATGTATATATATATATATATATATATATATATATATATATATATATATTAAATTATAAATTATAAAATTTTAAATTATATATTTTATGGATAATTTCCTTACTGCCTTGAATTAAAAAAATTCAGTATTCTTCATAAATTTTAGGGCAAATTCAATTAAAATTTGATGGAGTTAAATAAAATAACCATTCCGATGAGCAACCAAACCACCCAATTATGATCCGTCCTTTAATAGAAGCGGTGGGGGAAGAGAAACAGCGAACCGGCTAATATAATTTATTTAAATTATTTTTTGGTTAATGCTTTATTTCGATTTGTCAATTAAAAGAAGTTTTTTAGAAAATTGTTTTTAATCCAAAACGAAGGGGGAATTAATTTCTGAAAATTAAAAAGCAACTAACCTAGGCCAGAAGTGGGCCTTGTATCAATTACTGCAGCCCAAGTTACTTAGACTCTATCACAGGTGAGTAAAGGAGAACGTAGGCTCACTAACACTGCACATGTTTAACTTGCAAAAATGAGTGAGTGATATGGACTTAAAATTTATTAACCGTTCTACTTTTCATGCTTTTTTTTTAAAGTCAATTTACATAGTCCATAAATATATTTATTCTATTCATGAAAACCGTTACATATATAACTTTGGTAAAATACAAACTTTAATTTAGGACATTAGATTTATTACAGTGAATTTTCTTAAAGTTAAATGTAAATTCTTACATTAAGAATAAAATTACAAATTTTCATTCTATCATAAATAATATATATATATATATATATAATAAAAATTTAGTGCATAATAAATTTTGAAATCTAAAATTACTTTTATACTTAATAACTTTTAAAATTTTAAAAATTATTTTTGTTTATTCAATGTTAATGTATGTAATTTCAAATCATTATTATGCATCTAATTAATTGCAAGTTTGAAGCATATCAATGATGTTCCAAGGGATGAGGTGTACCTGATCTTGTAATAGATTTTTTTCATGTGCTAACCACCATGTAGGAGATAATACATGATAATTCCTAAAATGTACTACCTTAATTTGATATATTTGTTAAGAAGAAGATTAGTGTTTGGTGAAGTAAAATAAATCATTTTTGCTATTATATTTATCTCCTTTTTAATAAGTATAAGTTGAAGAGTTAAATAAATTTTGTGTTTATTGGTGTTTAATAGAGAATGCATAACCCATTATCTCCTATCATATCTATCTATCTCAATTCATAATGCACACTTTTTTACAATATGTACTTCTTAGTTTTCTTACGTGCACATAGAGGTTGTTTCTGCAAAACTTTTTTTTTTTCATCTTTACTTCATAACAATACCTACATACTAAGCATCCATCATCATTCAATTGATTAAAACTACCGTCAAAAGACCACAAACATATTAAATCAAGTTTCCATTCAATCAAATCATTGTGTTAGTCAAATTAAATGTCTAATCTAATATGAATTGAGAAAAGGGGGAAAATGCAATATCAAAGAACTTGCATGACTCATACATATATATGCCTTTTTCTTTTCCTACTAAAGATCTGGGGTACTTCTACTATAAAAATATTATTTCGTTTAGTTAGGTTTTCTCATTTAACAATGCTCAAATTAGTCCTTCAAGCTAGAGACTAGGTTTGATTAAGATAATGGGAGAGCACTTTTGATACTTTAGAATCATTTTCTTTTAGTTATTAGTAGTGTAATTTTGGCTAATTTCTACGAAACATTTTTTTTTGTCATTGCTTAGTTTTAGGTAGCACTTTCCTTAGTTGTTTATGTAGGAAGTTTGTTTGCCTTCTTTACTTCATTGAACATTCTATCCATATGGTATTTTTGTGAAAATAATTTAGAAATAAATGAAGCATTTGATGATTGTCATTTCTCTTAATTTTTATGACTTCCACACTTTCGCCTTCATTTTTATATTATCTTTACTAATTTTCTTACAAATAAAATCAAATCAAATTAGAGCCATGGAAGTTTTCTTACTCAAGACAACCAATCATGACAAGATTTAAGAAAACATTGACACACATATATACACATATAATAGCTAGGTATAACAACACATTTTCTTTAAAAAATTATTGGCATGTATGATTTCTTCTTAGCCAAGACACGAATGACAAGAATGTATTGTAATGTTAAACACAATCCCATAATGTAGATCATATTTATATATCATCTAATCACATTCGTTAATTGAGTTGAATGTTTACTAAAGTAGTTTGTTGTTTTATTATTAGTCATGTTATCAATTGTAAGCTTATTTTTATTCATACTTTGAATTTTGGAGTAATGTTTAATTTTTTATTTTCATTCTAGGAACTACCTAATGCAATATCACAATTTGATTAGGCTTCTTCTTTCAAATCTACGATGCACCCTTTGATGGACTCTCTTGTCAATTGTGCATGCTTCAATATTTTTAAATATTACAATTTTTATTTGTATGGCTATGTATGGATACAATATTCCGAACCTTTTCCTATTGGTTGAACAAACAATCACATAAAATATTATAAAATATATGTATGTAACATTTGTTTTTCTTTGAATTATGGAGAGTGTGAATTTACATTTTGTCCAAATACACTTGGTATATATTATTGCGTTAAATAGGTGTTTTTTTAGAAATAACTTGTCATATAATGTCTGCAAAAAAATTATTAGGATAGAAAATATCTAATTTGGCATTTTTGAAACGTTGTTAATAGTAACAACATCTACATAAGCATTGTCAAACATTATAACATCTTATGAAACATAGGACAACACCACAAATAGTGGTGCACTTTTTTGAAATGTCATCACGTCTAGTAATATTTTACAAAATGCCATTACTATTGATGACAGTTTTGGAAAATGTTGTAACGTTTGGTGGAGTTTTTGTAGATGTCATTAACATTGGAAGTGTTTCTTAAAACATTATTACTTGTGGCAGCGTTTCAAAAAATGCTGCAACTTTTGGCATCATTTTTTAAAACGTCATTAATTTTAATGACGTCTACATAGTTGGCTAAATATATATATTCTATTTCAAAGTTTACAAAATGCAATCCCAAATCCATCTACACTTGCATTTCATGAAAATGCCACAAAAAAGCTTTCTCAATGCTAGTTACACAACATTGACAAATTATGTTAGTAATGTGTGTAGCAATGGCTTTTTCTTCTTCGCAGCGTTTTGAAAAATGTCAACTAAGAGAAAGACTTTTACAGCATATAAATATATTTAAGAATTAAATTTATACATAAAAAATATAACCCAACCGAATTAAGAGGCGTAGAGTAGTATTTTTAAAAATCATTATATTATAATTAACATGTTTGTTATATTTAAAAAATAATGATATAACGCTAAAATTATTAAAACTTACTTTAGTTTTAATAAGTAAAAAAAATTAATTAAAATTTGAGAGCAAAATATAACAAACATAAATTAAGTATAATCTAATAAATTCTTTTATAAATAGAAAGATGTGTTTATTAAAAAGGTTAAAAGTTTTCTCACACAAAAATAAATTGTGGTGGATATGTCTCAATTTTTGTAACTGGTTAATGAAGCATTCTAGCCATAGCTACAACAAACAAGAAAATATTCGCATTAAGTTTTCTCACTCATTAATAAATTAGGTGTATATGTCTCAATTTTTGTAACTAGTCACACACATTAATGAAGTATTCTATAGCAAACAAGAAAACATTTGCTCTACCTATCTTATTATATAGTTTACATTTTCATTGAGATTGTGTAACTCGTATATTTGATCGCATTGTGGATCTCATATTTTGAGTCGCTTTCTAGTACTTCTATTTTTTCCTTGTTTGTGCTCCTTGTCTCTTAGCTTTGTAGATCCCCATGGCCACACTATCCTAACATGTTTAGGGTTTACTTAAAAGGAAGTTGCTTGTGGAATTGTTTTTCTTTTTATCTTTTTATGAAAATGGTATTTGAGAACCACCTTTCATTAAAGGAAATTGTGACTTGATAAGTTAGCACCTAATTAATATAAAATTTGACTGCACATTGATTTTCTTATTTAATAACCACATTTAGTGTCCACCATTCTAAGTTGCAACAATTGAGTGGAATATCAAAAAGATGATAGATTAAAAAAATTCACCCTCTTTATCAATTCAACACTCAATATCCAGATGATCAGGTGAAGAGAAAGAGACTAGCTTAGCTTGTATAATATATTTTCCAATATGGATGTATAGTTTCACCTACTTTAATGAGTTGGGTTTAATCTACTCTAATTTTTGACTTGAAGTGTTAAAATACTACAAGAAAAACAAGTTTTGTACTTTAATTATAATTATAATATTATAACTACAAACTTATATAATACTAATAATCATGCCTTGACAAACATCTTGTAATTAGTTATTTTGTAGCCAAAAATAAAAAAAGAACAAATAAAGTCAAATGATATATTGTTACTAAGTCAGCAATTTTTGTTGAGAATAATATTTCTTAAGGTAATTTAGAAAAATAAATACTCAATGTTTTAAGTCTATATTTTTTATTTTATATGATTTAACATTTTTTTTCCTTTTGAATTACAGAGGAAGATAAATTAAATTTTTAAAAGTTTTATTTTACTTATTGATGAAAATAATTATTTCTATCAGCTATGTTATATTATATAACCTATTTTTTGTGTTTTCTTTTAATTTATAATTTTTTAATGATCTATATTTTAAAATTTAATGTTGTACCTACATTATAGTAAAGTAATAATAATAAAAAATTAATAGTTTAATATGTAAATATAAATATTATTATATCTTAATATATATGCCTTGAGTCTCTTAAATCTTGGGTATATAGAGAAATGTATATGAGAAAAACACAACTATAATATTGTAACTAATAATATTTATGCTGACATCATCTTAGGTGCAATTCCTTTTTCAGATCTGATGTGACTTTCGGCATGGTGATTATGTGATGCCACATTAGCAAAAGTTATTTTAAATTAATAAAAGAAATCTCAAATGATGATAACAAGAATTGAACCGATGACCTCATAAAAGGAATTAAAGTTTTAACTATTGAACTAGATTGCTTGTAGAAGTTGATTGATGTAAGTTGTATCATTAATGAAAAATTTAATATAAAATTTATATGAAAATTATAAATAATTTTATAATTAAAATTTATAAATTAATTATAAATTTATAATTCATTTCTCAATTAATATGTATACTTAAAATTATATATATATATATATATATACACACACACACACACATACATACATGAGTCATGATACAATGAGGATGTGAGACCAGCTTATTATTGTGAGAATTTTAATATGGACCATTAGATCCTGCAATCAATGGTCCAGATTAGACTTTCCCTATAAGGATGACTACTCCGTCCCTTCGAAAGCACACTCGAAAGAGATCTCATTTGTTTCCCCTTCTTTATTTGGTAGTTTAGACGGTCGCCCCTCCAACAATAAAAGGTTTAAAAATGGAGACTTCTCTCGCCATTTGGATCGGAGAATTTATGGTTGAAATCGGGTTTTAAATTTTCGAAGCTTCTAAACAGCAAGGAAGTGCTCCTTTTCGAGCGCACTCGAAGTAAATGCAGCACGGGAATGACACGAAATGAGGCGTAACAAATTCACTATAGCGAGCTACGGTTAAATGAAAGTTTAATATAGACCATTGATTGCAAGATCTAACAGCTTAGATTAAAGTTCTCACAATAAGAAGTGATCTCACGTCCTTATTATATCAAAACTAGACACATATATATATATATATATATATATATATATATATATATATATATATATATATATATATATAAAAAGAACTGCGACATAGTCCGGTATGACATGAACAACTCAAATTAAATTGAATACCGGCAAAGTGGTACGACAAGTGTAAAGTCAGATTTTAGTTTCGCGGCATGCGAATTAAAGAGAACGTGCTTGTTCATAATATGATGATTCCTTTTCCCACCCCGTGATGCCGATACTATAAATAATATTTTGAATTTTTTTCATATCTATTCATTATGGTGGATACTGTTAATTGGGATCGAATTTACCGATTAAATTTTATTTTCTCTCGCACGTACAAATAAAAATAAATAAATAAAACAAAAAGGGATGGAAAAGGACAACTACTTACCCATTATCACCATGGATCCAGATTGGTTCTGAACGTGTAAATGATTTAAAAAGTACACATTATTCAAAAGGTGAAGTAATAACTAATGATGAGGTTGAAAGCTGAGTTTTAAATTTTGACATTTGATTCATTTGAAGAAGAAAAGGCCGTATATATGATGTTTTCCTCCCGATTAGTGAAGGGTGCTATATATATATATGCATGTAGGTAATATAGACAACTAATATTTCCTATTAAATTGATTAAAAAAGTAAGATGGTCAACTCCATAGCTGTTGCATTTTTATTGTAAGATTGCTTGCCCAAAGGAAAGATTTAAAGGAAAGATACCATTAGATTATCTTTGTAATGTTTTTTCTTTTCTACTATTTTAACATAATGCATGCCACGAATTAAACTAAGAATTTAGCTACGTTATTTATTATACCACCATGTACTGTTTCAATCAATGTCTCCCTGAATTCCGGAGCTTAGGATCACGAGGATATATATATAAATATATATATACACATATGAGCAGATGGATATATAAGCCTCTGATTAGGATTCAAACTGGTCCGAGTCGTTTCTTGTTCTTATTCTTTATTTTATTTGAATTATTTCGGCGTGGGGAGATATAGATATGGATATGGATATGGGAATATTGGGGAGATCTGAAGATGGTAACGGAATCTGAGCATGGAAATGAACAAACTCCGGAAACAAAGTTGATTCAGAATCAGGGTCGTCAACCTCTCTGCTTGGAATATGCTTCACGTAAAGTCCTATAAAGCGGTTGTGTCTGTAAAAAGTCCACACGTTTTTCTTGGGCAATAATACTCCTTGACGAGTGATGAGTACGTTTTACCCATTATTATTAAAACTGGTATGGAACGTACGCAAGGGATGGCTAAGGGTGAGCATAAAACTTGAGGGTGTCTTTGGCCGCCAATACTTGCATTGCATCCGTTGATTTTTATAACTTACAGAGCTAAATCATCTTTATATGTTTGTTAAAATAGCGAGTGATTTCCCTTCTTTATTTACTGTTGAAAGGCGATCGATTTGCAGTTTCAATACATCTCTAATATTTTCAGTGGATATCTGCTTCAGTTTTTTTAACTTCGTTGACTAGCGGTTGGAACACACCCACATGGCCGAAACATTGACAACACCAGTTGCCCACCTCTCTCTCCCTCTCTCCCTCTCTCTCTGGTTCGTAGTTTTTTGACCTCATGGGTGTTGTCTGTGCTACATGGGATGTTGGTTCCTATTCAGAGCATTGACTAGGTGCATAAGTTACATGAGATGGCACGTCACAAAATCAATTGAATGCGACAAATTAACGTTACTTTCTAAATGTCTCTCCTGCTGGTCTCCCATTTGCATTAAGACCCATAACCAACTTTGTCCCTAAAGCTCGCCCATATTACAGATGCAGAGACAATGAACAGCAAACATGTTAATCAAGTCACCTCCTTGTTTTGGACTTTCTAAGACAGGGCTCTTTTTCGTGATGTGGATGGTGAAAAATAGATTGAAAATGAGCCATAGAATAGGCAGGCAAGCTTACGATTAGTAACTATTCAATGAATTCCAAAGTCGTACATTTTCATATTCAACGTATAAAAATCTAACAATGCAGGGTTTCAAAATAAAGAGACTGAACGGTCAAAGAAGAGTCAATCATACACTGTCTACGCCATTTTTATTAGTAAAAAAACTATACCAATAGAAAGTTTGATGAATCCTACAATATTTAGTTGAGTGTTTTGATGAAATTTGTGATTTTTCTTTTCTAAAAAGTAAAAATCATATAGTTGTATAATGTGTTTAATTAAGTTTTTTTTAAATTGGGCTGGGCCAAAATATTTGTTTTGTGGGTTTATTTTTCTTTGGTTTGGACCGTCGTTGTGGTACTAACAAATAGTAGTGAAATTAGGAGTTGCATAAAGCTCGTTATTACTTTAATATTTGGAGGTATATCTAGTCTGCCTAAACTTGAAATTCTTTTGTTACGTGGAAAGAGTAGTTATATGCATGGCAAAGTACTATTTAAAACTTGTTCGTATAACGAGGGCTATAGATTAAGCTTTGGAGGATCGCAAACTTGAAGGAATGGCTGGTGGAGAATTTGAGTAAGATACAAAAGAAAGTTATCAGTATGATCATATTAACTCTTTCTCTTAAAATTAAGTATATTATTATCTCCAATCAGGGATCTAGAAAGCTTAGTCGGAAAGTTCAAATACAAAATATGTAATTCATGTTTAGAAATTGTAATCTAAAACTACGATTAGTAGGGTCGATTCCGAAATTTAGTAGGTCCAATGTGATTATTAAATTGAGAGTCCTTATGTAGATACAATAATATTTGTATCTATAACTTTTATTTTTATTCTCATTTTATTATAATTATAGTAATAATATAAAATTTAAAAACATATATTATTGCCAAAATTATAAATTAAATTTTGATTCTTTGCCGCCATGGAGCTTAGTTCAAGATGAGATGAGGTCCCAAAGTCTTAATTTTAATTAAATTTATGGGAGTTCAAGACTCGGGCCTTACTTGTTTGACCTTGAGACTAAGACTAACAATTAGTACCATTTAAGTTAAAATTAATAACATAAAAACATAAAAAACTCATCAAATTATCCTACAATTAAATTAGATAACTTTTTAAAATCATATAATTTATTTAACACTATTATAGTTAGCAACATGTTTATCACAAACAATATAAGATAATAAATTATATTACTAATTAATTTTAATTATAACTATACATATATAATATGCCTAATTAAAATTTATGTATAAATAACTATATATATTTATCTACTATTAATATATATATATATATATATTTATATATTAAATTTAATATATATAAGTTATATATATATATAAATAATTTATTTTAAAAAATGGGGGGGGGGGGGGGGGGGGATTATTGGTTACGTCATGGATATAGCTCTACTCATTGTAGGGTGAACCACATTACTATGTTTCTTTTTATTTGACATACAAACACATAATTTGGAATTGACTAAAGTGATCATCACGGGTAAAAAGAAAAAAGGTAAAAATTATATTAATACACTGATTCACCCCCCCTCTCAATGCGTATCTGGAAATTTCAAGGACAAAGTGTAGAATAGAGTGCTTCTAAGAGTTAAATAGGATATTGGTGATGATTGAAAACAAGAAAAAAAAGAAGCCAGTGTAGTGTGTGAAGGATAAATTAAAGAGTAAATATAATGAGTGCATTTTACTCTATATTATATTTATAATTGTGTAATGTAATGAAAAAGAGAGGAGAGAGATCTTCTTATTGTATTAGAGGCAGAGACCTCATTGTAATCTTTGTGATAATAAATTGATCTCGGTAGAGGTAAAAGTCTCATCACCAGTGGAGTAAGTCATACTGACCGAAGCACATACATCATGTGTCTCTTTTCATGCCTGAATGTTACATCTCACTAAACATTATATCTGATATATGATCTCATAAATAACAAATCATTCAAACTCAAAGCTAAAGAGGCACACTAAAAAGAACAAGTAAATAAGTGAGATTAAGTTGTGTTCTAACAAAGTGATGATACGGGAGACTATGTCGTGTATTGTTACACCTTTATTTGTGTCAAATTTGTGTTGATACTTTCTGTAAAGCTAGTTGGACTTGTCATGTCTCCAAATTCAAGAACTTAAATCTAAGCATGTGATTGCCTCAAACCTACACTCAAAGTGTTGTTGTTTAGCACCTAATAGAGACTATGGAGTGGCGTGCCTCAAACAATATAATATGCTCACACAATAAGGGCATGGCCGTACATCCTAATTAATAACAAACAATCACAATGTGTGCAAACCAACTAAACCAATACATAACTAAAAATCAAGTAAACCATTTACAAGGCCCACAAACCCATGTTCCGGAAATCAAATCAAAATGTCACATGTTTATTACATGTCTAATCAATCTTAAGGAAATAGACTCAAATCATCCAATCTTTGTAATGTTCCATATCAAACCGAGGGGGGAATTGAAGCGTGCCTCACAAGGAGGGTGTGGATAACTCTCTGACATGACACATTTTGGGGGCAAGAAATCGAGGTTATTTGGGTGAGGTCTACTGAAAACAAAACCAAGGGTGCGATATTCAAAGTGGACAATATCGGGTTACATGTGGCTTGAGTTATTACAAGTGTTATCAAAGTGATGACCCGGGTCGGTGTGCTAATGAGGATGTTAGGCTCTCCGAGGGGGGGGGGGGGGTATGGATGTAATGTCCCATATTAGACCAAGGGGAGAACGAAGTACGCCTTATAAAAAAAGGCATGGATACCTCTCTAGCATGATGCATTTTGAGGGCAAGAATCCGAGGTCGTTGGGTAAGGCCTACCGAAAACAAAACCATATGCTTGCACTTTTCCATGCTCACTGTGTTACACTGCACCATTACACATGCCGGCCACCGTCCTTTACTAGACTACAAGTTTTTCATTCTTTCTTTGGACTTATCATGTCATGTTGTCCCTTACTAGACCACCGGCCTCTACGGACCACATCACAATAATACATAATCCGAACAACATCAAGAAATCAATAACATAGGTCCATAGCCACCATGCCATCAACATGCATATAAGCTCGCATATATCAAACTAGAGAGTCCCACGTGAGTCCTAAAACATCACAAACAACACCATAACAAAAGGCACTACATATGGCGTGAATGTGCTGTTGCACTATCACATGCATATGTTGTGCATCCCTACATATCCGGCCTTTCATACCCCTCAAAAGCTACAAATATCCTTTTGGGGCCTCGACTTCAAATTGGATCCAAGTATTATCAAACCACTTGTATTGGCAACCACATCACTATCTAGATGTTTTCACTTACAAATAAGGACTATCTCGCACATTGACCCAAACATAGGTTTTCACACTCGTTGAATCTATCTAGCTTGAAACTAAAGAAATTGAACACTATATGCAATTGAGTTCACCATTTGTCTTGTTAGTCCTTCTACCTTCCTTGTTATTGACTCTTCCCACGGTCCCACATATGTAGTTGCTTGTGTACTCGAACGAAACCTTAACTTATCTTTGTACATGTTGGATCTCTAGGCTTATGTTACCAAGAGTCTCTACACTACAAAATAGAAGACCAAGTGAAAATTGGAGCACAGTCGTTTGTTTGTCAATATATTACGCATGCCCTATACACCAACTCTATCGTCTCTGCCTCTATTGAAGCTATACCACCACTAGTCGTTGGTGTTGTTAAGGCTCCTCAAAGACACACTGGCCTTTTTCATTGTTAGGGTGCCGCAACTACACCTCCTCTTATTGTTTTAGCTGTTTAATCCCCATCCACTAAAGTTATTGATGGTGAGAACATACACATAGCTTTTTATCTAAATGATGATAATGATATTGTTGAGACACTTCCACCACTTAAAGTTCTAATTAATATTATAGATCTTGATTTTGAGGACCATGCTCTATTTGAACCTGTGTTTGCTATTAAGGAGACATCTCTTACTCGTGGATTAGGCTCAATCTGAATCCAAGCCTACTACTAAAGATACATCTCATACTCATATTGATGAGGGCTCCTAAGAACCTTTCACGTCTACTGCTCATGTTACTGGGAGAATTAGCAAGACAATTTGACATTATCATTACTTGTGGTTCTCAAGGTATTTTCCCATGTATATCCTTTTTATCTAAGATAATCAATCTAAAACACTAGGATCATAATGATAATATTGAGCCTGTTCATGGCAAATTCGAGACTCTGGCAAGCTAACTCCAACAGTACTTTGGCATATTATCAGTGATTTACTTAAACATTTATTTTGTTGGGTCCGGCTTGACTCAAAACTATTATAAACTATCGATACTAGTGAAGGAGTTTTAACAGGGCATGTGTCAACTATATAAAATGATTATTCTACCCCCTACTCTATCCTCACGTGTTAATAATGCCAAAAGGGGGAGAGGGTTAGGTCGAGTGATAGTAACTAGGCATATGCACTAAAAAACGAGGGCGGTTAGATTCCATCAAAATGAGAACATAGTTAGAAATCAACAAGCTATGTTTAAGCTCTCGTACCCATCTTTAAGGAAGATCTAGTGACATGTCTTGGTGGCACTAAAGCAATAATGATGAAGTTTATTTTGGTGGATACAAACCTTTAGAGACATATGGGAAACACTTAGACTTTTGAGGCAAACAAGCTAAGAAGAGTATTGTACAAAGATGATTAATTCTCCAATAAAAACATCAACAAATTCATGGTAACTTTAAATGTGGACATGGACTTGTATCCCAACAACTACAAGTTTAAAAGAACTCACATTAATTTCCAAGCTAATAATTTTCACTTTACAAAAAATATTTTTAGAATAACACGGGCATAAATAATAAGTTAGAGCAAAAGATTTAAACTTTATAGTTTAGAGGAGCATACATTAATATGCAAGTTAAGGTCTTGTATATTATTTTACAAGTTGGTGCTCTTTTCTCGACTAAAAGTCATTGTCAAGTTAAACATTAAACAAAACATTTTTTTAATCCCAAATGACATCATTTTGGGACATTACTACAAAATTAAAATTATACAACTGCTTTAGAAAAGTTAATTCGTTTTTGTTGTTGTTAATGTTGTTGTTGTTGTTGTCATTATCTTTGTCCATCATGATCCGAATTTCTAACTCGGAAAACCAATTCATGACTCCTCTTACCACTCAATAGAGCAAGTAGTCGGGTTAACAACATGTCACATAGAACATGATAGACAAACATATCAAGCATCCACAAATCAAACCATAATTTTTTTAATAATTTAAAACTCTTTTATATCATTCCCCACATGGGGTTACATCGCTTTCTTATAACAACTCAATATAGAATGAGGACAATTAACAAAACAATTAAAACAAAGCCTCCACCTTGGTATTCCACCTAACACCTGTAGATACCCGAAAAAAAGATAATCACACAACAGAGGGGTGAACACCAAGGTGTAGTGTATCCCCAGCCCATCCCATTCTCTTAGTATCTATATGATGGTGTCAATAAGTGTAGTGTTATGGTAATGTGTGGACAATGTATAACTAGCATTTTAACCTCACGGGGGTAAATCAAACAGAACATAAATAAAGCACATAGGATCCCTAACCTCAATCACATATGCTACCACAACTAGTCACACAGACTTTCGCCTTTAGCCACATAAGCCCCACATCACAATGTATCATAATACAAACAAAACATAATACACAGTTTATGGTATTATATCTCAATCCATAACACATTAAACACATACATATAACACAATCCTCGATGTTAACACTCACTCCCAATCACAAGTCCCCTTGTGATACCAAGGTTTCCCATGAAATACTATTGTGAGACTAACACAAAAAAACAAGGACACAAAACGAACAACAACAACCCCTAGCCACAGTGAACACTCCAACGGCCTCCATAACCAACTATCACGAAATGGACCCTTAATCTCTTTTAATTACAGACCCATAAAACGACCATGTACACAAATGCCATTAAAGGTCAACATTCATATAGAAGGTTATAATTATATGAATATATATATATATATATATAATTAACCTCAAAAACCTAACCCTAGATTAGATTCAAGAGAAGTATAGAATTCCTACCTCGAATTCGGCTAAACGTAGGGTTTTAAATTAAAGGATCTTCCCTACTCCTTGCTCTTGCTCCTCTTCGATAGGCATCTCTCACCCTCAAGAATGTTGCAGCAATGATTGGACCAATTAAGATCTCTCTCTCTCTCTATGTGTGTGTGTGTGTGTGTGTGACAGCTTCGAAATAGAATACCCAGAACCCTAAAATTGTAGAAAAAAATAATGTATATCAAAAATACGCTATCGTAGGGTCGACATCAACCAAAAAACACCCTTGTATCAACTACATCGACCATTATTTCTCGCGTCGACCAACCACCCACGTCAACCAACTTTCTTTCAAATGAGGTCGATGTGCAATTGGATCGACCACATTGGCCATAAATTGACCACATGTTGAAAATCAATCTCATATCAACCAACTCATGAAGCAAACTTTTTAGAGTTTCCCTTTGGTCAATATCAACCACTAAAGCCAAGTCAACCTCGACCAACAAGAGAGGCTAGACCGACAACGTCGAATAGAAGATCCCACATTAACCAAGTATTCAAACGACAATCTAGCTTAGCTCCTCTAAATTAATTTGGCTTCGGGCGTTACCCCAAAAATCCCTACAAGGGGTGCTACCCCCTTGACCCCTCGCTACTAACCTAGGATGGCGAGACCCTCATCGAACTATCGTGCCCTCGAACTCTCACTAATGCAGTGGTTAAGAGTCCTTGCACAACACAATATATCATATCTATAACTTCTACCTCCCTCATAGGCTAACTCCTTAAGTCTCCAAACACATGTTATTACACTTGTCATTATCGTTGTCTTTATTGTTGTTGTTGTGAAGAAAAGAGAAGGGTGGGTGGGAGTGTGATAAAAGTGAGAGAAGAGAGAGCGATATAGGGAAGAGAAGAAAGCGAGAGGGAGAAAAGAAGAGAGAATTTTAAAAAAATGGAATCCACCTCGACGGATGTGTGATTGGGGTGAGCATCACTCGTTTTGGTTGCTTTATATAGTATTTCTAAATCGCACGGAAGACCTTCGGTTTGGAAAAATAACAAATCGAAACCAAGCAACAAAAGTGGGAAGCATTCTATTCTCGATTCATTTTGATGCATAACTTTTGGTTTCGTTTATTGGGTTTTGACTACTAAGTCTCAACCAATAACCGCCATAATGGCAAATGATATATTAATAACTTTATTGAGTATCTTAGCTAAATAACATGTTAATAGATATGGAATCAGCAGAGGGTAACTGGCCTACCATCAACACTCTCAATCTACCCACTAATACTTATACTTATGCATATTAGTGTTGCCCAAACCTTGATTGATTTGATATCTCACTTTTTATATCTCTTCTTTAAGGTGGTATGTATAATGCCTACTAACAAGGGCAAGTTATCCTAGTTAGGCGTAAATATGACACCTGAAATAACTACTTAAGATAAAGATGAAGTCTTCAAATATATATTACGTTATATTTAATTAGACCGGTTATCAAATTGATTAAACCATTAACCAACATAATATATCAATTTTTTAAAAATTCAAACCAAATAAACCAAATCAATTTTAAAACCTGGTATTCATGGTTTATTAGTTTCAACTCTAGTTCAATTTATTAGTTAAAATTGATTTCTAGCACCCCTAGTATGTCACAAGGCGTGAAATAACATTAAGCCACAACTCAATAATTTTTTGGAAATCCCACAATTCGGTAAAATTTGTTTATGTCAACCTTAATTTTAAATTTTAAATGAGCTTTTTAGTTTGTTGTTTATTTTGTAATTTAGGGCATGTTTGATATGAGTTTTGATTTCTGTATTTTATTGAAATTTGTGTTGAATTTTAATTTGAAAATAATTTCTCTTAGAGTGGGAGGAATTTTTTTTAAAAAAGAGAGAGTACATTTTCCAAAAAATTGGGTTCCATACAAATGAAAAGGTTAAAAAAATGAATTTCCTGCCAAAATTAAGTTTAAGTTTAAAAACAAAAAATATTTAGAAATACTTTTTCAAAATAACTACAAGATCTACTTATTTTTAAAATTAAAATTTAAAATTAAATTATTTTAAATACATATAGACCTACTATTTTAAAAAACAATTATCCTTGATATCAAATAGAATTTCGAAGTCTTGCTAGATTTCACTAGATAGTATGCGTACAAATCTCGTACGCACGTATATCACATACTGCTTTATTATTTCTCATTCATTTGTAATGAGAATATTTAAGAAAATTCAAATAAAATCTGAAGTCCTTTGGGAGGATCAAGGTCAAGAGGGGCGCAAACCTGAAACAAAAACACACAAATTTGATAAGTAGTATCAAATTGCAATATTATATGAATAGATTGTAATCCAAACACACACACACACGCATATATATATATATATATATATATATATATATATATATATGATTTTGTTAAAATAAGAATGTACGTCAAATTTTTTATTATGAAAACTTTAATATGAATAATTTAATATTATTAATTCAGATTAATGAATTTTTTTATTAATATCATATATTAGTAATTTATGATAATAAAATAATAATTATATGAAAGTTTAATATAAACCTTACAATATGTAATGATAAAAATTAAAATTTTGATGATAACAATTTGATATCATGTTAGCATAATCTTATATATATATATATAATATTATTTAATATCTATAATTTGTTAGTACATTAGAGCTTGATCGAACATTATGTTAGGATCGGGTTAAGGTGCTGTGCCCACCCGCATGTCATAATATTGTTCAGCTTTAGGCTCGCCACATGTCCCGTACGCTTTAAAATGCGTTGTAACATTTTGGGTCCGTCACTATATAAACTTTTGACTTTTCCTTTTTCTTCCGATGTAGGACACAATTTTCCAACAATCTCCTCGTATAACCAGGCTCTTGATGCAGACACATCAACGCACGCATCTTGATGCGCTACGATCAAATTATTTTTGCTGGTGAATTTATCGATCTTCATGGTGTGTGATGACATCTTTGCTCTAGAATAGATTCCCACAAATGAACCAACAACTAGATACCCGGTTTGTTAGGATCGTATGGTCTTGGCCCACCCGATGTCACAATATTGTTCGCTTTGGGCTCGCCACATTGGCCGCATTACTTTAAAACGATTGTGACATTTTGGGCCTCGCTTATGTCACGGGTCACCTTTATAGCGAGGCAACCTGCAGGCACCTAGTTCCTCACCCGTATGAGGAACGCACTAGTCGGCTTAACTCGCCGCATTTGGATCGAACCCATCGATCCGCTAGAAGCATTTGTGTAGGGGAAGCGCTAGGAAGATCGATTTAAACGAAGGCAACAAACGATTGTATTGAATGCTTGAAAGCTTTACAACATCACTCCCCACATATAGATGTTAACACTTTTCGCTATGTCGCCGGAGACATCATATATGACCGAAATCTAAAATCTCTACAACTTACTCTATAAGCTAAGTACAACACTTTACAAAGGGGAAATACCCAAAAATGGCCTAAGTATGCTAGGATAAGCCTCGTCCGTGACATTCTCCCCCACCCGATTTCAGCCGTCCTCGTTGCGTCTTCGCTTCTCGAACTTGTCGAACCGTTGGATGTAGCGTTCGGTTTCTTCTCGGTACTCTTCAATCTCTTTGGAGAATTGCCTTAGATCCTCTTCCTTCTCCCAAACTGCCTCTTCAACCGTCCTGTTCTTCCATTGACGTTAGTACTCACCGGGCTTGGATCTACGCCCCTTCCTGGCACGACTTCACGAGAGTGGATTTTCTCTATCTTTTTATCATAGTCTTGCCCGTTGATGCTGGTTACCGCACCGCCCGCTGTCCGCTCGTATCTTCCAAGTCTTCGTGGTAAAAGGCTTGAGAAACTAACATGGAACACGGATGCCTTTGTAGGCTAGTCGGGAGGTCCAATTTGTACGCAGACTTCCCAACTCTCTTAAGACTTTCAGGCCCTCATATCGGCGCACCAAACCCTTATGCAATTGTCCGAGTGCTTTGGTTTGGCGCTGAAGGAGTCGAGCATCACCATGTCTCCTTCCCGAAATTCCAAGGGCCTCCTTTGTTGATCCGCCCACTTCTTCATCTTCTCGCCGCTTTGCGTAAGTATGCCCTGGCCAGATCCGTCTGTTCATGCCATCCTTTTGCAAACTTGAACGCCGCGGGGCTCTTTCTAGTGTACCCCCGAGTGATGGAAGTAGGGCGGCAATGGTTGTTGCCCGGTTGCGAGTTCGAACGGACTTTCGTTCGTGGGACTCGCTCTTCGCAAGTTATATAGAGAATTGGGACATGTCCAACAACTTGGCCCAATCTCTTTGGTTGGCACTCACGTAGTGCCTCGGATACGGCTCAATAAGCCATTGACACGTTCAGTTGCCGTCTGTTTGTGGGTGAAAACTTGTTGAAAAGTTTAAGTCTCGAACCCATTATCCGAACGAACTCGGTCCAAAACCGCCCGATGAATCGTGAGTCCCGATCACTCACAATCGTCTTTGGAATGCCCCGCATTTCACCACACATACTTGAAGAATAGTCGGGGTCGTGTCGTTCGCCATACGGTCCTTCGGAGTCGGAATGAAAACTCCATACTTAAGAGAATCGTCGACCACCACAATGATCGTGCCGCATCCTTCGAATCTTGGGAGACAAACAATGAAGTCCATCGAAACACTTTCCCAAGGTCTTTCCGAGTAGGCAAAGGTTCTAACAGCTCCACCGATTGCCGATTCTCTATCTTGTCTTATTGGCACACAAGACAAGTCCTCACGTACACTGACGTCCTCGTAAAGTTGAGGCCGGTAGTAGCTCCTTTCCACCAACGCCAAGGTACGATCGACTCCTGGATGGCTGCCCCACCGCGAGTCGTGACATTCTTTGAGGATGTCTCTCCTCAACTTCCCCCATTTAGGAACGTACACCCGTTCCCCTCGAGTATGGAGCAAGTCGTCCCTTAGCCAAAATCGCCGCGTCTTTCCCGCCTTTGACGCATTCCACCAAGGACTTGGCTAATGGATCGTGCTCCATTCCTTCCTTCGGTTGTCCACCAGGGGGAATTGTGGTTGGCTAATGGTCACGAGTTCCGCCTTCCGACTTAGGCGCATCGGCCACCACATTATTTGTGCCCTGGTTTGTACTCGAGCACAAAGTCAAATTCCGTAGAAAGTCCTGCCACCGTGCTTGCTTTGGAGTTAAGTTCCTTTGAGTTAGAAAATAACTCGTAACAATGTTGTCCGTCTTCACCACGAACTTGGACCCCAAAGAGATAATGCCTCCACACTCGAAGCATGCATAACCGCGTCATCTCCTTTTTCGTGCACCGCGTACTCCGTTCCTACCACTGAGTTTTCGGCTTTCATATGCCACAGATGCCCTCCCGCATTAGAACTCCACCGATGGCAAAGTCCGAAGCATCCGTGTGAACTTCATAAGGCTTCGTATGGTCCCGCAATTTGCCATCACCGTCCGTTTGTCACGGCTTGCTCAACTTATCAAACGCCTCTAAAGATCATCCCACACCCAAGTCTTGTTTTTCTTTAATAGTTCCTTGCGGGTGCGGCAATGTGAATAGCCGCGATGAATCTTCTATAGAAGTAAACCAAGCCAAGGAAGAACGCATTTCAGTGGACTTTCTTGGGCGTTCCCATTCCTTGATGGCTAACACTTTCTTGTTATCCATCTTTAGTTTGCCGCCGCCAATGACGTGACCCAAGAAGGGCACCTCCTTCCTCGTAAAGTCACATTTCTCCTTTTACAAAGAGTTGGTTCTCCTTAAGATTTGGAAAACCCGCTCGTAAGTGTGCCTTGTGTTCCTCCAACGTTTGCTATAGACGACAATGTCGTTGCGGTACACCACGACGAATCTATCCAAGTATGGTTGGAAGATCCGGTTCATCAACGTACGAATGTGGCAGGGGCGTTTATGAGGCCAAAGGGCATCACCAAGAACTCGTAGAGCCATATCTTGTGGACGCACGCCGTCTTGCCTCATCCACCTTCGGCCATCCGCATTGCCAATATCCCGACCGTAAGTCTAGCTTTGAGAAACATCTCGCGGCACCAAGTTGATCAAAGAGGTCGGACATAAGTGGGACGTGGGTAGCTATTCTTCACCGTTATCTTGTTAGGCCGCCCTATAGTCAATGCACGAACGCATCGACCATCGTGCTTCCTTTGAACAACACCGGTGCTCCAATGGCGTTTTGGATGGCCGAACGAATCCGGCATCCAACAAGTCCTTTTAGTTGTTTCCGGTTCCTCTAACTCCGGTGGTGCCATCCGATAGGGCACCGCAGCAAGAGGGCCTTGCACCGGCCTCTAGTTCGATTCGTGGTCCACCTCCGCTTGCTGTTTGGGGGAGTTCGTGTGGCATAACGTCCCCAAACTCTTCAACGACCATCTTCACTGGCGTTGGGGGCTCTCCCAACACTTGGGCATCCTTCCCTCACCATAGCAATGCAGGTTGGCTCGTCGCCTAACTCTTTAGACCGATTGGAGCGCCGAGACTTCGCCTGAGCTCTTCCTCCTGATTACCTTCACCTCATGCACGTTTTCCCTCGTCCATGATGCACATTGTGTTGGTGCTAGGAATTGGAATTGCCCACCTGGTCAACGAACTCCATCCCCAACACCATGGGATAGTCGTCCATCGACACCACGGAGAGATTCACCTTGCCTCTCCACTCGCCATACTTAGCTCGACGCCTCGAGCCACGCCATGATTGGACCGGCACCAAAGTTAAACGTTTTCGCCACCACCTACTCTCCTTGTAGACCATCCCCGCTACGAGCTTCTTCGACTCGATGAAGCTGTTGTCGCACCCGTGTCCACCAAGGCCTTAGTTTCAAGGTTGTTGGCTTAGCGAGCACGTACATGCGCCCTCTCCGTCAGTCCCGGATGGTGGCACCTCCACCTTGGCCTTGATCGTATTGAGGAGTTGCAAGGAACCAAGTCGTGGATCTCCGCATCCCTTCCTTCGTCTTCATTGATCATCGCGGAGAGCTTGGAGCGCTCGGGCACTCGAACGCCTTGAGGGCCTCAAGTGAGCAGCAGAGATCCTGGCCTCTCCCCGTCGAACTATTCGCGAATTGTTTTTGGGCGGAAGTCCTTAGATGGTTGGAAGGTCTCCTTCCTTCACCCGTTGTCTCCCCCACGTTTCTCCTTGTGGAACCTCGTTCGCCTTGGGTGATGGACAAGAATCGTGTTTTCTCCGCTTCTTGTATTCGATGAGTGATTCGGCCACCGCCATGGCCGATGCTGCGTCCTCGCACATTTCTCCGCCGCAGCCTCAATTTCGCCCATTGTTGCAATCCATCCATGAAGGAACATGGAACTTTCGCGGACATATCCGGGATCTCCAATATCGACTGAGGAACACGACGTACTCCCGCACCGTGCCTTGGGGGTAAGGCGCCGAAGTTTCCCGCCGGACTCGTCTTCCGCATTCGGGGATAGAACGGCCTTGATCTCCCGCTGAAATCGCCCAATTAGTCGATAATGCATGCGCCGCCTCCCGGGATATCGTCGCCTCCACCACACCATAACCGAATCGACTAAGTATAATGAGCGGCTTTCACCTCTTTGCCTCGTCGACAATGTTAGCTGCATCGAAGTATCGGTCCATGGTCCAGAGGGTTGTTTAACTCCCGCATTCCTCGACCAAAGACAGTCTTAGGCTTTGGCATCGTCGATTTTGGAGGCGGAATGGACCAACGCCACCTTGGGTGACCGCCATCTTCAGAGAGACCACTTCGCCTTGGGCTCTTTGATTTCCTCATCTGCCGGGATTTGGGACATGAGAGAACCCTCCGAGCCCTCAAATCGAGAATTCATGTCATCCATGACGGAGTTGAGAAGCCCTGCATCCTCCCATAGCTTTCCTCACCCTCCGAGTCCAGCTGATGCTTTCGCGCTCTCGACCACCTCCATCCTGCTCGGCTAACACCAACTCCAATTTGGCTAATGACTCTCCAGCACATGTTTCGAAACGGACTTATCTCTCCTCCGTTCCCTTGGCGTGGTGCTCCTTGTCGCGGCCTTCGTGGTCGCCACCACTAATGACAAAGATCCTCCGTTTGTCATTTTCACACCGTCTCGAAGTTTGATTGCTCTACCGAACTCAAGCACCAACCGTGCTCGATACCACTTGTCACGGGGGTCACCCTTTATAGACTTAACCCGTGCGGCACCTAGTTCCCACCGTACGAAGGAACGCTAGGGTCAGCCTAACTCCATTTGGATCCGAACCCATCGATCCGTTAGAAAAGATTTGTGTAGGGGAAGCGTTTAACGGAAGATCGATTTAAACGAAGGCAACAAACGATTGTATTGAATGCTTGAAAGCTTTACAACATCACCCTCCTACATATAGATGTTAACACTTTCCGGCATGTCGCCAGAGATCATATACGATCGAAATCTAAAATCTCTACAACTTACTCATAAGCTAAGTACAACACTTTACTAAGGTTAAATACCCCAAAATGGCCTAAGTATGCTAGGATAAGCCTCGGTCCTGACATTTACCATAAAGCTTCGACTTTTCTTTTTTTCTTCGGATATAAACACAATTTCATAACACATTAAGATATTTATAATTAATTGAACAAGCTTCAGTTGACTTCATGCAATGCCAAAACAAAAATCCATGCCCCATCAAGGCAAGTCGATGCAAAGGCGGGGTTTGCTTGGACGGAGCTTGCCTCAAGCGACAAGAAGGTTTGATTTTTATGATCATTCCTTTGTGCCTCCAGGTTTTCCCACCATAAATGCGGTCACTTAGCTTGCAAGATGAATTAAGGAGAAGGTCTTCCCTAACTTGGAAACCCCTTAATGTGAAATAAAAAATAAACAAAATATAATAATATGTTTTTTCCAATTTTAAGACAATTTAAATGATCAGATTAATTTACTATATATGAATCATTAATCAATCTGGTTTGTAGCTGCCGACTTCATTTAGGAGCATTTATTTATTTTAAATTGTCTTATGGATTGCAAATAATGACTTAATTTTGAGATGGTTTTAGGTACAATTAACCCCTAAATCACAATTGGTTATGTTGATTATATCTGAAGACAAATTTTATTATAGGGTAAAACATGCTTTGGTAGAATATTTATTTGAGTGATAAATATGATTTATTCCACTACATATATGGTTGTCTTCCATGAATATTGTGTTTGACTGTTTGGAGTGTGTGCACTTTATAGTTTCAACTTTCACGTGAGTCATCTACGTAGAGTTATAATTAAATCAACAAACGAGAAAAGAGAGAAAATCGACAACTCAACAATTAATGGGTTTTAATAACTTTACCCTTTAATTTTAAATATCAAATACAGAGTATAAGTAAAATTAGGAGAAGTTTGTTGACTTGTTATTTTATAGGATTGGGCTGTAATTAATCATATCAGCTTACGAACAAATATAATAATATATTGTGCTCATAAAAGTGGTTAGGCCATTTTCAAAAGAACTTGCAGTGTAATAAATAAATAATAATAAATGTGCAAATCGAATAACCACAAGACAATATAAGGAGAGAGGCCATTGCTTTAAGGATTTAAGTAAAAGTGAAGTGTATAGCTAGATTTATAAAAAAAAAAAAAAAAACTACGGGACAGGCTACCACAACTTTGCAACTTTCTGAATATCCGGAATTTCAGTCAAAATTTTCACACGTGAACCATAATTTGTAATGATTTGTTAGTCTTTTTTTTTTGTTTAGTTTGCAGTTCAAATTCCAGGCTTCAATTTCAAAGTCTTTGCTGGATGCTACGATTTACTAGAGGGGGCAATGGGATGCATACAACTCACTCATGTATAAAAACCAGCGATCTCTCATTAATATTTCCCATGGATTTGTAATAAGAATATTTAGAACACAACCCACGAAGTACTTCTTTATAAAGGGAGACAACAAGCTAAATAAATAAATAAATAAGGCGAAGAAGAAGAATTTATGAAAGAATAAAGAAGGCATGATTGCATTACTGGATAGATATGTGGCCAATCTATTATTAGTGGGACGTATCTTCGGCTGTTTATTTGGCAAAGATGAGGCTCCTCCATGCAGCCTTACGCACGTGTAATTCAACACGTAAGTACCTATCAATACCTTTACCCTGGTTTCTTTGGTTTTAGCTAACCTATGTAGATAATCACTAATCAATAAATAGAGATTTTATGTTATTTTAAATTAAGCGTGAGGTCCAACAAGAATATATTCTGGCTTTTCCAGCATTTGAACTTTTAAAAGAAAAAAGTTACTTGCATGCATAGTTGAAATTTGTTTAATATAATACAGTATTATTTTTAAAAATCTCATTATAGCTTGAAATCGGCTATTATGTTCAATTTTGGTGTTGATGCAATGGCCAACTCTCCAATTTATATTGATATAACTTAAATAATTGCATTATTATAATTTATAATAATTATTAAAAGTTTCTTACTTCGGCACAAAAATATAAATTATACTATCATACTAGATGATTTATCAAAAATAAAAGGTTTTAATGTTAAACTCATTGCATGTTAATGTGTTAATAAATCGATCACATTAATATAAGCTCCGTTTATATTGGCGTCTGCTTCGTTTTCGCTTTTGAAACACTTATTCGAAAAACTGCATTTAGAAGCGTTTTTTTTGTAAAATTAAAAACACATTTTTTGTTTGGTTTCGTCATTCCGTATTATGTTGAGGGATGTCGTGTAGCGCCACGCCGGTGGGAGAGGGCACGGATCCGCCGCACGGCAGCCGCAAGGACAGTGTCATCACATTGCGGGGGCAAGGGGTCTTCGCAATGGCCTGATCCATCGTAGGGGGTGTTGTCATAGGTCGGGGTCGCAGGGGGAGGTCGCAGGGGGGGCGCAGCGGATCCATCGCCGGGTGATGCTATTGCAGAGGGGGGGTGCATCGCAGGGTGGGGCGCAGCGAGATCCATCGGTGGTGATGTTGCCGCAACGCGGGGTGTATAGCAGGCGATCCATCACAAGGGGGGGTCGAGGGGTAGGGGGAGGGGTGGGATGCGCCAGAAATGCTGGTTGGCTGTTGTTACGGGGAGGTCAGTGGGGTGGCATCATCACAGACCGTGAGTGAAAACTTCGCTCAACAAATCGGCAGACGCCAGAGGTAGAGACGGCGGCAGACAAGCGGGTGTGCACAACAAATTTGTGTTTTCGATTTGTTGCACTCAAAACACTCCATTTCCAAAAATTAAAACAAAAAAGTGAGACTCATTTTCTGCATTTAAAAACAAAAAAATCAGAAACAATCATGCCTCCAAACAGGCTTCAAGTATTTGCTTTATCGTTATAAGTTTTTCAAAATAGTTTGCTTAAAACTTGTAATACCATAACATCTTCAAATTCTAACATTTAGACCGGTGCAATGGTGATATTAAATATATAAATTGACACGATTTTCATTATAAATTAACATCGCAATTAAATTTCTGAATATAATAGTTTATAGACAAAGTGTCTTTAACTCATTTATTATATTTATTGCATAATGGAAATCAAACCTAACATATGCATATTGAACTACGTAGGTAATGGAGTAAGGGGCGAAAATTGTTTTCCTCAATATTGACCGATAGGAATCGATGAACACTCAACAGTAGTACTAATATACGTTAGCAAATATATGTCTTTTTAAAAAGATAATTTCATGTATAAGATTAATCAACTTTTAAATAAGAACCACTTATTAAATGTTTTTTAAATGCATTAATATTTATGATGTCTTTTTATTGCAATAAACCAAAAATACAAAGAGTTATATATTACAATCAAATTCAAGCATCATTAAAAGGGATTGCCTAATGAAACTACGGCTGAGGGGGATTGTACAATGTTATTAATTACATGAAGATTTTACTCAGCGGGTTCTTTAGCCCAAATTTACGTATGCGCCTCATTAAAAGGGATAACAACTTATATTTTAAATCAAACTCTAATTACTAAAGTTAGAGATATTATCGTTTGTCTGCGGAATGCACATACTATGTGATTCTTATTTTATTTTTTTAGTGTTTAGCCATTAGCTTGGTGATCCATTTTATTTGGTGGACAGTGGGAAGAAAATAACGATAAGACACTTGTAGTCGAAGAATTAGCTGAATTGTAACCGAATGATGACATAATATAATATTTAAAAAATATCTTAATTGATGTTGCATATGTCATTATTCACTGCTAATTTAATTAATTAGTACTCAAAAAATAATAAATGTCTAGTCATTATATGTTTACATCATTATAAATAAAAAATTATTTTACTACCAAATTAATATTTTTTTATAAACAAAAATGATAAATGGATTTTTTGTATACAGAATTTAAATACAGCCTCTAAAGTACTATAAATTATAAATTTTTTATATTTTAATCAAAATATCATATTGAAATAAGACTAAATTATAATTTTTTATATTTTAATTAAAATTATATCATTTTAATTAAAATATAAAAAAAAAAATTATAATTTAATTCTTATTTTGAACAATACCATTGCTTTTTATACATATTACACAAAATCAACTCTCATACCAACACAGCATTTATTTATTATTTAAATTCAGTGAATGCCCAAATGTTCATGTCGATTCTTGGGATTTAGAGCATTACTAATAGCTTTCTAATTATCTTTCTTAATTTTATAATTTTAAACTAATTTTTTAATCATAATATTTTATAATTTAGTATTTGGTAGGTTGATATAAGGTGATTATTACCAATGGGTGTGACTACCCCAATAAAGATGGGCATGTTGTTGATGGATAGATAGAGCAAACCTCTTAATGGGAGGAGGCCACATAAAAGTCGGAAAATGGGATTGAAGGGCCCCCCCTAAGAAATGGTGAAGTTGAGGTCGTAGTTACTCCTTGCAGACTGAGGATGAATGAGACCCTTACCTTCGCCATTGCAGCAAATCACCTTCAGCCTCGCATTACTAGCCACGGACTCTTCCTCACTGTCGCACTGTCAACCAGACCAGTTCTAGCTACCAGCTATCGCCGTTCATTCTAGATCAGCACCACACCACCCCCTAACTTCGATCTAATTCACATGGTTTTCCTTACGTTTTTTGTATGCCAATTGTTTTATCTCTCTTCGGCTTGGCAAATGTTTTCCTGCTTCGTCGAGACAACTTCATTAAATGTTTATGCACTATCTAGATCCAGATTCGGTGACTAAGCACTAAAAATTAATTTTAATGCTTGCCAAATTGTTGAGTGTGCCTCATTAGATTTGTTGAATGATTTGGAAATTTATTAAAGAGAAAATTTATTTGTAAGTCTATTTTGTTTGTCTTCGTGCACGTCTAAGTTGGCTATTTTCCATTGGCCAAATGAAATGATTAGGCCTTACACATGATTTGGTTAGAACCAATAAGATACTGCCATGTCATGAAGTTTGGAAAGTCTACACGAAATAAACTTGCATATATAATTGCTCTTCACCAAATTACTGTAACATTTAAAGAGTCTGCTATGACTTGTTTTTCATCATCTGTTTTTATGCACCTATTAAAAGGAATAACAAATTATATTTTAAACCAAACTTTAATTACTAAAGTTAGATATTATCATTTGTTTCTTGGGACTATGTATTCTTAATTTCCTAGGAAAGTAATTATATGACATTTTCTATTTCATATTGTTTAGTCATTAGCTTGGTGATGTGTTTTAATTATGGCATAATATCAACTAAATGATCGTCTGACTGATATTACATTACATTGTCATTTTACTGTGAATCTGATCAAAAAGTAATACTCAAGAAATAATAAATGTTATTGTAACTAAAAAAGTTATTTTACTACTGACTTAGCAATTTTTTTATAAACAAAAATGATAAAATAGATTTTTGTGCCACACCAAAATCAACTCTCTACCAAGTACAACATTTTATATGAATTAAGTCTTTACACCCAAATCATGAATATACTTGGTGCAGTTGAATTAAATGCGTAATCTTTTAATATATGAAAAAAAACATGCGGTATTACTTATAATGTTTAGTGAGTTTGGTTTAAAAAATTAAACAACATCGAAGCTATCAATTATAATTATGTTAGACACACAGCTATTGGCAGGTATAACCATGGACTCAAATCTCTCAACCTCCTATATATTACGGGTTTGGCACTACGTACAGTCGGTGCAATGTGAACTTTTTGATGATATAAATTGGAGTTACAAAGTCAGACAGAAATATGACCGACGGGAGAAGCCATTTATTTCTAAGGGGGTCATTATTATTCTATTCCGGACCTCAAACGCGGGGAGAATTGTATGCCATCTCGCCGCGTGAACTCCTGTATATGTAGCAACGACAAGAGAGGCAATTAATATTTGTACACAGTCCTTTTAGGTTTGTAGCCTCACCAAGATACAGGCACCGACAGCAGAGGCGTGACTACAGCTCCCAACCCAACAAAATAAAGAAATAAACCCTCCAAACTTGTTTACAAATGGAAGGTAATTTAATTTTACCAAGATTAATGGCAGTGCCTTTCCGATTATTCTCTTTCTTTATAAATGAATTGCCTGGATTCCATGCATAGTTTTTAAAATTAATTATAATACATGTAGGATGAGATGTCCATATTTCACATAAACAACATTGATTTATGGTGATTTAATGTGAACACACTTACTCACTTCTCTCTTTCACCATTAGTGAAAGGTTTCATCAAAATTGTTTTACAAACTCAAGGTAAATTATTTAGTTTTTTAAGTTATCTGAAAACTCAGCTATTTTAAGATCACAATCCAACTAAAAAATTATATATGTTGGATAAAAAGCTCTGACAACTAGAGGTCCCTATAAGGAATAGTTCAACAAGAGATCTTAACAACAAAGAAATAAATGATAATAAAAAAAATCTCTTTTTCTGAAAAATCACCTTAACTTAAGGATCTATACTTACACTTAAAATAGATGTTATTCGATAGTTTAAATTTACTATAAAAGAATTCCATTAACTTTTGTTTCTTGTAAGTTTTCCCGTAATTAAATTATACTACTATTGTCTTTTACATTATAATGTAGAGATGCTTGAACACATGCTAAATAAGAATGCCTATAAAATAAATGTGGCAAATGAGCACCTCCAAGCGCCAATAGATAAATGGTAATTAAACAAGCATAGCTAATTAGGGATAGGCAAGTAAATTTGCCCATTTTTACGAGCATTCTAACCCCATGCTCATGTCCACCTGCAGGTGTTAGTGAATGCTTATTGATGCTCATTTATTTTATTTTTATTTTAAAAAACATTTTAATTAATTGTGTGTGTAGCACTTCAAAATTATTTCTTTTAAAATGAAAAGAAATAACATATCAAAAATAACATAGGTTTAAATTAGTATCAAAATTAATTAATTTCAATGTTACATTATACTAGTCATTGTCATATATACACACATTAAATATATATTATAGTTGATTTTTATAAATAAAAAATAATATGACATCATACTTATATGATTAAATATTAATAATTTTATATATATACACACATATATATGTATTTTTCAAATACATAAACATATTTATTAAATAAAATAATTTTTTAATTGTGCTTGTGCTTTTTTTTTTTTTTCATTTTTTTCATTATCTACTCAAATTACAAGTAGCTACTGACATAGACATGAATTGTCTCAACTATTTCTAGTTTTAGTCCACCCCATAGGGCAAATCAACTAAAAAAACAGATGTTATGGATAAGTAAGGTACCTAAGTTCGATTCTCATAGGAGATGCTAGTTGCTCAGTATGATCATAATATGGTGCATTTTCAAGCCTAGATTCCATTGGCCAGTTTGTATTAGCTTGCGAACTGCATCTCTTGAGTCTAGTAAGATCTAAGTCGAAGGAAAAGAGACCCATCACGTCAATAGTAGCTTTTTTTTTTTTTTTTGGTCTTAGTCCTAGTCCATATGAAAAAAAAAGTCATCTCCAACCAAGATCTATAATAAAATTAAGATGATAAAATTAGATAATGAACTAGATAAATTATTTACCCCTTGGGGCAGCTAAAAAAAATCATAGGGTTAAAGATGTTGAGGACAAAGAAATTCAGTGATGAATAATCTCTTATAGAAAACATTGTTAAAATAAAATAAAAATAAAATACAACTTTTAAGTCTCGCCCACAGTAGCGCTAGCATATAAATGAGGACTTTGGGGTATATGGGCAAAATTAAAAAATCACTCTTGACGAAGTCAAAAATCAGATTTTTAAGCGGGAGAGTAGGTTTTTTTTTTTTTTTTTTTTTACAAATTTGTTGGTTTTGAAATAACAAAAATTTAATATAACAGTACAATTTTTTCAATCAGATAAATAAATTTGTAATGTAAAATTTCTCAATCGGGCAGGACCACAACTGTACCCGGGTGAGAGATAGTTAAAAAAAACAAAATTAAAATGAATTATTTAAATAAAATTTAATATATAAAAATACATAAATAACCGTCAGAATTGGAAAGCTTAAGATTCATAAAATTTAAGAAAAAGAACTGACAAGTCAACTTAGAATGGACATGGGGGCGTGAGCGAAAAAATGAGATTGAATTAAAGCCCTCCTCAGTCCTCACCCTTGTCCCTGGTCCTGGGGCGATGAGCCAGGCAGTGGCGACTGCCGAGCTGACCTGTTACCGCATCCACGACTACTTCACCTAATTTCAAATCCCAATCCCATTTACGTGTTTTTGTTATGTTTTTAAACATTAATTTTTAACACTTATAAATATTTTAAAATTATAAAATTATTATTTTTAAAAATAATATCTTCGTATCACTAAACTCAAAAACTTTATAAGCCGCTTCGTCCACCGTCAAGCTGTCGACCGACATGTAGGTCCCTAAAATATATTACACATCAACGACCCAATCCATAATTAAACTTTATATTGCCATTTGCATTGTACTTTTTTTTAAATATACCAAAAAAAAAAAAAACTTTGTTTAAATATTCCTCTGTTTGTCCTGCTGGGTGTGTGGTCCGTGATTCCATACATTTCAGTTTTAATATTTTAATAATTGTATAATTTGTATAATGAATTAGTAAAAAATAAATATGTTAACCTTTATCTAGAAATGATTAATTTGTGCTTGATAATGTGGTGTAAAGGATGTCACAAACAAATTAGGCTTATCTCGTATTAATATTTAAATTAAAATCATTAATTTATATTTGATTTTAGTGATGTACAGAGATAGCGCAATCAAATTTGACAAAAGCAAATCGAGGCTAGATTGAGGCAAGAGATAAAGGTGAGACGAGCAAGAATGCAAATGTTTTTGGGTACTTTTTTAGATAATAAAGATGTAAATTACGTAAGGTTTAACATTTAAATAAAATTTGGTAGTTTGTATTAATTTGGAGTGTTAGGATACTTTTTAATTATTTTTTTAAATTTATATATTTAAATTATTTTTTACTTTAATATATAAATTTATATTATTTTTATTTAATAATAATTTTTATAATTTAATATAAAATAAAAGTGAAGATTGTGAGAAATGTGAAGGAGAGATAAAAATTATTTGTATATAATTTAATAATTATAGAGAGTTAATATTATTTTTTAATACATTAAAAAAATACTATATAAATCAATATCTCTTCTTTCCCATTCAAATTAAATTAGTTTCCTTTTCTTTCTTTTTTTATCTCGTCCCATACTTTCTTCTTTTGCTTATTTTTTTTAAAAGCAAAACAAGGGTGGGAGAATTATAATTCAAGGTGTTATTTATATTAGAAGCAATAAAATTTATAGCAAACAAATAGAAAAAGCCATTTGGATTGAAATACATGTTGGGAGAAACATTCAGAGAGCCCAGTCATCTTTAAAAAAGATAAGTTGTTGGAATATCGGATAAACCTACTTTGTAAATTCTAATGCAGGAATCAAAATAAAGCAAAAATTAACCATAGATTGATCAATCAAAAAGGTTTGCTTTTATTAAAAAAATAAGAAAACTTAAAAAACGTGTAATTGAATGATTAACCATGCCTTTGTCTCATAGGAAAGCGTGACTTGGCCAAACCTTGAATATTAGCTGACTGGTAACCCGTCACCTGCTCATTTATAAAAACATTTAAAAACGTTAAGTAAGAATGGAACCTTGACAAGGCAACAAATTTGTTTAGTAGCTAAATTAATGACATGATTTTATAAGGGTAAAATTGAAAACTCAAAGATTCTACAAAACATAAAAGCGATTCAAGCTAAGTGTTAATATCATAATAGTAACTAGCGTAAGGCATTAAAGCTCAAGTTGTCTGATGACTTGCTTACCCGTTAAATCAATCATCTGTTCTTGTACAATTTGATTAATTTAGGTCGATTACATTTATCGAAAAATGTACTCTTAATGAGCTACGTTCTTCTTTAGTGTAAGAGGAAGAGATTGACAAAATAGAGCGAAAATGTTAGATTTAATTTGTTACGTAAAGATAAGGGTATAAATAGAAAGAATATAGAAA
Source organism: Taxillus chinensis (assembly GCA_023512835.1). NCBI lineage: Eukaryota > Viridiplantae > Streptophyta > Magnoliopsida > Santalales > Loranthaceae > Taxillus > Taxillus chinensis. The sequence continues at coordinate 23,422,176 of CM042085.1, read as the reverse complement.
GTGTAGAATCAGAAACTCAAAAGAAAGCGACAAAATGTTAAAGTTATTTATTTTATAATAAGCTTGGACAGTGAAGAATGATTTTTACCAAATATCACGCTCGGTGTGCTAAGAAAGGCATGGCTGTTACTTTGGTACATTATGAGGTAAATTTAGCTTTAGTACTGCAAACGTGGTGGTTAGATTTTGGTGTCTTACTCACATTAGTGTTTTATGCAAGGTTGCAATTTATCGAAATCCGAAGTAATCTTTGAAAAATACATCTTTGTGAGCAATGGAAACTTAGTAGAAGTCGAGGCAATTAGACATTTAAGTTGTTATTAGAAGCTGGTTTTATTTGGATTTATTGGTTACTTTTATTATATTAGCCTTTCGGGCATAATATTATTTGAGTTTTTATTGGACAAATCAAGTTATTATTGTTCATTTGGAAACAATCAAGTCGGTTATCTATAAATTAAAATGTTATGGGAAGTGTTCTTTATGTGCATATGATAACTTATATTTGCTTATCTGATTGCTACTTATAATAAAACCTTTCATGTAGAATCAAAAAAAGTCTTAGCCTTAATTAAGTGTAGATAATTATCTTTACGTTATGACCTGAGAATGTTTGGGTCACACATCTTGAAATAGAGTTGAATGGCTTGTGTACGATGGGATTTTAGACTCTCTCGATTTTACAAAATTTGATATTTGTATTGATTGTATTAAGGGAAAACAAACCAAAATATAGAAATTAGGTCCCAATAAGGAACTACTGAGATGTCTTAGAAATTAATACACATGGATATTTGTGGCTCATTCCTATGGCTTCTTGGAATGGTCAACAATACTTCATATCATTCATAAACAATTATTCACGTGAAAAATCTCGGTATTTGGATGTGTTCAAAACTTTTTTAAGGCTAAAGAGAATCGGTCGGTAAAAAGTAAAGTGTGTCGAGGTTTGTTGATGGTGGTAGATACTACGGTAAATATGATGGTTCAAGTGAACAATGTCCGAGGCCCATTTATGCGATTCTGGGAATGTGGAATCCTCCCATAGTAACCATGCCGGGATCACCTAGCATGAGCGATTGGCAGCCAGCGAAAGACGAAATTGAGCAGCAAAGATGTGGTAAGGAGCGTAGTTAGTCGTTAGCGCTAGGACTGTTAAGGAGAAACAAGCGACGGCTTATATTACGAATAGAGTACCAACTAAGGTTTGTCACACTTTGGATCTCAAACCATGACGGATTTGTGAATCCTGTCTGAAGCACTCGAAAGGACAAAGGGGTTGGTGAGAACACCGAAAAAGGGACCTTAGCACGAGTTTCGTCCCTAAGTCGACCACAATATAGCAAAAAAATACGAAATCATATTTCAATTCACGGATGCAAACACACATACATACATGATATTCCCCCACGGGATTACATTATATATCATTACAATCCAATAAAATAAACACAAGCAAACAGTTTCCACCTTGGGTGAACTTTCACACAGCTGTGGTACCTAAAACAAACAAAAACAAACACGATAGGAGGACTTGTGCTATCTTTGGAAAAACTTAAATTAAGGTGATCTAATTAAGATTTTAAATAAAACTTAAGGGTATAATTATTATGGAATTAATATGAGTAAAGATCTATCTTGATATTTTTAATTTAATGATGGGCCAGAGTGAAAATAGCAAACATTATATATATATACGGTTATGGTCTCTATATTACACGGCCGATTTATTAGGTCATGTCCCCATCAATAGAGCTATTGAGAACTAAGGTTCATAAGGGCTATGCTAATTTGGAAGATTACAACATTGATCAAACTGCGGCAATAGATTCATGTACGCTTTTAATTTATTATTTAAAATCAAGCAATCTCACAGTAAATAAAAATCTTATAGTTAATTAAATTCTAAAATAAACTACCATTCGTCCTCTCCTCTAGTTTGCCACCACATTACTTGATTATCTCCATTAATTCGATCATTCGGAAGAGGGTGGTGTCAGCACCGAAGGACAATGCCAATATTATTGAACAATGCGGGGCTGTTTGTTGTTGTTGCATGGGGAAGAAAAGCTCATGACTAGAGGTGAACTTTGTGCATGGAGTAGAGAGGGTGTTCGAGTTTAGGAGGCGCATGGGCGGGGATCCAACAAAAAATGGAGAGGGTGGTAAGATAGCTGCGAAGTGGGTGACGATGGGTGGGGTAGTGGTAGGAGTACGAGGGTGGCCGAGTGGGGATAGTGGGTAGTGTCGTGCGAACACCGGTGGAGAGAAGTCGGTAAGGCGGGGAGGCAAGCGCCTCACAACGACGGTGTAGTAATAGCCTCCACCAACCACCAACCGTTGTCCCCATTAATGCACACCCATCTTACAACGAGCAAATATTCGTTTGCCCCGTCTCACATGACTACAGTGCGCCTCCGTATTCCTCTTACGTACCTTCTCTGACCTTGATCACCATCCATAAACCACACCGTTACTTCTCCCATACCATATTTATGACCTCTAGCAACCTTCATATATCATACTAGCTCACAGTCATCTGCTTTCTTTTTTAATTAATTAATTAATTTTTAATATTTAATTGAATATAATATATATATATATATATAAATTTATTTTGATAGCATATAATACTTAAAATTAGCATAGTGCGTAGTTACAGCCATTTGTATAAAATCAAAATAAATTATATTAATATATATATAAATTTAAATATGTGTTTGTTAAACGAGTGCGATTCCTTGAAAATATTAAAGAGAAATATAATAAACTCGAGTAAAGAAAAAAATATTATCTACATCTCTGTTCTAGCAGTAATGTCTGATACGTCTGCCCTTTCAGCATTAATGAGAAGATGCGACGGTTTCGATAGATTTGGAGGCACAGAATCTTATTGATGAAAGGTGGCTAGATTTTTTCACTTAAACTGTGTATTAGGCTTGGACATCTTGCGTAGGATCAATGCAATGACTCGTGTTTGGGATTGAAGGAGTTAGTCATTTAATATGTTGGGTGAGACTCTTGTCAAACGGTTAGCAGAGTCCAAGGGTGTGGTGTCTCGGCGGGTGTCGGTGAACGAGGGGTCGATAGGCGGCCAGCTTGCGAGGATTTTGGGTTTGCACCCCGGAAGCGAATTATTTTGGAGAAGCTAAGATGGATTTTCATATGAAACCTGGTCGATGTGGGAGTGGTCGACGTGGTCAGCTTGGCATGGTGAGTGGTCAGCTGCCGACCGAGAGGAGATTTAATAGAGTTTGGTCGCTACGAGATGAATTTTGATGTGTGGGCCGACGTGGTCGAGGGTCGACTTGACGATTTCTCGAGAGATTTCCCATGTGTGTTGGTTGACGTGAAAGATGGTGGACTTGTGGTCAACATGAGGTTGACGTGGTCGACCCAGTGTGATCGACCTTGCTCGATGTGAAAATTGGTCGACGTCGGGTATCTGGTACAGTGCGAGAATAGTTGTTTGATGTGGTTGATCTAGGGTGTTTTTGGTTAACGTTGACCTACGGTAACGCATATTTTCGATGTCTTTTTGTTCTGATTTTAGGGTTCGGGTATTGTTTTGAACCCGTCGAGAGAGAAGAGAGAGAGAGAGAGAGAGAGAGAGAGAGAGAGAGAGAGAAGAAATTATGCGTCGTTCGAAGCATGTCGTTGTATTCTTGAGGTGGAAGATGCACATCGAAGTGGGGGGCGAGGAGCAAGGAATATCCTTCAAGTCAAAACCCTAATGTAGCAGGAGTTTGAGGTAGGGATTATATACCTCTCTCAAAACATATTCTAGAGTTAAATATTAAGGTAAATGATATATGTGTATATATATATATATATGTGTAAATTCATATAGGTGTGATCTCCTATATAAATGTTGGCCTTCATTGGCGTATTATGCGCTATGGATGTTAATGAGTACGGGGTTGAGTGGGGATAACGGATTTCGTTTCGTGGTAGTGGATTATGGAGGCAATTGGGTGTCCGTTTGTTATTAAATCTCGTGGTCGCGTTTGTTCGTGGTTATTCGCGGAAAGAGAGCTCATGAGAAACGAAATATAGGAGAGTTGTGGTTGAGAACGAATTATGTGAACAAAGCACAATTATGGCTTGTGTGATGGATGTTGAATATATGTGTTTATTTGATGTTGTAATGACCCGTGTCTTGGGATGTGAGGAGTTAGTCACGGTTATGCACTTTTGAGTGGCAATTGTCGAGTGCTTTGGGAGATTTAACTAGCATACGCATTAGTGAGAGCAACTTTGTATATAGATGAGCGCGAACGAGGGAAGAGATGAGGCTCAAGAGGAGAATTTAGAGGTTGCACGACATTGGCCTTTGTCACGTGTAGTGATGTTTTTGCGTGGCAGGCCTACGCAGACAAAGTTGCAAAGTTCTGGCAAAATCTGAAGCGGAGGTTGCGCGTGACAAATAACGCTGTCGCGTGCAAACATGTCCTAGCATCATCGCTTTCGTTTTGTTATCTTGATAATCTTTTCCACGAAGGATCGTATTCGATTATGGGTATTTTGTCTATGTAGAGCGAGAAGATTAAAACATGTTTATTTATTAAAAACATGTCGTTTTGATAAGTAAGGTGTATATAAGGAGGTTAATATCTCTTGTTTTAGGTTATAGGGGTTGTTTAGTTGACGAGGAGAGAGAGAGAGAGAGAGAGAGAGAGAGAGAGGGGGAGGGAGGGCATACGATCGTGTGGTGATTCGCGTGGGAGGACGGCGTACGGGTGGGGCTTGAAGCGAGGAGAATCCTTTTGGTGGGAATTATTAACCTTAAACCTATTACGATTTTCTTAGGTCTTATGGTAGGTCATTTGTAAATTACACATGTTTATATATATATATATATATATATATATATATGTAAATTAAATATAGGTGTAATCTCTTATATGAATGTTGGCCTTGATGACAAATTATGTTTAAATATGTCATTTGATCGGGAGTGCAGGGATTTGAGGTTTGTTACCGTGGCGGTGGACCTTACGACTATAGTTATGGCTATAGCTCTTAAAAGCTACCTTATGGTTATAGCTCCAAGTTAACGGTGTGTTGGTGTGGAAAAACATAAAGTGACAAAACTTAAATTCCATAATTGTCATGTTCTCAACAATTGTTGGCTATTGCGATTAGGGATCTAATGGAAGAAAGGTCACAGAGTGGAAATTCTTTGACTTAGAAGCTTTCCATGGAATGTACCAACATGTAGTTGACAAGGAGGAAATTGTACAATTAAATTGGAGGTGGGAGAAATGCTTTTCAAGTTGAGGAATTATTTTCCACTTTATTGTTTAATATAATCGTTAGTTTGGTAGTATATCTTCCATGAAGTGAGGCAATGTGGAGTTCTTAAAATTCCGATAAATGTACCATTTTGAGAGGTGATTTTACTTAGTATTATCATCTTTCTCTTATACAATTAATTCTTCTTAAGCTTATGACTTCTGACATTACTAGATATATGAAGGTGCACAAAGGGTTTGTATCAAACATTATTTAGATATATGAAGATGGAGACGTATAAAAAACAGCTTAATGTCCTTAGGATGCAAATGTACGAGATGATGGATATGTTAAAGGATCATGTGTTAAGATCATACATATCGATAATCATACCATAAATGACTATATTAAAAAATACTTTCTAATTTACTTTTTACCTTAGGTTACTTGCTTGATTGGTTTGGAGAAGTAGTTGCAAGGGTCATTGGAGTTAGCGATCGATGTAATGGTTCACAATATTCTCTTGAGACTAGTGACAATTCATACAGAGGTTGATGTGGAAAAAGCACCAAATGCTTGTTTATTTCGTCCCCAACTTGGAGATGCTCACTATTGGAGAAGTTGTTGGTACAACGGTTGCATGGCACATTGAAAAAGTTTGTTGCAAAGTGAGATTGTTATTCTAATGTGAGTTATTTAGAGTTGGCTGGGCGATTGTGTGTTGTCATTGTTATCAAGCCATAGTCTCCTTATTGTCAACCTTAAATGAAGATAGAGTAGACATCCATTGAGACCAATTGCACCATATGAAGATGAGGTCGAGAAGCAAATACTCTCATCTGCTGCGAATTACAGTTAAATCCGGCCGATACATATATAATTGTGAAACTGATTGAGAGATTTGAGCAGGTGTACGAATTTTACATTTAGATGAGGGCTTCAATATATACTGACTTTGCTTTTGACAAGTAAGTTTGAGCAACGTAGAAAAAGTTATGAGCGTCTAACTCACATGAGACGTGCAAACATAATTATGGGGATTTGCATACTTTTTATAGCTCGAGAATTCACCATGTTTTACCCACATTAGATGAGGGACTTGATATCTCTGACTTTGGTTTATTTGACCTAGTGAATTTGAGCATTATAGAGGAAGTTATGGTCAAAATACCAACATCGGCACATGCGGAATCGAGTTCGCTAGATGAATTGCGAGATTTGTTGACTTGGGGAATTTGAGAGAGATGTTTTTCTTTGCTAAATATGCATATACACATGTGTTTTTTTATCTGTAAAAGCAAGCTGAATTGGAAGCATGCATCGTTTCCCCTTGAGCAAGGCAAGCAAGAAGCCAGCTTGTGATCTTTTGACAATTATTTTATTTGAAAGGACATAATTAGTGAGAAATGGAATTCTTTGTCCTTTGATATATAATACTTATTTGATACGTCATGATACGTATTGTGCTTATATTTTTACTGTGAAAGGTAGGCATGGAAACCGCTTTTCAAATGGCTAGGTTATTATAATCTACGTTAAGACTTTTGAGTAGTGGGTTCACATCATTAGCAGATGTTGTTAGCTGCGTAAATGCTCATTGGTTGATAACATACTCATTGAATATACTTATAATAACATCACGATCGTTCTTTCTTTTATTTCTATTTTTTTATTTTGTATCTTTTTTATGCAATTCATCTTGGACTTGAAATGTGGCAATTTATACTTGTGTAATATTGATCTTTATCCACATAATGCTTATATATTCTATAAAATAAAAATAATCTTTTATATTTTAATTTAATATGTCATGAAAGCTATTGATTTTTATCATTTCATTCCAATAGCCAAAAAACATGAAAAAGAATCTCTAGGCGTAGCAATAAAAAATTACTATTTTAATAAAATTATATTATGTCAAGAATTTAATTATTATGTGAAAATTAAAAATGAGGTGGCAAACCAATTTTTCAAATATAATTTTCAAAACTTTTAGGGATTGTGTTTTTTAAATTTAAAAACTATTCGTTCTAAGTTAAGGCATATGGATAACTATTATCTGAAGGAACTAGAAAGATTGGAGGCCAAGTATTACCTGTGAAGACACGAAATTATTTTTAATTAATCCTTAATAATAATAATAATAATAATAATAATAACAACAACACTTCTCTAAGCTTGGCTAGCGTCGATTGGACCTCCCAGGGAACAAGATATCTAGGCTCATAGGTTTATATCAGGAGATGTTGGAAGGAGGCGCGTGAGGCATAGTTTCTTCTTTATATATGTGACAGCTATTGGCCTGAGCTAGCTGTATATCTGGAAGATGCTACCATACAAGTCGGAAGGTTATTTTTTTATTTACCGGGGCCGATACCATGGATAAATCACGAGTATAATTTTCAATTAGATTTGAAATTGCGTATGCTTGTTTCAACTTGAAATAATGGATATTATATGGAAGTTGATTCGTATATTGAGAGAGAGAGAGGCCCGCACGCTTTCTGACACTAAAATGATTTCGTTTTGATGGCTTGCTTTGTTTTATTAACTAAAACCATGTCATAACATATTTACATACATACATATATATATATATATATATATATATATCTTTATGCTCAGTCATATGTAAATTGAAATATTTTTTCAAAGGCATGAATGAGGTAAAATTATTGAATTGCCTAAATCATTCATGATCTTGAAGCCAAAATTTCAAGTAATTTACGTGATCATAATGAACAAAATCACTATTTCTTTCCATATAATGATAAATAATTTCAAACAAAATTACCTTTTTTATATAACTTTTTAAAAATTTCAATTTAAATGTAAAAAAAATCAATCTTTTTGCGGGCAAATAATAATAATTTTTTTTACATTTTTATTTCCATTTTTCACATAAAACTCTCCCATCTTTTTCTATATTCACCAAAGAGCCTCAGTAATTAAACACACTGTATGTAGCAAAACTGGGGAGGTGTTGATGGAAACTGAGGAGGGAGACCTTTTTTTGTGAATAGAACTGCTGCTCAGTGTAGATTCAAGTTAAAAGGATATTTTAATTGGTGGCTCCACATAACGCCATACGGGGTCCGGTTTTTTTTATTTATTTTTTCTACATTATTTAGTATTTGCAACATATATTTATCGTGGTAGTAGCCCACCCTTAACAATTTTAAAACACGCTCTGTATATATGTGGATGTTGTTGGAGCGCGCGCGTGTGTATATATATATATAGATAGATAGATATGTATATAAGTGTTTATATAAATAAAATGTGCAATTATTAAAACGACCAGGAGATACTTACTTAGATAACGTGGGGTTGCGCGTTTAGGCTGAAGGGAGAGAGAGAGAGTGTCTGTGTGTGTGTTGGACACACTCAATCCCTACTTGAACTCCCCCAACAAGGAGCGCGCGGGAAGCACCTAACTGGGTACCCTACATGCACTTCATTTCCTTATTACCTCACGCTCTTTTCTTTTTTTAAATTTTTATTTTTTTATTTTAATTTTGATTGTCTCTCTATTCCTTAGCCCTCAGCACCTTTAATTTTTAAAAATTATTATTTAATATCATATATAGAATCTTTTGAAAGAAAAAAAAAGGGAAAGGAAAGTTGTACATAACCTGTACTCCCCCTCTCTCTCTCTCTCTCTCTCTCTGTTCTCTTCCTCTGTTTCTCTCTCTCCTCCCCGAGGACTTATATAAACAAAGCCTTGCTTTCATTCTTCCCATGCACTTGACTTCTCCCACAACCAACAATAACACCATCTCTCTCTGTGTGTCTCTCTCTGTTTGGTTTTAAGTTAGGGAGGTGGCTGGCTCTTCTTTATCTGATAATCTGGATCCATGCTTATCTAACCTGAGATACAGAGATACACATACATTTTCTAGCCTTCATATATTGTCATTTCTCCTTGTTTTCCGTACCCATAAAATCCTAATTTTCAGATAAATACTTATCTGACAACCGCAGTTACCACCATCCTACCTATTCTCTCTCTCTCTCTCTCTCTCTCTCTCTCTCTCAACATGTATATTTAATCTCTGACAGACAGATCACACCTTGAAAAAATAAGAAGAATGTCAAGCAGGCGTTCAGGGGCAGTCCGGTTCGTCCAGGATCAGCGATGACCAAATCACCGAGCTCAATCGCCAAGTTGCAACAGCTCATTCCTGAACTTCGCCACAGACGCGCAGAGAGGGTAAGAATTCAATTACAGGGATATATATTAATATATATATATATGACGTCTCAGTTTGAGTTTCCTTTCCTGCATATATTTTCTCATTGAAAAGTTGTATCCACAGACACGGCTAATGCATATTTAATGATCATGAGATGTTTTTTTTTCCTGGGTACAAGAGATTTTATATATGTGTGTGTATGGGCTCAAACTAAGATTGCACATAAATTTTTAAAGTCAATATCATATAATAATAATATTAAAAGGACCGAAATGAATGACTTACGCAAACAGATACATATATGGCAATGAGTGATTGCGGGTGTCAGCATCCAAGGTGCTGCAGGATACTTGCAACTAAAGAAACTTGCACAGGAAATTGGACGGCCTGGTGACGCCTCTCTACCTCCTCTCTTCTGGCGAGATTAGCAGCGATCAAGCAGCCGTAATTAGGGGCTTGCTCAATTTAAAATCAATAATTGGACCACACGGCGCGCGCGCGGCCTAATTGCTTTAGTTATTTGTTACTGTAATCTTAATTAATCGTCTCTACTTAATTTCTTGCTTAATTATATATGTAGCTTTGCTTGCAAGCTAGCTAGCGCCATTTTGTATTGGCCATTAGGCCACGTGAGTTAGTAGTAGGTGTAACCATATATATTTCATCATCATATAATGATAATAATATATAACAATATTAATAATGATCAATTTGTTTTTGTTTTAATATAAGACTCAAATGTTGCACTTGACTGATGATCTTGTCTTGGAGTTTTAAAATGTGAATCTACGACAGTACGGCTGCATTGCATATTTGCGTTGCCAACTCCACGCGAGGCTTTTTGTGTTTTTTTTTTTTTTTAAATCATGGTGATGAAGACGCAATTGCCACGGGTAGGGGGCTGTTTTGATTGATTAATTAATTAATTAATATATAGGTTGATCTTAGGAATTAACATTTTCAAAGCGCAGGGTCCAATGAGATATGTTAGATTCGGTACGTCCTCGGTCACACTCACACCACTGGGTGGCCCATGGAGAAGTCAACTGCGAAGAAACTCACACACTGGCACGTGACTTGACCCACGAGCGTCGTATCAAACTATTATTTACTTTTCCAGTAGCTTTTTAATCAGGACTTCCTTTTGTTGTTACTCAAAGCTTTCTTTTGTTGTTACTCAAAACCATGAACCTTTTTGATTACCATTATTTTAAAAAATGCATGGAACAAGATTTTTGTGGTTACTAATTCTGCACGGCCAACATGAGCTTGCTTGCTTGCATCAATAAAAAGCAGAGGTCAATTCATTCAGGTTACAGTTGAACGATGGACATCGATAGCTCAGAAATTGCCTGGCCCTCAATGGTTTGTGTACCCTACGTAACCTGCCATATATGTACACACACACCCAAAGATTAGTTAGCTGGCCTTCTTAAACAAGTGGCCCAGTACCACCAGGTTGATGAGAATGAAATATTGCTGGAATGGCCTATAGCCAATAGCCAATATATATATCCATGGGCCCTAATTTCTCATGCCCATATATAATAGTTTAACTGCTATTAACATCCACAGCAACAGTAATACTCTAGTAATTAATAGGTATTTAATTTAGTCATTTCATTTTCATGATGAATATACAAATTACTACCTGTATGTAACCATTAATTGTCCTATTTCAATATACATAATTGAAATACAATCTTATCCTTTTCTCATACTGTCCATTAATTAGTGAGAACTCCATTATGTTTGCTCTTGCTAACTTTTGCAAAATAAACTTCATTCAGCCGCGCGTCATTTAGTCATTGAATGCTTTTAAATTTTAATTGCCTTTTTTGTTTTAGTTTTATATAAATCTATATTTATTTTTTGTATTTGATGATTGATTTGCCTGCGACCTGCGTCCTGCGTGGTGATGGGAGGGATGGTGACGGACGTTTAAAAACCCTTGGGCCCAACTCCTCAAGAACGCGACAAGTGGGCCTAACGGAAAACACGACCACGTGACCGAAGGAAACACGTTTGTTTAATGGGGACGGTGCAGATGGCCCGCTCTCTCTCCTTGGCGTTGGCGGACCATGTTGAGGTCGTCAGTCCTCGTAAGCTTGTTGGGCCTGCTGTTCCCAGTTGTTAAGACAGAGGCGATCACATGAATGAAAACATTTGTCACTTGCCGGAATTGGTTCCACGCCGGCAATATGGATTCATGCATGATTCAAGACCCAACCGAATTCCTCCTAACGACGCTATTAGGCCTATTAGAAATTTAAAAAAAAAACAAAAACAAAAAGCATGATTAAAGAAAATATGCTTTTAAAAAGAATATTATACTTTAAAATAAGATTCCTTAAAAATTAAAATTTATATATACATGGTGGGTCCACATACATAATAAAGTAGATAATTTTTTTAAAATAATAATAATTTGGATCTTCCATCAAAATTAAATTTAAAATAATTTTTAAAATAATAGAGGAACTCACATCTTTTCAACATTATATCTACATTTTAATACCATATTTTCAAATTTTGATAATATCGATAAGTCCGACATAAGTAATGACCTAACACATCTATTAATATCGCATATGGAGAAGAACTGTATGCCATCTCGCCGCGTTAACTCCCTGTGTACCGTGTAGCAAACGACAAGAGACTATTAATATTTGTACACAGTCCTTTTAGGTTTGTAGCCTCACCAAGATACAGGCACCGACAGCAGAGGCGTGACTACAGCTCCCAACCCAACAAAATAAAGAAGTAAACCCTCCAAACTTGTTTACAAATGGAAGTTAATTTAATTTTACCAAGATTAATGGGTGCCTTTCCGATTATTCTCTTTCTTTATAAATGAATTGCCTGGATTCCATGCATAGTTTTTGAAATTAATTATAATACATGTAGGATGAGATGTCCATATTTCACACAAACAACATTAACATTTATGGTGATTTAATGTGAACACACTTACTCCACTTCTCTCTTTCACCATTAGTGAAAGGTTTCATCAAAATTGTTTTGCAAACTCAAGGTAAATTATTTAGTTTTTGCGTTTCGAAAACTCAGCTATTTTAAGATCACAATCCAACTAAAAATTTATATATTGGATAAAAAGCTCTGACAACTAGAGGTCCCTATAAGGAATAGTTCAACAAGAGATCTTTAACAACAAAGAAATAAATGATAATAAAAAAAATCTCTTTTTTGAAAATCACCTTAACTTAAGGATCTATACTTACACTTAAAAAATAGATGTTATTCGATAGTTTAAATTTACTATAAAAGAATTCCATTAACTTTTTGTTTCTTGTAAGTTTTCCCCTGTAATTAAATTATACTACTATTGTCTTTTACATTATAATGTAGAGATGCTTGAACACATGCTAAATAATGAATGCCTATAAACTAAATGTGGCAAATGAGCACCTCCAAGCGCCAATAGATAAATGGTAATTAAACAAGCATGGCTAATTAGGGCATAGGCAAGTAAATTTGCCCGATTTTTACGGGGAGCATTCTAACCCCATGCTCATGTCCACCTGCAGGTGTTAGTGAATGCTTATTGATGCTCATTTATTTTATTTTTTATTTTTAAAAAAACATTTTAATTAATTGTGTGTGTAGCACTTCAAAATTATTTCTTTTAAAATGAAAAGAAATAACATATCAAAATAACATAGGTTTAAATTAGTATCAAAATTAATTAATTTCAATGTTACATTATACTAGTCATTGTCATATATACACACACATTAAATATATATTATAGTTAGATTTTTTATAAATAAAAAATAATATATGACATCATACTTATATGATTAAATATTAATAATTTTATATATATACACACATATATATGTATTTTTCAAATACATAAACATATTTGTTAAATAAAATAATTTTTTTAATTGTGCTTGTGCTTTTTTTTTTTTTTCATTTTCATTATCTACTCAAATTACAAGTAGCTACTGACATAGACATGAATTGTCTCAACTATTTCTAGTTTTAGTCCACCCCATAGGGCAAATCAACTAAAAAAAACAGATGTTATGGATAAGTAAGGTACCTAGTTCGATTCTCATAGGAGATGCTAGTTGCTCAGTATGATCATAACATGGTGCCATTTCAAGCCTAGATTCCATTGGCCAGTTTGTATTAGCTTGCGAACTGCATCTCTTGAGTCTAGTAAGATCTAAGTCGAAGGAAAAGAGACCCATCACGTCAATAGTAGCTTTTTTTTTTTTTTGGTCTTAGTCCTAGTCCATATGAAAAAAAGTCATCTCCAACCAAGATCTATAATAAAAATTAAGATGATAAAATTAGATAATGAACTAGATAAATTATTTACCCCTTGGGGCAGCCCTAAAAAAAATCATAGGGTTAAAGATGTTGAGGACAAAGAAATTCAGTGATGAATAATCTCTTATAGAAAACATTGTTAAAATAAAATAAAAATAAAATACAACTTTTAAGTCTCGCCCACAGTAGCGCTAGCATATAAATGAGGACTTTGGGGTATATGGGCAAAATTAAAAAATCACTCTTGACGAAGTCAAAAATCAGATTTTTAAGCGGGAGAGTAGGTTTTTTTTTTTTTTTTTTTTTTTTTTTACAAATTTGTTGGTTTGAAATAACAAAAATTTAATATAACAGTACAATTTTTTCAATCAGATAAATAAATTTGTAATGTAAAATTTTCTCAATCGGGCAGGACCACGGCTGTACCCGGGTGAGAGATGGTTAAAAAAAACAAAATTAAATGAATTATTTAAATAAAATTTAATATATAAAAATACATAAATAACCGTCAGAATTGGAAAGCTTAAGATTCATAAAATTTAAGAAAAAGAACTGACAAGTCAACTTAGAATGGACATGGGGGCGTGAGCGAAAAAATGAGATTGAATTGAACCCTCCTCAGTCCTCACCCTTGTCCCTGGTCCCTGGGGCGATGAGCCAGGCGGTGGCGACTGCCGAGCTGACCTATTACCGCATCCACGACTACTTCACCTAATTTCAAATCAATCCCATTTACGTGTTTTTGTTATGTTTTTTAAACATTAATTTTTTAACACTTATAAATATTTTTAAAATTATAAAATTATTATTTTTAAAAATAATATCTTCGTATCACTAAACTCAAAAACTTTATAAGCCGCTTCGTCCACCGTCAAGCTGTCGACCGACATGTAGGTCCCTAAAATATATTACACATCAACGACCCAATCCATAATTAAACTTTATGTGCCATTGCATTGTACTTTTTTTAAATATACCCAAAAAAAAAAAACTTTGTTTAAATATTCCTCTGTTTGTCCTGCTGGGTGTGTGGTCCGTGATTCCATGCATTTCAGTTTTAATATTTTAATAATTGTATAATTTGTATAATGAATTAGTAAAAAATAAATATGTTAACCTTTATCTAGAAATGATTAATTTGTGCTTGATAATGTGGTGTAAAAGGATGTCACAAACAAATTAGGCTTGTATCTCGTATTAATATTTAAATTAAAATCATTAATTTATATTTGATTTTAGTGATGTACAGAGATAGCGCAATCAAATTTGACAAAAGCAAATCGAGGCTAGATTGAGGCAAGAGATAAATGAGACAGGCAAGAATGCAAATGTTTTTGGGTACTTTTTTAGATAATAAAGATGTAAATTACGTAAGGTTTAACATTTAAATAAAATTTGGTAGTTTGTATTAATTTGGAGTGTTAGGATACTTTTTAATTATTTTTTAAATTTATATATTTAAATTATTTTTTACTTTAATATATAAATTTATATTATTTTTTATTTAATAATAATTTTTATAATTTAATATAAAATAAAAGTGAAGATTGTGAGAAATGTGAAGGAGAGAGATAAAAAATTATTTGTATATAATTTAATAATTATAGAGAGTTAATATTATTTTTTAATACATTAAAAAAATACTATATAAATCAATATATAACTTCTTTCCCATTCAAATTAAATTAGTTTCCTTTCTTTCTTTTTTTATCTCATCCCATACTTTCTTCTTTTGCTTATTTTTTTTAAAAGCAAAACAAGGGTGGGAGAATTATAATTCAAAGGTGTTATTTATATTAGAAGCAATAAAATTTATAGCAACAAATAGAAAAAGCCACTGGTTAAGTCTATGTTGGGAGAAACATTCAGAAGGCCCGAATATGCCCCTAAAAAAGATAAGTTGTTGGAATATCGGATAAACCTACTTGTAAATTCTAATCTACAGAATCAAAATAAAGCAAAAATTAACCATAGATTGATCAATCAAAAAGGTTTGCTTTTATTAAAAAAATAAAAACTTAAAAAACGTGTAATTGAATGATTAACCATGCCTTTGTCTCATAGGAAGCCTTGGAGACTTGACCAAACCATGAATATTGGCAACCTAGTAGCCATCTTTCTCTTTCATTTATAAAAACATTTAAAAACAATTACGTAAGAATCAACAACAAGCAAGGCAACAAATTTGTTTAGTAGCTAAATTAATGACATGATTTTATAAGGGTAAAATTGAAAACTCAAAAGATTCTACACAAACATAAAACGATTCAAGCCGAGTGTTAATATCATAATAGTAACTTGCTATTAAGGCATTAAAGCTCAAGTTGTGCGATGACTTGCTTGCACATTCAAAGATTAATCTCTGTTCTTGTACAATTTGATTAATTTAAGGTCGATTACAATTGTCAAAAGAAAAATGTACTCTTAATGAGCTCATTTCTTCTGCGTGTAAGAGGAAGAGATTGAAGCAAAATAGAAGCGAAAATGTTCATTTGATTATTACCCATAAAGATAAGGGTATAAATAGAAAGAATATAGAAGGCTGCTAAAGATCCAACTCAAAAGAAACAACAAAATACTAAAAGTTATTTATTTTATAATAAGCTTGGACATATGAAGAATGATTATACCAAATATCACGCTCGATTGTGCTAAGAAAGGCATATTTCTTACTTTGGTCTATTATGAGGTAAATTTAGCTTTAGTACCTAGAAACACGTGGTGGTTAGATTTTGGTGCTACTACTCACATTAGTGTTTCTATGCAAGGTTGCTTGAACTATCGAAATCCAAGTAATGCTGAAAAATACATCTTTGTGAGCAATGGAAACTTAGTAGAAGTCGAGGCAATTAGACATTTTAAGTTGTTATTAAGAACTGGTTTTTATTTGGATTTATTGGTTACTTTTATTATATCGCCTTTCG
This sequence comes from Taxillus chinensis, assembly GCA_023512835.1. Taxonomy (NCBI): domain Eukaryota; kingdom Viridiplantae; phylum Streptophyta; class Magnoliopsida; order Santalales; family Loranthaceae; genus Taxillus; species Taxillus chinensis. The sequence continues at coordinate 23,405,519 of CM042085.1, read as the reverse complement.
GCATAATATTATTTAGTTTTTTTATTGGACAAATCAAGTTATTATTGTTCATTTGGAAACAATCAAGTCAGTTTATCTATAAATTAAAATGTTATGGGAAGTGTTCTTTATGTGCATATGATAACTTATATTTGCTTAATCTGATTCTTACTTATAATAAAACCTTTCATGTAGAATCAAAAAAGGTCCTAAACGCAAATTAAGTGTAGATAATTATGCTACATTATGACACAAATGTTTAGGTCACATCTCTTGAAATAGAGTTGAATGGCTTGTGTCCATGGGATTTTTAGACTCTCTCGATTTTTACAAAATTTGATATTTGTATTGATTGTATTAAGGGAAAACAAACCAAAATATAGAAATTAGGTCCCAACGGAACTACGGATGTCTTAGAATTAATACACATGGATATTTGTGGCTCATTCCCTATGGCTTCTTGGAATGGTCAACAATACTTCATATCATTCATAAACAATTATTCACGTGAAAAATCTCGAGTATTTGGATGTGTTCAAAACTTTTAAGGCTAAAGAGAATCAATTCGGTAAAAGAATAAAGTGTGTCCGGTTTGATCGTGGTGGTGAATACTACGAGAAATATGATGGTTCAAGTGAACAATGTCCAGGCCCATTTATACGATTCCTAGAGGAATGTGGAATCCTCCCATAGTAACCATGCCAGGATCACCTAGCATGAACGGTGTAAGAAGAAAAGACGAAATTGAACACTTAAAGATATGGTAAGGAGCATGATTAGTCATTCCACCTTACCAGACTCACTTTAGGGAGAAGCACTAAAGGCAGCAGCTTATATTCTGAATAGAGTACCAACTAAAGCTGTCACACTTTGGATTTTCGACCCTAACTCGGTTTGTGAATCCTTGTCTGGCACTCGAAAGGACAAGGGTTGGTGAGAACACCCAAAAAGGGACCTTAGCACGAGTTTCGTCCCTAAGTCAACCACAATATAGCAAAAAAATACGGAAATCATATTTCAATTCACAGTGCAAACACACATACATACATGATATTCCCCACTAGGATTACATTATATATATCATTACAATCCAATAAAATAAACACAAACAAGCAAAGTTTCCACCTTGGGTGAACCTCCTAGCTCCAGTAGGTACCTAAAACAAACAAAAACAAACACAATAGGAGGACTTGTGCTATCTTTGGAAAAACTTAAATTAAGGTGATCTAATTAAGATTTTAAATAAAACTTAAGGGTATAATTATTATGGAATTAATGAGTAGATACCATACTGATATTTTTAATTTAATGATGGGCCAAATTGAAAATAGCAAACATTATATATATATACGGTTATGGTCTCTATATTACACGACGATTTATTAGGTCATGTCCCCATCAATAGAGCTATTGAGAACTAAGGTTCATAAGGGCTATGCTAATTTGGAAGATTACAACTTGTTGATCAAACTCGCAATAGATTCATGTACGCTTTTAATTTATTATTTAAAATCAAGCAATCTCTAGTAAATAAAAATCTTATAGTTAATTAAATTCTAAAATGACTACCATTCATCCTCTCCTCCTAGGCTGCCACCACATTACTTGATTATCTCCATTAATTCGATCATTCGGAAGAGGGTGGTGTCACTGCCAGAAAGGACAATGCCAATATTATTGAACAATGCGGGAGCAAGGCATTGTTGTTGCCGCTAGGGAAGAAAAAGCTCCGCAACTAGGGCTGAACTTTGTGCATGGAGTAGAGAGGGTGGTTGAGTTTAGGAAGGCGTGGCGGGGATCCAACAAAAAATGGAGAGGGTGGTAAGATGGCTGCCTGAAGTGGGTGACAATGGGTGGGGTAGTCGTAGGAGGCCTGGTGTCGGTGGGGATAGTCATTAGTGTCGATGCAAACACCGGTGGAGAAGTCAATGGCGGGAGGCAAGCGCCTCCACACCGACAAGTGTAGTAATAACCTCCACCAACCACCAACCGTTGTCCCCATTAATGCACACCCATCTTACAACAACAAATATTCCATTGCCATCTCCCCATGACTCTAGTGCTGCCTCCATATTCCATACTACATGCCTTGCAACCTTGATCACCATCCATAAACCACACCGTTACTTCTCCCATACCATATTTATGACCTCTAGCAACCTTCATATATCCCATACTAGCTCACAGTCATCCGCTTTCTTTTTTTAATTAATTAATTAATTTTTAATATTTAATTGAATATAATATATATATATATATATAAACTATTTTGATAGCATATAATACTTAAAATTAGCATGGTGCGTAGTTGTCATTGTATAAAAATCAAATAAAAAATTTATAAATATATATATAAATTTAAATGTGTTTGTTAAACGAGTGCGATTCCTTCAAAATATTAAAGAGAAATATAATAAACTCGAGTAAAAAAGAAAAAAATAATATACATCTACACTACACAAGTAATGTGCAATCGTGCTGCACACTCGAAACGCTAATGAGAAGATGCGACACTCAATAGATTTGGAGGCCTAGAATGCTATTGATGAAAGGTGGCTAGATTTTTTCACTTAAGCCTAATAACATTAGGCTTGGACATGCTACTGATAGGATCAATGCAATGACTCGTGTTTGGGATTGAAGGAGTTAGTCATTTGTATATTTGGGTAAGGACTCTTATCCAAACGGTTAGCAAGAGTCCAAGGGTGTGGTGTCTCGGCGGGTGTCAGTGAACAGGGGTCAATGGGGCGGCCCACTTGCGAGGATTTTGGGACTGCACCCCGAAGCCAAATTATTTTGGAGAAGCTAAGATGGATTTTCATATGAAACCTGGTCGATGTGGGAGTGGTCGACGTGGTCAACTTGGCATGGTGAGTGGTCAATGCCGACCAGAGGAGATTTCATAGAGTTTGGTCGCTACGAGATGAATTTTGATGTGTGGTCGACGTGGTCGAGGTCGACCAGAGCAGTTTCTCGAGAGATTTCCCATGTGTGTTGGTTGACGTGAAAGATGGTCGACTTGTGGTCAACATGAGGTTGACGTGGTCGACCAGTTGTAGATCGACCTTGCTCGATGTGAAAATTGGTCGACGTGGGTATCCGGTCGATGCGAGAATAGTTGTTTGATGTGGTTGATCTAGGGTGTTTTTGGTTAACGTTGACCCTACAATAGCATATTTTCGATGTCTTTTTGTTCTACAATTTTAGGGTTAAGGGTATTGTTTTGAACCCGTCGAGAGAGAGAGAGAGAGAGAGAGAGAGAGAGAGAGAGAGAGAGAGGAATTATCATCGGTTCAAGCATGTCGTTGTATTCTTGAGGGTGGAAGATGCCTATCGAAGTGGGGCAAGGAGCAAGGAATATCCTTCAAGTCAAAACCCTAATGTAACCGAGTTTGAGGTAGGGATTATATACCTCTCTCAAACATATTCTAGGGTTAAATATTAAGGTAAATGATATATGTATATATATATATATATATGTAAATTCATATAGGTGTGATCTCCTATATAAATGTTGGCCTTCATTGGCATGTTATGCATATGGATGTTAATGAGTACGGGGTTAGTGGGGATAACGGGTTCGTTTCGTGGTAGTGGATTATGGAGGCAATTGGAGTGTCCGTTTGTTATTCATCTCGTGGTCGCGTTTGTTCGTGGTTATTCCGCGGAAGAGCCTCATGAGAAACCTTGGAAACTATAGGAGAGTTGTGGTTGAGAGCGAATTATGTGAACAAAACCTAATTATGGCTTGTGTGATGGATGTTGAATATATGTGTTTATTTGATGTTGTAATGACCCGTGTCTTGGGATGTGAGGAGTTAGTCACGGTTATGCCTTTTGAGTGGCAATTGTCAAGTCTTTGGGAGATTTCTTCTTATACACATTAGCTAGAACACTTTGTATATAGATGAGCAAGCTTGAGGGAAGAGATGAGCTCAAGAGGGAGAATTTAGAGGTTGCACGCGACAATGGCCTTTGTCACGTGTAGTGATGTTTTTGCATGTGAGCCTCTAGACAAAGTTCTAAAGCTACTGGCAAAATCCTAGACTATTTGGAGGTTGCACGTGACAATAACCTTTGTCACGTGCAAACATATTTTTGCATCATCACTTTCGTTTTGTTATGCTGATAATCTTTTCCCAAAGGATCATGTTCGAATTATGGGTATTTTGTCCTATGTAGAAGCGAGAAGATTAAAACATGTTTCGCTTATTAAAACTATGTCGTTTTGATAAGTAAGGTGTCTATATAAGGAGGTTAATATCTCTTGTTTTAGGTTATAGGGTTGTTTCCGTTAGCCCCAGAGAGAGAGAGAGAGAGAGAGAGAGAGAGAGAGAGGGGGAGGGAGAACCCCCTCCTGATCATTGTGGTGATTCGCGTGGGAGGACGGCGTCTAGGGTGGGAGCAAGAGCAAGGAGAATCCTTTTGAGGTAGGAATTCTATTCTTCTTAAACCTATTACGTTTCTTAGGTCTTATGGTAGGTCATTTGTAAATTACACATGTTTATATATATATATATATATATATATATATATATGTAAATTCATATAGGTGTAATCTCTTATATGAATGTTGGCCTTCAATGACAAATTATGTTTAAATATGTCACCGAGTCCGGGTGCGGGGATTTCAGGTTTGTTCTCGTGGCGGTGGACCTTACGGCTATAGTTATGGCTATAGCCTATAAAACTACCTTATGGTTATAGCTCTAAAGTTAGCAATTGTGTTGGTGTGGAAAAACATAAGGTGACAAAACTTAAATTCCATAATTGTCATGTTCTCAACAATTGTTGGCTATTGCAATTAGGGATCTAATGGAAGAAGGTCCTAGAGTGGAAATTCTTTGACTTCAAGCTTTTCCATGGAATGTACCAACATGTAGTTGACAAGGAGGAAATTGTACAATTAGAATTGGAGGTGGGAGAAATTCTTTTCAAGTTGAAGATTATTTTCCACCTTTATTGTTTAATATAATCATTCATTTGGTAGTATATCTTCCATGAGAAGTGAGGCAATGTGGGTTACTAAAATTCCGATAAATGTACCATTTTGAGAGGTGATTTTACTTAGTATTATGAAAATACTTTTTCTCTTATACAATTAATTCTTACTAAGCTTAACAACTTCCCCCACAACATTACTAGATATATGAAGGTGCACAAAGGGTTTGTATCAAACATTACTAGATATATGAAGATGGAGACGTATAAAAAAGAACAACATGTCCTTAGGATGCAAATGTCGAGATGATGGATATGTTAAAGGATCATGTGGTAAGATCCTTTTATATCGATAATCATACCATAAATGACTATATTCTAAAAAATACTTTCTAATTTACTTTTTACCTTAGGTTACTTGCTTGATTGGTTTGGAGAAGTAGTTGCAAAGGGTCATTGGAGTTCTAGCGATCCCAATGTAATGGTTCACAATATTCCTCTTGGACAACAATTCATGCAAGGGTTGATGTGGAAAAAGCACCAAATGCTTATTTATTTCGTCCTAACTTGGAGATGCTCACTATTGGAGAAGTTGTTGGTACAACGATTTGCATGGCTTTGTTGAAAAAGTTATTGCAAAGTGAGATTGTTATTCTAATGTGAGTTATTTAGAGTTGGCATAGCTGATTGTGTTGTCATTGTTGTCAACCATAGTCCTTGTTGTCAACCTTAAATGAAGATAGAGTAGACATCCATTCAAGACCAAATTGCACCATATGAAAGATGAGGTCCAGAGAAGCAAATATCATCTCGCACGGGTGACGATTCAATCCGGCCGTGCATATATAATTGTGAAGCAATTCAGAGATTTTGAGCTTCAAATTGTACCAAATTTTACCAGTAGATAGAGGGCTTCAATATATACAACTTTGCTTTTGACACAAGTAAGTTTGAGCACTGTAGAAAAAGTTATGAGCAATCTACTCACATGAGGCGTGCAAACATAATTATGGGGATTTGCATACTTTTTATAGCTCCAGAATTCACCATATTTTACCGATTAGATAGAGGACTTCAATATCTACAACTTTGGTTTTGACCTCAAGTGAATTTGAGCATTATAGAAGAGTTATGGTCAAAATACCAACATCAAGCACATGCAGGATCGAGTTCACTAGATGAATTCCTGAGATTTGTTGACTTAGGGAATTTCGGAGATGTTTTTCTTTGCTAAATATGCATATACATGTGTTTTTATCTGTATAGCAAGCTGAATTGGAAGCTTATGCATCTGTTCCCATGAGCAAGGCAAGCAACTAAAGCTTGTATGATCTTTTTGACAATTATTTTATTTAGAAAGGACATAATTAGTGAGAAATGGAATTCTTTGTCCCTGATATATAATACTTATTTATTCTATCATGATACATATTGTGCTTATATTTTCTTGTCAAAAGGTAGACATAAGAAGCTTCACTTTTCAAATGGCTAGGTTGTATAATCTACACGTTAGACTTTTGAGTAGTGGAGTTCTATCATTGGCAAAGATGTTGTTAGCTCTGTCATCATACTCATTGGATTTGATAACATACTCATTGAATATACTTATAATAACATCCTGATCGTTCTTTCCTATTCTATTTTTTTATTTTGTATCTTTTTTATGCAATTCATCTTGGACTTGAAATGTGGCAATTTATACTTGTGTAATATTGATCTTTATCCACATAATGCTTATATATTCTATAAAATAAAAATAATCTTTTATATTTTAATTTAATATGTCATGAAAGCTATTGATTTTTATCATTTCATTCCAATAGCCAAAAAACATGAAAAAAGAAATCTCTAGGCGTAGCAATAAAGTACTATTTTAATAAAATTATATTATGTCAAGAATTTAATTATTATGTGAAAATTAAAAATGAGGTGGCAAACTTAATTTTTCAAATATAATTTTCTAAAACTTTTAGGGATTGTGTTTTTTTTTTAAATTTAAAAACTATTCGTTCTAAGTTAAGGCATATGGATAACTATTATCTGGAAAGGAACTAGAAAGATTGGAGGCCAAGTATTACCTGTGAAGACACAGTATTTTTAATTAATCCTTAATAATAATAATAATAATAATAATAATAACAACAACAACACTTCTCCTAAGCTTGGCTAGCGTCGATTGGACCTCCCAGGGAACAAGATATCTAGGCTCATAGGTTTTATATCAGGAGATGTTGGAAGGAGGCGCGTGAGGCATAGTTTCTTTATATATATGTGACAGCTATTAGCTAGGCTAGCTGTATATCTGGAAGATGCTACCATACAAGTCGGAAGGTTATTTTTTTTATTTACCGGGGCCGAGTACCATGGATAAATCACGAGTATAATTTTCAATTAGATTTGAAATTGCGTATGCTTGTTTCAACTTAAAATAATGGATATTATATGGAAGTTGATTCGTATATTGAGAGAGAGAGAGAGAGAGGGAGCCCGCACGCTGTCTGACACTAAAATGATTTCGTTTTGATGGCTTGCTTTGTTTTATTAACTAAAACCATGTCATAACATATTTACATATACATACATATATATATATATATATATCTTTATGCTCAGTCATATGTAAATTGAAATATTTTTTTTCAAAGGCATGAATGAGGTAAAATTATTGAATTGCCTAAATCATTCATGATCTTGAAGCCCAAAATTTCAAGTAATTTACGTGATCATAATGAACAAAATCACTATTTCTTTCCATATAATGATAAATAATTTTAAACATTACTATTTTTTTATATATAACTTTTTAAAAATTTCAATTTAAATGTAAAAAAAATCAATCCTTTTTTGCCCGAACCAAATAATAATAATTTTTTTTACATTTTTATTTCCATTTTTCACATAAAACTCTCCCATCTTTTTCTATGTTCACCAAAGAGCCTCAGTAATTAAACACACTGTATGTAGCAAAACTGGGGAGGTGTTGATGGAAGCTGAGGAGGAGAGACCTTTTTTGTGAATAGAACTGCTGCTCCAGTGTAGATTCAAGTTAAAAGGATATTTTTAATTGGTAGGCTCCCCCGCCAACGCCATACGGGGTCCGGTTTTTTTTAATTATTTTTTCTACATTATTTAGTATTTGCAACATATATTTATCGTGGTAGTAGCCCACCCTTAACAATTTTAAAACACGCTCTGTATATATGTGGATGTTGTTGGAGCGCGCGCGTGTGTATATATATATATAGATAGATAGATATGTATATAAGTGTTTATATAAATAAAATGTGCAATTATTAAAACGACAGGAGATACTTACTTAGATAACGTGGGGTTGCGCGTTTAGGCTGTCAGAGGGAGAGAGAGAGAGAGTGTCTGTGTGTGTGTTGGACACACTCAATCCTACTTGAACTCCCCCAACAAGGGCACGCGGGAAGCACCCTAACTGGGTACCCTACATGCACTTCATTTCCTTATTACCTCACGCTCTTTTCTTTTTTAAATTTTTTTATTTTTTTATTTTAATTTTGATTGTCTCTCTATTCCTTAGCCCTCAGCACCTTTAATTTTTAAAATTATTATTTAATATCATATATAGAATACTTTTGAAAAAAAAGGGAAAGGAAAAGTTGTACATAACCCTGTACTCCCCCCCCTCTCTCTCTCTCTCTCTCTCTCTCTCTCTGTTCTCTTCCTCTGTTTCTCTCTCTCCTCCCCCGGGGACTTATATAAACAAAGCCTTGCTTTCATTCTTCCCATGCACTTGACTTCTCCACCCACAACCAACAATAACACCATCTCTCTCTGTGTGTCTCTCTCTGTTTGGTTTTAAGTTAGGGGAGGTGGCTGGCTCTTCTTTATCTGATAATCTGGATCCATAACTTATCTAACCTGAGATACAGAGATACACATACATTTTTCTAGCCTTCATATATTGTCATTTCTCCCTTGTTTTCCGTACCCATAAAATCCTAATTTTCAGATAGAAATGCTTATCTGACAACCGCAGTTACCTGCCATCCTACCTATTCTCTCTCTCTCTCTCTCTCTCTCTCTCTCTCTCAACATACATATATTTCAATCTCTGACAGACAGATCACACCTTGAAAAAATAAGAAGAATGTCAAGCAGGCGTTCCAGGCAGTCCGGTTCGTCCAGGATCAGCGATGACCAAATCACCGAGCTCGTCGCCAAGTTGCAACAGCTCATTCCTGAACTTCGCCACAGACGCGCAGAGAGGGTAAGAATTCAATTACCAGGGATATATATTAATATATATATATATGACGTCTCAGTTTTGAGTTTTCCTTTCCTGTATATATTTTTTCTCATTGAAAAGTTGTATCCACAGACACGGCTAATGCATATTTAATGATCATGTGAGATGTTTTTTTTTTCCTGGGTACAAGAGATTTTATATATGTGTGTGTATAGACAAAAAACTAGTTACTTTTTTTATAAATTTTTAAAAGTCAATATCATATAATAATAATATTAAAAGGACCGAAATGAATGACTCACATGACAGATACATATATGGCAATGAGTGATTGCAGGTGTCAGCATCCAAGGTGCTGCAGGATACTTGCAACTACATAAGAAACTTGCACAGGGAGGTGGACGACCTCAGTGACCGCCTCTCCTACCTCCTCTCTTCTGGCGAGATTAGCAGCGATCAAGCAGCCGTAATTAGGGGCTTGCTCAATTAAAATCAATAATTGGACCACACGGCGCGCGCGCGGCCTAATTGCTTTAGTTATTTGTTACTGTAATCTTAATTAATCGTCTCTACTTAATTTCTTGCTTAATTATATATGTAGCTTTGCTTGCAAGCTAGCTAGCGCCATTTTGTATTGGCCATTAGGCCACGTATGAGTTAGTAGTAAGGTGTAACCATATATATTTCATCATCATATAATGATAATAATATATAACAATATTAATAATGATCAATTTGTTTTTGTTTTTTTAATATGTAAGACTCAAATGTTGCACTTGACTGATGATCTTGTCTTGGGAGTTTTAAAATGTGAATCTACGACAGTACGGCTGCATTGCATATTTGCGTTGCCAACTCCACCCCATAAAGAGGCTTTTGTGTTTTTTTTTTTTTTTAAATCATGGTGATGAAGACGCAATTGCCACGGAGTGAGGGGGCTGTTTTGATTAGTTAATTAATTAATTAATATATAGGTTGATCTTAGGAATTAACATTTTCAAAGCGCAGGGTCCAATGAGATATATTAGATTCGTGCGTCCTCGGTCACACTCACACCACTGGGTGGCCCCATGGAGAAGTCAACTGCGAAGAAACTCACACACTGGCACGTGACTTGACCCCACGAGCGTCGTATCAAACTATTATTTACTTTCCCATTAGCTTTTAATCAGGACTTCCTTTTGTTGTTACTCAAAGCTTTCTTTTGTTGTTACTCAAAACCATGAACCTTTTTGATTACCATTATTTTAAAAAATGCATGGAACAAGATTTTTGTGGTTACTAATTCTGCACGGCCAACATGAGCTTGCTTGCTTGCATCCAATAAAAGCCAGAGGTCAATTCATTCAGGTTACAGTTGAACGATGGACATCGATAGCTCGAAATTGCCTGGCCCTCAATGGTTTGTGTACCCTACGTAACCTGCCATATATGTACACACACACCCAAAGATTAGTTAGCTAGCTAGCAAGCAAGTGGCCCAGTACCACCAGGTTGATGAGAATGAAATATTGCTGGAATGGCCTATAGCCAATAGCCAATATATATATCCATGGGCTAAATTTCTATGCCCATATATAATAGTTTAACTGCTATTAACATCCACAGCAACAGTAATACTCTAGTAATTAATAGGTATTTAATTTAGTCATTTCATTTCATGATGAATATACAAATTACTACCTGTATGTAACCATTAATTGTCCTATTTCAATATACATAATTGAAATACAATCTTATCCTTTTCTCATACTGTCCATTAATTAGTGAGAACTCCATTTATGTTTGCTCTTGTAACTTTTGCAAAATAAACTTCATTTCAGCCGCGCGTCATTTTGGTCATTGAATGCTTTTAAATTTTAATTGCCTTTTTTGTTTTAGTTTTATATAAATCTATATTTATTTTTTGTATTTGATGATTGATTTGCCTGCGACCTGCGTCCTGCGTGTTGATGGGAGGATGGTGACGGACGTTTAAAAACCCCTTGGGCCCAACTCCTCAAGAACGCGACAAGTGGGCCTAACGGAAAACACGACCACGTGACCGAAGGAAACACGTTTGTTTAATGGGGACGGTGCAGATGGCCCGCTCTCTCTCCTTGGCGTTGGCGGACCATGTTGAGGTCGTCAGTCCTCGTAAGCTTGTTGGGCCTGCTGTTCCCAGTTGTTAAGACAGAGGCGATCACATGAATGAGAAACATTTGTCACTTGCCGGAATTGGTTCCCGCCGGCAATATGGATTCATGCATGATTCAAGACCCAACCGAATTCCTCCTAACGACGCTATTCGGCCTATTAGAAATTTAAAAAAAAAACAAAAACAAAAAGCATGATTAAAGAAAATATGCTTTTAAAAAGAATATTATACTTTAAAATAAGATTCCTTAAAAATTAAAATTTATATATACATGGTGGGTCCACATACATAATAAAGTAGATAATTTTTTTAAAATAATAATAATTTGGATCTTCCATCAAAATTAAATTTAAAAAATAATTTTTTAAAATAATAGAGGAACTCACATCTTTTCAACATTATATCTACATTTTAATACCATATTTTCAAATTTTGATAATATCAGTAAGTCCGACATAAGTAATGACCTAACACATCTATTAATATCGCATAATTACAAACAATTATTGATCATATAATCTAGATTATATATAATTATGTTGATATATATATATATATAATTAATTAATATGGTTATTAATTGAATAAGGCCAAGACCGGCCCCAAGATCTAGAGGGCCCAAGACGATAATTAAAATGGGGCCCTAACAGAATAAGCCGGTAGAGAAATATCCATCGGCAACCAGCAGCGGCGAGCCGGAGGGGCTTCAGGACTAGGTAGCAACCAGTAGCAGCAACTGGCGGGACGTCAAGCGTGGAGTCTGGAGAGGAAGAGAGGAGATGCGAGGTCACGGGGCAACACGGCATGGATATCAACCGTCAACCCTTGAATTGGTGGTCGTTCGGCTGGGCTATCGGGTACTAGAGCATAGGTAGCATGCATATTAGCATAACATTAGGTTATGCCTACGTATTTATATATTTATCAATATGTATAAACACATTGAATAAAATAAAATTTTTAAAAATAATAATATGAGCGCTTCTCAAATTGGACAAGACAAATATGTTTTTCTATTTTTGAATGTCAAAATGTTATTTCATTTTGACGTGAGTTTCTAGGAGCCTTATTTGCTAACGAAGCTAGAATCTATCAAGAAAATATGGAAAGAATTAACGGTAATGTTTTATTTTATATCAAGTGCTTACAATGTTTGAAAAATTTGTGTTGGGTGCTTATTTTTCATACAAGCACACGTGATTATTGAGTTGAGTTGGATTGATTGACACCAAAAATAGAAAGTAAAGTCATAAAATGGGCCCCCATTTTGGCCTAAATTTTGGGGGCCCTAGGCAAGCACCTTACTTGCCTGCCATCAGGGCCGGCACTGAATAAGGCATAATAATAAACCAACATATGTAGATAAATTACACTAGGCCTGTGATAACCGTGACTTAATTATTGCTAATATCATAATATTATAATTATGTCATATAATTATATTATGATATATCTTAATTTTATATCATAATTGAATAAGGTATTAATATAAGTATAGAATTGGATTGCATAATATATACATAACCGATATACATTACCAATATACATAATTATATCCAATAATGTTATATCGGCAATAAGGCATAAAAATGACTGTTATGTATACGAATATAATCCAATCCAGTGTACGGCATAATCCCCATAATTGTGATACATATATTTTAATATATATATATATATATATTAAAATAATAAAATTACATTAATAACCTTGGTATATCGGCGCCTAATAAAGTTTACTATTTCGAATTGTAATAATATATATATAGTTACAATTAAAATTAATTGATAATATAATTTATTATTTCAAAGTATTTGTGATGAATATGCTAATAACTGCAATAGTGATAAACAGATTATACAATTGTAAAAAGTTATTTGACTTGGTTATAAAAGACTTTGGTAAGTTTTTTATACTTTTATGTCATTACTTGTGACTTATATGGTATTAATTGTAACTTTAAATAATATTTTTTAAATGTGAGATATACAGTTTATATTTTGGCCCCCCTAATTATTAGGATTGCAAACACACACATGCAAGAAATTTAAAGAAATAAGATAATTTACGTGGTTCGACAAGACGTTTACATCCACGAGAGAAGAAACCGGATTTACTATTCATCTCCGGCAAGTCGCTAGAGGATAATATACAAGAATTTTCTTATTCTTTTTCTCTCTTTTATTATCTCACTCTCTAATTCATGGGATTTAGTCCCATTTTATATCATCAAATATTGGTATGGGTTGTTTTCATCCATACCCAACTTCAGCTCATGTCCAAGAAATCTGCCTACCATCCAAGACCAAGACTACCCACCAGAGTTGAAGAAGCTGCAACCATCAGACTTGACTCCCACAATTGGGAGTAGCCCGCACAAATCTCCCCCTCACGACCAATTTGGAGTTGAAGCTAGACCTGCAGTCTCCTTGCAAACTGCCAGCTTCTCTTTCGGTATAACCTTCGTCATCATATCTGCTCTATTATCATTAGTGTGAATTTTCTCAACATTCAACAATTTATTGGCCAATGTATCACGGATCCAGTGATATCGAACGTCAATATGTTTCGAGATCACCATGTTAGAATGTAGTCTTTACATTGAGTTGTTGAACTTCTAAATCTAAGCTAGCCGTTAATCCAAAAACAACTTTAATAGAAGACATTTTAATCATAGGAGAAAAGATTTTGTCAAAGTCAATACCTTTCTTTTGTCCAAAACCTTTCACAACCATCCTGGCCTTATAGCGTGGTTGTGAGCTTCCATCTTCTCCTTTGATTCTATACACCCATTTGTTCTTGAGTGCCTTCTTCTTATGTGGTAACTTTACCAGGTCAAATGTGTGGTTCTTGTACAAGGATCTCATCTCCTCTTGCATGGCTTTCCTCCATTCCATCTTCTGCTAACTCCTGATTGCTTCATCATAGTTCTCTGGCTCTTCCTCTTCAGTGAGCATCACATACTCATGTGATGAGTATTGATGACTCGGTTGTCGTTTTCTGGTGGATCTCCTCAATTGTGTTTCTAGTGGAACCTATTTTGGCATATCCAATGATATATCAGTAGATGGAGACATATTACCTGGTGATGATGTATCAATCAAATTATCTGAAACTGTTGGTGGTGAGATTGGTTCCAAATTTACTGAAATTTCCTCAGACTATGACTTTTCTGGCTTTTCAAAGTCTTCAATGGTATGATCTTCAAGAAAGACCACATCTTTAGTTCTAACAATCCTCTTGCTGATAGGATCCCATAGTCGGTAGCCAAACTCCTCATGAGCATATCCTAAGAAGATGCACTATTTGCCTTTTCTATCCAATTTTGTTCTTTTATCTTGTAGGATATGTACAAATGCCCTGTAGCCAAATACATTTAAATGTTTATATGCAACTTCTTTACCTGTCCAAACTCATTCCGGTACATCATAGTTCAATGGAACAGATGGAGATAGATTGACAAGATCAACTACAGTCCTCATTGCGTCCCCCTAAAGAAGCTTGACAGTTTTGCATTTGAGAGCATACACCTAATTCTCTCACAAATTGTCCTATTCATCCTTTCAGCAACTTTATTTATGTTGAGGTGTTTTTGGTATTGATTTTCCAAATTGATGTCGTAACTTTTGCAGTACTCTTTGAATGGACCACGATACTCACCTCCATTGTCTGCGCGTACACACTTCAACTTTCTACCTTTTTCTCTTTTCACCTTTATATGAAACTACTTAAAAACCTCCTGCACTTGATCTTTAGTTTTTAAAGCAAAAGCCCACACTTTTTCTAGAGTGATCATCAATGAAAGTTACAAAATAAATAGCACCACCCATCGACTTGGTGCTCATCATGCAGACATCAGTGTGTATCAAATCTAAAATATTTTCTTTTCTTGATGGTAAATAATTATGAAATAATACTCTGTGTTGTTTTCCCATTATACAATCAACACAAGTATCCAAATGTGTACCTTTGAGTTTGGGTAAGAGATCTTTCTGTGACAATATTTTGAATCATTTCTCACTCATGTGGCCAAGTCGTCTGTGCCACACTTCTGCTGAAACCTCCTTTAGGGCAGTGTTAATTTCTCCACCACACGTTTTAGCATTTGTGAGGTAAAGAGAATTATCCTTCTTGCCTTATGTAATTATGAGATTACCTTTGGTAAATTTCCTTTTTCTATCACCAAAAAAGCTGATGTATCCTTCATTATCAAGCATTCTAGTGGATATTAGATTGAGGCGAATATTAGGAACATGCCTCACATCTTTCAACATTAACCTGCATCCAATATTAGTTTCCACGAAAATATTGCCAATACCAATAATTTTTGATGCACCATCATTTTCCATCTTAATATTTTCAAAATTTC
The DNA here is from genome assembly GCA_023512835.1 of Taxillus chinensis. Lineage (NCBI taxonomy): Eukaryota > Viridiplantae > Streptophyta > Magnoliopsida > Santalales > Loranthaceae > Taxillus > Taxillus chinensis. The sequence goes on along the minus strand of CM042085.1, from coordinate 23,389,876 downwards.
TTGAAATATAAGATAAGAAGAAATCTCATTGTGTTGTGACATGATAGGATGCACCTAAGTCAATTACCCATGATGAATCATCTCTCGTAAGGTTGCCTTGATTATCGTCTTGATAATAACAATTTCATCATTAGCAATTGCAGTATTATTATTCTAGGTTTTACCTTTAGAATTCCTTTCTCTACCTTTAGCTTCCGACACTCTCGGATGAAGTGTCCATGCTTTCCACAATGGTGACATTTTATGTCATATCTTGATCGAGATTTTGATTGATGCCTCTTTTGTTGATTTTGATTAGGGGTTCTTTACTTCGGCTTCTTCTCTGCCATTTCTGTTTTCCTTGTCATTCGGTGACAAGGGCATCTAAGTTTGGAGTATGTCCCTCATATATCCTTCGAGATTCTTCATTCAATATTCGATCTTTAACCATTTCCACGATGAGTTTTCCATCAGGTGCCGAATTGCTGACTAACACAATTAATGTGTCCCACGACTTGGGTAAAGAACTCAACATCAGCAAGGCCTGCAACTCATCATCTACCATCATTTTCATGCAATTTAATTGATCAACGATACCTTGGAACTCACTCATATGCTCTAATACATTGTTTCTATCCTTATACTTTAAGTTGACAAGTCAACATATCAAGTTCGCCTTATTTGGTGCATTTGTTCTCACATACACCTTTTCCAATTTTAGCCATAGAACGGAAGTTTCGTGTTCATTGGCAAAATTTTGGAAGATACTTTTGTCGATCCACTGTCGAATTTGAGCAGCACACTTTCTGTTGAGCACGTTCCATTCGGCATTAACTGGCTGGGTACTCATTGATTTCTTTTCATCGGATCCACTCACCACAGTAGCTTCTAGTAGTTCTCTCATAGGCTTAGCAATTTCTACAATGGGCCTCCATAAATCTTTGATATACAAAAGATCCTCCATTTTGGGCTTCCAAATAGCATAATTAAAAGCAGCAAGTTTAATCATCTTACCGGTATTTTCCTCCATTGATCATGTCCGAATTTCAAAAATCTAATCATACGGATGTGTTCGGAGTAGTCAAATTAGTTGAAAATGACTCCTGAATCATCGAAATCTAACTCCGATTGATCAAGATATGATCAAAATAATATCAACGGTGTGGATCAGCTGATGATGTGGACACCAGAGCTATTGCTGGAACGTCACCGAAACTGTCGCTGTCATCAGAATAGTGTCGTCTTCTTAGGCGAGGTAGCACTGTAGATGCCAGTGTTAACCCAAACTTTGACCGCCTCTACGGAGTTCGTTTTAGCTCCATTTTCGATGTCGTTTTCACCGTTAGACTCATAGCGTCGTGTTCTACGTGCCTGTATTCTCAAAACTAATTTTCGGTCACCTTGAATTTTTTCGATCACCGAAAATATTGCGTCTGTTGTCGATGTCGTCTACACCATTGGACTCGTAGCGGCCCGATCTATAAGTCTCTATCGTTCAAAATGAAATCCAGGCAGATTGAATTCTCCAACCACCGAAAAACTCCTCCGTTTCTCCTTCACTTGCTCTGATACCACTTTGTTGGGATTGAAAACACACACATACAAGAAATTTAAAGAAACAAGATAATTTACGTGGTTCGACAAGGTGCCTACGTTCATGGGAAAGGGGTCTGGATTCACTATTTATCTCCGGCAAGTCGTTGGAGGATAATATACAAGGATTTTCTTATTCTTTTTCTCTCTTTTATTATCTCACTCTCTAATTCAAGGGATTCAATCCCATTTTATATCATCAAATATTGGTATAGGTTGTCTTCATCCATACCCAACTTCAGCTCCTGTCCAAAACTGCTGTCCAAAAAATTTGCCTACCGTCCAAGACCAAGACTGCCCACCGTAGTTGAAGAAGTTACAACCATTAGACTTGACTCCCCTTGTCATCACCGGATTTCGTCCAGGGGGGAACTCGCTTTTGGGGATGCAGTTCTCCACCCTTCACCCGAATAGTGATGAAAAAGAATACAGAGTCGCCACCAACTGTTTTTAGGGTGCAATTGGTCACCAAAAAAAATGTCTGCGTCGCCAGAGTTAGGTTGAGAGTTTATTACATGCGGAGAAGGATTAGCACTCCCGCAACGCCCTTTCGGTACCTATCTTAGGAGGAGAAGGTTTCTAATTTGTTTTCACTTTTTTTGTTTTAATTTCCACTATCTAAACTAAGTTTGTTTTTATTTTTTTAAAGACTAACAATTCCAACTCTTTTCTAAATTACTTGTTAAGGTTAATATTAAGTTTAATTATCCTAAAAATAATCGTTAAGAGTGAAATATACATAAAAGAATAACTATAAAAGAATAATTAAGTCCTAAATTTTATTTGCCTAAGGGACTAAGTATTTGTTCCAATTGGGTTAAATTATAAGAATTGAAAGAATTAAAATAATTAAAAGACTTAAATTTGTTTAATGGATCTTAAAAGAATTGCTAAAATTTATAAGAATGTAAATAGAGATAAAAATACTTGATGAAAATAAATACATGAAAACTCTTTGATTTTTTTTCAATAAAAGTATTTTTGAAAAAACAAACTTTTTGTCTTTTTTGGAAATAAAAGGTTGAAAAAAAAAGAGTTTTTGTTTTTTTTTTGTGTTTTTTTAAAAGTAAAATAAAATAAAAATTCCGTAAATAACTAAAACAAATGTGATGTGTGTGAAGGTGACATTCACAAAGCAAGACAAAAAAAAAACAAAAAACAAAAAAACTCAATACTCTTTTTCCTCTCTTCTTTTCTTTTTTTCTCTTTTCTTTTCTTTTTTTTTTCACTAATTTACAATTCATTGTTTTGAACCTAAATATTTGATTTACAATTACAGTTGTAGTTGGTCATGAACCTAAAACATATGAAATTCTCAATCTCATCGACACTAACATTTACCTAAAGCCACATACAAATAAAAAAAATGGCACTGTACACATAAAAGGAGTACATAGTAGACATGAGCAGTGCAACGTACAATCCAGATGCTGTGAGATAGCATTGACCAAGAAAAATAAAACAAAAAACAAAAAATAAAATAAATGAACCATAACAAAACTCAACACCGGCAGCATACCCAGAACATCAATCTATTTTCCAGTCCTGATTAACAAAGAAGTATTTAAATAAAACAAAACACACATGGGAGACCTCTTAAACAATGCAGCCGGAGCACATGACAGAGAGACAACAAATGGAATAAAAGATTCATTCACCTTTGACCCTAAATCAAACACAGATTATCTCCAACATTCAACGATGGCATTTTCCAACTATCAATGCAAACAACATCAGCACTGACGTAGTGCAAAAGCAAACTAAAAATATCCAAAAAAAAAAAAAAAAACACGACACACTCAACATTGATTTGTATGAAACTAGACTAAATGAAAACACCAGCACTGGTTTGCCCATTTTAAAACTGTTTCTTCTTCCTTTTTCCAGGCTATTATTATTGTTAAATCAACTCAAAACTCAAAAACAAACAAGCCACAAACTTGCACAAACTGAAACAAAACCCTGCAACGTTTTATATGTTGTATAAAGATGTTATATTCATCATCATTAGAGAGTGAAAACATATCAAAGAAACAAGGTGGCAGAAAGTATTTGATCAAAATACACAACAGAGAAATAAGAAACTAACAACCTGCTTATTCATTCATCAACCCGAATCCCATGCAAACAATACTTAAACACACCATCAAGACAAGCATTCACACAGACGACCAAATACATCATCAAGAACAAAACACAAACGGGAACAAAACAAAGAAAGAAACAGAACAAAGGACAAAACAAATAAGAGAACTAGGCAGCACCAACCCCGAACAGAATCCCAATCCTCTTGTTCACTTAAGTAGTATCCCGGGTTGCGTCCTTCGATTGCTTGGACCTGCGACGAGACAGTGGACAACGGCAAGCCCTAACCCTTCGCTCAAATCGTGGTGACACACTGATGGTGCTTTTGAGGCCTCTGCTTCGTGGTTGGGATCGTCGGCGTCTACTGGCTGGATCTGCTGCAGAGGCGGCTGGTGATTATGGTAGTGGCGGGTTAGCGTGGAAGCTTCGTGGGAGTAGTACGCGTTGGTGTGAGAGCTGAGGTGTGCGGTGGTTGAAGTCGCTCTCGTATGGTTGGTCTGGCAGCGCTGTGGAGGACTGAAGAGACGGCGGTTGGTGTCGTCAACCTTGGCCAGTTGGTGTGGCGACGCAGTATGATGATGGTAGGCTGCCGGTGAGACGGTTTCGGCTGGCCGGGGGACTTTCTTTAGAAGGAGAAGGTAAGGAAAATTGAGAGGATGTATTTAGGTTGGTAAATCGTGAGAGCCCCCTTTGCTTGATGGAGAAGATGAGTTTAATAGAGGGGAAGGAAGGTTAGGGTTTTGGGTTTGATTGAGGGAGAGAGAAAAGGAGGTAGGGGCATGGCGGTAGGCATGATGGCTGTCCGGCGTGGATGAGGAAGACGACGCAGCGTGGGAGAGAGAGAGAGAAGAAGACGCGCCGAGGAGATAAGGCGTGCGGTAGTGGGTGAGTTTTTTTTGTTTTGTTTTTATTTTTTTACTTTTGTTTTGCTTTTATTTTGTTTATTTTGTTTTGTTTTAATTGTTTTATTTCTAGCAAATCAGAAGGCGACACATGGGTGAGAGATGGGCTGGAAAAGAGAGGGTGGCGGCTAGGGTTTTTGACTTTTTCAACTCGGTAGCCGTTAACTGCGTTTTTAGGTTTTTGGATTGGGAAGGTAACTCGGGTTTCAAAAAAAAAAATTCAAGAAAATTATTTTTCAACTCGGGGCGTCCTGACAAGCAACCCCGTGTACTTTTTATTTTAAAATAATTTATTTTTTGCGCTAAGCCTGTATTGCGAGTTCCAAAATTACTTTATTACTGAATGTTTTTTTCAAAAATAAGATTTGCGAGCAAATATATACGTCAAAATTCTCAGAATGATGAGAGGATTAAGAAAATGAGGTTCCTAACTCGACCCGGAGTGTCGCTTTGAATATTGGCCGCTAGTTGACCCCCGTTAGCAGTCAAAATACGATTTTGACCATAACTTTTTCGTTTGACCTCGGATTTGAGCGCGGTCGAAGACGCCGATCCTGAAATTTAATTTTCTATCACTTGGGATAGAATTTTTAGCATTTGAAATCCTTTTTAAAGAAGTCGTTACAATTGTGCCTTTCAAATCAATGGTCACGTCTCTTTAATTATCTGTACAAAATGATTAACAAATAGAAAAGAAGTCTAAAGTGGCAAATGAACGTGTATGTCTAACCCGGACAAAATGGGGTCCAAAAACTGCCCCTCTTTGTACAATGTTTGTATACAATAGTGTGTAAAGATAAGAATGGAATCATTTTGGACGGGTAGGAGCACTTACCTAACTTACTTGATGTCAAAGTAAGGTAGAACGTCATTATTGGAAAGGAGGCTTTTAAGACCAATGAAAATTTAAGAAGGATCTAGGGCCAGAGGGAGTTGGAAAGGTTAACAAGTCAGAAATTTAAAAGGCATCTATGGTACCAAGAATTGAAAAGGCATCTAGGGCCGACATGAATTGAAGAGTAAAGGTGGGATAGGTGTAGGAGAATTGCTTGCGGACTTCCCAAACAAAGAAAACGAGAAGGATAAGTGCAGGGGAACCACCTGCGGACTTCCTTGAAATTGAAAAGAAAATGTGGGATAGGTGCAGGGGAACTGTTTGCGGACTTTCCAAAATTAAATTTAACAACTGAGGATAGGTATCGGAGAACTACTAGTGGACTTCCTGAAAGAATAAAATAGAAAAGGTGGGATAGGTGCAGGGGAACTATCTGCGGACTTCCCAGAAGTAAATTTGAAAACTGAGGATAGTTACCGGGGACCTGCTGGTGGACTTCCTGAAAGAATGAAAAAGAAAGGTGGGATAGGTGCAGGGGAACTGCCTGCGGACTTCCCAGAATTAAATTTAAAAACTGAGGATAGTTACCGGGAACCTGTCGGTGGACTTCCTTAAAAGATGAAAAAGAAAGATGGGATAGGGATGACCTCTAAGGTTGAGGGGCTGAAATGGCATCAAGGGCTTGGAAAGAAATCGATGATTGCTAATGAAATTTACTAAAGACTCAATAGGGGCTCCCTCTACGAGTTTACTCAATGAGATCGCTCTACGAGGTTACCTGAAAAAAAATGAGATGCTTATTTGATTGTCACAGAGGCTTCTAGGGCTTGAGAAATCACAACAAATAACTTTCATGGTTGAACAACGAGAGCCTTTAGGGCTTATTTTTTTTGGGGAAGCTTGTTGAGGATGATCTCTTGGGATCTTCAGTGGTGAGAACATTCCTGAAATAGAAGAAAATGATGAAGGTATGCAAGTGATGCATGGAATGTAATGAGATGCATGTCTAGGATGCAAGATGCATTTTACATTAAAAGGGGGCTTAAACTGCTAGGGGATTGGCACTGCTGGAATTTAACTGGACTTGCTGGGGAATAGAATTCAGATCTTATCTGGAAAACTCTTTAGTTGAGGGTGCTTCAGCTACTGGGGGTTTGCTTGCTTTCTCCAGAATCGTAGAACACTCAATAAAACTCTTTTTAATTGAATTGAACCTTGCTAGGAGGTCATTATATTCTTGGATGTTGGTTTTAGCCTTGGTTGGGGAGTAGTTTCATTCAGTAGGGAACCTTTTCTTGCTTGGTCAGGGCATTCATGCTGAGTGACACCCTGGGTAACTCAGTTGAGGCATAAGCATTTTATTGAAAGTAACGCACACAAAGCAGTTGAATTTAAAAGTAAAATTTATTGAAAACGATTTTTGAAACTTGATTATGCAATGTAGAATCACCACTTGTTTTCTCGCCTGAGAGAGGCAAAAGCTTTTGAAAGGAAGCCTTCCAAAGTTTTTGAACTAAATAGGTGTAGCCTTCAGCTTGGCCTTGCATGGATTTGAGGATTTGGGCTGAGCTAACATATATGGAAAATTTTATCTGACACTTTGGATCTAAGTACCCAGAGGCTAGGTTGGAGAGAGTGCCTGATTGTTTGAATCTTGAGGCTTAGGGACTTGATTGGAGATTCTAGATGCTTGTTTGGTAATCTTGGACTCTTGATGCTCTAGAGCTCAAATGGAGAGAATATTGGAATGATTTTGGACCTTAATTGACGTTCATGGGTTCAGTTGTAGAAGACGCTTGCAGATCTTGGGATTGTTGTGTAGAGGTTTGATTGAAGGGATACCTGAGTGTTTTAAGTCTTGATGCTCAGAAAATCAATGGAGAAGATATTGACTGATCTTGGGTCTTGAGTGCTTGATTTTCCTTTATTGGCTTTGAATTTTGCTCTTAGTGCCCTTTCGGGTTTTCACTAAGCCCGCCTTATTTTCTGCTTGTTCCTTCTGCCTTGTAGTTGGCTTTGTATTTTACCCTTGATGCCCCTTACTGGTTTCTATCAAGTCCGCCTTGAATATTCGACTTGTTCCTTTTTGAGCATGTGAGAAATAATTTTAATCATTTAATTCGAGAGGACTTTATTAGGACCATAATGTAGGCTCGGGTTATTGGGTTTAACAAGAAAGGATATAAAGTGGCTCAAACCTATTCTAGGCTAGATTTAATCCATAGTCCAGACTATACTTTACAAAACTACTAAATGCCCCAATGCCGTACTTTTCAAAACTATCCCAATACGGGATCTTGCTACAAAATGTTTCTTTTCTTCTTTTTGCCCCAATTGTGGGGTATACCTTTATGAGGGGTCTTAAAAACTGCCCCAACATGAGGGTAATGTTTTTTTTCTTTTCTTTTGCACTTTTTTTTTTTACAAAAACTTCCCCCATTGTGGGGTATGTATCTATGAGGGGTCTTAAAGTCTGCCCCAGTATAAGAGTTTGATAACTGCAATATTTGTCATTAAATTTGCATGTAATTTCCTGGACTTTAATTGAATATTTTGTTGAATTAATGCATTTTTATAATAGTTTTCTCCAATTTCAATTATTTACTTGTTTTATTCATTTTTTATAGATTTAATATTAATTTTGATGGTTTTTAATATTAAATTAATTATTTTAATATTAATTCTCTTGGGCTTAATTGATTATTTTATTTACTTTTATTTTTTTATTTTAATATTTTGTGTTTTATTTATTTATTTATTTATTTATTATTGTTATTATTATTATTTTATTGTTTGCTTGTTGCGTAAGTAGGTTTGAGAAATTGGAAAGCGTTAATGATGATATGTCTTGGCGTGAAAGAAAAGAAAAAGAAATTGGAAAGAAGAGCAACTACTTGATGTGCAAGGGAAGAAAAGGAAATCGTTGGGCTTATATATAATTCATCACACCTCCACCATCCCATAAAAAAAACGCAGCCTCCATCAACCTTCCGTCTCTCCATCACGCAGCCCATCTCCACCACACTACTACGTCCAGGATCTTCTATCACGATCCCTCCAACGCCCATCATCTCTTCACGACGCTTAGCAGTTAGCAGACAAAAGAGATATAAGCAGAAATTGAAAAGAGATAAGACACCGAGCGTTGAAGATTCGGATCGAGTTCAAGACTGGATATTTAATTCTCTGCGGCCTATTTTTCTTAATTGCTTTAATTCTCGTGTTCTAATTTTTCCAAACAGATTTGTGATTTTTCGACCCATGGAGGGGTAAGTATTTTGTAATCGGTTTAGCGCAACACTTTGGATGCTTGTTTTGAATCCATGTTTTAATATTTAATTTGGTATTTTATGTGCTATGATTTAATTCTCTATCTCTTTGATTTGTTGATTTAATATCTCGGTTGAGTGTTAATTTAACAATTCATTGTGCGTTATTATTCTATTTGAGTGGGAAGATTTGTTTCGTAGGGAACAGGCAGGTCTTTCGAGAATTAATTCATAATTATTCTGGTTGGAATAAATTCATAATTTGATTGTATTCATGGTGTCTTGATGCATTTGAATTATGGGGCCATAATTTATCTAATTAATCTTTTGGGATAGTGATAAACAAAGATTCGGGTGTGAAGTTAAACCGGTTACATCTTTAATTAATTGATTTTCTCAGCTTATTACTTTTCTTAGTTAAAAATCTTGCTTTAATTAGTTTTCATTCAATCAAAAAATCCCCCAATTTTCCATTTATTCTTTTTCATTAGTTTTTGTTTAACAAGTAATTAAATAAGTTGAATTAAATTTTATAAGTCCTCCTAGAGAGAACGATCTAGGTTAAGCCACTAGCTATACTTAGTTTAAATTTTATTTGAAGTGCGTGTGCGACAAACGCTCTTTTCAAATTGGCGCCGTTGCCGGGGAGGCATTAAATTTGATTCAATTTATTTTCTTGCTTGTTTTATTATTTGTTTTGATTTTTATTTATTTATTATTTTGTTTGGACTTACCTGGTATTTTCTTGTCTCTGTTTTTTGCAGGTTTCCTTTTTATTTTATTTATTTATTTTATTTAAAAAAAAAACAAAAAAAAAAGTTTCCATTTTTCTACAGTTTCCTTTTTTTGCAGGTTTTCTTTTCTAACAAGTTTCCTGTTTTGTTTTATTTTCTTTTTTTTTTCATATTTTTATTTTTTGCAGGTTTTTCTTTTTCTTTTATTTTATTTTCTCTTCTCTTCCTCTTAATTTCTTTTTTTTTTTTTTTTGCAGTTTTATGACACGATCCACTTCAGGGGAACTACTAGATTTGGATCCAGAGGTTGAGCGAAACTTGAGGACTCGTCTTCGACACACTCAAGTCAAGGAAGAAAGCCCCTCACCAACAATGGCAGGGCCAAACGGAGAGTACAATCGCACCATCCGAGAGTTGGCAGACACGGACATCAACTATCAACCGACGTGTATTGCCTACCCAAAGATTGGAGACCGACTTCGAGCTCGATCTCTGGTCTAATACATCTTCTTCCCAAGTTCCATGGGCTATCCTGGAGAAGACCCACACAAGCATCTTAAAGAGTTCAATGTTGTCGCTCAACCATGAAGCCCCGCAATGTCCCAGAAGATCGGATCAAGTTGAGAGCTTTTCCATTCTCACTTGATGGAGTCGCAAAAGACTCGGTTGTATTACTTGCAACCAGGAAGATGTCACATGTTGGAACGAGTGAAGAAATTGTTCTTGAATCGTTTCTTCCCAAAGATCAAGGACCACGGCGATCCCGAAGGAGATCTCAGGCATCAAACAGGGACATAGCGAGACGATGTACGAGTATTGGGAGCGCTTCAAGAAGTCGGTTGCTAGTTGTCCACATCACCAAATTAACGACCAACTCCTCATCCAGGATTTCTACGAGGGTCTTACATCTATGGAGAGGAGCATGGTGGATGCGACTGCAGGAGGAGCCCTCGTTGATAAAACACCAGTGGATGCAAGAGCTCTCATTGACAAGATGGCACGGAATACGCAGCAATTTGGAGATCGAGCGTTGCCTACACAACAGGAGTCCACCATGTGAGCCCCAACACACGGCCCTAGTCTTGAGGCGCACAAGCTTGATGAGATCTCTACTATGATAAGGCAGATGGCCTTAGCCTTACCAGCCCTCGCTAGTCCTGCAAAAGTTTGTGGAATCGCACCGCCATCGATCACCCTACCGATGCATGTCCACAACTCCAGGAAACAAGAGTGCAATGGCATCTTTCCAGGTCGCCCATATGAGCAAAGCAGCAGCAGCGTCCCCCTCGCAGTAAATATGATCCATTCTCACGTACATATAATCCAGGGTGGAGAGATCATCCCAATCTTCGCTATGGGACAGGGGCAACCTCAGAGGCCTCCATATCCTCAGAATTTTCGGAAGAGGCCCGAGGGGCCAACATCGAATGGTCAACAAGAAGCCTATCCTCAACAAAAGCCGAACTAGATAACTTTAATCTCCTTCAGCGATTGTGCTCAACCAACAAAATGAGTTAAGGAACTCAAGATGCAAATAAGTCGATGGCCACCGCTGTACATGAGATCACTAGTCATCGCCAGAACACACTCCCCTCTCGTACTACTCCCAATCCTAAGGGGAATGTCGGTTCTATCACTTTGAGGAGTGGCAAGCAACCGGAGATCCACAGTTCCATCTACTCCACCAGGATTTGCACCACTAACCAAGGGGCCACCCCCTACCTCAACCACCGAGGAACCAGAGATCAAGGAAAAGAGTCAAAGAAGGAGAAGGAGACCACCTCTCGACCTCTTCCATTCCCATATAAGGCTATTCAAAACAAGAAGATGACAGATGAGGCAATTCAAAGGGAGGTTCTGGATATATTTAAAAGGGTGGAGATCAACATTCCACTCTTGAGGCCATCAAGCAAATTCCTCGATTTGCTAAATTCTTGAAGGAACTATGTATCAACAGAGAAGAAGCCTAAAGGGAGTTGAAAGGGTCAACCTTGGGAGAATAGTCTCAAGCACTCATCACACATTCTCCTCCCATGCCTCCGAAGTGTGAAGACCCTGGCACCTTCACTATTCCATGTACCATTGGGACACTTCACTTTTCCGATGCTTTGTGTGACTTGGGCACCTCTATCAATGTCATGCCATATTCTGTCTACTCCTCTCTTCACATTGGGGAGCTTAAGCCAACACGGGTGGTAGTCCAATTGGCTAATAGATCCACAGCTTGGACCAATAGGCGTTCTTGAGGATGTTCTAGTTAGAGTGAGAGATGCCATCTTTCCCGCTGATTTCTATGTTCTCAACATGGAGGAGGACTTGGCGAACTCACATGCCCCTATCATTCTTGGCAGGCCATTCCTCAAAACTGCCAAGACCATCATTGATGTTTACCAAGGTACGCTTTCTATGGAGTTTGGTGATGAAATTATTAAATTTAATATTTTAGACTCCATGAAGCATCCTTCTCGAGCATAGTGTCTTATTCCTCTCACACACCGAACCACCATATGAGATTGATTATGACCTTGATTTCGTTGATGTGAATGATTTTGATGATGAGGTGGATAATGTTAATGGATTGAATGCTTTGTTTTCTCGATGATGTTGCACATGTTCACTCTATTTCTTCTTGTGCACAAATTTCTACACCTAGCATGCTTCCTTCCATAAAACACCCACCTACACTTGAGTTGAAACCTTTGCCTAATAATTTGAAATATGCATATTTGATGAATGGAGATAGATTGCCTGTTATCATTGCTAGTAATCTCTACCAGACCAAGAGACCAAACTGCGGCTCTCTTGAGGGACAATATTAAGGCAATAGGTTGGACATTAGTGATATTCCTGGACTTAGCCCATCCACTTGCATGCATAGGATTTTCTTAGAAGATGGTGCTAAACCAGGAGGCAGCCCCAAAGGAGGCTAAACCCCACTTTGCTAGAAGTTGTTAAGAAAGAGGTAGAAAAATTATTTGCACTTGGCATTATTTATCCTATCTCCGATTCTCGAGTGGGTTAGTCCTCGTCCAAGTGGTACCCAAAAAGACCGGGTTCATGTGGTGAAAAATGAGAGGGATGAATTGGTTCCTATGCGAGTCCGGAATAGCCAGCAGTATGCATTGATTATAGGAGACTTAACGGTGTCACTCGCAAGGACCACTTCCCACTTCCCTTCATTGACCAAATGTTAGAAAGACCGGCAGTAGGACACATTATTGCTTCTTGGATGGTTTTTCTGGTTATTTTCAGGTTCCCATTGCTCCAGAGGACCAAGAGAAGACTACATTCACTTGCCCATTTGGTACTTTTGCATATAGAAGGATGCCATTCGGTCTTTGTAATGCTCCTGGTACTTTCCAAAGATGCATGATGAGTATATTTTCCGATTTTCTTGAGAATTGCATGGAAGTATTTATGGATGATTTTACATGTTTATGGCTCCTCATTTGATGAATGTCTCTCTAGCCTAGGTAATGTTTTGCGTCGTTGCATTGATAAAAACCTTGTGCTTAATTTTGAAAAATGTCATTTCATGGTTGAAAAAGGCATAGTTCTAGGACATGTAATTTCCAAGCATGGTATGGAGGTAGATAAATCCAAAATTGATCTTATTACATCTTTACCCTATCCTACTTGTGTTCGAGATGTTTGTTCTTTTCTAGGACATGCAGGTTTTTACAAAGCGCTTCATCAGGGACTTCAAAGAAGTTGCGCACCCATTGTCGCAATTGTTGCAAAAAGAGAAATCTTTTGTTTTTGATGATTCTTGCGGTTAGCTTTTGATGAGTTAAGAAGCACTGAGCCACCCCGCCGATCATTCAACCACCAAAGTGGGACCATCCATTTGAGCTTATGTGTGATGCTTCCAATTTTGTCGTGGGAGTTGTTCTTTCACAAAGAGTGGATGGAGTTCCACATGTCGTTGCCTATGCCTCGAGGACCTTAGATGCACTCAATGCCATTACACCACTACCGAGAAGGAGTTCCTTGCAAATCATCTTTGCCTTAGATAAATTTCGTTCCTATCTCTTGGGATCGAAAGTTGTTGTCTTTTCCGATCACGCGGCCCTAAGGTACCTATTGAAGAAGCCGATGCCAAGCCACGACTTATTCGATGGATGTTGCTTCTTCAAGAGTTCGACATGTAGATCGGGAGACAAGAAGGGGTCCGAAAATCTAGTTGCCGATCACATGAGCCGACTTCCCCACCTTTCGGAGGACATCACTTCCTTGGGGTTGAGAGACACCTTTCCGGATGAGCACTTATATGCGCCTCTTCTACCCTCCCATGGTATGTTGATTTGGTGAACTACTTGGTGGCTTCTAAAATTCCCGATCATTATAGGAAGCACCAAGTAACTAAGTTAAGAGTGAAGCGAGGCACTATTTTTGGGACGATCCCTATCTTTGGCGGATTGGCAGTGATCGGATTATTCGACGATGTGTCCCCACCATGAGATCCCATCCATTTTGAAATTCTCGCCACACACTTGCTTGTGGAGGACACTTTGGTTCACAGCCACGCTAGGAAGGTATTGGACTCTGGTATGTATTGGCCCACTTTGTTTCATGATGCTTATGAGTTTTGTAAAGCATGTGATCGTTGCCAACATACTGGTAATATATCTAGGAAGCATGAGATGCCTCAACAGCCTATGATATTTTGTGAACTTTTTGATGTTTGGGGTATTGATTTCATGGGTCCTTTTCCTAGTTCTTTTGGTTATTTGTATATATTGGTTGCTGTGGATTATGTGAGTAAGTGGGTGGAGGCGAAAGCCACGAGGACTGACGATTCAAAAGTTGTTGTGGATTTTGTGAAAACTAACATCTTTTGTAGGTTTGGCATTCCTAAAGCTATCATTAGCGATCAAGGGACTCACTTTTGCAACAGGCACTTTCGAGCACTACTTCAGAAGTATGGGGTGACACATAAAACATCGACACCATACCATCCCCAAACCAATGGCCAAGCGGAGGTGTCCAATCGGGAGTTAAGCAAATATTGGAGAAGACTGCTCACCCAATAGGAAGGATTGGAGCCGGCGCCTTGATGATGCACTTTGGGCCTATCGAACAAAGATACAAGACTCCCATTGGCATGTCCCCATTTCGATTAGTTTATGGGAAGTCTTGCCATCTTCCCGTGGAGGTGGAGCATAGAGCATACCGGGCGGTCAAAGCTTGCAATCCGGACTTAGCCCAAGCAGGGGAGCACAGAAACTTCAACTTCAGGGAGCTTGAGGAGCTTCGTTTGGATTCTTATGATAATGCAAGGCTCTACAAGGAAAAGTCCAAGGCTGCCCATGACAAGATAATTCACAAGAGGGAATTCGAAGAAGGCGAGCGTGTTCTTCTTTATACTTCAAGATTGAAGCTTATGCCTGGTAAGCTGAGGACGAGATGGACTGGCCCCTATACTGTAGTTCGTGTCTTTCCATATGGTGCAGTGGAGATCATTCAGGAAGAATCAGGACATAACTTCACGGTCAACGGACATCGGCTCAAGCACTTCTATGGGGGTTATCCTCTACCTGCGTTGGATTCTATCCAACCGCACGACCTTGTCATTCTTTGAGCCCATCAGGTTGTTTCTTTCCTTCTCATTTATTGTTCATTGTTCATTTTTAAAATTGCATTTCATGTCCATAGCTTCTATTTTTGGATTACATTGAGGACAATGCAACATTTAAGTGTGGGGGAGGGAACACATAGTTTAGTTTAGTTAAACATTTTTTTAGTGTGTTTTTCTTTAGTTTTTTTTATTGCTATTATATATATATATTTTTTCTTTTTCTTAGTTTGTTTATTCATTTTTTTTTAATTCAAAAAAAAAAACCAAAAATATTTTCTTTTGTTTTTGTATGCTTTATTTTTATAGGCTGCATGTTTTTAGTCTTGAACTTGATTGACACTTGAATTTTTGGTAAATCCTTGAGCACTAATGATTAGTTCCATTTGAGTTTATTTGATTATGCAATATTTGAATAATGACTGAGAATCTTGAATAGTTAGAGTTAAGTTGTCTAGTATGGATATATATTTTGCACAACTGAAATTTTGATGCTTTAATATTTGATTAATTCATCTTGAATTTTATGCCTTAATTGGAAAGTGCAAACATGTGAGAATCATGATTTTAGCTAATTTTGAGTTATGCTTGGACTTTAATTCAACGAGTTGTGAAATACTGCTTATATCATTACATTTTATTCATGCCAATACTTGAGTTTTTCTTGCATTTGGGTTTTATATGAGCTAAGCTTGTGGATGTAAAAGTGAGATATTTAAAAATAGAGAGTGAATAATCCATCAAGGGAGAGCATAAAATGCAACCTTGTAAGGTTATTAATTAAAAAAAAGAGCGTTATTGAAAAAGGTTAGCCGACTTGCAAAGTATGCTATATCACTTGGCACTTATCCTGAAGGGCTTTTAAACCTGGTACCCTAAGATCCGCCATAATCTGGGAGCTGCCGGATGGTTCCGCTACATGGGTGGTATAGATGGTTATTGTTAAGTGAGTTTGGCTGCCTATTTAAAAAAAGAAAGAAAAAAAAATTAAAAAAGTGATTGGCCAATCCATTGCATATATCTTGTTTAGCTCCGGAATCTTCACCCACTTGTTTCACTCAAGTATGTGTATGAATGATGGCATGATATTTGGAGTATGGAATAACTATGGTTAACTTTTGAGTATGCTTAATCTTAGCCACTATTGATAATTGCATATTTGTGTGACTTGATTAAGTGTCATGAATGAGAGATGGGTTGAAAGAATAAAAAGTCAATGAATTTTGAGCTCACACACACATCTATACTAGAACTCAATTCGTGATATTCAAGTTGTTCTCTTTGTATATTTGAATTTGAATGATTTGATAATCTTTGCTTGGTGCTTAATCTTAGTATTTGTTCGAGGACGACCAAAGTTCAAGTGTGGGGGAATTTGATAACTGCAATATTTGTCATTAAATTTGCATGTAATTTCTGGACTTTAATTGAATATTTTGTTGAATTAATGCATTTTTATAATAGTTTTCTCCAATTTCAATTATTTACTGTTTTATTCATTTTTTATAGATTTAATATTAATTTTGATGGTTTTTAATATTAAATTAATTATTTTAATATTAATTCTCTGGGCTTAATTGATTATTTTATTTACTTTTATTTTTTATTTTAATATTTTGTGTTTTATTTATTTATTTATTTATTATTGTTATTATTATTATTTTATTGTTTGCTTGTTGCGTAAGTAGGTTTGAGAAATTGGAAAGCGTTAATGATGATATGTCTTGGCGTGAAAGAAAAGAAAAAGAAATTGGAAAGAAGAGCGAATACTTGATGTGCAAGCGAGAAGAAAAAGGAAATCGTTGGGCTTATATATAATTCATCACACCTCCACCATCCCATAAAAAAAAAACGCAGCCTCCATCAACCTTCCGTCTCTCCATCACGCAGGCCCATCTCCACCACACTACTACGTCCAAAGCATCTTCTATCACGATCCCTCCAACGCCCATCATCTCTTCACGACGCTTAGCGCAGCAGCTTTTGCAACAGAGATATATAGCGAAAATTGAAAAGAGATAGTACACCGAGCGTTGAAGATTCGGATCGAGTTCAAGACCGGATATTTAATTCTCTGCAGCCTATTTTTCTTAATTCTGCTTTTAATTCTCGTTGTTCTAATTTTTCCAAACAGATTTGTGATTTTTCGACCCATGGAGGGGTAAGTATTTTGTAATCGGTTTAGCGAAACACTTTGGATGCTTGTTTTGAATCCATGTTTTAATATTTAATTTGGTATTTTATGTGCTATGATTTAATTCTCTATCTCTTTGATTTGTTGATTTAATATCTCGGTTGAGTGTTAATTTAACAATTCATTGTGCTATTATTATTCTATTTGAGTGGGAAGATTTGTTTCGTAGGAACGGGGCGATTTTCGAGAATTAATTCATAATTATTCCTGGTTGGAATAAATTCATAATTTGATTGTATTCATGGTGTCTTGATGCATTTGAATTATGGGGCCATAATTTATCTAATTAATCTTTTGGGATAGTGATAAACAAAGATTCGGTGTGAAGTTAAACCGGTTACATCTTTAATTAATTGATTTTCTCAGTTATTACTTTTCTTAGTTAAAAATCTTGCTTTAATTAGTTTTCATTCAATCAAAAAATCCCCCAATTTTCCATTTATTCTTTTTCATTAGTTTTTGTTTAACAAGTAATTAAATAAGTTGAATTAAATTTTATAAGTCCTCCTAGTGAGAACGATCTAGGTTAAGCCACTAGCTATACTTAGTTTAAATTTTATTTGAAGTGCGTGTGCGACAAACGCCCTTTTCATAGTTATTTTACAAAATTGTCCCTAAAGATGGGGCCTTGACACTTATATAGATTTCCCCAATGTGGGGTGAACTACTGGATCAGGTTATTTGAAAGAAATATACTCCGCTCAAAAAGGGTAGCGATGGTAATATTATGAGGAAAGAAAAGACGGCCTCTCTTCATTTTAAACGATCAAAACTTGTCTCAAAATACTCAAAACAAGAAATGACTTATCTTCCAGGGGGGAAAGAAACCTTCGTGTCAAATGCCCCTGTTTGAAATGGATGTTGCTTCTCTTGAGTCCGGTCCCTTGATTTCAATGGTAATTGCTCCTTGATTGTCCTTTTGACTTTAGCTAAACTTAAATAGCCCAGATTCTTTGTTCGGTATGCCCTGTTGGGCTTATTACCCATGCCAAGAGAGTAAACAAATAGTAATAGACATTGCATACAAAATGTGGGTAAAACAACTTAGTTTAAAAGACAGGTTTGATTATTTTTCACAAATGCTAAACAAAGGAACAAAGTTCTAGAATTTCAAATCGTATGCAGAATGTAAAACAAGATTGACAAAACCAAACACAAGAAAAAAGTTCTAAACTCCCACAGAGTTTCCCAAGGTGAAACAAAGCTTGCTCCTCTTCTTTATTCCAATGGCTCTCACGTTCACGTTTACTAGTTGGAATGTTCCTGGCAATGGATTTGAGTTGACATTTGGTGTACTAGCTTGCTTTTAGAAATCCAACCATTTGGAATTGAGCAGATGTTAGACCTTTCTCTTGAAGGCAATGCAACCCTCAATGTTGTGACCAACTCCGTTATCGTGATAGGCGCAACGGGCATCTGCTTTGTACCATGCCGGGTAAGGTTGCTTCACTTCTCCCATAGGTATAGAGCTCACCATACCCGCTTTCAAAAGCTAGGGATATAACTCAGTGTAGGTTATGGGAATTAGGTCAAATTCTAGCTTAGTCTTGTTGGAAGCTTGATTTGGCTTAGCGGATGTCTGCTGGGGCACTAGTTGCACAGTCGGAGGTGGGACTGGTGGAAGAGGGCTAGGGGCTCCTCTTGGTGGTTGATATGTTTGGAATTGAGGTACCGGGGCTGCATAGGCTGCAAACGGAGGTGACCCCATATAGAACCCAGTGTAGGAAAATAACCTAGGTATGCCCCAAAATTTCCTTGAGGAATGGGAGGATTCGCCAAACTAATTGAGTGTCGCCTTCCTTTTTCTTTCCTCCCAGGGAGACTTCTTTGGTGGATCAGGTGTATCTCCATGAAGTTTCCCTTGTTTAATACCATCTTCCATGCGTTCCCCGGAAGCCACTAGATTTGCAAAGTTGCTTGACACATTGCCAATTAGCTTCTCATAGTAGACCCCTTTTAGAGTCCTTATGAACATTGTGGTCAACTTTTTTTCGACTCAATGGGGGTTGGACTTCCATAGTCGCTTCCCTCCACCTTCTAGCATAGATTTTAAAGTTTTCATTAGCCCCTTTTTCAAAAGCCAGCCGGTTAACTGTCGAGTTCCAACTCGTGACATGCTTGTACTCCGTTAGGAATGCAGTTGCAAGGTCTCTCCAGGTCCCGATATGACGCCCCTCCAACCGAATATACCATCGGAGTGGTGCCCATCGGACTCTCTTGGAAGCAAGTGGATTAGGAGTTTATCATCACGGCGTGGGCAACCATCTTCCTACAAAGACATAGTGATATGTGTCCTAGGGCATTGAGATCCATTAAACTTTTCGAATTCCGGAACCTTGAATTTCGGTGGTAGAATAACTCCAGGGACTAAGCACAAGTCTTGAGGACTGATCATTCCATGGGTTTCTGTTCCTTCCACAGCTTTTAGTCTCTCTTCCAATCGCTTAATTGCCAGGGACTGGTCATCTTCTTTATGTATTGGAGTCTCCATCGGTTCAACAACATTCAATGGACTTGGTTGAACAAATGGCATATGGTTTGATGGTCCAGGATTCACATTGGTTGGAACAGATACTTGAGGCGGCGTTGGCATGAAATTTTGGGATAGTGGTGCTTTTTGGGCTGCCCGAGAGGGAGTTAGTGTCTACCTTAATAAACCCCTGTCTTTTTCGGTTTCCATCTTGGTCAACATTTCCATCATGGCTCTCATCCGATTCTAGAAGTTCTTGTTGACCTTGCCCCGGACTAGTAAAACGACTTTCAGCTTTGGTCCGCCATTGAGGTGATTGCTTGTTGACGCCAGGATCTCAAGTTGTATTGGTGCGCAATGTTGACTTCTAAAAAAGTGAAATGTGATAAGCTCCCTTTTATTATGTTTCATTTTTTTTCATTTTTTCATTTTTTATGTCAAGGCATGCATGAATGTAAGGATGTGCATGAGAGTTTTAAGAACCTACCCTTCTTAGAGTGATACATGAAACATGTTATGAGTCCTAAAGGTTTGTATTATTTACATGATTTTCTCCTTTTTTGTCACTCTTTTTTTGTCTTTCTTCTTTTTTGGGTATGAAATGCATGAACACATCCGAATTAATGAAGACTAGTCTCAACTATCTCTAAACTAAGTAATGAATGCTTGACTGTACACTAAAATTTATGTTTGGTATTTGTCCTAAGACTATATGAACAATTGTATAAATGAAGGTCAGATTAAAAGAATAACGATATACAAGATAAGGTTAAAAGAAAAAAACATTAATATTTATACAATGAAGACAAGGTAAGTAAAAAAAACAATAATGTACAATAATATTCAATATGAACATTTGCATAACTCAAAATAAGGTTAGTAAGAAGAATAATAATATAGAAAAAATATGAACAATAACAATAAGAATACTTAGAAAACAAGATATAGCAAGATAGATAAGAATAAAATAATATGGTCTAATATGAATTTACTCGGAGTGTATAATGACATGGACTCCAATTTCCTATTCTTCAAAAGGAAGGTTAAAATGAACAAACAATATGTGGGTCAATATCCCTAATGGACTTTTACTGCTAAACTTATCTTATTCATTGGTTCCCAAGCTATCTCAATAGAGGGCTCCGTACACTATGAGATTTACCAGAGGGGGGCCTTAGAAGGACGAGCCTTAAAAGGACCTCTAGCTTGAGTGAGGAGTCCGGGGTCCCTTTCATGGATAATGATCAACGCGTAAGGCACCCTAATAAACCTCGCTAACCTAAATTGTGATAAAAACCCAGGTATATGGTTTATGCATGAATGCAACAATTAGGAAAGCGATAAAACACGACTATCATAAAGCATTAAAGCATGTAAATCAAAACTATCATGGAACGACGATTAAGCGTAGTAAATAAATCAATTAAAAAAGAATAAATAAAGAATGAAAGAATTAAAACAATTTAAAACAAAAACAAACAAAAAAAAGGCTCCTAATCCTAATCCTAGGCCTAACTTTCTAAATTCCCCGAGAGAGTCACAATTGTCATCACTAGATTTCGTGCCGGGGGACCCTTTGGGGATGCGGTTCTCCACCCTTCACCCGAATAGTGATGAAAAAGAATACAAAGTCGCTACCAACTGTTTTTAGGGTGCAATTGGTCACCAAAAAAAATGTCTACGTTGCGAGTTAGGTTCGGGAGTTTATTACATGCGAAGAAGGATTAGCACTCCTGATGCTCTTTTAGGTACCTATCTTAGGAGGAGGAGGTTTTTAATTTGTTTTCACTTTTTTTGTTTTAATTTTCACTATCTAAACTAAGTTTGCTTTTATTTTTTTAAAGACTAACAATTCCAACTCTTTTCTAAATTACTTGTTAAGGTTAATATTAAGTTCAATTATCCTAAAAAGAATCGTAAAGAGTGAAATATACATAAAAGAATAACTATAAAGGAATAATTAAGTCCTAAATTTTATTTGCCTAAGGGACTAAGTATTTGTTCCAATTGGGTTAAATTATAAGAATTGAAAAAATTAAAATAATTAAAAGACTTAAATTTGTTTAATGGATCTTAAAAGAATTGCTAAAATTTATAAGAATGTAAATAGAGATAAAAATACTTGATGAAAATAAATACATGAAAACTCTTTGATTTTTTTTCAATAAAAGTATTTTTGAGAAAACAATCTTTTTGTCTTTTTTGGAAATGAAAGGTTGAAAAAAAAAGAGTTTTTGTTTTTTTTTGTTTTTGTGTTTTTTTAAAAGTAAAATAAAAAAATGCGTAAATAACTAAAACAAATGTGATGTGTGTGAAGGTGACATTCACAAAGCAAGAAAAAAAAACAAAAAACAAAAAAACTCTGTACTCTTTTTCCTCTCTTCTTTTCTTTTTTTCTCTTTTCTTTTCTTTTTTTCTCTTCTTCACTCCTGTTTTGACTAAATATTTGATTTACAATTACAACAGTGTTTGGTCATGAACCTACATATGAAATTCTCAATCGCCACACTAACATTTACCTAAAGCCACATACAAATAAAAAAAATGGCACTGTACA
The DNA here is from genome assembly GCA_023512835.1 of Taxillus chinensis. Lineage (NCBI taxonomy): Eukaryota > Viridiplantae > Streptophyta > Magnoliopsida > Santalales > Loranthaceae > Taxillus > Taxillus chinensis. Next base: position 23,367,683 of record CM042085.1, on the reverse strand, counting down.
CATAAAAGGAGTACATAGTAGACATGAGCAGTGCAACGTACAATCCAGATGCTGTGAGATAGCATTGACCAAGAAAAATAAAACAAAAAACAAAAAATAAAATAAATGACTTGCACACCAAAACAAACCGTGAACTATACCATAACAAAACTCAACACCGGCAAAGATACCCCAACATCAATCTATTTTCCAGTCCCGATTAACAAAGAAGCATTTAAATAAAATAGAACACACATGGGAGACCTCTTAAACAATGCAAATGGAGCACATAATAGAGACAACAAATAGAATAAAAGATTCATTCACCTTTGACCCTAAATCAAACACAGATTATCTCCAACATTCAACGATGGCATTTTCCGACTATCAATGCAGACAACATCAACACCGACGTAGTGCAAAAGCAAACTAAAAACATCCAAAAAAAAAGCAGAGCACGACACACTCAACATTGATTTGTATGAAACTAGACTAAATGAAAACACCAACAACTGGTTTGCCCATTTTAAAACTATTTCTTCTTCCTTTTTCCAGGCTATTATTATTGTTAAATCAACTCAAAACTCAAAAACAAACAAGCCACAAACTGAAACAAACCAAACAAAACCCTGCAACGTTTTATATGTTGTATAAAGATGTTATATTCATCATCATAGAGAGCGAAACCAGATCAAAGAAACAATGTGGCAAAAAGTATTTGATCAAAACGCACAACAGAGAAATAAGAAACTAACAACTTGCTTATTCATTCATCAACCCGAATCCCATGCAAACATTACTTAAACACACCATCAAGACAAGCATTCACACAGATGACCAAATACATCATCAAGAATAGAACACAAACGGGAACAAAACAAAGAAAGAAACAGAACATAGGACAAAACAAATAAGGGAACTAGGCAGACCAACCCCGGCAAGAATCCCAATCCTCTTGTTCACCTAAGTAGCATCCCGGGTCGCGTCCTTCGATTGCTTGGACCTGCGACGAGACAGCGGACGGCGGCAGGCCCTAACCCTTTGCTCAGATCGTGGTGACGCATCGATGGTGCTTTTGAGGCCTCGCCGTGGTTGGGATCGTCGGCGTCGATCGGCTGGATCTGCAGAGAGGCAACCAGGTGATTATGGTAGCGGCGGGTTGGCATGGAAGCTTCGTGGGAGTAGTACGTGTTGGTGTGAGAGCTAAGGTGTGCGGTGGTTGAAGTCACTCCTATCAGGTTGGTCTAGCGGCGCTGTGGAGGACTGAAGAGACGGCGGTTGGTGTCGTCAACCTTGGCCGTCGTTGTGGCGTGCGGTGGGTCGTTGTGGCGACGCAATGGGTCGGCGTTGAGGGGCTCCTGTGTTAGAAGGACAGATCATGGACGGTGTGATTTCTTGTTGGGGTTTGGATTGGAGATGATGATGGGTGATGACGAAGAAGGTATGATGATGGTAGGCTACCGGTGAGACGGTTCCGGCCGGCCGGGTACTCTCTTTAGAAGGAGAAGGTAAGGAAAATTGAGAGGATGTATTTAGGTTGGTAAATCGGGAGAGCCCCCCTTTGCTTGATGAAGAAGATGAGTTTAATAGAAGGGAAGGAAGGTTAGGGTTTTGGGTTTGATTGAGGGAGAGAGAAAAGGAGGTAGGGGCAAGGCGGTAGGCATGATGGCTGTCCGGCGTGGATGAGGAAGACGACGCAGCCGTGGGAGAGAGAGAGAGAGAAGACGCGCCGAGGAGATAAGGCGTGCGGTAGTGGGTGAGTTTTTTTTTTTTTGTTTTTTTTTTTTACTTTTGTTTTGCTTTAATTTTGTTTATTTTGTTTTGTTTTAATTGTTTTATTTCTAGAAAATCAGAGGCGACACATGGGTGAGAGATGGGATGGAAAAGAGAGGGTGGCGGCTAGGGTTTTTTTGACTTTTCCAACTCGGTAGCCGTTAACCGCGTTTTCGGGTTTTTGGATTGGGAAGGTAACTCAGGTTTAAAAAAAATTCAAGAAAATTATTGCAACCCCGTGTTCTTTTTATTTTAAAATAATTTATTTTTTGCGTAGCTTTGTCATGCGAGTTCTAAAACTACTTTATTACTGAATGTTTTTTTCCAAAATAAGATTTGCGAGCAAATATATGTAATATATACGTCAAAATTCTCAAAATGATGAGAGGATTAAGAAAATGAGGTTCCTAACCTGACCCAGAGTGTCGCTTTGAATATTAGCCGCTAGTTGACCATCGTTAGCGGTCAAAATACGATTTTGACCATAACTTTTTCGTTTGACCTCGGATTTGAGCGCGGTCAAGACGCCAATCCTGAAATTTAATTTTCTATCACTTGGGATAAAATTTTTAGCGTTTGAAATCCTTTTTAAAGAAGTCGTTACAATTGTGCCTTTCAAATCAATGTTCACGTCTCTTTAATTATCCGTACAAAATGATTAACAAATAGAAAAGAAGTCTAAAGTGGTAAATGAACGTGTATGTCCAACCTGGACAAAATGAGATCTAACACCCCTAATTGAGAGTGGCCCCCACACGAATCGAGTTTTCTAGATCTATCCCTGGATAACATAATCCAATCTAAATTTTGTATGAGCTTTTTTAGAATTTAAACATACCAATCCGGTTGTGTATGAAAAGCACGTTGTCATTCGAGAACTTGACTATGAAATTATTATCCCAAATTGTGATATGTGTGTTTAAGGGGGGGGGGGTAATACATGTGCATGGGGCATTATGGAATACATAGCTAGTGGACAATAGAAGGCTCCAAGTGATTGGTATAAGAGTTTTGTATGAAGCTTTGTCAAAGTTTAGAAGTATCAATCTAGTTGTGTGTAGGAAGCATGCCATTAATCGAAAACTTGACTGTGAAAAAAAGATTTAACCATCCTATAGAAACTAGCAATTGAGGTCAAGACTAGCATCAAAAAAAGGTGATTGTATTAAGAGTATATTTTTCGAAAAATTTGACTATGATTTTGATAAAAATATTTCTAACAAATACTATGTTGGAGAGGTAAAATAGAATCACAATTTGGAGGTTTTGGAAATAAAGTATAATATGAAAAATATTTGTTTTTTAATTTAATCTATTAAACTTGATGAATTTATTCTTTAATTATTTTGGATTCTTGTGGTAAAGTTTGTAAAGGTGGAATAGGATTTGAAGGTTGATATTGATTTGGAGAAACCTTTGAGAAAAATGGTGACAATCAAGGAAATAATTGATTAAAAAGGTTGTTTATGAAGAACTAGATCTTTAATCTCTTAAAGAAAACTAACAAAAGTATCTTGTTGGTTAGTGAAAACATGAAGTATAGGAGTAAAGTCTCTACAGGATAGGAAGAGGAATTCATTTTTGAAAATACATAATATATGATAAAGGAACAATACATATGATACTAATTGTCACGGTGGGTATGATAGAAATGGATAGGTATCCTAGGTGACAAGTGTTGATGGTATAAAATAATAGTTAAATCAAGATGTTGACTTACCTTAAGGTATTAATGTACACTCACTCTTGTCGGTCGTCTTTACAGGAATTGATTTCCTTGGATCTACCTACTTACTCACCCTTTATATATATATATATATATATATATATATATATATATATATATATATATAGGGGAAGCAGAGAGAGACCCTTTCTTTATTGATAAAAACTATCGGTTTTATGATGACGTTCGATAAGTGACACTAGCATGCATGGCTCATAATTATTGCTACATCAATTGCATTGAAGATCTGACCCTAAGACGTGAACAAGCTACAAATTCTTCATCTTATACCTTTTATGTTATGTTGGCGTGCTAGATGTTTATAAAAGATAATTGTACTTTGTGCAAAAAAAAAAAAAAAAAGAACAACTTTTAACGTCATGGGAAATGCTTATTCGATCCAGATAATCCAAGGATTTTAACTATCCGTATTGAAAAGAATAAGTACATAATATTAGTAGTCTTAAAAAGTTCTCACTTGTAAAGTAGGAATTATACCACAATTTCAATCATTCTTTAAGATTGATGTCTTTGATGAGTAATTAAAGGTTGGTATCAACTTTAATTTATGTATTATATTAAAATTTATATTAATTTTATTGAAAAATTGTTTATATTTGATATGATAAGATATATTTTTCAAATGTTTTCTTTTTTGGAACCAACATGCCACCGGGATCTTTCACCGCTACCGACCCTCGCCTAGTGGTCTTAGGAGCAGAAAATTAAGGAGCTCTATGCCAATGAGTGTTGGGCACACTGAGAAGGCATAAAAAATAAATCAATTATATAATATTTAACTAGTTATGTTTACTCACTAAATTGTGTCGGTCGTTCAATCAATATTTAATAATTGGACCCAAATTTAAATTTGTTTAGCACAGAATGCTTTAAGAGCACGTTTGGTGTGCGAGAATAAATTTGGAGGGAATGAAATCAATAAAGGAATGGAATTAACATGGGAAAGGAATGGATTTTTTTGATTACCTTTACTATATTTGGTATGCAAAAACAAGTAAGTGATTATAATCATGCAATTACCGAAATATCCTCAATTAAAGTTTATTAAAAAAAAATTTTTATTAAAAAAATTAGGTTTGCCTCTTGCGTTGGGCCAGGGGCAGCGGCAACGCTAGATCGGGCGGCGGGGGAACATCCGGTGGTGTCATTGCAGATCGGGCAGTGGGCAAATCGCGGGGGAGGGAGCTTGAGCGGCGAGGGGGAGGGGGGAGGCGGGCGACGGGGCGGGGGAGGCGGGTGATGGGGAGGAGGGCGAGGAGGGGGGAGGTGGGCGGGGGGGAGGGGGGAGGCGGTGCGACGGGCTAGGGAGAGAGAGAGGGAGAAAGAGGAAAGAGAGAGGAAAAACCAAATAAAAAAGGGTATAAAAATACATAAGGTTCCCTTATGCAATGGAACCTTAGTAAACCTGAGGGGTGGGAGGAATCAATTTCCCCTACACATGGGTATAAGATTCCCAAGGTAATGCCTACTTCATTTCCTCTTGCTCTACCAACGTGAGAAAAGAATAAAATTCGATTCCTTTCTCTTCCTTTCCCGTATACCAAACATGCTATAAGAGTTAACAAAAATTAAAATATTATATGAAAAAAAAACCACAAACATGATTTCTTTTATACATGCATTGTTAATATTATTTTTATCCAATGTAATTTACTTAGTGGTTAACTTTTATAAACTTTTATTTTATTTATATATTATTTATGTAACAAAATATATTATTCTCTAACTACTTAAGAAAAAATTTATTTATCATTGAACAATGAATATAATTGAATAATAGGAGATCATTTGGATTTTTTTAATATGATATTCGAAACTCATTGCCAAGTAGAAGATGAAGAAGATGAACATATATTAACTTTTTTTAACAAAATCTTAGAAAAGAGATCCTTCCAAAAATGAGTGTATGCCGATTAATGCAACAAGCATATGGCATATTAACTATACACCTAGCTTTATACTAATCTTGTTTAATCTTCATATTTATAATTTATTCATAATTAATTTAAATCATTAAATATTATTTTCAAAATAAGAAAGTTAAAAGTGAAGTTCATGCGATGAAGCTTCGTGGATTGTCATTGCTTGTCAAATGAAAGAATATATTATTTATATAATTTGTGACTGGTAAATGGATTATATTTGAAATGGACATAATTATATCTAAATTCTAAATAATTATTTAATTGCCATTGATTTATATTTACTTGATTCACGTGTCGGTCTAGTATGTCATTGCCTTTAGTGTGACTAAAAAATCATTAAACATTATGCATGTTAGGTCTCTAACATCCCATAGATTAATCCCACATCGAGTTAGGGGGCGAACATTGAGGTCGTCCTAATGAGGAGGCTCATGTGCACCTTGTCACAACGCGTTTTAACGGGTCGCGGCCCGTTAAAAACAAATCTGTCGGGTTGCGGCCCATGGGTGGGCGCGCAGTGCCAAAGCGGATAATATTGTGATAGTGAGTGCTGGGATGAGGTCCAACAATGCCATAACAATGCGTGGCCAGATAGAAATAACATAACCGAGGTCGAACAAATGATATCGGAGCCGGGTCCTCTGGACCGATGGTGGGATTGGAGGGAGACTGTTAGGTCTCTAACGTCCCATAGATCAATCCCACATCGGTTAGGGCGAACATTGAGGTCATCCTAATGAGGAGGCTCATATGCACCTTGTCACAACGCGTTTTAACGGGTTCTGACCCGTTAGAAACAAATTCGTGTGGGCTGCGGCCCATGGGTGGGCGCCAGGTGCCAAAGTGGACAATGTTGTGATACTAGTGCCCTGGCTGAGGTCCAACAATGTCATAACAATGTGTGGCCAGATAGAAAAAACATAACCTCATTTAAGTCGGTTCAATTTAAAAAATAATTGTATTACAAAAAACCAAAGCACTCTGCTACGTATTTATAGTGTCTTCATAAAATGGCATGTTGTACGTTACTTCACAAAAAATGTATTGCAGGGTATCAAATATTTGACGTACTTAAACACATGTAGTCTACATAAAATCTTGATTTAAAAACAAAATAGTGTGTTTTTTGGAATTCTCGAGAATAGAAAACCCCTTGTCGAGGTTTGGCCGCTAAAGCTCTCATCGATAGCTACAAATCAAAAAAAGGCCTAAAATGGTTCACCGTATGTAAAGATATGCCCATTTGAAGATTCCACAAAAAATTACGGTTTTACGGAATCCATAAACCCATAGGTAGGGGATTATTTAATTCGGTTCGAGAAATAAGCGATTTTCTAAGCCAAGTCTTTATTTTCTAAAACTGAAGTCTTATTTTTCGAACCGAAATCCTATTTCCCGAATCAAAACCTGTTTCACGAACTTATGTAACACCCCCAAATTTGGGACCTCCAAACCGGGTGCATTAGCGAAAATTAAATATACAAATTTTATATCAATTTAAAACTATTACTTATTTCATCAACCAAACCATTAATTATTACAAATTTTAATCCAAGATCTTTAAGGTTTAGGGGTTTATAGACTAAGTGTTCTTAACCCATCATTACATAACAAGCACATGAGCAATCAAACTTCTAAACCTTTAAAATTCACACAACTTTATTTCCAAGCACTTCTCGACTCCTTATCTTAGTTTTTCCATTTCTTTAATTACCTGGGTTTGAAAAGAAATCATAAAAGGAGTGAGCTCAAATAGCCTGAAGAAGATAAATATAATTGAGTAAGGAAAAATCATGAAGATATCGAACATAGGAATTTTCATAAAAGGTAGCATAACGTATGCACATCATACATGATTAACGGTTTATAAAGGGAATCATAGCATATAAGATTTATGTTTGGACATCGCATCATAACATTATGATCTAGGTTAACTACCCGGATACCATAACATAACATAACATATTATTAGCTAGATTGACACTCTCCAGTGTGATATTCTTTACCCAATGCATTGGAGGTCTTTCTGGAACCACCCATCATAAACTTACTTTGTCCAAACATAAGAGGTTATAACAACTTTAACATACATAACATGAGGCATATCATAGAATTCCAATAAAACATTCAAGGTTAATAAGGATAACCACGAATATCAAAATGGTTATCTTCCACAATCAATAAGCAAAGATTATCAAGAGAGATTAAAAAGAGACTAATGTTCTCAACAATAAAATGGAATTAAACGAATAAGAAACATAAAACTCTTACAATAATAATTTCAAATAAAACAAGATAAAGAGGAAGAGAAATGTGAGAAGGAAGAAAAGAAAAAAAAACCCTTACAATATTAATAAAATACGAGACTATAAAGAAAAAGAAAAAGGGAATGAAAAAAACCCTTACTATTCACTTATTGTTCTCTACGTTCTAAACCGTGCTTGTAGGGTAGGATATTAATTTGGGTTCCGTTCAGATTGCAGGTTTCATCTCCTATTTCGATCCCATTCATCGTAAGCCTTGAGTAGTGCAATAATTAGGTTATATTCCTTGAGAGTTTTTGAATAAGATTTAGTTTCGCATTGGGTGAACGAAAAAGGCATTTGATAAGCCTATTTTTCCTACGTGTCTTCCATCTTAACCATGATGGGTTATTAACCATGGGTGAAAAGGAAAAATATAGAGGGGATAATGATGGGGGTAGCCATGAGGTTAAAACATTAGAAATTGGGGTTGCGAAGAAGAAGGGCGATTGTCGGGGAATTCATTTTGGAAGTCGTTCCTTACGATCCTCCGCTATCTAGAACCTTAAAAATAAAAATAAAAACATAAGTTAATATTCTCATCTTTTTCACTTGAATTATAGAATGACAATGCTATGATAAAATACTATAATTTAAAATAATTACACATGTATATATAGATATATATGAGGTGGCAAGGCCAACGATGTATGTATATACGAGGTGGTACAACCAATCATATAAATAACATATGTAAGGTGGTAAAACCAACCATATAAATCTACATAATAAATAAGAAGTAACTTCAAAATTTCAAAATCTTAAGTATTACCTTTCGTAGAACTTCAACGTTTGGTAAGTACCAAAAGCAAAAGAGGATTTGAGTAGAGTATTTAGGGTGTTAAGAGGGCTTAAGGGAGTGTTTTTGGAGGGAATTTCGTGGTGTGGCTTGAGGGATTTGTGCATTAAGAGGAGAGGCAAGACACTCCTTATATAGGCAAGGATGGTGGTAGGTGTATAGTGTGAAAGTAGTGTATAAATTTGACTTTGGCATTAAATTAAATTATGTAAAATATATATAATACTTTATTTTCCTCCTATTATCCTTTCTTAAAATGTGGGTATCTCCTACCATTTTAAAAATATTTTAAGACTTTTCAACCTAGAAGGTTCCTTTGGCATCAAAAGTCCACATTGGTGTACTCCCTACTAATTCAATTATAACATTTCTAATTTTATAGTTTTTTGACAAACATCCAATTGTATTGCATTACTGACTCAAATATCTACAAATGGGTATCAATTTTATAATGTTTACATATGTATAACAAAATTTATTGAATTATAAAGTCATACTAAAAATGTTTACCTGTTCATACTGAACTTATGTGTAGTATTTTAACTTCGGAATTGATTGGCTTCATATTAAATTCTGAAATTTCTACACGTTTTAGATAAGTCATAAATGAACAAATGGGCTTTGGTTTCATGTCAATTGGATCTGTTTAATTCAAGTTATGGATATTTGAATGGGACCTCTAGAATCTGCCTCATTCAAATTTTTGGGCCTTACCTATGTTTTATACTTTTGGTAAAGTTAAGGCTTGTAATACTTACTTACCCATAGTAATTTGGTTTAAGAAACTAAATGACATAATATATATGTATAAGAAATTATTTATTTTTATAATGTATTTAATATTAACGCGGATAAAATAATATAATTGCATAATCAATAAACAATAAAGTAAGATAACATTTTAGCATAAAAATATTATAAACCTAAACATAAACATTAATATCATATTCTATGGCTTTCATAAAATTTCTTGAATTGTATTAGCGTATGTGCATAGGACGTGTTGTCTTCTGGCCGGTAGGAGATACACAACCCTTGCTAACATTGTCTTGGTTGTCTACGAATAACCTCAAACTTCTCCCTGTGTCTTGTCGCATTATATTGCGACCATTGAACACGAGCATTTAGCTCATCTACGACAAAGCATAGCTTTGTAACTTCAAGTCGTATTACTTAGCCGATCTTCATCTCGTACACTATTCTCGGATGGCGGTACTTGAGAACTTGATGCTATAACTCTTATTATTCTTCTTCTTACTTCTATACTCTCTTATAAATAAAATCTCATACTCATACCTATTTATGGAAGTCCAAACGGATACTATTCATAACGGCTAGTTACTATTCTAACAGTACTTACTAGTCACATGCTATTTGAATGACTATATTGGGTGCTTATTTTTATCGTGATAATATCTAAAATATCCTTTCTAACTATTGTTAACAATGACATTATTATTATTTTATTATTATTACTCTTTAAGGAAGAACTTAAATAGCTAAAAATTTTACGGGTCTTACAACTTAACTTCCTATTTTCTAATCCGAATTGAAGTTCCTATTTCCAAAACTAAAGTCCTGTTTTTGGAACCGAAGTCTTATTTCCCAAACTCAAGTCCCTATTTCCTGGACCAAAATTTATTTCAAACCAAAGTTTATCTCAAACCAAGTAAACACGTCATCTTCTCGAAATGCAATGACTAACAAAGATAAAAATTAATGGAACCAAAGTTCATCAAAATGATTTAAACATGGTATTTGCTACTAAAGCAAATGATAGTTTCACAAATCCAAACATATCATCTGGTCATGTTAATTCGGTTGATGAATCGGGTGAACAATTTTGGTCAAATATTAAGAGCTCTTGAAATATATATAAGTATAAATATAATTTGATAAACATATTTAGGAGTTCAAATCTAACGAAATTTATGAAATCAAATATTATTATATATGTGTATTTGATTCATTAAAATATATTTCAATATAGATAATTTTATTTTATTCAAGTAATAATAATATCGGAAACCTTTTTTGGTTTTTGTTTTTATAGTCCTACCATTAACCAATAGCACTCACATTGGTCTCATAAAAAAATTTTCAAAGTCTAATGAAAAATACCAATTATTCAAAATAAATCTATTTTCAAAAATAATATCATTATGTCAAATGAGTCATTAATTTAAATTTTAATTTTAGATTTAAATATATTAAATTTATTTTCACTTAAATGCTCGAAAGGTAATATGATATCAGATAATTAGTTTTATTTATTTATATTAATTAATGAACTTTTCATTTTTTTTCAAAACTTAGTTATAATTTTTTAGTAATATTTAAAAGATATTATCATAGAATTCAATTGTTTTAATTTAATATTAATATTATTAAATTTACATTTTAATAAAATTTATCATAGAAATAAAAAATATGAAAAATAATTTAATTGAAATTGAAATATTTTAAATAAAATTTCAATAATAATATAAATTAATTATGATATGTCGTTTTAAAAATAATTAATAATAAAATATAAAGTTCTGAAAGTAAAAGAGCAGTCTATATCAAACTCGAATTATATTTAAGATTTATAAGGGTTGGTCGGATTTTGTATGTATCCTAATTCCAAAGGATCACTGTTCACCAATTTTTAAGCCAAAGCATGTTACAACGTGTAACTACCCTCGGAATCCAACGTGCGCCTGTCTGTCGAAGAACATAAGTGGGGCCCACCGGTGCTAGTGGGTCCACCAGAACAATTGAATTCAACCCCACCAACGTGTAACTTACGACACGTTTGTTTTATTTGTTTTTTAAAATAAAAATATTTACAAATTACAAGCAATAATTTTTTTATTTTTTATTTAAAACAGTAAAAATAAATTTTTATTATTTTAAATTTTAAATTTTTATATTAAAAGTAAAAACATTCTTAGGGTACTAATTCTGTGTTTGGTAAGATATAGAAAATGAGTAAAAATATTTTAGGTAAAAAAATAAAAGAAAAAGATGTGAAAAGAGAAAAAGTGAATTTTTTTTTCATGTGCTTGTTTGGTTAGGATATACATGAGGTAAAAAAATATAAAAAATTATTGTTTATCACTGGGAAAAAAAATGAAATGAAAATTATATATAATGACACAATATACCCTTTTCACCGGTGGAATTTTCACCGTCAAAGCTAAAAAAGAAACGAAGGGCATATTTGATAATTAAAGTTTGACGGCTGTTTTTCATAGAAAATTATGTGCTTTTGGTCAGGAAAAAATAGCCGTTGCGGAATACTGTTTATGCACTTTTCTATGCTTCTAGTTCTTGTGCATTTCTCACGCTTCCCAAATGTGAGAAAAAAATGAAGTCCATAGCTTTCATGCTTACCAACCATACGGTAATAGCTTTCATGCTTACCAACCATACGGTAATAGCTGCTTTCTAGTATTTTTTTTTGACTTTATATATTTAACCATACAGTAATAGCTGCTTTCTTATCGTACACTATTTTAATCACTTTATATATATAATTTAAATAATATTTTATATTATTTTTTTATAATTTAATATATAATAAAAATAAAATTTATGAAAAATATAAATGAGAGAGGTAAGCGAAAATTTTTTATATATAATTTAATAATTATAAAAAATAAACAGTATTTTTATATAGAAAAATACTATATAAATCACGAAAAAGTTAAATATAAAATTTCTCTTGTAAAAATATTTTTTATTTTTTTTTCTTTAATAAAAATAAATATCTAATTATAAAAAATTTGTTACTACTTACTAGTACTCTTGTAATTTTAACTTAATGAGTAATAAGAGTAGTTGGGAAGGATCTCTCTAGATATTTTCTGTTAGCCAAAAAACAAACAAAAGATTAATACATCAAACAACTAATATTATGTTATGTCCGATTGGTTTGGACGAGAAGTAATTATCCCTAAAGCGTCCGTGAGCCGATGTTACGGGTTTTTGATGTTCACGGAAACGATTCCGTAGGCGGAGGACCGGGGAAGCGCATGGTCTAGATTCTCAATTTCATCAACTTGTCACCACCTTTCCTACGTTGTTGTTGTTGTTTTTATTTTTCCTCCGGTGTGTGTAAAAATGGTGGTGGGTCCGATCACTTACAAATTACAATCCTCCTATGGGAACAAATGGAATTTGACGCTTCCACTCTTATTTTAAAAGGTCAATTATTTATGGGTACGGATCAAAATCTTAAAATATAAATTAAAAACTTGCTCCCCTCGGTAGCTTTAAGCCTGTAATATGCTGTCATATGGAAAATATGTGGTGTTTGTTCCTCACTTCTGGACGCATAACCCCACTTTATACCGACTTTGATACATGCGATCGCGCCAATCACCTCAAATTAATATTCAACGGTGTGCACCGATAAATACTCCAAAAACTGAGGTTAATGTTGTTCACTTGTTTGTTAGTTGGTTTCAAAACAAAGAATTTTCCACGCCAACCGTCCTAATATTGCCTCCATGTGACACTCATTTGATTGAATGCAACGCATCGTGCTGCCATTTGCTGCGCGGTGCTCGGTTAAAAAAACAGGTCTGTTTATCTACCCACTGGAAATTTTAAAAATCATGACCATGCCGGTCAATAAAGCAGCACCTCCAAAATAACAGGTGGTACATACAAAAGCGAGGAAGGACTGCTTCTTAGGTCCCACGGGCTACTTCAAACTGGTAAAAAAAAACGTATTTTTATTTTTTTCTTTCTGAAATTTAACTTTTCCTTTTATTTTCAAGAAGTTTACAAAGTGAACATATTTTATTTATATTTACTATATATTTCACTCCCGACATAGAAGATTTTAATATTATATTATTTACTAAAAATAAATGATGATCCAATTTTATGTGAGATGAATTTTTAAAATTAAATAATCGATTATGGTATTTTAAAAATTTTAATCATCTAAAATTTTAGAATACTCACATTAGATTATCTAAAATTTAAATTTAATTAAAATATAACTAAAAAATGAAAAAAAAAACCTCCTACAATAGGCTCTTATTAAATTTAACCTCTAGGCTGGATGGCTAGCCAAATTTAATCGGTTAATTTTATTATCTAAATAATACGCTTAAATAAAATAATAATTTATTTAATTTGACTTGCGAAATGCAACACGCACACAACCAATTTGACCTTAAAAAACGCATGCAAGGGCAGGGGTGGCTACGAGGGAGAGGGGCGGTGGCGCGGCAGTAGGGCAACGGTGGGGGAGGGCGTTGCAAGGTGTAAGGGAGGGGAGGCGGTGCCGATCTATGGAAGGGGAAAGGAGGTGACACCGATCTATCTTGAGAGGCGGAGGAAGGAGCGGCAAGGGAGGGGAGGCGGCGGCAAGATAGCGGAGGGTGGCGGAGGGAGAATCCAGGAGGAAGGGGGAGGCGATCTATGCGGGGGAGGGGAGACGGCGCCGATATATGCAGGGGAAGAGGGGAGGGGCGGCGGCGGTGTAGCATCGGTGCAACGGCCGAGGGAGAGAGAGAATGTTGTATGGTAGGGAAAGAGAGTGTGAGGGGACAAGGAGAGGATGCGGCGTGAAGAAGGGGAATAAGAGGGGAGACGAGAAATTTTAATTAATATTATAATTAAAATGATGAAAATATTGCGAGTCTATTATTTTATAGCCTAAAATGAAGCTAACTATAATATATAAACACTCATTATTAGGTTAAATTATAGCTAAAGTATATTGAGCCCACCATAAATGCTCTTAGTTTGTAGAAAAAGTATAGGTTTCTCGGATATAATTTTAAGGTAAATATATAATCATTAAAATTAATTATCGGATAAAATAATATTAAATGCGGCAAAAAAATAATCAATAGAGCAAAAAAATATAAACATAAATAAATAAAATTTAAAAATAAAATTATTAAAAAGAATCACCAAAAACCAATAGTAAGAAAAATATGTGCCATAAAAATTATAAAAAGTACCTAGACCCAACTAAGAGCATTCACTATGGACTCTCTACTTGTGTTTTTTTGTTAGTTTGAATAGCTAGTTTAATAAAAATACCTTAAAACTATACTTTTCAAATTCTTTTTTTTAACCAAAAATTTAACTAAATAAATATTAACTCTTTAAATTTAACCAAATACTATTCACTCTCTATTTATTAAAATATTATATTTTCTCTCACCATATTTACTTTTCTATTTTTTTCTCTTTCCACATTTACTTTTCCATTTAAAAGAATAAATAAATATTTAAAATAGTAATATTTTAATTGATAGATGGTTAAAATAGAGAGATTAAAAAGTGTTCTTGGATTGTTAAAATAGAAAAGAAGTATTTTTGGTAATTTTGAAGAGCTAAATTTGAAGAGGCTATAGTGGATGCTCTAATAATTATAGAAATAAAAATATTTTTATATTGAATAATTTCATGCGCATTTATATATCATAATAAGAAATTAAAATTTTAAATTTCCAAAATACCCTACGCGTGTTTAATTAATAATAGTTGTATTTTAATATATTTATAATTTCAATATTTTATTTAACAATTCGATAAAATATCATATTGAAACCCCAAATATATGCAATTGCTTTAGTGAATTAACAAATTTGTTTGTTGGGGGTTTTAGTAGACTAATGAATTTATTGTTTAATTCAAATTCTTTCTTTTTTTAAAAAACATCTTAATATTGTGTTAGGATACTGATAGTGGACACAATATTCTGGAATCAAAATTTAGCTAAAAAAATTCACTTTTATACATTTTAATTAGCCAATTTCTATAACAAAAAATAATATATTTAATATTTTTTTACTATTCTAATATATATTAATTTTGAAGTTTTATATTTTAAAGCAATAGTGGTTTGCGTGGATTGAGCCATCAGCCTCCCTCTCTCGTTTATCATCGCTCCAACTACCACCCTTCTAGCCATGCCCTCACCATTGTTGCTATATCCATACTTTTTAATTTTATTTTGTTATGATTAGACATATACATTTATATTTCACTTTTCTTAATATAATGCCTTTTTCCATATAACACGTAGGTTAATAAGTAGTAGCGATCAATATATAAATGACCTCACGAGCAAAAAATTCATCTACAACGATATTTTTAATTACTTTGAACTAAGTTCTAGATGATAAAGGATGAATTATATTAATAACAAATTTGACTACAATTTCATGGAAAATTTTAAAAGTTATAGGCAAAATAATTTTAGCCAAAAAATATTCAATGTCAGAATCAACTGCAATTAATTAGGGGTTAACGCCTTATTTGACACTTCAAATCAGATCATAGTTAATATTTTCAAATTCTATTCATATTTTTGAATCTCCCGCATTTATATGTCTATATATACATAAATGTGTGAGCCTCCCATTGTCAAAAGAAAAAACTTATTCATGAAAAGTCCCTGAGGTACTATTTATGTGAATAGTATCTTTAAGTACTATTTATTATTTATATTGTTGCTGTTATTGTATTGTAATATTTAAGTTCAAATTTTCTTTCCATTTATTTTCCCTCAAATCTTTCCTTTTTAAATTCAAATTTTCTTATTTTCCCTTCAATCTTTTCTTTCTAAATTCAAATCTCCACTTGTCATCACTGGTTTTCGTATAAACTCAATTGGGAATAGCTCAATTAAAACCAATGGTAAAAAAAACATGAGAGTTGTCATCGACTGTTTTGGGATACGATTAGATATCCAATTTACTTGAGTAGTTTAGATATGGTCTATATTATTAGATAAAGATTCGAGTTGGTTTACGTATATGAAGAATTAGTACTCCTATAATGTCATTTTGGTATCTATCTTAGGAATAAAGTTTTTATTTGTTTTCTTGGTTGTTTGAATTTCCCTAGTCTAAGGTTGTGTAAGGACCCAAAGTTTTTCTTTTTAAGTTATTTGTGAAGGTTGACATTAAATTTGATTTCTTAAGCAATCTAAGATGAACCTAAAAATGATTATCTCAAAAGAAAATTTAAAGAATAAATTCGAGTGAAGCGAATTTATTATTTTTTTTAATGTTGTTGTTGTCTTTTGTTT
Source organism: Taxillus chinensis (assembly GCA_023512835.1). NCBI lineage: Eukaryota > Viridiplantae > Streptophyta > Magnoliopsida > Santalales > Loranthaceae > Taxillus > Taxillus chinensis. Next base: position 23,351,107 of record CM042085.1, on the reverse strand, counting down.
TTTTTCAAAGTAAACCTATAGCAAAGAAAATGTCACTTTATGTTTAAAGAAGAGGAATTATGTTTTTCATTTCGAAGAAAACACTTGTAAGAAAATGTATAAAAATATTGGACTATGATTGGACATCAACAAAAGCTAAAATAAAAACACTCTTATCTTTTTGTTTTCTTTTGTTTATCATTTTTGTTGTTTTGCTTTTATCTTATTTTATTTATTTCAAAATAAAATGTAGTGAGAAAGGAAAACACAAATAAAAACAAAGAGAAGAACAATAAAGGTGATAGTGTGTGATTGGTGACATCCATGAATCCAAAAAATCACTTTTTTTTCTTTTTCTTCTTCCTCTCTTCTTTTATCTTTTGTTTTTTTTGCTTCTTATGTTTATTGGTCTCTCTCTCTCTCTCTCAACTTTTATATTTTAAAACTCTATTAAAATGATAAAATAACCAAAAAAAAATCATGATTTAAAAAAATGTGACAAACTAAAAAAAATAACAAAGAAAAAAATATAAAAAAAACTAAATGATTACATAAAAATAGGACTAATATAAAACAAATAAGAAAAGTAAATTTTAGTTTGGCCATGACAAGATTCGATGATCATTGACTCTAGTGGCTAGGGGTGTAAAGTGGACCAGGTCTAGTCCGGTCTAGTCTATGATGCCCGTTTAGGCCCATACTTTTAATGGATCAAAATTTTTTTGGTTAGGTCCGGTCCGCATCCGCATGCGGACCGGTCTATATTTATTTATTTATTTAAAAATTATTATAAGTTAATTTTGTTAAATATGTTTTAAAATTTAAATTTTAAAATCATATTTAATAGTTTATATTTCTAAATATTAATTTTAGAATTAATATATTTAAGCTCTAGGTACTAATATACTAGATAGGATATGTAATAGTACAAAAATATGTCCACGAATTGATCCGCATTCGCACCAATTTGGTCCACATGGATCGGGCCTAAACGGACCGGTCCATTTAGGCTCCCTTGAGACACATCCTTGCCCGCCTACAACGCCTAACCCACCCCGACCCGGTGCGCGTTCAGCCCACCACAACCCATCTAAGCCCAACCCAATGCCCAAGCCCGCCCACACACCCATGCCTGGATGTGCGACAAGTTTTGAAACCAGGACCTCACCCATGCCTAGATAATTGCTAAACCATCAGGCTAATTCGGTTTTGTTATTTAAGCTTATGTAAATGATATATATACTTATTATGCCACATATAAATAATAGTAATTATAATTATAATTATAATTATTAATATTAACAAATAATGCATACTTTATTTTAAAAATAAACATAATTACAAAGTATATATATATTTGTATTATAATAAAAACTAAATGTCTTATTACTATTTTGATATAAAATACAAATTAATTAGATTCAAATTTAATTTTAAATTTATTAATAAGTTGATTTATGATTAGGTGATCCATTCAAATATTATTTGATTGAAAATATATTAATATTTAAACTAATAATATTATTTAAATATTTATATTATTTTTAATTTAAATATGAAATACATACTATTAAATGTCAAAGTCACTCTCCATCACAATGTATGACTCATATCATGAATAAAATAATCTTGTAGATGGACATTAATTAGATTCAAATTTATTTTTGACAAATATTAATATGTTGATTTAATACTAAATGTATTTATCGATCAAATAATACTTGATTTAATCATTTAGTTTTAAATATATATTAATAAATTTAAAACTAAATTTCAATCAAATTAATATGACTAGTATCCATATTTTTTATGCATAATATAAGTCATCCACGGTGAGAGTGAGTTTTTAGTTTTTTGACATTTGATAATATGTATTTCATATTTAAATTAAAATTAATAAAATAGGTAGATGATATTATTAGTTTAAATATTAATACATTTTCAATCAAATAATATTTGATTGGATCACCTAATCATAAATCAACTTATTAATAAATTTAAAACTAAATTTGAATCCATTAATTTCTATTTTATATCAAAATAGTAATAGTACATTGAGTTTTTATTATGATACAAATATATATATATATACTTTGTAATTATTTTTATTTTAAAAATAAAGTATGCATTATTTATTAATATTAATAATTATAATTATCGTTACTATTATTTATATGTGACATAATAAGTATATATATTATTTACATAAGTTTAAACAATAAAGCGAGTTAGTCTGATGGTTTAACAACTATCTAGGCATGGATGAGGTCCTGGGTTGAAAAGTTGCCGCGGCATTATATTTTGCGGGAATTTTCGAGGCAAGTGCGGGTGGGTGTGTGGGTGGGGTGGGTTGGCGGGAGTGGATTGGCTAGGGTAAATAGGGCGGGGATGCGAGACGAGATTTTTGGCGGGTATGCACGGCCAGGCACGCTTGCCCATACCTGCCCCATACATCGTTAAATTCAAAAAAAAACCCGCCCAGTCGGAGTGGATACGGGCGGTACGGGTCAAATTGTCATTCCTAATCACAAAACAACACTTACGAAAATAAATAAGAGACACAAGTATAAGATAAAAATCTTTAAATTAGTTAGCGGCGAAACCATAAGAGAGAAAATCAGGCCAACAAAATCAAACAAACTTCTTTTAAAAAATGAAAATCAGATGAAGATGGCATGTACCTATGAACAAATAAGAAAAACCCAAAGCACAGACAATGATGAACACGTACACGCTATGAACGAACCGAGAAAACAATTGCTGGTTGAAAAACCAAAATGAGCATCAAACAAATACCACGAGTAAGCATAACAAAGACATGTAGTGATGATCAATGATAAAAACAATCAAACGAACAAAGCAACAAAAAGGAAAAATTAAACAAGACAGACCAAAGCGGTTCAAATGCCATGCCTTTCTTCAAATTTACGAATGAGTCGTCTGCCTTTCTAGGCTCCTTGAATGGCTAGTGGGGGGCAAGGCTAGGTGGAGTCAAATGAGGTAGGAAAGTGTTATTCCGACGGATTCGTGACCGGTAGCGGTTTTGAGTTGGTGCGAGGTGGTAGTGGCGAGAGAGGGTTTGTGGTCGGTAGCAACTTGGGCGGCTTCGGTCGGCGGCAACGGGGCTGCATGCCATGGCTGATGCGGAATGGCCAGGAATTAGGTAGTTGATGTGGTGACACGAGAGGAGGGCTATAGCATACTTTGGTTGGACCCGTCGATCCGGGATAGTGCCATGGAGGCTATGTCGAAGGCATGGTTGTTTAGGTTGGAGGGTGATACGGCGCCTGGTGGGCTATGGTGGTGGAAGGGAAGAAAGAGTAAGATTTATGGAGTGTGCGAGGGTTGGGATTGAGTGGGTGGAGGGTGAAATGGCAATGGTTGATTTTGGAGGGTGAAGGCGGAGGCGGCCAATAGTGTGAGGTCCGGTAGGGGGACTCTCTTTGGAGGAAATGGATCAAGGGATTGTGATATGGTGGTAGGTTGTTTTTAGTCGTGAGAGCCCCCGTGAATGGTTTTTTTGGGAGGTTTTTATAGGACGGGAATGGATAAAGGATGAGATTCAGCCGTGACTGGTCATGGGCAATAACGGGAAGGCAAGAGCTCACGGGTTGATGCGTGAGGCACGGGTTGGCTGGTTGTAGAGTTGCGGTCTCGGTAGTAGGCTGTGGCGGTGAGGAGAGCTTGATTTAGCAATTGGCAACATGGTATAGGAGATAAGGAGAAAAGAGAGAACGATCCTTATTGTGCAAAAGGAAAGGTTGACTCTCTATGTTGTGCGACAACAGTGTGAAGATAGTGGATGGGACAATGACTTGAGAAAGAGGTTGGGGAAAGAGATAAGGATGAAGAGATGAGTGGTTACGATTTTTTTTGATTTTGTTTTTTTGATTTTGTTTTGTTTTATTATCTTTAACCAATTAGACATTGACACGTGGACAAGAAGGAAAGGAAAAATAAAAAATAAAAAAATTTATTGCTTTATTTTGTAGTTTTGAGCTAATATTTTGGGTTTTTTTTTGGATTAGCAAAACAATTTGATTTTCAACAAAATACGAGAAAATTATTTTGAGACTCGGGGTGTCATGATGACCGATCCCGTGTCATTTTTATTTGAAAGTTTTTCATTTTTTGTTTCTAAGTCTATACTATGCGTTAAATCGCTTTATTATTGAAATATATATATATATATATATATATATATATATATATTTGATTTTTTTGGAAAATGCTTCAGGAGCAAAAATATACAATATATATCAAAATTCTCACAACGATGAGTAGAGTAAGAAAATGAGGTTCGTGACCTGATTTAGAGTGTCGTTTTGAAGGTCGATTGTTGTTTGACTACCGTTAGTATTCGAATATTGTTTTGACTATATATAACTTCCTCATTTGACATCGAAATTGAGCGCGATTAAAGGCGTTGATAGTTAAATTTGATTCTTTATCACTCGGGACTAGATTTTTAGCATCTAAAAACCTTTTTAAAGGAGTCATTAAAATACACCATTCGAATCGATAGTCAAGTCTCTTTATTTATCTCGTACAAAGTGAATAATGAAGAAAAAAAGTTTAAAGCGGCAAATAAATATGTATGTCCAATCTGGACAAAATGGGATCCAACATAGGCCTCAATATTGATATTACTTTTTATGAATAAATTTATTTATAGTCCTCAAAATAAGATTACATTGCGGACCCTTTGCATTTTTTTATTAAAAACGATGTCGTTTTAATTAATAAATTTTTAATTAAAACTACGTCATTTTGATAAAAATACAAAGGAGCTTACAATGCAATCTCCAAAATAAGGACTTTAAGTAGCATTGTTCTACTTTCATTATAAGAAGCCGAACATTTAGGTATATGCTCAAATACTAGAAATGGAAAGTGGTAATGATCACAACTTCATTAACAAGATTCACAGGAAATGATATCCCATTCATCCTCACTTAGCGGCGATAACGTAGTTGAAAAAATACTAACTCCTAATTAATTTAATATTTATATGCCCAAACTAGCTAGGACATGTTATTATTATTATTATTATTATTATTATTAGCTTATTTAGCAAACAAATCAATTGTGTTTAAGTCATTGTTGAAGTACTATAAACATAGGAAGTAGGCATTCTTTTACTTAAAATGTTGATATGCCCCAGTTGTTTTATATAAGAGACTTAATCTTAGAGTTTTGTTTGGCTTATAAGCGATTGATAAGTATTTAAAAGGTCTATATCAATTGAAATTATTTTTTTAATGTTAGGCAATATGCCTATAACTTATGTTTTTATTACAAGTTTAAAACTACGGATAAGTTATAGGCTGATAGAGAGTGTTTTTGACATATAAGTCAAATTTTAATTTAACAAGTTTATTATATCCTTAAAACTATTATCAAGCTTAATATTTATATCCATATTGGTTGTTTTAACCACGAATAAGTCATAATTAAGCTCCTTATTTTAAAAAGTTATAAGTGAAGATGTAAATGAACCAAACGTTCATGAATAAACTCGCGTTCGGTTTGGCAAAAGATCATTTATGTTCGTTCGTTAAGGAATAATATTATTCATGAACACCATTGTTATATTCAATAATATGTTCGCGATCGTTTACAAACAAGTGTTCATGAATAGTTCGTGAATATTGTTCGTGCACGTGAAAATTATTTGTAAACGAAAAATTAATAAATCAATTAATATGTATAAAAGTTGTTTTATTAAATATAAATATATTTTTATTAAATATAATTTAATAAATATATAATTTTATATTATTATTAAATAAAAATTATATATTTTTTATTTATTTGTTTATTATTACTACTATTATAATATTTTCATGAAATTCATATAGTAATTGTTTAAACATATTAAACAAAGATAATAAAGTCTAACAATTAATTAATTATACGTTTTTACATATGTTTACAATGTAGATTTTTTTTTTGTAAATTTTTATGATTTTGTAATTGTGTTCGTAAACAAATTTGTCAACACATGTTCATAAACGTTTGTGAACTATTTGTGAATAATTCATGAACATTATAATTTAATATTAGTGTTCGTTTAGTTCGTTAATGAATAATAATGAATATATTACTATTCGGTTCGGTTTGTTTGTAGCCATAGTTGTAAGTGTCTTATAAGGTAATAATTTCATAAGCCTAACAAAATAGACCATTAATTAATTATGAGAGAGTTTGTTAGGATTTGTTTTTTTTTGCTTAGCTATCAAATGTTATATTGAACAATCATATTGATTAATTCCTTGTTTCATAGCAAATTATAACCTTATTGCAATCCTTTGTATTCTTGATCATAATGAATTTCTTCTATCCTGTTTGGGGACATAAGTCATGATTGAACCGCATTGTATTGCTTGTTTCCTATATTATTATTATTTATCAATCATTTCTGTTATCTAGTTTTTTTTTTTTGGCCATAACAAAGAGAATAATATAAAGAAAAGATCGTCCTTTTCGGTTGATATAATTATTAGTCTTTATATAATATTAATCTTTATATAATTATTTGTAATTATACGAATAGATGAGGATTTTAGAAATAGTTTTATCAGGGGTGATTGGATTTTCTTTTAAAAGTCAATTCGACATGGAGTATATTTGTGCGACTTACCTCTAAGTAGAATTTTTTTTTCTATGGCTTGCTTAGTTTAAAATTAAAAAAGAAAGAAAGAAAATGTTTAAGAATAGTTTTAAATTTTTATGTAGACGAAATTTTAAAACCTAGCGGGAAGGTATGATACTTTTGTAAAAACATTTACATCCAGCTTAACTAATGTTTGGTTAGTTTAGCAAAAACAAAATCATTTTGATCTATTCTAGTTACTTTACATTTTTAAACCACATAAGTCCCATCGTATTTTAAATTATAATCATTTAAATATTAATATAATTTCACTCCTTTAAAATCGAATAATATTATAATCATGTTTGGAATGATTTTTGTATTAATATTTTTATTTACCGAATAATACAATAGGTAAAGTCTACTCAATAATTTGTTGAAGCCTTTATTGCACGGGATAGAAGTAATTTTTCAATATTTGACTCAAGCATGCATGGATAAAAACCTCAATAACTAAGCCCAAAAACAAGCAAATTAGGCAGGGTGTCCAAAATTTAATAAAATCGCATATACGTGCTCACCAAGCAAACGATACATAACCCTGTACGTAGGATGCAACATAGCACAAGCTTAATAATGACGTGTTCCCATTGGCCGGGTTCAATGCATGATCGGGGGTGTACTCACAGTAGTCAATAATTTTTCCTCCAAACCCTGAAATTGAGGGTACGTATCCTCGAAAGGGAGTGTAGTTCTACAATGCACCATCCATTCCCTCTCTCCCCCCAACTTCAAATCTTATTTAAATCTTGCCTAGTGCCCACGGTTATCTCCCATGCACCCGTCTTCTGTGTGGTCGTAGCTCTCTCTCTCTCTCTCTCTCTCTCTCTCATGGGCTTCCTTACCGTGCCCCGCCTCCATAATTATTTGTTTCACGAGCACTCGGCAAAATTTTAATTCTAGTTTTCTTCGACAAGTCCGTGAACATGGTATTTATAAATCCCATTAAAGTTGTCTGTCTCTATATATAGTCTGACATTCAATTCCTATTCCATCGATCCTTACACAAATGTCGAGAAGAGGTGCACTGTCGTTGCAGATGCCACGCGTTTCCTCCATCACCGAAGACCAGATCGCTGATATTGTGGCCAAACTGCACCAACTCATTCCTGAAATTCGTCACAGGCGCTCTGATGAGGTTCTCTCTCTCTCCCTCTCCCTCTCCGTATGTGATGTGTGTGCGCCCATGTGATTGGTTCATCATTTCTGGTTTTTACTCGTGTGGCCTACATTTGTTTCAACGGAAAGAGATAAGTTGGGTCAAGTTCAATATATATGGAAATATCAAAACCCAATGGGCAATGCAATGGCACCGTCCATTCACATTTAAAACCTTGACTGTATTATCTTTTCTCCATAACTTCCCTGTTGAGCACATATAGGGTTTTCATTTCGGTCTAACTAGAATTTTCCTTTGATAGTGATAGAGTACTGTTCACAACCAAGAAAGTTTTCTTCCCTTTTTCTTTTTGGAAAGAACCAAGCAAGCTCCCTTTTGTCACGAAAATTCTCTTCACATCCCATATGGCTATATCCGAAACTCATTTATTCCTTCATATAACTACTATTAATCTATAAGCAATGCAATTACAAATTGTAATAATACTTAAATTATGATTATCAAAATAATGAACTTTTTTTCGGGGGTGGTGGATATGGATGCAGGTATCAGCTTCGAAGGTGCTACAAGAGACGTGCAGCTACATAAGGAGCTTACACAAAGAGGTAGACGACCTTGGTGACAGATTGTCGGAACTCCTAGCCCACACCGACAGTGACAGCCCTCAGGCCGCCCAGATTAGGACTTTACTCAACCAACTATGACTTGTCGCGTATTGGCCGTGGTTTAACCTTTTATTATGTTTCCAAAAGATTTGCATGCAGTGGTTTAATTTCGTGGGTGAAAGCTGATATAATAAATGACGGCTGTATATGCCACTCCATTGTAAAATGAATAAAATAAAAACTATATATACATATTAGCGTCCTCCATTAATTCATCTGTTGGCTGGTTGATCATCGCCGGTGGAAGGCTTATGCGGAGAGTAATATTTTGTAATGATTTATATGTGTAATTAGACCATGTTAAGTGGTTACAATTTTTAAATAGGTAGCTATTGGTAGCTACGCAACACCATTCATCACATGCTCACCTTATTTCACCTCTACATATTGTGTTAGATTGGCCAAACAATAAACAGAAAATATTTCATGCCCCAAGCCGCAGCCCGTCTGTGCCTGTTTATCTTTCCATTTTTAAGTCAATATTATTGGACTACCGAGGTCGAACTTGATGTTTAGAAAGATATTTATAGCTTTAATGAGGGTTACATTCATATTAATGATCCAATAACCAAATAAAAAGTTTTAATTAACAATATATATATATATCTATATACACATGCTAATTAAAGCAAATAAGAAAAAAAAGTAAATCTTAAATTAAAGAAAAGTAAAGTTTTTATTTTTTATCTCCCCATATATATTCGCATTCATATTATTCTCTCTCATTTGAAAAAAACTCGATCACAAGTTCACTGTAGGGTACAATGACACATTATCATAATGAAACAAGCAGAACTGCTTTCTATTTTTTATTTTGAAAATGTTATAGTTGTTTTTAATTAAAAAAAACTAAAAACTAAAAATAACAAAAGATTATTTTCATTCTTTGAGACTCAAAAAGTGAATATGATTTTATGTGATTTTGTATTCCAAAATAGTTATCATATATTAAAAACGAAAACATAAAACAAGAAAAACAAACATGACCTAAATATCTATTACATTGAACGTCTAAGAAAGAACTATCTCCTCTAGTAACGCAATGAAATAAACATATTATTGTTGATTTTGCACACAATCTTATAGGAACCATATTTTTGTGGATGGAATTTACTATATTTGCCAACAAGAAACATCTCCTTCGATAAAAACACTATCACCTAGTCATCTATATATGACAAACAAGTTTTGTTGCTTATGAGAATCGGTATATATCCATTGTATACTTCATACTAGCTCGCTCAATCTTTCCTCGAACTTGCAACTATATTATAATATTGCTCAACCATACGATTAACAATTGCCTTTGCCTTTCTATTAGGTAATGATGCCAAATCCAAAACGTGTTATAGTGACTTTATGTAAACCATTGAAAAACGTGTCTTCCCAATTGTGTGATGAACAAAACTATTGTTAGCGAACTTAGGTTGTGCCAAAGCTGAATTCTACCAATTTAGTTTCTCTATGCATATACTCATGGTAAAATTGTCTAATGTTTTATTCATTACTTTAGTTTGGTCATTAGTTTGTGAATATGTGATAATACTATTAAAATTCAAAACATAATTGAATAGAAACCACAAAGTCTTTCAAAAGTGACCGAGGAACTTGCTATTCCGATTTGAAGTGATAGATTTAAAAACTCCATCTAAAAACAAACTACCTCCCAAAAGAAAATTTTCGCAATGGGCTATACGTGTATCGCCAGTTTTCTTACAAAGAATAGAGTGAGACATTTTTAAAAACTTATCAATTACCTAAAATGGATAATCAACTCCTCTTTAGATATGTGGTAATCCTAAGGTAAAGTCCATAGACACATCCTCTCATTTGTTTTCTCGAATAGGTAAAGAAGCATACTGTCCATTATTTTGAGATTGTCCCTTCGCTATCTAATAGGTATGACACCTTTTTCACAATTCGGCTCACATCACAATGTGACTATCCTTGAGATAACTTAGCTCCAATGCCAACTCTACTAGTATCACTATCTACCTCAAATAACTTAGAGAAACTTGAAAGTATTAAGATACTGGGCCCTAACGTAACTACTCCTTTAATGCCTGATAGCTTTTCTCGTCCTCTTCATTCTATTAGAATTTATTATCTTTCTTTAAGTATTCAGTTAATTTAGCAGCAATGTTACTAAAATACGTGATGAACCTTTTTTAAAAACTACCCAATCCCCAGATGCTCATGAGCTCTGTCACAATTAAAGGAGTAGGCACTCTCTGATTACCTTTAGTTTGACATCATATGCCATGATACCATCATAGCTAACTACAAATTCAAAAAATAATAATTTCTTAGCCAAGAAGGTACACTTCTTCAAATTAGTATATAGTTAATTCTCATGCAACACAGTTAATACTAGCCTCAAATGCTAAATATACTTATGTTTGGACTTGTTATATACTAGGATATTATCAAAATAAACTATAACAAACTGATCATTAAAAAATTTGAGTACACTGTTCATCACACATATAAATGTACTAGGTGCGTTGTTAAGACCAAACAACATCACCGGTCACTCGAATAACCCCCCTTTAGTTTTGAAAGCAATCTTCCACTTATCTCCAAGTTTGATCCAAATCCGATGATACCCATTACACAACTGAATTTTAGAAAAAAATTTGAGTGTTACTTAAGCAATCCAACATGTCATCCACTCAATGTATAAAAAATTTATACCTAATAGTAATTTTGCTGATAACATAACTATCGATATACATCTTTCAGCTCTCATCTTTTATAAGAATCAATAAAGCTAGCACAACATACAAACTCAAACTATTATGAATGAATCCCTTGTCCCACGGTTATGGAACCTTTTCCTACAAGTTATACGTTTCCTTTGGACTCATTTTGTAATGAGTTAGATATTGTAAAATGGAGCTAAGTATCAAATCTATCTAATGTTGGAGGCCTCTTAGAGGTGACAACCCCTCCGGCATGTCATCCGAAACCACATCTATAAATTTCTTCAACACGGCCTTAATCACATCTAGTACCTTTCTCTCTAAACTATCAGGACTAGCAACCTTTTGTTTCACCACAATAGCATATGCACCTCTCTCACCTCCTTCAAACCTTTAACCAAGTTTATATCAAATTGTGTCACCATTAAGAATATCATCCTTTACCTTTACAGGCTTTGAAATGTAATTCCTCCATTAAAGGATATAAATTGAATTTTGTTCCATCTTTCTCTAACTTATAAGTGTTTTCGTTGCACAAATGTTGGCATTCACATTGAATTGGCAAGGTATGCACAACAACAAATGACAAACATCAATATCTACCACCTCTTACAAAAGAACCATTTCTTTCATTCAAGTTCAAAACATATCAATATAAGGTACCATTATATAAGAGATACTCTCAATGAAAAGTCATTAATTGTTAAGAAAATTCACACCAATATTAATGGCTCTAATATGTTATCGATGGCTCCAAAAAGGAATAAGCTTGAGACTAGTTGCTCGATCGTTGGGATGGCAAATCTCTCCAGTGAAAGAGGGAGATTTGTTGGGTTGGGTTCCCTCCTAAGTGGATCAAGGGCGGCGTTAGTTATATTTCAAAGTGTGCACTTGAACTTTTATATTTTATTGGTACAATATATATTTTATTGGAAAACTGTGACAGACTTTATGGATATAATAGATATAGAATGAATTATATTCGAGGTAATTATTTGTGGTAGCTTCATAAAATTTAAATTTGTTAAATCTAATCATATTTTACATGAGAAGCATGCCAACCGATTAAATCTATAAATTTGATACTTAAATATTTAAAACTTTTTAGGTAATCTATTTAATATTAACATTCAGTGTGCCATGCATAAATATTTTACTCAAAAATAGGCCGTAGGGAGAGGTCCACTTTTGGAAAGTAAGATTTAATAACCCTTTGATTTTATGCTATATTTTGAGGAAAAAAAAATGAGCAATCTCGTGTGAACTACCATTAGTTTGCTGCAAGTTGACGATTTGATCCGTTAAGGATTTGTTCACGGTTGTAAACAACATTCTAACTTTTGTATTATCAAAACGTAAAATGTCATTTTCGTTAAACCATCAAAATAATGTTCCCCGTATAATAATAATAATAATAATAATAATAATAATAATAATAATAATAATAATAATAATAATAGTTGTGCGAATAAAATGAGAAGAAAAAAAATCAAAAAACAATCTAGTGTCACTGGCCTGCGATCATCTTGTTCCCAACGCCAGGTGGTCGGCCCTGGAGAGCGTCGTCATGGATCGCCTGCGTACTCAACTACAGGCCTCGCAACAACAACCAATCGCTGCGTCTTGAAATTTCCATTTCCATCCACGGGCCAGTCCTACTTGTAAGGCTGTTGATCGTTTTCGATTACCACATCTGAATCTGATACCTCGTCTTTTGTTTTTTTTGTTATATCATACGTGCAAGTCCTTCTCCATAAAACCGTGATTCTTAGTTTCACCATGTGTTCTTCTCTATGATTACCATGTTGAATTTCATGTTGTTTTTTAATTTGCCTGATCCAAAAAATAAAAATAAAAATAAAAATAAAAAAACATGCTGTAGTTGAAAGGCCGATTCAATCATCATCGAATTCAGCTAGGTTGGTAATTTTTATCATGCTTTATAGACGCAAAAGTTTTAGATTTGGAGCAGGTGATAAAATTTTAGGCTACCTGTAATAGGAGATGGAAATCCATGCTCTTGATGCTTTAGCTGTTACTCCATTGATTTAGAAAGTATGGATTCGGGCGCCTACACCGTGGAAGTTACAGGCCTGTCTCCTAAAGCAACAGAGAAGGATGTTGCCCATTTTTTCGCTTTCTCCGGTGCAGTTGAGCATATAGAGATAATCAGGTATTAATATTATGAACCATTAACACAGCAAGAATGCAGCAAAAAGTAGATGACTGAAATTTTTGAGTGGCTGATTTTTATGTCCTGTTGTCCATTGTCACATCCTCTTCTTTGAAAATTTTCACCGTGTTGAAGAAGTGGCTTGATATATATATATATATATATTATAAAAAAAATATATATATATATATATGAAAATACTAAAGAGAAAACGCAAGTGCAATCATATTCCAAATCATAGTTTCATATAACTGTAGTGGGATACTATAAGAGGTACCGTAGCGGATGACCGATTAAATGAAAGTACAATTTGGGCAGTAACTGTAATTGCACTTGCACTCATTACACTTCTTTTCCCGATAGCATCACATGTGTCTATATGTAAATGTTTTTTGATTTTTAGTTTCTTACTTCTACTTTTATTTGTAATTGATTAAGGGAAGTTTTATGTTGAGTGTCAAATTTGGCAGGGTTTGATTAGAAGCAAGTTCTTTTTTGTTGGAATCATTGAACACGTCTATTGTGGTGCCTTGGGGGCCTTTGGCTCCCTCTTTCTCATATGCATCCTTGCACATCAATTTCCCTTCATATCAAATATGGATTTAATGATATCTGAATTGTTCAAAATGCCCTTTACTCTAGTAGATATCATTCAGAAATGGTTTAAAAGTTGAGGCACACAATTAAAAAGTACAAAGTGGAAAGGCAATAAACAGTTGCCCACACATTTTTAGACAAGCAAATATGGTTTGTGATTTTATTTTTTTAAAAAAGCGTTAGATAACTACTAGGTTGGGCTGTTCATATTACTAGCTAAACTATGAATTAAGTAAAGGGTACATAATATTGATGAAGTATAAATTAGATAAGATGTTTCTTTCTTCAGATTTTCACATGGTTATATTTCTACTTTCTGTGTAAGATTTGTTTTGGGTTAACGTTCCTTGTTTATATCTTCAATTGTTTTTGTTCTGTAAGCAGATCTGCTGAATGTTCTGGTACTGCATATGTGACATTCAAGGATGCTTATTCTGTGGAAACTGCTGCCTTGCTCAGTGTAAGTTTTTATGCAACTCTCTTACTTGTGGCCCTTCTAGACAATTGAAAAGCAAGTGTTTAATATGTTAGTGAAATTTACTGTCACATTACATAACATGATGGTGCTTCAAGTATATTGGGGTTGATTTCTGGAAGGGCGCTCACTTTTTGAATATTTATGTGGCACATGGAAACATCAAGTATATCTTTATCCCATCCTGTTTCTGCCTGCGATTATATTTGCTGTCCTATCTCGGGATTCACTGTTTACGCCTAAATTTGATTGTGAATGCAATGCTCATCTTGGGTTACAATATACCCATCATTTTTGCAACAATTATTCTTATTTGCTCTCCAGCTTTCTTCCCCTCTCCTTGTTGTTTTTTTATTTGTGATCTTGTTGTATCGTTCAGGGAGCTACAATTGTGGATCAACGGGTATGCATAACTCGATGGGGACAGCATGAGGATGAATATGGTCTTTGGGGCCAACCTTCGCGGAAAATTGAGGACGAAACCAGTTCAACTGTACATGTCTTGATTTTCATGATCATTTAATATATGTATCAAGGTCAATTTATGCTTGATGATCTGTTATATCTGATTATTGTGATCCATTCTGTTTCTGTGCAGGGGAGCCAATCTTCTGTTCCTAGTGCCGGAGAAGCTGTAGCCATGGCTCAAGATGTGGTTAAGGCCATGCTGGCGAAGGGATATGTATTGGGCAAGGATGCCTTAAGCAAGGCCAAGGCTTTTGATGAGTCTCACCAAGTCTCGGCCACTGCTGCAACCAAGGTTTCTGAGCTCAGCAAAAGAATTGGGTTGACTGGTAAGGTCTTCGCAGGGGTGGAAGCTGTGAAATTCGTGGATGCAAGATACCATGTATCTGATACCACAAAATCAACTGTATCAGCGGCTGCCAACACGGTGATCAACAGCAGCTACTTTTCAAAGGGAGCATTTTGGCTCTCTGGTGCTTTAACTCGAGCTGCTAAGGCTGCCTCTGATCTGGGTAGTCATGGTGTAAATAAATGAGATTGTTGGATGGAGCATCAAGAAACACCTCTTCTTGTACACTACCTGTGAAGCAGGCATGCATAGTTGTGTGTGTATACTAGCAAAACTATTAGTGTAAATCAGTAAATGAAATAAGATCAGTAAACTATATAGTTGTGTGTGTATACTATTAAGTGATAGGCCATATGACGATGACTAGTGTCCACGGTTTACAGAGGCTTGCAAATAAGTCGAGGGCACTTGGTGTTCTCGTAAAAAAGCACCAAGTTCGTAGTCCTAAATGACTAATACTTTTTGAACTTATTTATATTTATTTATAATAATCCTTTAGCCACTATGGGTTTTGCTTCTTCGCATCTCATATATATACCCCATCCCATATGATTTATGATTGCCGTTCAAGAGAACGCGAAGTCTACCAAGGCTACTGTTTAATGGATACAACCTTCACATGAAATGACCTAATTATATCTTTATTGGACATTTCAATCTAATGTGTCCTCATTTCCGACAATGGTTTTGTGTATCTCTTGTACACTTCTTCGAGGGATGCATCAAGTCTTAATTGAGAAGTGTAAAGCTTAATTTAGGTCTCTGTCATGGTGACACAGTTTTAGATATTTAGGAACATGCTTTCATCTAATAGTTAATGTAATGACAAATACTCTATAGTCAAGTCTGACCCTTGGTTTGTCAAGCTACGATCGTTTATCTTTGGGTTGCCTTTGTTCGACTATGCATCCTTATTGGATTCTACCCCTTTGCCTATCCTAGCTAATTTAGTAGCTTACATTGGAACATAAGGTCCATTTTACATGATCTGGAATTATAGCTCATCTTGCATGTTCATGTAGCCCGTCATCTTTGGTGTAACTTGGGATTTGATTGATGTACATGATACATACGTCTTTACTATTTGGTTGATTTAAATATGAACGATCCAGAAAGTTTAGTTAAGTTATCTAAAACTACAATTAGTATGGTCACTTTTGAGATTTAATAGGTCTAAGGTGATTATTAAATTAGAAGCCTTTATTTATAAATTAAACTATCGTTTTTTTTTTTTTTATTATAATTATAAAAATAATATAAAATTTAAAAATATATATATCATTATCGAAATTATAAATTAATTTTTGATTATTTGTTGCCGTCAGAAGTTAGGCCAAGATGAGATGAGTCCTGAAAACCTTAATTTTAATCTAATTTTTGGAGGTCAAAGACTCAAACCTCACTTGTTTGACCTTGAGACCAATACTGATGATTAGTACCATTTAAGTTAAAATTAATAATATAAAAGCAAAAAAAATTATCAAATTATCATATAATCAAGTTAAACAATTTTTTAAAATTATATAATTAATTTACCACTATTATAATTAGTAACATGCTTATGACAAACAATATAGAATAGTAAATTATATTACTAATTAATTTTAAGTGTAATTATATAAATGTAATATAAATAATTAATATATATATATATATATTTACCTACTATTAAAATTTATAATTTTATATTATATTTATATATATATATATATATATATATATATTAATTTTAAATATATATAAATATAAATTTTAAAAAATGGGGGGGGGGGGGGCATGGGCCCTACAGGGCCCCCTAATTCCATCCCTCAATATAAACCTTGAGAATAACTTGTTTTAATATCAGTTGTAGGTCTCAACACTAGTCTAGAGAGAGATGAATAAATTGATAATATAAATTTTTTTGGTTAAAATGAATTATTCAAACAATAAAAACACAAGAAATAGATAAAAAAATTCAAATCATATTATTTCTAACTTGTATACAATAATTCGTCTAAATTGTTGAATTATAATAATCAAGCTTACACACCTTCAACAAATCAATTTATTAAAGTGTGAAGAAGCCACGAAAACAAAAATTAATACACTATAAAAGAACTCTTACAACACACTCTATCACCTCTTTTCAATAATTATTATTCTACAATATAGTAAAGACTACATATACATATCTTCACAATCGTGAATGTTTGCTTTCATCAATAACGCTAAATTTTCCGATTTGGTAAGAAATCAAGACATTATATCACATCAATTATTTGTTACCTAATGAATATAGATGCATCTCATCAATCGCTTTCTAACATTGTATGTCAAAAAATTGACTACTCATATGTTAATTGAAAATGTCTCATCTCATGATCAATACAACTCGTCTTACAATTAGTAGTCACATGATTGAACTTAGCTCAATCAATCATCTCATGGTTAAAATGGATCATCTTACAAGTGGTGAGTCATTGCATAAGAAGAATGAACCATCCTATGATTGAAAATAATCATTTTATAATTAGAAAATCAACTTATAACTAAACTTGATGACCTCACGATTGAGTATGACTAACTTGATCATCTCACGATTAAGTAATCCTCTTACTACTAAACTTGATTACATCACAATTGAGCAATCTTTAAAGGACTAAACTTGATTGTCTCATGATTAGACTTGTCAAATGACTAGTTTGACTTGCTTAACTATCAATGCAATCGATTGTCGATATGGTTGAGTCATTTAGTGATCCAAAACTCATTAAACTTCTTGGATTTGCTTAATCACCACTTTACTTCTCATGCTTTGGAAGGTCTAAGCACCTTCCCAAGTCATTTCATGGCTTCACTTTAGAACTTCAAGTTGTACATTTTTGACAAATATTGATTAAATCCTTGATCTGTAAAGCATAATACCCCAATTCCTCAACCAAAGTCAAGAGGTACATGAGTAAAGAACACCAAGCAAGCTCTTTTGAGGGTACTAACTCTGATGCCTTCCAAGAAGTTAGCTCATCACATCATCCTCACCATCTGCCTCACTCCCTTATTACCCGATCTCAATCATGTCTCTCTTGTGAGTTTAGAATTAGTCGATCCGGTCTGGTTTTCGAATTACCCAGTGATGATGGTGATATCTAAACTCGTACAACTCTTGACCAGGCAACATCGTTTCGACTCTATGTCCGCAACCCACACCTCCTCCTCCTATTAGCCATGACCTCCTCCTCTACCCTAACTCTAATTACCCTTACTAACACTTCCTCCATTCCAACTATCCCTTATGTCTTACCGAACCTCCTTTTTGACGATTAACTTGTAGAACTCTTCCCTTACCAAAAATAAGTCCTCTAAGTTGTCTCTCACCGATCTCTAGGTGCATATCATAAAAAGTTTTCATATTTTACAAGAAATGATCCAATAACACTTAGACCATGGCAACCTTTTTGTTGATATATTGTCTCACCCCTTTGCTCCTATTACTCCAAATCCTCCAATGTCACCTCCTAACGACTAACGATGCATGCATATACTCTTATTGATGTTAAGGTTGTTGAAGCCCCTTCTTTTGTTGATACTACGGGGACTCCCTTATATCATTGAAAATGAAAAAACAAGCCATAATCTCACATTCCTCTGTGGAGGCAGAGTACCGTGCCATGGCTTTCACCGCTGCCGAATTGATTTGGTTACAACAACTTCTCACAGATTTGCAAATGCCTGAAACCACACCACCCTCACTTTACTATGACAACCAAACAGCTATGAACATTGCCTCTAATTCTATGTTCCATGAAACACATTAAAATAAAATAAATTGTCACTTCATCTCTGATAGGGTGACTTCTGGCGATCTAAGGCTGATGCCCATTCGTACTCAACATCAACTAGATGACTTATATTTACTAAGAGCATATTCAACCCTTTCCCTACATTGACTCTCTAATTATACACTTTGTTACTTCAATCATTTCCCTAAATATTTCCTAAATTAAGTAAGTCCCTAAAGTACTTCATATATATATATATATATATATATATATATATATTTTAAAGGAGACATAATCATACCTTAAATTAATTTTATTAATATTTTAATACAATGAACCATTAATTAGTTATATAAAAAGTTAATTATTTAAATTAAAAGTTTAGAAAATAATAAGATATTATATAATTAGCTAAAATAGAAAATATGATCGAATAAATAATTGAAAATAACTAGTTAAAATAGCTTTTACATCAAATAGGAAGTGAAATATAGGGAATATGATTGAAGATACTCTAAACCACTACCCCCTACAATATTATATCCTCAATTGGACAAGATGGTGTACACATCCACACATACCGTATTGAGGGGGTGAATTAGGAATAGTATCCCCAAGTCATTGTAATAACCAATATAAATAGTTTATTATAACACACATTATAACAAATTCAATCACATTATCAGGATTGTCTTCTCTAATCGTCTTCTCAATTGATTACCATCCACTCCTTTGCACAATCACAACCCCTTTTACCTATTATACCACAAATATCCTAACTATCACTCCCTTGGAACCTTTGGATGCTTAGCATGTGTCTCTACATTAGGATACTTAGCTTGCAAACTTGCCCTTACTCCCATGGAACCCATATTCAAGCTTAATTCCTCCAACGGTGAGCCATTACCTAGCAACTCCTACTATTCTTATTGGCGATCGGTAGGAAAACTCCTTTATCTCACTTTAACCCATCTTGAAATATGTTTTGCAATCTATTATCTCACCCAATTTCTTGTGAAACCAAACGCCACTTGTCTCACACCCAAGCTGCAAATCACCTCCTCTGATACCTAAAAGGGCGCCTTGGACAGGGACTCCTTTTCTCTCCTCCACCCATTTTCCAATTGCAGGCATTCTCCGATGCTAACTAGAGCTCTTGCTTTAACACCCGTCGTTCGACAATAAGGTTTTGTATTTTCCATGGGGACTCCCTTATATCATGGAAAACGAAGAAAAAAAGCCACAATCTCACGTTCCATGGCTTTCGCCACTACTAAATTGATTTGGTTACAGATTCGCAAATGCCCAAAACCATGCCACCCTCACTTTACTATGACAACTAAGTAGCTATGCACATTGCCTCCAATCCCACGTTCCATGAAACACATTAAAATAAAATAGATTATCACTTCGTTTGTGACAAGTTGACTTATGGCGGTTTAAGGTTGATGCCATTTGTCTCAACATCAACTAGACAACTTATATTTACTAAGAGCATATTCAACTCTCTCCCTATATTGACTCTCTAATTATACACTTTTATTACTTCAATCATCTCCTTGAATACTCCCTAAATTAGGTAAGTCCCTAAAGTACTTCATATATATAAGGAGACATAACCACTCCCTAAATTAATTTTATTAATATTTTAATACAATGAACTATTAATTAGTTACATAAAAAGTTAATTATTTAAATTAAAAAAATTTAAAATAATAAAATATTATATAATTAACTAAAATAAAAAGTATGATTGGAATAGATTATTAAAAATAACTAGTTAAAATAGCTTTTACATCAATAAGAAATAAAATTTAAAAAATATGATTGAAGATACTTTAAACCACTGCCCTCCACAGTATTACATCCTCAATTGGACAAGATGGTAGTACACATCCATACATACTTGAGGGGGTGAATTAGGGATTCCCAAGTCAGTCATTGTAATAACCAATATAAATAGTTGATTAAAACACACATTATAATAAATTCAATCACGGTATTAGGATTGTCTTTTCTAATTGCCTTTTCTGTATGCATTTTTCTTGATTAATCCAAATCCCAATACCTAGAGATAGGTATAATGCTTCTCGCACGCACCCGATTTGGAAAGGAATTTTTTATAAAAAACCAAAACAAAAACAGAGGAAGAAAAATTTTTTTAAAATTAAATTTAGAAAAGGAAGAAAAGAATTGAAATTCTATATATGAAAAACATAAGAATTATTTTTTAAAAAAGATACTCACGGAAGAATGAAAACCAATTCGAGTACATCAAATCCGTTTTGGATTAATACAGGTACACTATTGTTATTGTATACCCATTACCCGCTCGTAATGGAAAGGTTCCGTAAGTGGGTCGCGTTGGGCTTGGCACGATGACCATGATAATTTATATTGATACTCGGCCTCACAATTTGCATTGAGAGCCCAATGCTGCAACTATTTGTAGGTGGAGGCAAAGCGTTGAATAAATTAGGAATATTTTCGCTTTTCTCAGTTTTTTTTTTTTATTTTTTTATAAGCAACTCCATTGAAATTAAAATAAAAAAGTTATTAATTAATGTTGACCTTTTAGAAGATTTAACTTATTTGAAACGAAAAATGGAACTTACCAATACCAGATGGATAATGTGAAATAATGCAAATGATACAGATTTTTGTTGCATTGGTATGATTAAGGGGCGGAATGACATCCCCCCCAGGTGGTGGGGCCCATAATCTGGAAATTTTGACATGTTACCACTTACGAGTTACGAGGAGGAGGGAGGTGTGGGTGCGTCACTTTGCTGTACAAGAAAAGCCACCCCTACAAAAAACCAAACCAAACCAAACCAAACACTCCTTCTGGGTTGGTTGTCTGTGTCTCTCTCCCTGTGGAACCTCAATCGACCACAGCACGCCACACCGCGAATAAAATACACACACACACACACATATATATATATATATATTTATACATCTACGACCACCACCCGAATCGATCGGCGAAGAGACCCCCCCGTACATAGATCTTCAATGTGGGCTCCAATGCCGCTGCTATAGAACATCATCGCATCCGCCGCCGCCGCCGCCGCCGCCGCGATCGCTGGTCATCGGTGAAGATGGACGGGTCTGTATCGATCCAGCTGCCATACACGAATCTGAAGCAAGCCGAATTGGAATTGGTAGATTTGAACGACGACGACGACGACGACTACAGCCACCGCAACCACCGTCATCATCATCATCGCGTCATCGATCACAACCCCAGGGTTCCTAACGGCTCTTCCGCCTCCAACTCAACCCCGCCTTCCATCTCTCCCCATCCCCCGTCAATCTCTAAACACTCCCCCTTGACCACCTTGATTCTTAGCTGCACTGTCGCCGCCGGCGTTCAATTCGGTTGGGCCTTGCAGCTCTCTCTCCTAACTCCATACATTCAGGTTCTTGTCTATACTCATGTTGGTTCATTTTGGATATATGTATATATATAGTTTCCTAGTTTTTGGATCATTGTGGTTAACCAGTGTTTCTGTTTTTATAGTACGAGCGCGTTTTTTTGTTTTTTTGTTTTCTTAGTGTGAAAATATTACAGTTGATGTTTTTTTGCCGCAACTCATCATTTAAACACAAATGTAGCACAAACTGATGTCTCTAGTTTAACTAGGATGGAACTTCGTTAGCATGGACACATTTTATAAAGGGCGAGCAACCACGTCCCTGTTAGGAATTGGTATTTCTCGGATGAAATGTGTTATACTAGGAATTTTTCCAATGTCTACCCTTTTCCTGAACAATCTCTTAGGGCTACTTACGTACTTGAGTAATAAAAAGTTTCCTTTAGGAACCACTAAACAATAGAAAACGAGATTATATATAAGCTGTCTTGTTCCGGGCACTTGATGTTTTTTTTAAATTTAAAAGTTTTCTTTTTGTGTATCATAGAGTTTGATATATACCATTGTGAATTTCCGATTTCAACGATCATGTGTCTCCATGTATGTTAAATACTAATAGATTTTTTTACACCACCATGACACTTGTAGTTGTTTTTCAGGTTCTGGTTGGGTTTTATAATTTTCTTGTATTTTCTGACAACTCTTCTTTAACTAATTTCTGCAGACACTTGGAATAGGGCATGCATTTTCTTCATTTATTTGGCTTTGTGGCCCAATTACAGGCTTGGTGGTAGGTGATTGCAAGTATTTTTATTTCCCCAACTCTTAAAAAAATTTGAGAAGGATAAGTTTTTAGTATTATGTGCTGATATGTTATTTCCTCTCAAATTCTATCATGCTGCAATGACATTATACTAAATGTTAAAATGTATTAAGTTGTTGCAAGTAAATGGTTACGCCTCACAGTTCCAAATCAGTGACCTGAAATCTGTGAATTTTGTTTCATTAAAAACAGTGTCTTTGAGCTTGCAAAATTCCCCAATAAAGTCGTCTTATGTCATAGGGTTCCTTTACCAATATTACCCAATAACCTTGTTTTGTTGAAATGATGTTGCTATTTCTCTTACTGTCTACTACTGCACTAATGTATCTTAGTTTATTTGTTAATTGAAGGTTTTCTTTCTTCTTCTTTCTGTTTTGTTTTTTGTTAGGTTCAACCTTGTGTTGGTATATGGAGTGACAAATGCTCTTCAAAATATGGTAGAAGGCGGCCTTTTATACTTGCTGGGTCCCTCATGATCTCTGTTGCTGTAAGCTTTGTAGAATCTTATATTTAGTGTTTTGGTAGTTCATGTGCACTGTTCATTTGCATTAGCTAAACTAAGTTTTGTATATAGGTGATAATAATTGGGTTTTCTGCAGACATTGGATATTTATTAGGGGATACAAAAGAACATTGCAGGTTTTTGATATATATATATATATATATATGTATATTTCTTTTTATTTTTTTCTACTTGCATTTATTATAGAAATGTGTTTAACTGATATACTTATCAAATGCAGTGTATTTAAAGGTACTCGAACAAGGGCTGCTTTTGTGTTCATCATTGGATTTTGGATGCTTGATCTTGCTAACAACACTGTGCAGGTTAAATTTGTAATCAGCTTTAAATTTTGTTGATGGGTCCATGTGCCTGCTACCTGAGTTTTCAATGAATACATTTGAAGTTTTCTGGTTTTTTGTAGGGCCCAGCTCGCGCTTTGCTGGCTGATTTATCAGGTGATCTCCTCTTTTTCTTTTTGAAGAAAATCAGGTGATATCCCATTACTTTTCCAAAAACAGAAGAAAAGAAAAGAAAATATTAGTGGGATCTGTAGAGCACTAGAGATTTCACAATGCCTATATGCATATGTTAATTGTGGACAAGACGCTCATTTAAAACATTCAAAGGTTTGTTTTTCCTTTTTGATAGGTCCTGATCAACGAAATACTGCAAATGCTGTATTTTGCTCTTGGATGGCTGTTGGGAACATCCTTGGATTTTCTGCTGGTGCTAGTGGGAACTGGCACAGGTGAATCACTTTTCAAGCTTAATTTCATGACGAAATTTGGAAATTATGTATCTTTATATTGTGGACATTTGCACACTACCTTGTATACCGTAAAATGAAGAGAATAGTATATATATATATTATGAAATGTAGATATAAATATATTTGGAGTTGTAGAGACATGTGGTGACTTATTCCCCTCCAGAATTATTTGTCCTATACATTTTTTACCTAATGGGCTAAGCCCAATAACACTAGAAATATTATGATTAATAATATTTCAATATATGTGGCTTAATGGTCATATATGGTACCAAGTCGTGTGAGATGTGATCATGAATTTATTTTAGTCTCGGGCTATCTAAAGCAATAGGCAATTTGAGCTTTTCTTTTCTGCTTATTTTTGTATTTCCTATATTTTTTTGTCTTAAATCAAGTTATGTTTTTTTCCCCACTTTTGAGACTCCTGGGGCATTTAATCCGCCTTAATTGTTTTTTATCTGTGCAGTTGGTTCCCTTTCTTGACTAGTAGAGCCTGCTGTGAAGCCTGCGGAAATCTTAAAGCAGCATTCCTAGTTGCAGTGGTGAGCCATATCTTCTATTTCTAAAACATGGCTTGCACATGTCTCCTTAAATGGATTCCTGGTCATGCATTATTCTCTATATCCCTCCATGATATCATTCTTTCTACCGTTTGTGTTTTGAAATTAACATCTATAAGTGATACTTCTCCCTTCCCTGTAAACATTTATCATATAGGCATAAATATTTATGGATACTCACTTTGTTTAAAAATTAAACCCTGTATGCATCATTGTTCCATCTGGGATCTGGTCTACGTTCTCATATGGAACAGGCTTGATTTTCTTAGCTGTAAGGTAGTACTACTGTCCTGAAGCCCCAAATTTAATGGACCTAAGATGCCTTTGTCTTTCCTGTATTGTGACAGTGAATTAGAAAACAATGGTCAAGTTTTTATTTTAATTTTTTTTTTCAATTTGTTCCTTTTCAGGTTATCATTATATTTGACAGTTATATTTATCTTAATACATTGTAGCCACTAGCCATGTGATTGGAATCTGACCAAAATTAGTAAACATTGCATTTACTTTTCTCGGGCTTCATTTTTAATTTTTAAAATTTTTCTTGTTTTTTTATATAAATAAGAAATTTTAATTCCTGGGATGGTGGTTTGCTTTCAACTGTTTACTTCTCTATGCAAATTCGTATTCCTCTGCTTTTGAAAGCATCCTGTTTTCGCTTTCATCCTTGCAGGTTTTCCTAACTTTTTGTACATTTGTGACTCTATATTTTGCTGATGAAGTTCCATTGCTTTCAAAGCAACCTCACCACTTATCAGATTCTGCACCTTTGTTGAATGTACAAAGTGGAGTAGATCGTCAAAATATAAAATCTGACGTGTTAACTGTTGAACTTGCATCCCGGAGTAATGCTGAGAGACTTCAAGAAATGGATAAGAATTTAAAACACCCTGAAGCCCCACTTGACAAAGATCAAAGTGAAAGTTTCAGTGATGGACCTGGAGCAGTTTTAGTCAATCTACTGACCAGCTTAAGACATTTACCACCTGCCATGCATTCAGTGCTTGTCGTGATGGCCCTCAGTTGGGTATGTATTTTGATAATTATGAAACAGTAATTTTTTTTTGCTCAACTGTCCACTCATGAAAAATGATCTGGAGGACAGTTTTCTGCTTGCTGAATTCCTCCATTAATATTTGATGAGGATCCTTTTATGCTGTCAGTTGCATTATTGTGTTTTTAATGTGTACTCCTGCAGTTGTCATGGTTTCCCTTTTTTCTTTTTGATACGGATTGGATGGGAAGAGAGGTTTATCATGGGGATCCAAAAGGTGATGCCTCTGTAGTGCGAGCCTATGATCAAGGAGTTAGAGAAGGTGCATTCGGTTTGCTATTGAATTCAGTAAGAACTCAATATTGAGCATTATATGTTTTACTTAGATATATCAAGTAGTTTAAGTATTTAATATTATTTAAAATATTAATTGAACATATGCAGATTTAGCCAATTGTATCCATTCTGGCGTTCCAACCCTTTTTTTTTTTTGATGGATTAGGTCGTTCTTGGTATTAGTTCTTTTCTTATTGAGCCCTTGTGTCAGCGGATTGGTGCACGACTAGTATGGGCTATTAGCAATTTCATTGTGTTTGCCTGCATGGCAGGCACTGCTGTCATTAGTTTGATTTCGGTGAGTGAATATTCTAAAGGGATTGAACATGCGATTGGAGGTAACCAAGCAATCAGGATAGCTTCTTTGGTTGTGTTTTCTCTTCTTGGCTTTCCGTTGTCTGTAAGTATTTTACTACTAGAAAAATGGTCACATTTCTTCCAATTTAGTTTTGTTGTTTTTGTATTTATGTTTACTGTGTTTGTGTTGCAGATTACGTACAGTGTCCCCTTTTTCAATAACAGCAGAACTAACTGCTGATTCAGGTGGTGGCCAAGGTTTGTATTAAATGTGCATTAGATATACATTTTATCTTGCATTTATTTATATTTTGTGTATGTATCTGTGTTCTTGTTATACAGTTTAATTAATTATGATTACGGAGTGTTTTTTTTTCCACTCAACAGGGTTGGCTATTGGAGTTCTGAATCTTGCAATTGTTGTCCCTCAGGTACATATACTGATTTTCTCTCTTTATTTCTTATTTCTCGTGACATTATAAACTTTATTTTTTACCTGGAGTACTGGAAAAACTATTAAAAAAAGTTCTGCATAAATCTTGAAGATTTGGGCTTTTTGACAATCTTTAGCATGACTGTCACTACTGGACAGAAAAATAGGAGTATGTGCAACACAAAATTGAGTTTTGTCGGTAATGATTTAGAATCAACACGAACTGTGTTGTAACTCCTCATATTTATATTTATCAATAATAATAATAATAACAAAAAACAATAATACTTCTCATATCTTAAGGTTAATCTAGTGTACCTTTTTTTTTACCTTTTAAATGGACTGCCGTTGTTGAGTGTGTTTATGTAGTCAATGCTAATTTCATTCAATCATGGGTTCGTTCAGATGATTGTGTCTCTTGGTGCGGGCCCATGGGATGCTCTATTTGGCGGAGGAAATATACCAGCCTTTGCTCTTGCTTCAATTTCTGCCTTTGCTGCTGGGATTATTGGACTTCAAAAGTTGCCAGATCTTTCCTATCAGTCATCTGGTTTTCATTTTGGATGACTGACTTGTCCCAATGAGGAAAAGCTGTATATGATGTTCGGTAAAATGAAGAACTAACCATCCATCCATCTCGATTTTGTAGTCATCAACACACCAATTAGGTTCCTTATAGGAGAAACGATGCTCCATATATTAAAATTTTCCTCACATGTATGTGGCACGTGAACCTTATACCTTGTATTCTGAGTGTAAATCTTCTTTGTTATTGAGAACTCATATAGATTTGATAAAATACAACGATGCATGTTGATGTGTAATATCCTCTAATGGTCAGTTCAGGGTAGTGTTGCAGTTTGTGTGTGGTCCTTGATGTGCAAACCCATTGATCACTTTGACAGAGGTCCTTGATTGTAGCCCAACCCTTTCTGCCTCTATACATGTTATCGATGTTGGCCGTGCACGAGTAGTTGCCATCAAGTAGGTACCTCAGCCTTCCTCTTGCACATTATTTTTGTTATTTAATACTTTGGGTTTAATCTTGTGGGTTTTGCCGGATTTTTATCCAGGGGGAAAAATTAGCACTGAAATATGGGTTTCCACTTTCCCCTCATTACTCTGATTTACAGATGCTAAGAATGACTCCACTTTTGTACCGTGTTGATGATGCATGTTCTTTCCACTTTATCCATTTCCATTCCTTCACAATGTATCCCTCTCGTTTCTGCCCAGAAGCCCCAGCAAGCTGCCTTTCCACGAAAATGTAAGGCACTTGCACCAACTGCTTCTCTGTTCATAGGCTTCTAGAAACATAGGTGGATTGTCTTCGAAGTTTGTCAACTAAATTTGTCAAACATACAACTATTGTGTTAACGTTATCACTAACATTTCTATGGTCACATCGTTTATAGTTAGTTCATAGTTATAAGTCGCTTAGAAAATCTATACGTATACTGTTGGTACCAGGTAATCAAAAGGAATGAAATGTAATTTGTTTTCATATTTGGTATAAAACAGAGAAAGAAATAAATAATTATTATGATAATCATATTTTCTTAAATAGAATAATCTTGACTCTCACTCATTAGGTTTAAAAATAAATAATTACTATGGTAATTATTTTCTTGAGGGAATGAAATTGATTATTACTGTCCCTCTTCTCTCTTTTTCCACCCATCAGCTGCTGCACCTCCCGCTTCCCTCCCACGCCCCTTCCCCTATTGCAAGCCTACTCTCCTGCTGGCATCTCCCCCTCACCCGCTGCAAGGCGCCTCTCCTGCGCGCCTCTCCCCCTCTCGTTTATATCGGATTTTTTTAGTCTATTTATCGTAGTATTCAAATAGCCATAGCGTTGGATGAATTGAGGGAAGCTAAAGAGAGATGATGTAAAAGCAAGCGGATGTCATTTTCCTCCCCTTCGTTGTATAGGCGTTTCTCATCATAAGAACTGTTGGAATATATGACCTTTTCTTTTTCTTTTTTACAACATTTTAATTTATTTAGGTTTTAAGTTATTCATGAAGTAAAAAAAAATATTTATTTGATTTTATAGTTGGAATCATAATTTTTCAAAAAAAAAAATGTTTTGTTGAGCGACCGCTAATTGATTACATGTTTTGTCTCCGCTCTTGGTTAACGGTTATTGGTATGAAAAATAATAATTTTATAATTTCTGATACTTTTTCATAGAAAAATTTACCATTTTGATTAACATAAAAAATATTCTAGTTTTTCATATTTTTTATATATCTTTTCTTTTTCCGTCTCATTTTTCGCCCTTGAAAATAAAAAAAAAATGTGGTTATTTTTAACAATATCTTTAGTTTGTTTATTTTTAAATTTAAATTTAATTTTTTATAAGATTTAATTTTTTATTATTTAAAAAAAAATTATCTTTTCGCACTTTATTATTAGCTGGCAACACCTGTCACCCAGGCTTTAATTTCACGAGAGGTTGGGGGTTTAATCTATGAGTGTAAAATAGATTGTGGGTTCACGGATTAAAACGAACTACTGGACTAGAAATATTTTGATCAATTTCAATCACGGGCCTGTGCGGGATTAGAGCGAACTGAACTAATCCCGATTCATGCGGACGCGGACCAATTCACGGATCAGCTTTTTTTAAAATTATTATATATACTATTTAATATATTAGTACCGAAAACCTAAACTTATTAATTTAAAAATATAAATTATTAAATATAATTATAAAATTAAAATTTTAAGACATATTTAATAAAATTAACTTATAATAAATTTTTAAATAAATAAATAAATATAGATCGATTCACATAAATTGAACTGAACCAGAAAAAATTTAATCTATGTGAGTTAAACGGCTCGCCGATTTAAGCTCGTATCACGAATCGAACCGACTGGCTTTACAACCCAGCTTAAGCCGCACCTCTAGACTGGACTCCCCACCCCGGTTGCACTGCCTATACTATTTTTTTGTTCCTTTGGAAAGAAGAGGAACCCCTCCACGAGCCCAGACTAAGCACAGACCAATTATCGAATGTCATACCCGCCCCGTGCCATCTGATCATCTCTGTGCTATCTTGTAATTTACATCTTTTCATTGTCTGGTGGGTCCTGTCATCGATGAATGGATCAAAAACAATTACCATCCTTGATTCCAAGTCTGGCACCAAACAAAAAATATCAGTTTCTCAGTGTCGGGGGTAATACAAAGAATGAGAAAATCGGTTTCTATGCTCATGTTACCTCGAGGTTTGTTTTTTTTTTTTTAAGGAGAAGGTGAATTATTAATTCTTAAATTCTTTAGTTCTAGCTATTAGTTAATTAATTAATTAATTATCGTGTTCTCTATTAATAATTCTTGACAGTGGTTTTCTGTGTATCCTAAAGTTGACTGTGATCCCACTCTAAAAACCCACGTGCAAGCGCAGTCGATGCGGGGGGTAACAGTTCGAACGCACATAACATAACCCCTAGTTGCGCATCTAGTTCTAAACAACCGGTGTCGCTGTGCAAGTTTCTTTTGTGGCAGTGAGAAGTTCAGATCTTCCTCCTTGTGGTCAACCATATATTGATGACCCTCCTATTTGGGCACCGATTAGTTTGATGTCCTGACTGTCTTTAATGAAATTACTTATTTAGAACTAACTTGACACGAGGATATGTCTGTTTCTAGACCCCTTGGATCATCAAGGGTCTCTTCTCTTTGGCCTTGATGATTGCCTTGGCTACTTCCTCCATGGGATTGCTCGGGCTGACCACATCCTCTCACTGGCTACCTTACTCCTATTGGCCCCATCGTGAACCCCTTTCTTCCACTTGAAAACCATGAGGTTTTCCTTTGCAGCGTTGACTTATCCCGTAAATCTATTTATTCACCTCATTCAAGCTATTTAGTACTATAAATCTTATCTTGTCTATAATCTGTTGCTTCAGACCGTCTACAAAGCGCGTGGCTTGTTGGCTTTTACTCTCCCACGGATTACTTCACTTTTCTAATCTCATGAATTCAGGTGTGTACACATAAACTGATTATGTCCCTTGACAACAACATTAAAATTGTTGGAATAATATCTGCTCAAAATCCAGCGATAGCAAATCTCACTAAGGTTTTGATCGAAGACGTGGTTGCCCCCTAAGAATTGAGGGCAAAGAACCTGCCAAGATAGTCTAGGTATGTAAGGGAGCCCCAAATTGGACAGCTAAAGTAGTCTTGATTTTCCTATTAGGTAATACTTTAAAAATCTATATGGGGATTTGATGTTTTATTTATGTATTTTTAAATTTTTAAAAAAACTTTAAACTTCGTATCCTTTTCTTCAAGTTATGAATAAAATAAATTTTTTTATCAAAGCACATTTTTTTTACATTGCATGATATATGTATTATCATATTTAATTACCAATGTATCAAAAAATTTACAAATAAGTACAATAAAGCCAATAAGCACATAATGAGTAACGCGAAACGAACTATTTAAGATTTAACTATGATTCTGATCGGGAGCAACCAATGTTTGAGCCTAATGAAGTGGATACATGAGAAAATTCAAAGTTGCTAGAGAAAATCCTTCCAATGTGAAAGAAAGATCGCCTCACCATCTCTAGTGAAGACCATGTTAAAGTAACAAGTCTACGAACATGAGTTGAACTAAAAGATCCAAGTGTCGGGTCATTAATTGTCGCCGACATCAAAAGCTAATTGATTGATTTGCTAAGATATTATATTAATATGTTTTTGTGGTCATGTAAAAATATGCCAGGCCTAAGCATGGATATAGTGCAACACCAATTACATCTCAATCCATAATGTAACCCACTTTAATAAAGATTGTAGAGAATGACATCGAAAATGATTTTGAAGATAAGGAAGAAGTCAAGAAACAGTAAGATGTTGGGTTTCTCGGTGTAGCTCAGTATTTAAAATGAATAGCTATAAACATTGTGTTAGTTTCGAAGAAGGTTGGTAAGGTCTGTGTACAAGATATGTTATGTTATCTCTTCCTTGATCTCTATCAAATATTTTATAATTGATAATTCTATGATAGAATCACTCAAAGATAGTTATAAGATTTGTGAATATGATCATTCAAGGGGAAAAACTTGCGACAACCACTTTCATGCAACACAAAATTTGGAATGTACAATAAGGATAATTTAATAAAACAACTAGTAACCATAGATGATTAAAAAAAATGGACTCAAGTTCAAGTTATGTTGTTCATACCCTATATTATATACCCTATATTTAATTAATATTATGAAGTAACAAAATCAAATTTTATATTATGGAGTGTGAGTGTGTAGTTCGGCCTAAATATACTAAACTTCTAGATGTGAGCTTTTAATAAGAACATTGTAAATTAATGAATCTAACTTTTGAAAACATAATAAACATAATTAGTAATATTATTTATCAATAGATGAATTGGACAAGTTTGCAATTATTTATTTATTATATTATTAAATTGATGTGGTTTAAGTTTTGGCTAGGGTGTCAATGAGCTGAGTCGAGCTAAGGCTTGACTTAAACAAGTTGATTTCATTTAAAATTCTGTAAATGCAAGCATGAGTTAGCTTTGAGGTAAGCTTTAAATTAATTAGGCTTGAACTTGATTCATTTGAGCTCATTTTATCTCACTAGGCTTGTTTTAAACTTCAAATATTTTAAAAAAATTCAAATTATATAAGAAAGATATGATATTAATCTATTTAATATTAAATCATTAAACTTATCTTCTGATTGGTATGTATAGAATATCTGTGGAAAATGAAATGAGTATAGAAAATTTGTGAAAAATAACGTTTTCCGTTGTTTGGCAGGTACAGAAAATGCATAGTAAACATAGAAAATTGATTGTTAACAGCTAGTTTTTTATAACTATCAATTTGGTGTAATTTGCTATGGAAAACAAATTGCCTGCGTTAGAGAATGGGTTAGGAGGATGCACGTTGTACTAACATCATTTTTAAATAACTTTTTCATACCTTTTCTTTCCCTTTCAAACAAGCCTATAAAAAAATAATTTTCTATCCATTTTCTTTCCACCTCTTTTTTTTCTATCTCTTTTTTTTCTATCCATTTTTCATACCTTATCAAACATTGGATTAATATTATGCATAAATATATACTAAGTTAAAATATTGATATAAATTGAGAGACAATAGGGAAATAAATTAATATAAAAATATATAAATTTGGACTCGGTAAACCCAAGTTTGAGCTTTCTAAATTAGCCAGCTTTAAAATAGGGTTGGACCTTTTTGTAAGTCCGAAATCATTCAGCGGCTAACTATTTTTTATTTATTCAGTTTTTTTTTTTCCCTAGATTGAGGCTGTGGAACGCTGTTCATCATGCAAGTTGAGATTAGTACAATCAATTATTCTTAGTATTTAAATTTAAAATTTGTTTTCATGTATGTATTTATATTAATTTTTAGCATTAAAATTAAAGTGGTACTATGGCCTACAGCGACATATAATATGGCCAGCCGTTACACGCAAGGTTTTTCTGCTAAAAGTAATGCCATAATTAGTGGATATTAGCATCCGGGCCTTCACTGGTGGGGACAGCAATTTATAGGGACCCACAAAGACACCTCTCTATCATCATCACTCATCAGTCACACAGCGCGAGAATTGGCGGGTCCGTTTTACTGTTCCCGCTCAGAAGCATCGCGGTCGTCCAGTACACAGCGGGAGCGGATGATAATTTTAAGTATTAACTAACACACACCTGCCAATACCCTTGTTTAATATAAGCAGCATATTTTAATAAATATGTTTTAGATGCCTTCTATTCTAATAATAATATAAATTTAGTTAATAATGAAATTTATTGTTTTTTGTTTTTAAAATTGAGTTGATTGGGTTCACAAGCGACGTCATCGATCATTGTGGCTTGTGATGGGTACCCTTGTTTGCCTATATCTCAGCGCCCAAAAGGGCCCGTCACAGTCCCTCTTTTGTGAAAGCTGAAAAGCGGGACCGAACGACCAACATGACATGAATTGTACCGCAACTCAGTCATTCTAATCATATTTAATTTTATTACTACTCATTTACCTACCATATTCAAAAAAAAAAAAAAAAAAAACGACCAACGTCAACAAATCTAAGACTCAATCGTTGGGTTTCAATTCATTAGCAAAACAAAGCTATACGTAAGAGTGCAAGTAAAAGTGTTGAGGGTAAAAGAGACGCGCGTAACAGTACACAGATGTTGTTTCACGTGTGTGTGTGTGTGTGTATATATATGTGTGTGTGTGTGTGTAAAAAGGCTCAGTAATTAAGTAGCCTGTCATGTGGACTGTTCATATTGATCATAATCTGTGCACATATATGCTGGTGTTGATGAAACCAATGCAAGAATCGATCTGCATGCCCGCGCCACAGCGGCAAACGTTTTCTGTTGGATAAAAAGCAAAGTTTGCCGTCAATTAATTACACGCATCATACGCACACTCTTTGACGTGCAATTGTAGACACACATTATGGGTTCGTTATATATTATTTTTTATATGTGAGTGTGTGTGCTGCTCGATCGATAACAATGAATTAATGACCAATGTCAAAGCATCGCTCTCACGAGTCACAAACCTGTGGGCCGAACGATCCCAGTGCGCAGCGATGTGTGGAAGGTTGAGAGATAGAGAGAGATTGAGATGGATAGGGATGGGGGGGTAAGAGATGCGCCCTTTAGCACGACGCCTGTTGGTGGGTTTGGCAGCAACACTTGCCCCTTCTGCGAGGACCCCATGCCCTTAGATTCCTCTCTCTCTCTCCCCCCCCCTCTCTCTCTCTCTCTCTAGGACTCACTGTATATGAACAGTAATAAGACATGTACCGAACCCTTTTTTTTTCCAAGTAATTAAAACCACAAATGAGGAAAACAAAAACGGCCACCAGAAAACTAAATAAATAAACAGCCTTGTCATTTATATAGCCGACTTAATTATACAGCTATATAGAATATAAGGTCACGAAGACTCTACTTTTCCACTCGTCGGCAAGAAATCTATCAATTTTGAGGCCTTGACGTGCTTCTGATCATCTCTTTTAATGTTAATCTATATTCATATACAACTGTCAATCAGATCCTAGCGTTCAACTTTTTTTAAAATAAAAAAGTGACTTTTTGATACTGACCTCGTTTATATTAAATTATGTTTTCCTATAAAGAATAAACAAACCCTTACCCGGCGCTTCATACATACAGAAAGAAAAACACTCTCTCACTCTCTCTCTCACACACACTTCTCTCTCTCTCTCTCTCTCTCTCTCTCTCTCTCTCTCTCTCTCTCTCTCTCTCTCCCCTCTCTCTCTGGTATGTACAGTACACCTATGATAGAACTGCAGTTCATTTTTAACTCTTAAATATAGGGAAAGGGCGGACAACGATAATGTATTTTTATGTGTATATTTATTTATATTATATATGCAGACAAATATATATATATATATATATATATATATATATATAATATATATATATATAAAAATTAAAGGGATGGAAATAACACCAATTTATTCCCCTTCCCTACTGCCGCTCCATTATGCAGGAATCCATTATGCAGAAATCAAGATCCCACTATCAGTAGCACGTTTATTTTAATCCAACAGCATCGATCATCATATGGCAAAGGTCCATCATCATCATCAGATCAGCCTCGCCACCGCCACACACACTTCATCAGAATGTCATTGTTGATTGTGGCACGAGTCAAGCCCGCCAGCATCACTTGGTCGTCGTGCACTACTACTAGACCTGAACTGAGCAAGAAATGGCCTTCTTCCCTGCTGCCGCCAATTTCATGCCCCTTCAAACCCATCTGGGTACTCACCACCCCCAACACCAACAACATCATGACCAATCCACAGAGTTGCCGCAACATCATCAACACCCACCGATCTTCCCAGTCAATAACGGCACCAACTGCCCCTCCCATCACCATTTCCATGGTACTAATTCACATTCCTAATTGGCTGGCTCAAATATATATATATATATATATATATATAGACACGCACACACACATACATGTGTATAATTTATTTTGTGTAATTATTTTTATATATATGTATTAAAAAAACACAGGAGTGCCGATGATGGGATTGAATATGACCAGCAATGGAGGTGGAGGAGGATGTGGAGGTAGCGGTGACGATATAAACAATATGATGGAGCAGGAACCGGAGCTGTCGTCGGATGAAGGGTCACAAGCGGGTGGGGATTTGAATCTGATGATGTTGAAGAAGAGGAGGCTGAACATGGACCAGGTTAGGACGCTGGAGAAGAACTTCGAGCTGGGCAACAAGCTGGAGCCGGAGCGCAAGCTGCAGCTGGCTCGCACCCTCGGCTTGCAGCCTCGTCAGATTGCCATCTGGTTCCAGAACCGCAGAGCTCGGTGGAAGACAAAGCAGCTCGAGAAAGACTACGACCTCCTCAAGTCCCAGTTCAAAGCCATCAAAGCTGATCACGACGCCCTTCTAGCTCAGAATCAAAAACTCCATGCCGAGGTAATTAATTAATTAATTCCCTATTATACGTACCCAAATTTCAGTTAACTCTTCAGACATACATACATACACACACACACACACACATATATATGTTTTTAAATGGTTACAGAGGAAGCGCATGTGCCGATTAATATACACTACGTGTGTATATATATATATATATATTGCTTGTATATATATACACAAAAGAAATGATGGAATGGTCCAAATATAACTTCATTTAACTGCTATATATATATATATATATATATATATATATATATATAAGGAGGATATGAAGCTGTTTTTTCAATTGCTTTTATACCGGATTGTAAGTTCTTTATAATGGGAGATATATCATATACTCATCCCAACAAAACAGTAATTTGTGGCTACTTGGGTGGGAAAACAATAATTTGAGGTGTGGCTTGGGGAGCCTTCTTTCCTGATTATATATTCCGGTACGGTATGGCGACATACTCGTATCAGACCGCCCTTCCCCATTGAATATTTATCTAATTAATTGATTGATGTGTGTGTGTGTATATGTATGTTGGGTGCAGATCATGGTACTAAAAGGCAGGGAAGTGCCCACAGAGTCCATAAACCTGAATAAAGTAGAGACGGAGGGTTCAAGCAGCAACCGAAGCGAGAGCGGCTCGGAGATCAAGCTGGATGCAGCGTCATCGAGGGGCACTATTCCCGCGGTTGACGAGAGCAGCCCCGTATCCACCCAGCACAGCCCAGCAGTCACAAGTTGCAGAGCCCTCTTCCCTGCACCCTCGCCAGCTCTTAGCAATAATGATATTAATAATAGTAACAGTAATAACAATGTCATGATGATGATGATGAGAGCTCCTCCCACTCCTCCTCCTCCTCCTACTCCTCCGCCACCTCCCCCCACCTTCATCTTCTTCTTCTTCTTCTCTTTCGGCCGCCCATCTCTTCCAGATGAACAATAATAATAACTCGTCATCATCGAGGCCTGACCAAACAATCAAGGAAGAGAGCCTCTGCAACATGTTCTGCGGCTTCGACGACCAGTCTGGATTCTGGACCTGGTTAGAGAAACACCATTTCAATTGATCTCCGTCCAAACCCAAATTTTCTTTTTCTTTCTTTTTTAAATTTTAATATTAACTTGTCCGCTGTCTGCAGTTGACGTACGTATATAATATATATATATATATATATATATATTATATTGTGACTTATTGTCTTAAAAACAGCATTATAAACTAATTAAGTATTATTGAACATTTTATTTAATTTTAAATGCTTATTCACATCAACAAAATTCGCAAGTTTAGCAAGAACAAAAAAAGAGAAAGTCATCCTCCCATATAGCAAACTAATTAATATAAGTCAAATTGAAATATGTTGAGGGCATACTCCTTATAAAGTGAAACATGTTTTAAGTGTGGGCAAAAACTTCCTACATAAAAAATCTTGCTTATTCATAGCTCCATATAGAAGTATGGGTTTATTCCATGGAAGCCTTGGAAAATTATTAAATCAAAGGCTGGGTTTACTACTTAGGGTGGATGAGAATAAGGTTCCAAAGAAGATGAAACAATTTTAGCTACACTGCTAGCCTATCCTAAACTGAGGTACTTATTGATTGTGATGAAGGTATTTAGGATTTAAGCATAAACTGACACTCAAGATCAATGAATGATTAAATAAGTTTATCTTTGTTATGATTTAAAAACTCAACTACCTAATGTATAAACTAGTTTCTCTAGAGTGATTTAACTATACGTTAACCCTAGTTTAAGATACACAACCTATTAAGCACTAAAAAGTTATTAAAACTTTGAATTAGTTCTAACTAACCCTAATTTGGCTTATTATAAGCACCCACTCTTGTGCAAGATATGCATTCCCTAAGTTATCAATCTTGATTATCTAGGTATTTCTTTTAATTTCTCAATCCTTCAATCCTAGAAGATTATGTAATTGGATAGTCAATTGAACCACAAACAATAACTTCTGGAGATACATAATTGACTAACAAAGTATGGATGTAATTATATGTAACCCACAATCTAAACCAAACAACATATAAACTTAATAGATCATCTAAATACAAATCAAATTAAGGTTCATAAACATCATTGAAATAAAGAAGAGAAAAGAGAAGAACAAGTCATTATCCGCTCTGGCTCCACCTTAGATGTTCACCTAATTCCTTAGTTGTAACCCAAGAGGCCAAGAAATGATATAACTAATATGACAAGTATACATAGCTGATGGAGAGTGAGCTGCTACGAGCACTAGTAGCAGATTTCCTATATTTGTCTATTTTTCTTTATTTAGAAAAAAGTTAAAAGTCAAAAAAACTATCCCCACAGTATAAACAATATATTTAACTTTTTTCATAGGATTTGTATAGTATTTCTCAATATATTGGAAGCACTATTCACTTCATATAATTATTAAATTATAAAAAAATTATCACCTTTATCCTTCATGTTTCTCATAAATTTTACTTTTATTTCATATTAAATTATTAAAAAAATATTATTAAATAAAAAGTAGCATAAAATATTATTTTAATTATATAGAGAGTGATTAAGGGAATTAATTGCGGTGTATATTTGTATAGGAAAGCAAAAAGTAGTTTAAATCTATAAAATTAAGAAAAATAGTAGGAAAGCGGCTCTTAAGGTACTAGTAGCAGATTTCCTATAAAAGTCGTTTCCCTATATTTAGGGGAAAAAGTTAAAAAGTCATAAAATCATCCCTACAACAGATGCTCTATATTTAACTTTCTCTATGAGATTTATATAGTATTTTTCAATATATTGGGAAGTACTATTTACTTCCTATAATTATTAAATTATATATAAAAATTTTCTCTCACGTCTCTCCTTTATGTTTCTTATAATATTCACTTTTATTATTAAATAAAATAAGTAGTATAAAATATTATTTTAATGATGTAGATGGTGATTTAGGGAATCTATTGTGATGTATATATGTATAGAAAAACAAAAAGTAGTTTAAAACTCTAAATTTAGGTAAACTTGTTGGGAGGCTTATGTGAGTGCTCTTAGTGCTCTAAGAGAGGGAATCAGTATTGGGTTTAGATGATAATGGATCTACACTACCGAACAAGAGTTTATTTATGTTACCTATTAATTACACTAAATCCCTCAAACCTTCTATACTAAATGAGAAAAATACTCCTCATAGAAGAGTTTCATGAACTCTTCTTGGGTCATTTGGTTGCCCTGAACAACCCTCACTAACTCTCACCATCTTCGGGGTCCACCCATCAAGTTATGTGTTGCTTGGCAAAATCCAAAATCTGGCACTCGCATCAGCTTAAATATATCCTTGGTCAATCTAACCAAGTCCCTTGTCGTCTTTAGTTTCTTAAATTGAATTGCCCAATTGGCATCATCCTATGTCTGCTTAGTCACTGTCCTTTATTGGTACATGTCATACACCCCTCCTGTGGGCCCTCCTATTATTACTCTTGTAAGGACGTCCTTACGTTCTATGTCGACTCATATTTGTCAGTTTCAAATGTTAGCCATATAGTAGAGGCATTATGCTAGTTAGTGGATATTAATACAATAATGTGTGTATTAAATGGAGAGTTTTTATTGTATTTATTTTGGAGTGAAGTTAATTTTAAGTGTTTTATTTAGGAAAAATAAAAATCATATTTTATTTTAAAAATAAATTTTTGATAATTTTATTGGATTGAAAGAGATTGCGTGAAGGGCAAGTCAATGGTGCTATAAATGGTTTATAAATCTTGAGAAGCAAAGTTACTAGTGGGACAAGTAAACCATGAATTATATATATTTGAGTATGAATATGTAATGACCCATGATTAATGACTTGAGTAGTCAGTTTAAGAATGGATAAAGGTCATAAATATGGCATTTTGTGTTTGGACAAGGACTCTTAACCGTTGTGCTAGCGGGGGTTCGAGGGCGCAACATCTCGACATGGGTCTCAATACCTAGTCAGTAAGCAAGGGTCATGGGGCCAATGGCCCATAAGCCAAATTATTTTAGGATTCTCAATTTAGGACTTGGTCAACACAACCTTTGGTTGATACAAGGCATTGTGATCGACGCGGTTGACTTGCTATAATGGTGGTCGAGATCAACCAATAAAGATTTCAGAAAGTGTGTGGTGCATGGTCGATGTGAGAATGATATGGTAGACGTGGTCGACCTAGCCCCTCATTTGGTTGATGACGACCTATGGAGACTTTATGAGTTAGTCGATATGAGAGTAATTTTCAACGTATGGTTGATGTGATCGACGTGGCTATGTTGACAATGTGTGGAGTGGTACAATATCGACCCATGGTCAAAGTGGGTGGTTGGTCGACGCGACAAAATGGTGATCGATATGGACGATATAGGGGTGTTTTTGGTTACGTCGACCATGCACTAATGTATTTTCAATATACGTCATTTTGCGCTGAATTTTTAGGTTTATTCTTTTAATTCTGTGTCGAAGTTAGGCTATCAGAGAGAGAGAGAGAGAGGAACTCAAGTTGGTGTCGATTGCTACGTTCTTACATAAGGGACGACATTTACTGAAGGGGAACAAGGAGGAGCAAGCGGGAAGGGGCTTTTTTGATTTTAAACCTTAAATCCAACAAAATTTAAGGTGGGATAGCTGAACGTATTGTTTGTAGAACCCATTCTAGGGTTAGGTTTTGAGATTTAATGTGTGTGTGTGTGTGTAAATTTATATGTGTGTGATTTCATATATGAATGTTGGCTTGAGATTACGAGTTCTATGTATATGGTTGTGTCCCAATACATGAGGTGAGAGTCTGTTCATGAGGGTTTCTAATGTTCGCGTGAGGGCTCATAACTACTGAGATTTTAAGTTAAGCTTATTAACACGTTAGAATGAAATCAAAGTATTTTATGTGTATTGTGAATAAACGCTGAAATGGTGTCACGATGAGATAATCATGGTATATTGAGTTGTTATTGGATGTTTACTTTATGTCTTGAAGCATGATTATGTTGTGATTACAATAAATGTCATGCTGAGATATTATGTTTATTGTATATGTGATTGAGATGCTTGTATGACTGAGGTTGAGATGCCTGTATGACTGAGGTTGAGATTGAGGAGGCTCATGTCGTTTGCTCATGTTCGTTTTGAGTTTTGGATACCCTTTGAGAGGTTGAAATGTTGAATATGAACTATTCTTATATTATTGACATGACACTACACTTATTGATAATATCATATAGACACTAGGAGCATTAGATGGGTTAGGGACACATGATTTCTATTGAGTCGTAGTTGCTCACCTCTCCTATTATGTGATTGTTTTTTTTCAGGTGCTTAATGAAGTTAGGTTGGATAGCTGAGGTGTGGATCTGGACCGGAGAACTCTTTTCTTTTCTTTATTTCTCTCTATTGATGTTAATGTTGGAATTTGATATAACCCCACAAGGAAAAGATTTTGTATGAGGTTTCGAGTTTAATGAAAATTTGTACTTTGGTTTGTGGATTTAAATGTGTAAGTATGTGTATTATGTGTTATGGTTCTCGTGTATTTGGCATTTTATCTCATCCCTTGTTCTACTAGGTGTGGGCAGGAAAAGTCACTGATCAGTATTTTTCGGATTGAAAATTCAGAGTGTGACAATGTACGACTCTATAACTCTATAAAAAAAATTCCTAAAGTCAACCTATCACATTTTTGGCTTTTAGAAGAGAGGTTAAAAGTTGAGAAGGCACCAAAAAGTAGCAGGGAGACGGTTTTTGCACTTTGGGAAATCATCTTGGGTTCATAAGCATTTTAGAGGTAGGAAATCATGTCTTTCTAGTATATCTTTGATTCAAATATCATAAATTGAATGAAGTGTTAACATGCATAAGCGTTGATACATATATATGTGAATTTATATATATATATATATATGTTGGTTATGTTGGTATGTGATTGAGATGATAAACTATTGTGTTATGTGTTTGTAAACAATTGAGGGTTAGGTCATGTTTGATATGTGTATGCCAAACTGGATGGTTTGGAGTCAAAAACAAGAGGGTAGAAGTTAAGTACTGGAGAAAGGGTGGTTGAGAGTTGGTGGGCCTTGGCGCTCGGGCCAGTAGCGAGCCTGAGGCAAGCATATGGCATGCACCACAGGCAGGCGTGCCACAGGCTAAGGTGTGTTATGGCCTTGTGTTTACGGAATGGGCATGTCCCTCCTTTGACCTATGTCTCATGTGATAATTGTGGAACTTGGTTTCAGGAATTATATGGGCTTAACGAGTCTAGGATTTGGCTATAAAAGTGTGCGACTTTGGTGGCCTGAAAAGGGGGCTTGTAATGTATTATTGTGTTAAGTTATTAATATGACTTCTGTGTTATATGTGAGCCAAGATATTAAATTATATGATGGAAACTGTGTTGTGAACCCTCTTTTCACATTGAGACTATATTTTAGATAACTTTGTGAATGTATGATGATTATTGTAAATATCATAAATTGATGTTGAGATATGTGATTGAGGTATATTATTGTTTATTTATTTTTGTGATATGACCAGTATAATTACTAGATCCTTGTACGAAATGTTTGTATAATTACTAAACCCTTGTATGATATGTTTAATAGGAAAATTTAATATTGCTTGAGACTAGTGAAATTCAAGTGAGCGGTTAAAACAAGTTAGAAATCTCAGAACTCTTAAGATAGGTAT
Organism: Taxillus chinensis; assembly: GCA_023512835.1. Classification (NCBI taxonomy): domain Eukaryota; kingdom Viridiplantae; phylum Streptophyta; class Magnoliopsida; order Santalales; family Loranthaceae; genus Taxillus; species Taxillus chinensis. The sequence continues at coordinate 23,307,881 of CM042085.1, read as the reverse complement.
TGAAAGGACATCATGGGAGTGCTAATCTTTTCTCACGCATAACTAACTTCTAAGTCTATCTCCTGTGGTATAGATTATTATTTTTTTAGGTGACCAATCACACTCTAGAAAAGATTGGTGGCGACTTTGTTATTTTCATCACCATTCAAATGAAGGTTACGGGTAATCACATTCCGAAAGTGGTCCCCCCCCCCCTCATCGGACGAGATCTGGTGATGACACCATATACCAACAATACAACATTACTTAACATATACATATTAAATATTACATCCATACACATCATAGGCCAATGCCACTTGTCTCTAGCCAATCAAACCATGTTGTACCATTACAGTAGTAGTCATTAGGCTTTAATTTATCACATCATAACATAAACATCATAAGACAAGTTATTACATCATCACTGCTCATCAAGCCTTAGCCTCTTGTAGAAATACCACTCATCGGGCCTTAGCCTGTAATAACATTACCACTCATTAAGTCTTCTTGTCAAAATTACCACTCAAGGCTAAATGGACCTTGCAGGGCAGCCTAAGGTGACGGATTGAGGCCCGTAATGTTTAGGAGCCCCAAACTTTAATTTGGTATCACTTTCTTTAAATAAAAAGTTGAAATTAGAATAGGGCACGCTCCACGTGCACGCCTCTCCTCCAACTCTAGTCTTTTATCCTCGCGCAATCACGCGTCGCGCCTCTCCGATTTCGATTCAATCGTTGGTGTGGCATCAGCAAAGGCCTTTGTCCCTCCTTCTCCGACAGTCTTCGGCTCTTCCCCTTGGCCCCTCTACTCCTGCTCTCCTCCATTTCATTCGGCTCTACTCCGGGTTTAGAGATATGAGGAGTTAGTTATTTGTGTGTTTGCGCAAAGACTCTTGTCCAAACAGTTAGCAGGAGTCCAAGGGCGCAGTACCTCAGCGGGGGTCTCGCTGGGTCGATGCAGCGCCTCGGAAGCCAAATTATTTTGGAAAAGCTAAGTTGGATTTTCATGTGAAAGTAGGGTCGATGCCGCCTTGCTTGGTGTGGTAGGGATCGACGTGGTCAACCTAGCACAATGAGTGGTCGACGTGTGTGCTTTGGTCGATGCGAGATTAATTTCGACATGTGGTCGATGTGTGGTCGACGTGATCGAGGTCGGCCAAGTACAGTTTCCCGAGAGCTTTTCCATGTGTGTTGGTCGACGCGAGAGTTGGTCGACGTGGTCAATCCAGGTGGAGATCGACCTTGTGCGATGTGAAGATTGATCAATGTAGGGTCTGGTCGATGCGAAAAAGAGCATTTGATGTGGTCGATCCTGGTTGTTTTTGGATCGACATCGACTTCCGGTAGCCTATTTTTGATATGTTTTTCTATTTATTAGGTTTTCAGGGTTTTTGAAGCCGCCCGAGAGAGAGAGAGAGAGAGAGAGAGAGAGAGTGTGTGTGTGTGTGTGTGTGTGTGTGTGTGTGTTGTCGGTGCGATTGTTATTGTTGCATCTTAGGAAGCGGGAGGTGCCTTTGGAGAGGAGCAAGGGGCAAGGAGGAACCAAGACTCGAGGTAGGGATTTTGTACCTTTTGAACCTGTTTTAGAGTTAAACCTTGAGGTAATTGGTATGTTATGTATATATATGTAAATTCATATAGGTGTGATCTCTTATATGAATGTTGGTCTTCATTGACATGTTGTGCTTGAGGGTGTTGATGGTTCCGTGGTTAATGAGGATTAAGGGTTTGTTTTGTGGTATAGTTACATTCGTCCGTGTTGGTTCCACGATAGATAGAGCCTCGTGGGAAACCTTGGGAATTTTAGGAGAGTCGTGGGTGAAAATGTATTATGTGAACTTAACTTAATTATGACTTGTATGATGGATGTTGAATACATGTGATATTTGATGTGTTGTGAATATGCAATGTTGTGTTATGCATGAAAGGGTGTTGTATGGAACTGTGGTAGCCTATGTGGTTGTGACTGTGATAGCCTATGTGGCAATGATTGTGGTAGCTTGTGTGGCTGTAGTTGTGGAGGCCTGTGCGGCTATGGCTATGGTTGTGCTTGTTTGTGTGGTTGTTTAGGTGTTGCTTTATTTATAAATGTTAATTATAACCTGTTATGTACTATTCCCACGACACTACACTTGTGCACGTCATCATATAGAAGCTATGGGCATGGGATGAGTTGGAGAGACATGATCTCTACTGAGCTATGGTTGCTTACCCCTCCTGTTGTGATTTGTTTTCTTTTTTGGAACTTATAGGCGTTAAGTGGGACACCAAGGTGGAACTATTGTAACCCCAATGGGAAAACGATGTAAAAGATATTTGAATTTGATAAATATATGTGATTTGCCTTGTAGACAATTATTGTAGATGTTTATGATGTTTTGTGTGGAATTATTTATCCTAACCCCTTATCCACCACATTGGTAAAGGAGAGTCATGAACCAGTTTCCTCGAGTTGGAAATCCGGGGCATAACAGGCGGCGGATTAAGGCCCCTAATTTTTAGGAGCCCCAAAATGTAATTTGGTATCACTTTCTTTAAAAAAAAATTAAAATTAGAATAGGGCACGCTGCACGCACACGCCTCTCCTCAAACTCCAATCTCTCATCCTCGCGCAATCGCGCATCACGCCTCTTCGATTCTGATTCAATCGTTAGTGTGGCATCAGCAAAGGCCTCTGTCCCTCCTTCTCTGACAGTCTTCGATTCTTTCCCTCTCATTTGGCTCTACTCTGCTCTCTATCGAAGATGGAGGCCCCCCTCGGCACTCGGCCACCGTCGTCCGTCTCGACAATAGCACCCCTCCATCTCCAGTCTCTCCTCCTCTGGATCCGCCGCTCTAGTCCTCACTCCTTTGGATCTCCGCCTGACACTCACGCCTTCTAACTTAATAGCTTCTCTAGGCTCTCTAATTTGTTGTTGTCGTTTTTTTGGATTGAAATGTGATTTTGTTAAAGTTTGATCTTAATTGAGGTTTTTCTGTCGTTGTATTGATTTGGATTTGAGACATATTTAGTAGGGATGACAACGGGGCAGGTCGGGACCAGGTAGTGGGTGGCCCGAACCTGCCCCGGATGAGTTCGGGTCGAAACGGGGCAGGACTATTAAGTGCAGCAGGTCGGGGCGGTCATGAGGCGGAGCGGGTATTTTAAGGTAAAAATGTTCAAAAAATTGCTAAAATGTCGGGGCGGCGCGAGGCGGCCAATACCCGTGACCGCCCCGTTATCTCATCGGGGCGGGAAAAAATGGTCCGGGTTAAGACCGGTCAGATCAAAATTGTTATCTGTTGGATCAAACCCGGAATTTGGATAATGCTGATAAAGCCTTATGTAATTTGATCTGAGATCTTTTGTGTTTATTTGATCATTGCAGAAGGTATGTCACTAATCCAAAGATGCACTCGTGAGAGCAAAGCTAAGGACAGGATACATAATCCTGATCCGGACAAGAGCGAGTGTCGTCAAACACTTGGTAAATAACCAAGTAACAAATACATACGGAATAAGGAACAATCCTACGGACTAAGAACTTAAAGGATAAGTGCGGAGTAAGGAAAATAAGTGCGGAGTAAGAAAAAAAAGATGCGGAGTAAGGAAACCAGATGCGGAGTAAGGAATCCGGACTTATTACTCGCCCGGAGTAAGGAACTTACATGCGGAGTAAGGAACTTACATACGGAGTAAGGAACTTACATGCGGAGTAAGGAACTTACATGCGGAGTAAGGAAGCGCTTACACGGACTAAGGATTCCAGTACTGAATAGATACGGAGTAAGTAACCACTGACACGGAGTAAGGTTCCGAGCTTCATTAACTACGGAGTAAGGAAAATTACATCGGACCAAGAAGACACTGCTCCAACAAAACCGCATTTAAAGTTATCAGCTCGTCTTTGTCCCGATGTAAGACGAATGCATTTAGAACCGAAAGAATCTTACACGTGGATCATCCGGATATGTGGACACAACCTTAATTGTATCTCGGAACTCACAAAGACACTTATATTCTTCAAATCCAAGATCTTGAGCTCCACAATCCGCAGCAGTCAAGGCAGACAGATTACCGAGGGATAGTTAGTGCGGAACGCATTCCGGAACTTCAAATTCCAAGGTTGTCTCTTAGGAATGTTTTGTATAAATATTCATACTTATACTTCATGTAAAGATGAAGTGCTCAGGCGGGTAAAAAGAGAAAAGGAACTTGGCTAGAGTGTGAGTTCAATTTTTGTAAACAGAGTGTAAGAGAGTGTTTGCTTCTATTTTGTTGTAATCACCTTGTGATAATAAAACAAAATACTTCCACTATCTGGTTATCTTCCGCAGTGATTCTATCACTTAAACTAGATAAGTCTTTATGTCTTGAGAGAAAAGAAAGAGTTCAAATAAGAGCCTATTCAACCCCCCCCCCCTTTAGGCTCCAAGGGACCATCATTATCCCTAATATTTAGCAAGTTTTAAGGCAACAGATGAGTGAAAGGGCTTATCTCTGGTGCTTTCTATGTATTTGATGGTTTTCTTAGCTTAAATGTAGATATTAAATGTTGTAACATGCATTTGAGGATATGTTTCCTGTAAAAAACCTGCAGTAGGATTCAAAAACTATATTCGTATTTGTATTGAACTTCTTGTTTGTGTTTGAGTTAGCTTCCGTTACGAATTAATAGAGGGTCTCATTCGGCCTAAGGCCACCCAAACTCCACCTTGCAAATGCTTAATTATAAGAATTTGATGATGACACCACTTTTTCTTTGTTGTATATTGGATTTTTATTTGTTGTCTTATATGTCATTTTGATTGGTGTATTTTTTAAGAATCTAGGCACTTTGCTCGGCGTTTTAAAAGCCACGGGATACGCCTGTGTTTCAAAAAAAGGAAGCGAAAAGTGCTTTTCCTAGTGCATTTTTTTTACTGGCATTTTCCCCTTACTCAAAATCAAAATTTCAGCCTTTTTTATCATTTTTAAAAAAACTTTTTCCTGCATGAAATGCCGCATAAATGAAAATTTCCTGTAGTGAATTGATTATATTGGAATTGGTTGATCTTAATGATAAATATAATCTTGCTAGCTATTTTCTTCTATGTGCACGATTGACTTGCAGACAAACTACTTTCTTTTTTCTAACTCGCATGAGTTGGATGCTGTCCGCACAACTACTTCATTTATTTATTTTCTGTAATTTAAAAATTAAATAATCAAACTTTTTATTGTCAAATTTATTTAAATGGGTAGACTATCCAGCCTATCCTACTAGTGTAGAGTCGAAAACTTAAATATGAGCTAGCTTTGATAAATTCGGCCTAAAAATATGCTGCTTTTATTAGTTGGTAGTCGCCTAGTCGGTTTAAATTTGACTTAATTTATTATAAAAGGCTATAAACAATCCTGATATAAATCGTGTCAACCCAAAACCGATGATAGATGAACCCAGAAGGATAGTGAACAAAATCCAGTGAATGAAGGCATAGTAATAACTTGGGGCATGGTGTCTACTGTCAATGTGTGTCAGAGTGAGAGATGGGCTGTGTCGGTGTTGGTGAAAGAGAAATTTAAAGAGTACGAAACACGCATTTCAAGGTGGGCAAGAAGACAGTAGAAAGATTAGGGAAGAAAACAAGGATAGTTGGAACGGGTCGTTCTCGTGAAGGAGACTTGTGCTGAAAAACAAGTAGTGGCAATATTGCAGAGCCATATGGTGATGTGAGAAAGAGAGGGGGAGAGATCTGCAGAGAGAGAGATGGGGTAAAGTCCACTGCACTGTACTTTAAAGTCATAAAAAAATAAAAACTCATGTGACCCACCGTGACCAACAGCTAGCTATATTACAAAACATCGTGGATCTGAAGCTGTCCTCAGTCTTCCCTATAGTGTACTGTTTTCTCTAGCTAGAATAGATACCTCTTCTTAATTGTATTCGCATGCAGCTCAGTCACATCTCTATTTGGACATTTGGGATAGGCTTGTCGCATTTTTGCTTTTTTGTTTTTACTAATTCATAATTCTATTAATTAGTTAATTAACTTGCTGATCATTATCATAAAACAAGTGATCTTTTTGTTGATGATGTAATTAATGAAGTAGTTGAAATCTCGACTCTCTGGTAGGAGAGATGGAGGAAGTCCTGTGTTCCGTCTTCCGAGGCGACTGCATGTATTCTCATGCACGATGCATCAACCACTTGCAAACGCACAAAACTCAAAACTTTTAAATAATTAATGTTTGGTTTCGAGGGCAAAGTTAATTAATTCGTTAATTGAGTAAGTAAAATATTGAGACGTACGGTGGTCCGTCACCATGCATAGACAGACCACGTGGTTACTGTAGCGACAGCCTGCCTCCCACCCAATTAAAAAGCCAAACATGGTACCGTATGTATCATCACTCATCAGTCTATCAGATCAGATCCAAGTGATTGGCAAGCTGTCAACATCACCCACAAATTAAGTCATATAAAATAAATCTAATGATTATTATTTTATTCCGTGGCCAGTAACTACACTCATATCAACTATTCTATTCCTTTTTTTTCAAGTTTTAACTGAAAGTGGTAATTCTAAAATTATAATTTAAAATTTATTCATTTAAAAATTTTATATTCATTTTTTATAATTTTTATAGTTTATTAAAATAATTTTTTATTTTTTATTTTTTCTCTCAATTTTACTTATTATATTCATTTATAAGTATAAGTATACATGTGTCAAATAAAATATAAAAAAGTATAAAATATTTTTTGAATGAATAATAAATTTTAAAATATATAAAATTATTATTTATTTCATATACCTAAGTCTAATTTTAGAACATCTAAATTGAGCTTCTTAGAGCATTTTCAATCATTTTAGTTAAATTTAACTAGCTAAAATTAAGTTTAGCTTGCTACAGTAAGGTTTTAACTAATGACTCTCCAATGGTATATCATATATTTTTTTGCTTAATAATTAATTTTTTCTATATACCCCCCTAATTGATTATCCTAAATCTAATTCCCATTTCCCTACTTCACATTGCACGAGTCGCAGGAGTGTAGGACGCAAGTCGGCGCAGACACAAGATTGGTCGGCATCACAATCTAGCAGAGCAGCGGTGGATCTGTCTCCTTTTCCATTTCCTTGTCTCTCTTGCCTCGTTATCGCTGGATCTGTCTCACGACGCCGGATCGGTGCAGCGGTGCTCTCTCTCACTATCTCCATGTCTCAAGACGCCGGAGTCGCTGCCGGACCTCGCACACTACGTCATGACACCGTCGGAACTCGCGCGCGATGAGGGAGATTGGGGGGGGGGGGGGGACGCACGCGACGAGGGAGGAGAGAAGGGGGTTGGGGAACGCAGACACACGGGGATGGGAACGAAGACTGAATTGTAATTTTCTCTTATTTGGTGACATGGCAGAATCAGCTAAAGCAAAAATAAAGGTTATATTTAGCTTTATTTTTTGCTCTTGCTATTGATTTACCTAAACCATTGGAGAACAAATTTAGGCATATTTTGCTATAGCTAATGGGCTGGAGATTTCCCTAAAATATAGGGATAAATTTGAAAAAAAAAACCTCCAAAACATGTTCACATTTGGATCTCTAAAATAAAGCTTAAAGATAAAAAATAAATAGTAATTCTATATCTTTGGGAATTTACTATTTATTTTCCAAAAAAGTTTTTATGTATTTTTTTATTTTGTTTGACACGTGTAGAGTTTTGAATGATCGTAACGTAATAAGTAAAAGAGAAAAAAATTAAAAAAAAAATTTAATAGAATATAAAAATTATAAGGAATGGATGTAAACTATTTTTTAACGAGTAAAATTTAAGAAAACATTTTAAGAAATGTTATTTTTGATTAAAATTTGAGAGAGCATCCACATTAGATTTTCTAAAATTTCATTTTTCCTAAACGTTTGCCTTATAGATATAAAAAAAACCAGACAAGTATCGAAAATGAATGGAAAAGAAAAATTCACTTGTTTGGTAGATATAGAAAAGGTGCATGGCTATAGATAAGGATGTTAAATGGGCCAGAGGTCTGCAGGCCAATCCGCAATATAGGGCAAGTTGGGCTAAACATTTTCAGCTCATTTATATGCGGGCCAAAACGGATTCTGCCTTGTGGGCTGAGCCTGTGGACTAACGAATTGAGCCCGTGGGCTAGCGAACTAGCCCGTTGCTTGATTATTTATTTTTTAAAAAATTCTAATTATTTAGATTTAATTTATTAAAAGTTTGTATAATATACTCATATTTTGTAAGTTTGGTTGTCTTTATAGTTGTGCGAATGTTGCATTTGACCTGTAGAAACTAAAATCGGTATATTTTCAAGAAAAATAATATATTTAAAGAAAAAATTATTAAATATATATAAATGAGCCCACCCACACCACATGTGAGGTGTCTTTAAAAATGGGCCCAATTTGGCCCAGCCTTGTAACAGCCCAAGTCTCCCGTAGCACGATATTGTCCGATTCAGGGCCCAAGCCCAATCCCCGGTTTTGTTCTTGATAGTGTCGTACATGCAGGCACCCCAAAAAGCCTCGTGCCAGGAGAGGTCTCTATGCCCTCTTAAAAGGCATGCTTCGTTCTCCTCCCCAGCCGATGTGGGACTTGCAAAATCCCCAGACTCTACAATCCATCCCCCCCCCCCTTAGGAGGCCCGCATCCCCGTGGGACTGGCACACCGACCCAGTCCCCAACTCTAATGCCATCTGTAACAGCCTAAGTCTCCCGTAGCACAATATTGTCCGATTCAGGGCCCAAGTCCAATCCCCGGTTTTGTTTTTGATAGTGCCACATAGGCACCCCAAAAGGTCGTGCCAAGAGAGGTCTCTACGCCCTCTTAAGAGGCATGTTTCGTTCTCCTTCCTAGCCGATGTGGGACTTGCAAAGTCTTCAAACTCTACAGGCCTTCCCGTTTAACATCCCTAGGCCTTATCCATAGAAAATTTGTCTTGATATATGTGAAAAGTTTTCTCACCAAATTATCATGAAAATAAATGAAAAAAGTTAATAAGTAATATTTTCCAAAATTGCTCCTCAGTAGCGCATTCATTGTTCAATATCTCAACAACGAAATAGGGTTAAAATGGTATTTCAAATAATTTTTTTTACTTCCAATTAATTTTTTTTAAAAAATACTTTTTTCACCCCCAACCAAACAAGCATTTTTCCCACCATTTTCTTTTCACCTTTTTTCACCTCAAATTCTTTCACTTTTTTTATCCTTTACTAAGCGGAAGGTAAAATACAATGGTAAAATTTGAGAAAAATTCTAAAATATGCTCATATTTGAATTCCTAAAATTATATTTGAAAATAAAGAATGAATAGTATTTTTCTTGTATTTGTAGATTCATTATTCATTTCCAAATAATTTCCTTTCAAATTTTATATCTTGTTTAATATATGTGTACTTTTGAATTGATTTAAGAGAAAAACAAGTAAAAATATATATACAATATTATTTTAATAGACTAGAGAAATTATCAGAATAAATGTAGAATGTTTTTTTAGAAATAAGTAAATTTTGGAATAAAATTATTAATTAAAGACATGATTTGTTGAAGTTGTCATGAATATATCTAAGACTGAAGACTCATAGATTTGAAGGTTCGTAAGGTTGTAGAGTCGAAGCGTTGAAACAAAAGAACAGACACTACGCGCTTACAAGTTGACAGACCCAAAGACTTGAAGGGTCAAAGTTAACTAAGCAGTGGAAGCTATTAATACATAAGAAAATCGAGACTCGACGACTCAAAGGTCAAAGAGTCATAGACTCATAACCAAACACAAAGATTGGCTAACTGTAAACCAAAAACTCGGAGAGTATAAGGGTTAGGATTGAAGATCCATAAGGCTAGAGACTTAATATAGGTTAAACAATTATTCCACAAAGAAAACTCAAAGAACCGAAGAGTCGCAAAGTTAAAGACTCATATATCCTAGAATAAAGTCCTAACCTAATTAAACATGGTCTCGCCAAGTCCCTCGTCCGAAGGCTCGAAGAACCAAAGGATTGTAGACTCGTAAAAGCAATAATGTGTTGTTGAAGTTAGCATTGTCACAATATTAATCTGTAGGCTTCGACCCAAATCTTTGAGGCTTGTGAACTACGAAGGAATGTAATAAATAAAGTATCAGTTACATCATTAAGGCATGAATTTTCAAGGCAATGCTAAGAAGACTTTAATATAACTCACTATCCAAATCCTTCGAGGGAGATCTTCGATTCACTGACATACAAAGCAACCATCTTCAATAAGCAAAAAATGTATCTTATTGTTATCTTCGAGTCAAACCACAACTTCAAGGCAAACACATCAAAATCCAATAAAGTAAAGACTTAGCAAAATTATAAGATAGGGTTTTAGTGTCTAGGTTGCGCCATTCTCCACATTCAAGTGCATTTATTACCGTATTAAATGTCACATTAATGACTGTCAACTATTAACAACAGATGAATGGACGAAATCAAATGAACTAGTATGAACATACAATATGCAGTATAGACAATGGATCAGCAGGATATGAGCAGATCTGTACATTCCCTATACTTTCTGTAATTTAATGGCGGAAAGTCAAATTATTGGGATGGTAGTGCACACGCACATGCACTAAACATTAAATTAATTACTATCACGGAAAACAATAAGGAACTCCAATGAATAAAAATAAACAACTCTCATACATTGAAAATAGATCTTTAGGGAGAATTAACTCAAGAGTTCCAACGGAGAGAAAGTGTGAAGTAGAGAAAATTAATTGTCTAAGTGTTGTGCAAGTGTGAGATCAATATCAAAAATCATACTTTGAAGAATCTTTTTTAATCTTTGTTTTGAAAGATCCAGCACAATCCTCTTGTCAAGTTTTCCATTGATCAACCACAATCAACAACAAGCTCAAAGAATACCCCACAAACTGTTCTCGCTCTCAAACAGTTTGTCTTATAGTCATTACTCCTATGATTAACTTCATGGTGTACTGTAGGAATACTCTTTTCTTTATCTGAGTATAACATTGAGTTCATTACAACATCTCATATCTGTCTTCTAGTTCATTACCACTATAATATTCGTTGTCTGCTTTTTCATTTATTATAGAACCATATTCATCTAGTTTCCATATCTTTTTTTAACCTTCTACGTTAGTCAACTAGTCAAGCTTCCGCGAAAATAGTTTATCCCCCCCCCCCTTTTAGACTCACTTTGGGACCTATAAACATTTTAAGGAAATGTGATTTTTAGCTAAAACATAAGATTTAAAAAAAAATCCAATATAAATGCTCTTAGGAGTCTAAATGTGAGCATGGTTTTGAGGTCTTTTTTCCAAATTTTATTTTAATATTTTAGGAAAAATAAAGGTTTAGGAAAACATAAATAAATGCTTTTACCTATATTAGGATGTTTATCCTGCATATTGCTAAGAAGAAAAAAAGTCAAGGTATATATAAGAAAAAAAACAAACTTTAAATGTCACAACGTGTTTTAAAGTTGCGCAGGCCGATGTGGCGAGCCCAAAATGGATAGTATCGTGATAAGTAGGTAGGCCTATGCCTATGCCCAATTCTAACAAATTGGTATCAGAGACTAGTTATTCCTGTTAAGTGTTTCGTGATATCAAAAGTCTTCTTGTCATGCTATGTCATGCCCTTAACTCCAAGAGACCCGGAATCGGGAACACGACTACCCCAAACCCACACCCGAAAGCAAGGGGTTGGTGACTAGAACCAAAAGGGTCTCGCATAGTAGGTGCTGCCCTAAATGCACATAAACAATCATACAATATGGGTATTCTTGTACATTCTCAATGTCATGCAACTAAAAAAATAATATTGATCACATAACACATAAGTATCATGTCAATCAACTCATACCGAAAAGCAAGGGAAAAATTTCAACAGTACAACGGCCACGGACCCATGTTCAAAAAGAAGAAAATAATAATACAAAATAATAAGTCAACAAGAGGATAAACAAGGAAAGTTCCTTACATCAATGGGGTCTAGTATGCTCAACCACAAATCAGATGGCTACCCCCTGTCAAAACTTGAAAAGACATAACAACTCCACACCACCATACCAAAACTAACATCTAGGACTACATGATTCAGTATATGCATGTACCAATGTAGTGTCTTGCAAAATACAAGTGAAATCATAGCAGTTCACAACAGTTATATAGTACATCAACCATTGCTACGTCAAATCAAGCCAATACACCGCAAGACTCTCATAGCTTACCAGCCATATGTGGGAACGCGGCGCCAAACCTACCACATATGGGACCTCAGTTAACCAGCCGGTAAAACCAACAAAACACCAACATCGAAGCCCATGAACATCATGAGGTTTTAAACCCACAATCATATTCATACCAATTAACATTTCATGGCAAGTAAATAATAATATTCTATATTAAGAAAAGGCATGCGATTTTATTTTATATACGAAACACGAGTTTTTTTATATCACTACCTAACTGCTCGATGCTTGACACTCCTAGGCTCCGAGTGACTCACAAACCATTGCTCGAAACACCCTACTCGTGACTATAGCTTCAAGATGCTTGCTAGGAGCGGCCCTTCGACTACGTTCATCCTAGTTTCACCCCAAAGCCCAATTTTACCAGTTCAATCCCGATTTCAAGCATGCATATACCCATAAAATGACCTCTTAGATACTTAGAAGAGTTAACAGCAAGGTTCAACCCTCAAACAACATATAATTTCATCAATTTCTCCTTTAACCCCAAATCACACAACCTAGGGTTCATGCTAGTTGCTACATCTTCTACCCTAAAGCGAGAGGAAGATAAGAACATAAGAAAGATGCAAAGATTAAAATCACCTACCTGAAATGAATCCACTGATCAAATCAACCCAAAAACCAAGCTCCAATTCCAGCCATGCTCCAAGCTCTCCTCTATCTCTTTCTCACCAAATCGCAAATGACAACATGCTGGGAGCCTTCCTCTCTCCTATTTATATTTTAATTAATTAATTAATTAATAAGCACCCAGATTACATAATTAACCTCTTGAGGTTCTGAACTCCAAATTAGACTTAATTACCGTCAAAACGCTCATATCGCTGAGCACATTACTATTCAAATAATGGCATCCACTAATACAGACTATCTTATATACCAACCTAAACACGAGTCTCTACATGGTATGATTGAGCGATATGTTCCGTTAATGTGGTGGTATCGGAGTTAAGATGTCACCTTAATATCAAACCAATGTGATCTTTCCACAAGACGTGAATTAAAGGGAGAGTTGCAAGAAATCCTCAGTTTTATAGGTGTGTCTTTAACCTATGGTGTGCGATCGTTGTATGACAAAAGGGACAAATTGTTGGGATCTTTGTCTTACATTGCTTAGAGAAAAAAAGTCAATACATATATAAGAAAAAACAAACTTTAAATGTCACGATGCGTTTTAAAGCATTGTTTTACAATTGTTTGAATAACGAGTAGGTCAATATTATGATATTCACCTATATAATATTAAATAACTTTAATATATTATACGTAATCGAATATATATTAGCAAGTCTCCTAATATATTTTTAAAAACTATATTATTTGCATAAAATATAAAATCGGATAATATAAAGTTTAAGACATTTAGAATAAAAATTTTAAGATATTTAGACTAAAAATACAAAAAAAAAGTCTAATGGCCAGCTCACGCCCGCACAGTATGGGCCTAAATGAATCAACTCGTTTATGCCTGTATTTTAAATGAAGTGAGTTTTAATCGAACTAGTATACTCCAAGCCTACAAGCCCGCGAGTCCGGCTTGTAGACATATGCCTGTTTTATATGTATGCATTACCTTTTGTGTATCAAGAGAATGAAAAGAGATACAAAGATTAAAAAAATACTTTTTCATGAAATATAGTGAAAGTAGTTTCCCGTCATCAAAATCTTACAAAGAATCTTATTTTATTTGTGGAAAAAGTCCACCTTTGGTCTGTTATTCTCTTATTTATTTTGTAATTCACCTTTTTTTTGTTTTGGGCTAATTGATTTGAGCCCATCCCTAAACACTTAATTTAATAAAAATCCTACAAAGAATCTTATCTTCGTTTTTTTAATTTGAACACTTAATTTAATAAAAATCCTTTAAAACCTTTTTTTAAGTTTTTTATTAAAATAAAAAAAATAGTACTCTTTTAAATTTAATATTTACCATCTATTCTCTACTCTTTAAATAATTATATTTTTTTCTCTCAATTCCTTATTAATTATAATTATGATTTTTCTTTCCAATTTTTCTTTGCTCTCTTTTTAATGAATTTGAAAATATTTAATAAATAATATTTTAATAAAATAAAAAATAAATTATTAAAATTAAAAAAACAAAAAGTATACAGTAAAAAAGTTGGATATTAAAATAATAAATTTTGGTCATTTTGAAGAATTAAATTTGAAGAGATTACTGCTGTGAATATTTTTAACTTTAACATCTCTCTCTCTCTCTCTCTCTCTCTCTCTCTCTCTCTCTCTCTTCCATTAGTTTTGTTAAAATGTTTGATACGTGTTTTTGTGTTTGTGTTTTGAATTTTGAGAACAAAGGGTTTCAAAGGAAATTGGTGATCGTTTTTAAAAATACTAGACCCTCGATTAAATCCGAATTTATTTGAAAGGTGAATCTCAAAAACTAGTTGGTTCTTTCATATTTCAAGTATAACTATATAGGATCCACATATAATATAGAGCTTGTTTGGTATGTGTTCTAGTTTCTGTATTATGTTTTCATGATTTTAAATTTTTATTTGAGTTTGTGTTAAATTTTAAATTTTCAAAACAAAATCCATTTGATAGGAGAGATAATATGTTTTTTTTAAAAATATTTAGTTTCTATAAAAAATGATGGACCCAGATAATAAACAGATGATAATTAAAAAATAATAACAATTTGAATCTCTAACCAAAACTGTGTTTAAATTTTAAAATAAAAAAGTAAAAAAATTATAATTAATTTTAAAAAATTATTTTCAAAACATAATTCAAATATTAATTATATTATAATATTATTGTACTCATGTTTTTAGGATTTGAAAACACAATCTGCGTTAGGGGTGTGCATTGGTTGGGTGGGGTCGACTGAAAGGCTAAATCATCAACCGACCCGTCAACCTCAATAATCGATGGATTTGTTAAATCTCTAGCGGGTGCTAACCGACGGGTATAGCGGGTTGTGCGGCTACCAACCGCCATATACTAGTATATAATTAAACGACATACATTAAAAAAAAATTGAACGCATAAAATATAAAATAATTGTAATAAAAAATATATTATTTTATTCACTATGTATTGGTAATCACAAATGAGGAAATATACGAGATTTATGGATCGCAATATCACAAACTTACAATCATAAGCGTTACACTGCATAACTCTCACCTCTCACAATGAGATAGACGATAATAAACTAATATCTAATAAATAAATGATAAGTTTTATTCTATTTTTATAATGAAGTATGACGGGTCGGGTTAGTAGTGGGTTTGAGCATTCTCACCTGCCAATAGACCCAACCCATTATAAAATAATTTTTATTCGCAGGTAACGGATAGGTTCGAATTGAGTCGAGTTGGGTGGTAGATGCCACCAAATGAACTGGTGAAGTATCCAAGATTTATCCCGCATATGTTGATCTAAGGGCATGTTTGGTACGCGGGAAAAGAAAAGAATCAGATTGCATTCCTTTCCCGCGTTTGATATAAAAATAGAAAAGGTAATAAGATTCCCGTGGGAATCTTATACCCATACATGGGGGAAATTGATTCTCTCTCTCTCTCTCTCTCTCTCTCTCTCTCTCTCTCTCTCTCTCTCTCTCTCTCTCTCTCTCTCTCTCTCTCTCTCTCTCTCTCTCTCTCTCTCTCTCCCGTTTTTAAGGTTCCCTTGTATAAGGGAACCTATCTTTCCTTTTTTACCCTTATTTTTTCTATTTTTTTCTTCCCTCCCTCTCTCCCCGTCACCCCACCTCCCCTCCCCCCCTCTCTCCCTCTCTCCCTTTTTCCCGCCTCCCTATACCCTCCTGCCGTCGCCCCGCCTCCTCTTCCCACCCCCTCGTCGCTGCAACCCTCCTACCCGATCTGCGTTGCCCCGCCTCCCCTTCCCCTCTCCCAACCCTTTTCCCGCTGCAAAACCCTTCCCCCTCGGATTCCGCCGCTACCCAGCCTCTCCTCCCCCGCCCGATCCGCCGTCGCCCCGCCCCCTCTCCCCTCCCCCTTGCTGCTGCAAACCCGTTCTCCCTCCAGTTCCGTCGCCACCTAGCCCTCCTCCCCCCGCCAAATCCGCTCTGCCCAACCCTTGCCCACCTGCAATCTGCCCACCTGCGCTAGAACATAAAAGAAGAGAGAGAAAACATTTTTAATTAATAAAAAAAATTATTTAGTAATTTGTAATTGAGGATACTTAAGTAATTACATGAATATATTATCTTATTTGTTTTTGCATACCAAACGCAAAGGTAATTAAAAATTTTATTCCTTTCTCATGTCAATCTTATTCCTTTAATGATTCCATTCTCCCCAATTTCATTCCCATGTACTAAATGGGCTATAATAGTTCGGGGCTAGCTAAATGAGTTTACTTGTAGTGCAGGAGATGACGTGTTCTGATATAATTTGAAAAATTAGTTGGTGTTTGTTATGTTTTTTTTTTTTAAATTTTACAATTTGAATTTTTAATAGTGTTAGATTTTAAATTCTTAATTTTAAAAACAAACTATATTTATAATTAGAAAGAGAGAGCATATATTTTAAAAAATATTTTTTAAAAAAAATCAGATTTTACTATATGAAAATTTAATAAATAAATAAATTAGTTTTCATATAAAAAATAAATTAAATTGCAATAAAATATCACTTAATAGGTATATCAAATACAATTCACCGGTTAATTATATCATTTAGAATAATTTCAGTATATTTTTTATTATTTATAAATAGATAATAAAATTCTAAAATTATGTTTCAATATGACTCTTTACATTCAAAAATAATTATAATATGTTTGTTATGCGGTAATAAAAAATAAAAAAATATAATTAATAATGTAATGGGTTGGGAATGAAAATCAAGGCTATGTTTACCATTATTTTATTTTTGGCTTACCAAAACTTGATATTCAATATTTTAAAAAATTAACATTGAATTTCGTTTTTTTGGGTTTCATCGCTGTTTTAAGCTCGCTTAGGGGGTGGGATGCAAGGGAGAGGAGGGTGTTGGGGAAACTCGTGAAGGGGGGAGGAGGAGTTGTGGAAGTCGTGCTGGTATTCCAACACTGTATAGGGAATGCAGTGGAAAAAAAATCTCGAACGAATGAAAACGCTTCGAAGTTACAATTACGCCGAAGCCCTGCTAGGGGTGTGCAATAAAACAGCAGCGCCTCATTTGCGCAGGATTCTGCATATGTAACTGAACTTATAATCCTAAATACAAATCATCACTTTCCTCACAAACATATCATGTCTAAAATGTCTGTCAATAAATTTCTCATTAATGGTAAGTAAAAGGTAATCAAAAGACCAAAAAAAATAAAATAAATGTCATTAAACTCCCGACACACCAAATTCAATACACAAAAGTCTCGGGCCTTACTAAATAACAGGAAGAAATTACCAAATTCAATACCCAAAAGAAATATCGAATTAAGTAAAAGAAATTACCAAAAGATGCGGGATAGTCGAATTTCAGAGAAGAGGTAATTAAAAATTATGGATTTCATCTTCCTTTGTGTTGAAAGCAAGTGCGTGAAATGAATTTTTAGCGGCCATATCAAGCCAATGCCTTCTAGATGCCAAATTTTAATAACTTGTATAAATATTCACATGGTTAGAGGCTGTATAATTTCCTTATTAATGTAGTGCTCCTTTCAAAAATTTCCTTATTGATGTAGTAGCTTGATTAATTTCCAGTATCCTAAATGTGGAGAAATGACATTGTGGAACTTTGTGTCCCTGTGTTTGTGAGCTACAATCCAGGCTTTAAGTGTGAAGATTATTTGGAACAAGTTGAGACAAATTTAACTTAATGTGATAGATTACAAACCAGCAAAACTGCACACTACAATTAATCATTGCTTTATTACAAAAAAAAAAACAGAATTTTAAGAATTGATGTATATTCGCCATACTGAATTCTATATTCATTGCACAGGTGCAAATTGAGTAGTACCATGTTCATTGGACAAGTGTGCAAGCTAAAAAGAGGCAATTCCAGATTTAGCTCGTCAAGTAGGGAGAAGTCAGAAGAGAACCAAATGCTTTCTGACACATTTTATTTCCTTACTGTCTGTGTGTGTGTATATATACATATATATACATACATATAAAAACTTCATAGCTGCAACAGACATTGTTACTTTGGTTAATCAATTCAGTGAAAGATGACATAGCCTTTAACTGTACACAAAATCTGCAGCCCAGCAGACAGCACTGCTGCACCTTGACAAAAACAATACAGCTGCTACTAAAATTCAATGGAAGAGCACCTTCACATAAAGCATGTATAAAGAAAAATTCAATCAAAGATCACTACCGCTGCTGCTAATTACAAACCAGTGCAATCAAACAGAGCAGACAACACTGCTTCACCCTGACAATAGCAGCACGATAACACTGCTGCTGCTATACATATTCAATCAAAGTGCAGCTACACAACACCTTTTTGAGAGATCTCTTGACTGCTATTTTTTACAGGAAATTGTACAATGAAAGAAATATAGCACGAGAACAAATATTCAAACAAAAGCAAATCACATCAGTATTAGAATTATGATCCCATTTTAAAATCCAATTACATAAAAATGTAATTGACATTAAAAGTCAAATCCATTTTAAAATCCAATTGAACATCAAAACGTATGAAAAATAAATATGCTTAGGTAAACATGACATCAAAAGTCACCCCTGAGCAATGCCTTAACTCATTCTTCTTTCTCATCATCATTAATAGAATAAAAAATAAAAATGAGCTCAATACTTTGTTGTAGCTTTGTGACGTTCAACCATAATTAAACTTTTCAAATTGCATAAAACCTTGTTGATGCCTTCTCTCTTTTCAACGATCTTCATCTCAACCTTCATTTCAATGTCAAATGCATTTTTAAAAATTCTTGATACCTCTCCTATCTTGTCCCCTAATATTGATGTAGCATTTTTCATTCTACAAACCAAGCTATCAACGACTTTATCCCTCTTTCTTTTGTTCACATTTTTTTGCATCTACTGGTTGTGAAATGTCATCCCATTACACTCCGTTAACATTAGTCTCACTTTCATAAACTGGAGTGTAGGTTGCATCCATCCTGTCCATCTCTTGAACAATATCGGATGCTGTCCGAGCTTCAAAACCAGTTTCACAGTCCTTGCCCAATATGATTCGCAATTCATCATAATGTGGAAACTGTTTATTGAAAGGGCATGCATCTCTGTGGCCCTAAAAAAAATGTAAAATAATGATAAAATCATAAATTAAAAATATAATAAAATATATTCAATTTCACTTTTCAAGCCTTAACCCAATCAAAGTCTCCCTAGAGACAATGGAAGCTTACAGTTTTGTAAAATTTCCAATACTGTGCGAAGAATAAATTTGGGCTCCTAGTTTTGTAAAGTTTCAGTTTTATAAAATAGCAGTCTAGCTCCCACTTCAGAAATTTTTAAATGAAGCATTTAAAAAGCAGTCATGCCAAGATAGAGCATTTGAATGAAAAGTCATCAGTCAAATCAGTTATATAAGCTACACTTACATAAATAGTGAAAATAATCTGGGAAATAATCAATCAAATATCTGTTTTTTTTTTTTTTTGAGTTTCACTACATCCTTTCAAATTTGAAGTAAGATTACAAGTTTTTTAATAAAGGGTTAATGTAAAATAACATGATACAATTCTGTAATACAACCTCAAAGTGAAATTGATACCTTCAATATATGACGTGAAACAAAATAATTTAACACAACCCTTTCAAAATTTAAAAAAACTCTCAACCATAAATTTGAAACACAATTTACCGGTATGTAAGCATCGAATTATAGCGATGGTTTCATGATTATAACCAAAACCACTTATATTTGGACCGATCAACACGTCATGGACAATATTAAATTCACATCTCAATGTTTCACTCTTGACTCGATGTGAGGCCTAGCCTTCAAACCTGAATTCGGTAATGATTTGACTAGTATTAATTCAACCACTCCTAGAAAATCCGGCTTGTAATCATTTTCAGCATGATGTGTGATTAGGGGTGTAAATGAATCAAACGTTTATAAACAAGCTCACGTTCGGCTCGATAAAAGATCATTTATGTTCGTTTGTTAAGGAATAGTGTCATTTGTGAACAGTTTGCGAACACCATTATTATATTCGTGAACATACGTAAACATTCACGAACAAGTGTTCACGAACAGTTCGTGAATTCGTTCGTGTTGAAAATTATTTGTGAATAAAAAATTAACAAATCAATTAATATGTATAAAAGGAATATTTTATTAAATATAAATATATTTTCATTAAATATAATTTAATAAGCATATACTTTTATATTATTATTAAATAACATATATATTTTAAATTTATTTGTTTATTATTACTATTATTATTATTATATTTTCGTGAACTATATTTAATAATTGTTTAAATATATTAAACAAAGATAACACAGTCTAACAGTTAATTAATTATATTTTTTTGGATAAGTTTATGGTAGCATTCTTTTTGCAAATTACTACGATTTTATAATTGTGTTAGTAAACGTTCATGAACAAATTTGTAAACACATATTCGTGAATACATGTTCGTGAACCGTTTGTGAACAATAGAGTAACGTTCATGAACAGTTCGTGAACATCATAATTTAAAGCTTGTGTTCGGTTCGGTTCATTAATGCATAGTAACGAACATGTTCGAATGCCTTACTACTCGGTTCGGCTTAGTTCATTTGCAGCCCTATGTGTGGTTGAGTTAACCAAATCCAATAATGCATTCAAAAGTTCAGTATCTTCTTCAAATGTTCATTGCCTTTTATTTCTTTCAGGACCTTTGTCAACATTTGATGACGAAGCCATATAATAGAAAATACTAAAACATTCATCATAAACTATATCATTACTCAACATTCATTATAAAGTAAATCAATCAATTATAAATTATGCATGATTAAATCATGAAACATATTAAAACACATATTAATACATAATTGTTTTATAAAACACGGTAATTGTCTCAAATATTTCATAAATTCAAAGGCATAAAATAAAATTAAAAATAGTTAAAAAGAAAATGCAACTCTAATGGCCAGATCTCCATATATCAAATATTTCTTGAGCCTTATTTGCTCTAAAAGTTGTCCATGTATCACTTGCTTCAATATTTGTAATCATATTTTTATTGTTATTAAATTCATTTGCATCTTCTTCTTCTTCCAATTCTTTCTCTAATGGATCAATCGTCATTTCTCGCCTAATAAAAGTATGCAGAAGACAACAAGCAAGTATATTTTGATTTGGTTTTTCTATTAGGTAGAATGAATAACTTTAAAGGATAGCCCATCACATCTTTAAAGCCATAACACCTCTCAATAACATTTCTAGCTTAAGAATGCTTCATGTTAAAACATTCTTTAGCTGTTGTAGGTTGACGCATATTACTCGAGTCGTTTAGATGATATCTTTGACATATGTATGGAGCTCCTTTGCCATTTGTGTATCCCGCATCAACAAGAAAGTAGTTCCCTAAAGCAAAATATATTTAGTGAATACACAATTTAACAAGAGAACTTACACTTTAATTATAATGATCATTCTTACCACATAGAAGTTTCAACCCATTTGGTCTTCTAATGACATCATGTAAGATTTGACTATTAGTTGCTGACCCCTTCCAGCCTGATAATACATAAATGAATTGTATATTTGGTGTATATACTCCTAACATATTTGTTGTTATTTCTCCTTTCCTTAACCGATATTTGGCTTTATGTATAGTAGGCACTCTAACTTTTATGTATGTCCCGTTCAAGGCTCCTAAGCAGCCTGCAAACCATTTCCACTTCATATCTGCTAAGCCTTTCGGTATTGGTTCAGGCTTCACAAACAATTAACCTTGTAATCTTATAATAGCATTTAAAACATGCCAAAATGTCGGCTAATAGCTTCCCTTGAACATTTAAATTTCCAAATTATTACATGAACCTTAACATGATGAGCTTGTATGTGCAAAAGTAATGATCACTTGTTCATCAACTACCAAGTTTTTTGTTGGTTGTAACCTTCCCACAATTTGAAGTCTAGAACATAGTTGCGTAAAAGCTAACCTATTCATTTTTAGGTTATTCAAGCCGGTGGTGTCATTGTCATACACCAGATCATAAAACTCTTTTCTTCCATCAAAGAATGATACGTTGTAAGCAACTTTGATATTTTGATTCTTCAAATAATGTTGCATTACCATTACTGACATTTCAAGAAACAATTTGAAGTATTTCTAACCACACTATGATCGGTTTTAATAACTTCGTTATTCGTTGCTAATTGTTTATTGATACTGCAACTTGTATAATAAATATAACCACATATTATAATTTATTTATAATAAAAGGGAAATCAAATGGAGACAAGGAAATTATAACAAAAATCCAAAGGCTAATTTACAGCCAAATGTAAAATAATTATTAATTTAAAGCCAATTTACAACCAATTATGTTGCTATCGTAAGAATAATATTTCATTTCATTACATATTATTTGAACTCCTCCTATTGCAAAACTTACAATTAAAATATAACTATAATTTGTTTTTTAGTCTACTCTTTCTATCTTAATTTTTCACAAGTATACTAGACGAATTTTCTGCTCTTCCTAGAAGAGCAAAATGCATACAACGTGATTATCTACTATTTCATCATTTTTCCCGATGTGTGATGATTTAAAATATCCCTTTTTTTTCCATATTTTTATATGTATTATTTATCCCCAAACAAGAAACAAATTCTCAAAGTGAGGGTTCGGCTATGCTAGGAATGAAGGAGAGATAATTTGACGTGGGATGGGGTGAACAAAATGTTTCCTGAAATAAGGTAATGTTTGAACACTACCAAATGTAGGTTCATTCGTTAATAAAATTGAAAAAAATAAAATCATGAATGTAATTTTCTATTATTTTTTCTGCATTTGTTATATAAGAATAAACAAGATGATGTATTAATATAACTATTAAAATATCTTCATAATTATTAAAATTTATTAAATAAAATATTTTATTTTTTAAAATAATTTTTTGCTATCTATTTATTTTTTGATTTTTTCACGCCATGTAAAATCATAGCTCAGATACCGTCGCACCCAGGAGATGGATCTTAAGGAGGGGGGGGGGGGGGACTCCCTTACCTTTAATTTTATTTATATATATTACATAATTAAAATTAAAAGTAATTAGTAATATAACATATTATCTCATAATCCAGGGTTATTTTAATCAATAATCAATTCAAATTGATTCATAAAATAAGGTAATGTTTGTATATATTGGGGGGGGGGGGGGGGGGGGGTTGTTGAATTTTACCTTACAAAAGGCATATTCATTCTAGTATAAAATTGTATTTTCTTTCGTTTTATCTAGCAAAAATGAGAATAAATTTCATTTTATTCCTTTATAGGAATGAAATTGAAAAAATAAAATCAGAATAAAATTTTTAATTACTTTTCCAAATTAATATAACTATTAAAATATTTTCATAATTATTAAAATTTATTAAATAAAAGTTTTTACCTTTTATTCCCCTGCAGGAGGGTGCAGGCGTCGGGGGAGAGGGGTGCCGGCGTCGGGAGATAGGGATGCAATCTATTTCATTCCCGTGCAGGAATGAGAATGGATTCCATTTCATTCCCGAAAACTAGTGTGTCGAGCCGATGCATCGCCGGCGACCGGCTAAAATCCAGTTATCTCCGCAACGTTTCGATCCACGCCAAGCAAGTAGTTGATGGTTCCAGGTTAGTAGTGCCTGGAGACATGCCATGATGGTTCATGGCCGCTGAGCAATGTCTATCCAAATCATCAACCAGGGATTCAATCAATCTCCTGCTCTCCTGTTTCAGCAAAAGCTTCCAACGCAGTCCGTGAATGGCGGCGCTTCTGCCACTTCCACGCCTCCCTCCTCCAGCAGCATCTGAGTTACAGGTACCACACAGTCTACACTGCCACACCAACCATATTTTCACTGTTGCGCCACTTCCTTCCATCTCTTGCACTCACAAGCTGCAACCTCGTACCAGTAGGCTAAAACCCCAACAACAGATTCCCCATCAACAAAAACTGGGAAGCAAACATAAGTATTTGTCTGACGATCACCCCTCGTTCGCAAATAAGGTGATTAACGAGTGCACCCATGATGGATCTTTTGTTGACACGATCAGAAGCTATATCGAGTTGCTTCAACGCGGCCTCCCTCCTCCAAATTTCGGTTTTTTCCCACGCCTGATCAAGGCGTTCGGACTGCTTTCAGATATAGATAAGGCTAGGCAGATGTACGGGCATGTTTTAAAATTGGGAATTTTAGATGATATCTATGTTTCCAATTCCCTTTTGTCAATGCTTTTCAAATGTGGGGCAATTGAAGATGCTGTTCAACTATTCCAAAATATGCGCGAGAGAGATCAGGTGTCGTGGAACGCGTTAATAGTTGGGTTTCAACAATTGGGATGTTTCGGAGACTCATTGAAGGCTTTTGGGAGAATGATTTGGGAGTTTGGAGTGTATCCGAACCGGGTTGCTTCTGTTTCGGTTCTCTCATCGTGTGCTTCACTTCGTTCCTTAATCCATGGACGGGAACTACATTGCTTTACTGTTAAGAGTGGGTTAAATGTTGATGAATTTGTCGTAAATGGATTGATTGACATGTACATGAAATGTAGGCTAACAATGTATGCCGAACGTGTGTTTAGAAACCATATTGGAAATGACTTGGTGCAGAGAGGAAATGTGATTATATGGAACGTGATGATTCTTGGTTATGTTTCCAATGGATGCTCCTTCCAGGCATTAGATTTGTTCATAGAGCTGTTGATGTTAGGAATAAGACCAGATTCTTCGACCATGGTAGCCCTTTTAGTTTTGTGCTCCCACTTGAAGAATGTAGTCGTTGGAAGGCAAATCCATGGCCTTATTTTCAGCTTGGGGTTGGATAATGATGTAAGAGTCCAAACAGCTCTTCTAGACATGTACTTTAAATGCGGTGCTTCTGAGAATGGTTTGGAAGTTTTTGAGAGGTTTCAAAGCCATAACATAGTAATGTGGGGTGCAGTGATCTCCAACTGTGCCCAGAGCTCTCATCCTATGAGGGCGTTAGAATTTTTCTGTGTATTTAGATCGTTTTATGGAGCTGCAGATTCCATCATATTTTTGGCTGCATTGAGAGCTTGTTCATCCTTAAGTCTTTTCGGCGTAGGTGCACAAATTCATTGTTTGGTCATGAAAATGGGATTGGATTCCAATGTTTTCATTGGTGGTGCACTCGTTGACATGTATGCAAAATCTGAAGATGTGGAATCTGCAGAAAAAGTGTTTCTTGGTTTACTGGAAAGGGATCTAATCTCATGGAATGCAATGATATCTGTATATTCTCAGAATGGGCATGCCAATAAAGCTCTGAAGGCATTTCGTGCTATGCAGTCTGAAAAAATTAGACCCAATTCTGTAACAGTTGCTTATATACTCTCCCTTTGTGCTTATATTTCAGCCCTGAATCTTTGCACGGAGGTTCATGGTTTGGTAATGAGAAATGGGCTGGAGGTAAGTGTTCTAGTGAGCAACTCCCTACTTGCTTGCTATGCCAAGTGTGGGGACTTAAACAGCTCATGTGTCATTTTTGAGAGAATGGCTGAAAGAAATGAGGTGTCATGCAACTCAATCATTCAGGGATTTGGAATCCACGGCCGTGTGGATGAAATGTTTGCATTGTTTAATTATATGATTGCTTCAGGCATGAAGCCTAGCCACATTACTTTTACGGCAATCCTTTCTGCATGTAGCCATGCAGGAAGGGTGGAGGAGGGATGGGGTTATTTTAAAAGCATGGTTGAAGTGTACAAGCTCAAACCTCGCCTGGAGCAGTACACTTGCATGGTTGATCTTTTGGGACGAGCTGGGCATCTAAACCAAGCATATGATCTAATAATGGCTATGCCATATGACCCAGATGACCGGATATGGGGATCATTGCTTGGATCCTGCAAAAGCCATGGAAACAGAAGGCTGGCAGAAGAAGTTTCCAGTGAGATTTTCAAACTTGATCCTAATAGTATTGGTTACCGTATCCTCCTTTCAAATTTGTATGAAAAGTCTGGGAAGTGGAATGAAGTTGCTCGGGTTAGATCAGAGATCAAAGATATGGGTCTGAAGAAGTGGCCTGGTTGCAGTTGGATTGAGATTGATCGCAAAGTTCAAGTATTTATTGCTGGGGACAAGTCACATTACCTTTCAGAGGACATATACAAAACGCTAGAGAATTTGACCATGGTTATATCAGAGGCAGGATATGTTCCTCTTTTGCATCAATCTGCTGGTGAATTTGAGATGCCTCAGCATGATTGCTTGGAAATTTTTGCTGATGTTCATCCGTTTGCAAACTGACTTGGCTACTCCTTCCTGGAACTATCCTAAGAAACTAGAGTGAGTTTGACACGCTAAGCTAGTTACTCTGGTCATGGCCGTTCTAAAAAAAATCCTAAACATCTTTTATTTTTCTTTATATAATCACATGCCTGGAAATGCAACCTAATTGAAGCTCAGTGCATAAGCAAGCAATTCTTTTATTTGGCACGGTCCGCACGGATGGCATCAGCCTTGCAGCTGTGAGGTGTTAGCCTTTTATGTGCTCAAAAGTTTAATGTGTTTGTTGCAGGATAATATTATTCTTAATAAGGTTGACCTGGTCTCTTAAACGAATTCTGCCAATGCTCTGGGAGCGCTAGGGAAGGAGATACATATCATTAATTCCCTTGTTAAAATCATTCCTTCTACTTGGTGTCAAGTTAACTTATCCATGATATTGAACTGTCAGGCTTACGATGCTGCAGTTAGTTTTCACTAAACTTTAATTGTCATCATGTTTTTTTTTAAACGATTTACATACTTTATATTAGAGTCGATCTATTAGGTTGTTGGTTCTTTTTGTCTCTTGTATTAAAATTGTTCCTTCAGTATAACTTTCTACATTAAATTTTTTAGTATCCGTTGGCACCAGCAATTCTATCCTGTCATTTAAATTGGAATATAGTAGTAGTGGATTGCTTCATTGCGCTTTGTAATACAGTTGTGGAATTTTTGGTAACCAAAATGTCTCTGAGATATGTTGTTTTGGTAACCCATTGCTTTTCATTTATCAAAAGGACATTCATGACATGCTCTTACTCATGTTTTCCACGTGCATGCAACCAAAACACTGAAAAATTTCTGAATGCGTTGAATGTACTATCAATAATCCTTAGCCAATTCGTCTAGAACGCAACATCCATATGAAAGAATTTGAGCTACCAGGAATGCATATTTATTGTTTTGATATATATAATAATGGAATGAGTGTCTGAGCTTTTGTTTCTTCTTACACAAAGGTTTGCCTGTGGCTTGACGGGATTCTTTGGGATAATGAAATTGGCATCAATTTCTATCTCTGCAAAGGGGTTTTAAACGTTCAAAGCACGGATCTACTTCGCATATTACAGGTATCAATTTGTGTTTACTTCTATTATATGTTATATGTGTTGAGCATGATTCAGTATATCATTGCCTGCAATCGTTCAGGATAAGCAAATTTTAAGGAAAATGTTACCAATCATCAAATTAACTTTTTTTTGTTTTGTCAAGGAGAAGCTAATCTGTTGTATTCACGTAGTTTGTAATAGTCGATCTAGGTCTTAATAGCTTGACAGGTTGTGAAGGAGATACATGAAATTGTTCTATGGTAAAAACTCATTTCGTAAGTGAGGAAATTCTTGATGATTCCTTTAGAAACTACAGATTCACAATTAGATGAATTTTGTTATTTCCAAGCTAGTTGGCCTCGGGAGCAAATTAGCATTTCCTGTAAACTTAAATTGGTTGTTTTGATGTAAAATTATTTGTTTAAAACATTATGCTAATAGAATTCAGATATGAATTCATGCAGCATGCCAATAAATCCACAAAGAAGGAGCTGATTAAGGGTGACTTTCCATAATTGCCAAGTTATTTTTCAAAGTATCGTTGCAACAAGAGATTTGATGACCAGATATTAACTTCAGAATGTTTTAAGTCGTTAGGGTTGATAATTTAGCGAAACAAAGAGATTGATTGTGATGTCAATTATATGATTAAAGTCGAATGACTTAAGTGGAGAAGTGGGAAGTGTTGTGTGATCGCAATGTGTCATTGAGTTTAAAAGGAATTTGAGGATAGTTGTTTGATTTTTTTTTTAATATGGAATGGAGTGTTGAGTTAATAAGAAACAAAATATATAACAACTTAGTATTGTTGAAATGTAAATATTAAAATGGTTGTATAGTAAAACTAGGATGTACAAAATTCAAAATGAGGATATTCATCGTAATGTTGGAGTAGTGCCGATTGTTAATAAAATAGGAGAAAATTACTTATATTAATTTAATCATTTAGGACATATGCCAATGAATGTACACGTTAGGATGGTGGAAACAGTTGATATTGAACAAAATGAAAAATTGAAGTAAAGAAAACATATACTTGGATGGAAGTGATAACAAAAGATTTAGAATTGTAAATTTAGAAGAAAAAATGGTGGCAGATAGAAATGTTCGAAAAAGAATGATTTGTGTATTAGATCAAATATAAATATTTTTGTTTGTCTTGATTCATATAGCCGATATGAGTGAAATCGATTCAGTTTGGATCGGTTTAGATCATTTTGAAAATTAAATTGACATTAATCGTTTAGGACAAAATCAAATCAAACAAAACCTATTGATTAAACCAAATCAAACCAAACTGATTCGATTTGGTTCAGTTTGAACCGACGGTTTAAAAATTATCAATTCAGATTGATTTGGGTTGATTTGACTCATTAATTTTTGAGATATTGAAATTATGTAAAATAAAATAATATTAATACATATCAATTTTAAAATTTTCAAAAGTAAAAATAATTTACAAACATAACAGATCAAGTCTTTCTAGATTATCTTAGAAAAAAATTTAAATAAATAAATTTCAAAATATAAAATAAAAAAAATAAAGAAAAGGGGTGATGCCATCTACAGATTTTGTACTTTCACTTGCCCATCTAAGCACCTGTGTGTCTTGCCACTTGCCAGTTTTGCCATCCACCGATTGATGCCTATGCAAAAATTCATGTTAAACTTCTTACTAAAAGCACAATAATAGGAGCAAATATGCATCTGAATGTCTATCTAAAAACTATCTTTACAAAACAACTATTTGGGAAAACTTTCATCACAAAGTCTCACTGCAATTAATGTTAGAAAATGTGTGAATTACCATTAATCATGAGAAAACGAAATTGTTTGGTGAAATTTTGAGGCTGCAAAATTTCATATACGAGGCATTAGGACAAAAGGTCACAGCCTAGAGGGGTTAGAGTGCTTGGAATTGGATGTACACACCAAAGCACGATGTTATTGCATTCGCCTAAATATCAAGCGTATGAGGAGATGGGCCCAGTAGCAATGTCTTTAAGCAGATAAACTGATAGACATAACATCAATTACATGCCTAGTTACTTACAAGTTATATGGAACAATATGAGTTTTAAGATCACAACAAAGCCCAAAACAAACAAACAAACGATGTACACATTATTTTATTTTTATTTGGAGAATTGCAGCTATATGATGTACACATTCAAAAAAGATTCATGAGGAGAATGGGGGGTGACAGTGAGACTGAATAAGGTTGCTTAAAGGTTGAAGGAAGATGCAGCTTATGGAAAGGAGATTCAAAACTGCTCCCAGACAATATATTATATATCTTCCTTAGACACTTTTGTGTACACCTCAGGTGGGCATAGTTGCATAGTGCACGTTTTACTTATTCTATAAAATAGGAATTTTTCTTTTGAGTTAATAAGACGAGAGCCTTCTTCGGGTAACATGATTGATTTGTAAAAATTGTGAGAAATTGTTCAGTGAGGACCATTTTATAGGCTTAATATGTGTTTCAATATTGTCAGGACAAAAAAAATGCTACAGTCATTTGTATTTAAATAAATTGATATTAAAACAATTTGCCTTACATTTGAACAATGATAATATTTAAAATGGCAGATTCACAAATCCATCACAGACAAAATAAAAGGTGGAGGTCGGAGGTTGATGAAGAATGAAGCGACAGATTGGTTCAATCTGATGGCACTGCAACGACACAGCCCATAGGAGAAGGCGGAATTAACAAAGTGACGAATGATATCTTCGATTGGAACCAATGATGGTCTTGGATGGTCACCAGTCATCACGAATGATGGTCTCTCTCCTGCCATGAACGATGGTTGCCAATTGCCACGAACGATCGGAACAAACCAACGATGGTCTCTCTCTTTGTTAGGGATTGACGAACTGTGTGCAGACTCGGAGGAGCCGAGGGGGCACTGAGACTCTGAGAGAGTTGGGTCAAAGCTTAAGGGGAAGTGGGAAGTGGGAGAATGGAGAGTCGACACGATGGAGTTTCGGGACTTGACGGTCAGCATCGGGAGACAGAACGAAAGACTTTTATGAGTTTGGTTCGGTTTAAACCGATCTTCTAAAATTTTAAACTAAACCTGAAAATATAATCGGTTTCAAATAAAACCAAACCGAATTTGTTCGGTTTGAAAGGTTTGAACTTTCACCCCTAATATTCGACATAGTATTGAATTAAGACTTGTTGGTTTGATTTGGTTTATCATTGCAACAAGAATGATATGTGTGCATTGAAACTTCAGTATTATCATATCAACTTTGGGGTACCTTACAAAAACACAAGAGAACCATAAAGTTCAAGAGGTTGGGTCAGAGAAATTCTGGATGAGTGACTTCTATGAAGATGTTGTTAGAATATAATGCAAACTTTAAAGTTTAAAGTTTGAACCTCACTCAAGATAGAAGGCTGAGGATGAGTAAAAAAAGTGAGATAAATGACATTATGAGTAGAGAGGAAATATAACTAGTACTGTAGCTGGGCCTTGGTTTAGAAAGTAGGAGGTGAACATTTATTTATATGGGCGACTTTTTGCATGTATTGGAAAGCAGGCTCAGTCAGACAAGCAATATTTACATTCTTTTGAATTTGCATTCCCGCCAATGGGCCTTCAAAATTTCCCAATGTTATCTCTTCTTGCTAATCGCCAATATTTGAATGAAAGTATTATGTTTAACTAAAACACAGACACTATAGTGGTACTGTTTTGGCAAAATTTGGTATAAATAACATCACGTATTTTAAGTGTTTTATGGAATAAGTAAACACACACAGACATAGGCCTATAAATGAGCCGAGCCAACGAGTTCAAGCCGAATTTTTACAGTAACCGAATCGAGTTGAGTCAAGCTTGTACAGTAATCAAGCCAAACTTGTATAATATTGAGTTCGAGTTGAGCGGGTATCGAGCGAGCTGTCGAGTGTATCACTTATTTAAAGGTATATACTGGATAAATTTGTAAACGATCCGAGCTGAGCTTGTACAGTAACCAAGTTGAGCTTGAACAGTAATGAGCCGAGCTTATACAATATCGAATTCAAACTCGAGTTGAATTTAGTCGAGTGAGTATTAAGTGAGCTGTTGAATGTGTCGGCTCATTTATATGCCTATATATATATATATATATAGTTATGGTGTTAAGTAGGGATGATAATAGGACGTGACATAATCGGATTGTGGGTGACCTAAACCCACTCTGGATGTGTTCGAAGAGAGTCGGGCAAAATCAGGTTGGAACAGGCATTTTAAGTTAAAATTATTTAAAAAAACTTCTAAAAAAATAAGAGCAAGACGGTCAGTACCAATGATCGTCTTGTTGTCTCTTCAAGCGAAGTAGTGCGAGTCGGGATAAAGCAGGCTAAGATGGTTTCAATTGGCTCATCGTTGTATGTTCTATTTTCCTATATATATGTGTGCGTGTGACATATATTGTTTTGAGAAACGATGTTAAGATATTATTATATGGAATATTAATCCACTTAAACTTTTTAAAAAAAATCACTCTAAACTTTAGTTAGTAGTGCATTAGCTACAAAATCATGTTGATGTCCTCAAGTATCATATCTGTAACTGTGGTTTCACATTAATGTCTGTCAACCTTACAGGGTGAAGTTAATGTCAATTTTATTTTAATATACATAGCATTTTCAATAAAGTTGATGCGTCAACTTTAAAATATGACAATTATAAGAGGGGTTGTGTGAATTTTTGTCGTTTATTATCTCAATGTCCCTCTCTATGTGTTTGTATATATGTAAGGAATATGCTGCAACTTGAACAATAGAACATTCTATGTTATTTTGGATTATTTTTATTAACGCGGTGCAATTGCAACATATTCACCGGAGAGAGGGAGAAACCGAAGCTGCATGGTCGCTTCACATAACCTCTTTTTTTTTTTTTCCTAATCCAGTGGTTTCACACAAGCGCTCCTAATCGGACGGTGCTGGTTAGGTAATCCGCATGTTCATATTCTATCGTGACTCTATCTATATGTGTGCACGTTTATATATTTGACCTCATTAATTATTTGTTACTTCAATATTTTAAATCAACTTCTAGAAAGGAGGCGCAGATTTAGAGTTTTTTTACATATTAAAAAAATTAATGCCGAAAACAGTGGTCATATTGGCTATATAATAATCACTGTATATTCCAACATACTTGCCGCAAAAACTGTCATATTGGCTCACTATCTATAATGAGCTATATATATAAAATAAAATTGTGCATTGAGCTCGCTACAGAATTAATATTTTTGACCGAATAATTTCATTGTCCGATTTACGTGTCGGTCTAGCATGTCATTTTAGTAAGTCATCTAGTGTGTCATTTCATATTAATATATGTTGCATCAGAACAATACACGATCGGATGATGAAAATAGAATAATATTTAAATCGGTTTGGTTCAGAAAATAAGTACATTGCGAAAAATCGAAGTAATATTTTTCGCATTACACTTGATGAAAAGTATATTGTGTATCCCAGAAAATTGATGTAAAAAATGAATAATATGCTAAAAATCAGGATTTGGGGATGAAAGAACGAGTTTTTTTTACAAATTTGAGAGTGGCAAACCCTCTTTAGGAATCAAGATGTTGTCACTCTCGTTGATACCTACAAATCAAAAAATAGGCTCAAAATGGTCCACTGTACGCAAAGATATAGTCATTTGAAGATTTCACTTGAAATTACAGTTCACCGAAGATAACTGCAGTCCACGGAATCCAAAAAACCCATAAGTAAGGGATGATTTAATTCAATTTGAAGATTTGGTTCGAGAATAAGTAGCTTTTCTGAACCGAAGACTTATTTCCTAAATCGAAGTCCCTATTTCCTGAACAGAAGTCCCTAACTAAAGACTTATTTTCCGAACCGAAGTCCTTATTTCTCGAACCGAAGTCCTTATTTCCCTAACCGAAAACTTATTTTCTGAACTAAAATTTTTATTTTTCAAATCGAAGTCTTATTTCCCGAATCGAAGGCCTATTTTTCGAACTGAAATTCTTATTTTTTGAATCAAAGTCTTATTTCTTGAACCGAAGCCCATATATCCCGAACTGAAGTCTTATTTTTGAACCGAAATTGTTATTTTTCGAATCGAAGCCTTATTTTTTGAACCAAAGCCCCTATTTCTCGAATCGAAATCCCTATTTTTAGAACCGAAGTCTTATTTTCCTTGAACTAAAGTTTTATTTTTTCGAACCAAAATTCATCTCGAATTGAAGTAGACATGTCATCTTTCACAAATGCAATAATTAACAAAGATAAAAATTAAACCGAAATTTATCAAATCGATTTAAACACGTCATCTACCACGAATGCAATCAATAATTCCACACAACCAAACACATCAGCTACTACATTAATCCGATTTATGAATCCAATGAACAATTCTGCTCGAATATTAGAACCCTAGTTTTCACTAGATTCAAGGGATGTAAAACGTAAAATAATACAACCACCAACTCATGCGTGCTTGGAATGTCATGATATTATGGAGAGTCGAGAACATTCGCCAAGTATAGCATCATGTGAGAACTCTCAATGCTTGGTCACATTAAAATGACATGACTAATAATGCACGATTGTACAATAGGGAATAGAGAGCATAATCATGCATTTACCTCAACCAAGATATCAGAAATCATAAAAAAAAATCACGTAAAATATACTCAACCCGTGACTAGAATAAAGTATTTCACGCCTTCAAGAAGACATACCTTTGCCAGTTGAATATTCCTGCATTCTAGGTAAAATTAAATATTATCAAAACATCTTCAATTAGTTAGTTATAGTAAAAGCTATAATAAAATTTCACTCAAACTTATTTCTAATTTATTAATTATATATTTTAGATAAATATAAATATTTTTTTAACTAAAATATCACATTAGCCTCAATCATAATCCTATTCTAAAATTTTAATTTGCCTCCAACCTAAACAAGCTCCCACATCGCCTCCATCCCCCAGTGCGTCCCGACCCCAGCGGCGCCTCCCTCCCCCCAGGACCCCCACAACCCCCTCCTCTTCAGAGGCACCCTCAGTGACCCAACCGAACCGATAACAGCATCCATTTCTCTCCCAACTTGAATCGTCAAGGTCGTTCGCCAGTTTGTTCTTGCTGATTAGAATCGCGATAGCAGCGCTGCGAGTGGCATGGGGTGGGGAAGAAGATGAAGCAGATAATGAAGTCTGAGTCTGTTTTTTGTTCAAGTCTCAGGCGCATGACCTCGCGCTCCTTAGCCCTTCAGGCTTCAGCCCTCGCGCAAATTTGAAAAATTTAAAATTTAAATAAAAATATAAATATTATAACATCAGAATATTATAATAAAAAAAGACCTCAAAATACTCTATTTTGAGGCTTCAGAGTTGCCATAGACTATAAAATAAATATCTATACACTTGGAAATCTGCAACAGTGAATGAGTGCCGAAAGCAAGTGAATGTCTGGGTGATGAATATGATAAGTAGAAAGTGCGATTTTCAAATCCGAAAGTGGAGTTGCATTTACAAGGGCCAAGCGATGGGGGACACGGTACAACACATCGGATACCCGAAACCTTTTTCTTTTCTCGGTCTCTCTCTCACTCTTTTTTTTTTTTTTTTTCCTATTTTATTATATATATTTTTTCACGGGAAGAGAGCGTGGAAAGCTGAGAAGGGTGAGGAATGACAATCCGTCTCTATTCTCCACTCTCCGGGAAAAGGGCGGTTCTAATGCCCACAGACCACAGGGGTGTACCCACAGGCCACAGGGGGGTGTGCCCACAAACCCGGAGCAATCGCTAGCCCCAAATGAAAACCCATTACACAAACAAAGACAAAATATTTAATAGCAGATTTTTTTTGTAAGGAAGTTTTTTTTTTTTGGGAAAAAAATTTAAAGTAATAAAAGTTTTATATTTAATTTTTTTTATTAAATTTATACCATATTTTTTAATATATTAAAAAATATTATTTAATTATTATAATTATTAAATTACATATAATAATTTTCTTTCATATCTTACTTTTGCACTTTTTATAATTTTTACTTTTATTTCATATTAAATTATAAAAAAATATTATTAAATAAAAAATAATATAAAATATTATTTTAATAATTTAAAAAGTGATTTAGAGAAACTATAGTATATATTTATATAGGAAAATAAATAATAATTTATATCCATAAATTTAAGAAAAATAAATTTAAACAATAATGCCTTCAACATTCTTTATTCTCTCCCCCTCTTCACACGTGGGCCCTTGACATAATCTAATTTGGAATGCCTTTTTTTTTCCGTTCTAATGTAGTGCACATTTGGGGGTAACTCATGAGACTCAACATTAACCAGGAATATTTGCACCTTCAAAGTTATAAATATATTTATTTAAAAAATTAATTTATAAATAATAATTTAATATTATAGAAAATTACACTAAGATCTTTTTCTAATTAGCACATTCATCCAACCATTTCTGATTAATACGCCCACTTAATGAATCCATCATCCATGTCTCCTGCATGTTCATCTTTCTTCTCTCTTCCATGTGTCGCTTTTTTTGGTGTAACACCCCCTCTTCCACCAATCGGGGTCTTCTTTCCTTAGCATCTAACATCCTTTTTCCTTAATCTTCTTCTTATTGCTCAACATTTCCTTCAGAAATTTATTATAAGAAGGCATTTAAGTTAAAGCTTCCAAAAATAGAATTGCAAGCTTCAATTGCTTGAAGTGCTCTATAAATTTTTATATTGTTCATCCCTCATTTGCTGTTTTAACCTTTGAAGAAAGGGGATAGGTGGAGCATAATTCATAACCACCTTAGGAGCCTTTAATTGTTCCTCCTCTTTCTTTTCCTCGTTTTCCTTTTTAGGAGTGGGAATAACCTCAACTTCCTTGTCATGATTCTTCTCCTCATTTGTGGTAGCTTCTCTTCCTTGTAATTCTTTTTCACTTCTCAAAATAATAGCTTGCACAAATTCCCTTAGATTAGGTTCACTTTTGCTAGGAAGTTTACCTAGATTTCTTGAAGAAAAAGAGGTAGCAATTTGTGCTATATGGGTTTCCAACTTCTTGCTATGAGTTTCCAAATTATCAAATCGGATGCCTATGTCTGTCTCCATTTTGTTAAACCTTTGCTCAGTCTTAGTTACCATCTTCTTAATAGCAACTTCCCATCCAACCTTTTTATTCACCTAAAAACCAAATCCTTGAGGTTTAGGTTGAAATTGCTAAGACTGATTGTACTACTGAGTATTTTGCCCTAGGTTTGAACTGATACTGCCTTGATTTTTTTTAGTATTCCATCCTCCCCAAGAAAAGTTTGGATGATTCCTCCATCCAGGGTTATGTGTTGGAATATGGATTATTTTGTTGTATATTTTGGTTAGCTACATAACTAACCTCCTTTAGAATAGTAATTAAACATCATTCAGTTGCATCTCCATAAGCTTTCAATGGACAATCAATCGGTTGATGCATTCTCCCACATTCTTGGCAGTTGTTATTCACGTGTAGCTCTTATTAACATTCAATTTCTCTGCCTGCTTGGTAAGAGCATCAAGCCTAGCACTCTGCATAGTAGAATTATCCACTTTATATAAACTAGCTTTCTTTGCAGCTAATTTACGAGATGGCCATTGAGTTTGTTCCTTGGTTAGCTTTTCAATAATGGCTTAAGCTTTATCTGCTAATTTAGATGTCAAAGCACCTCCTATTGCTGCATCAACCATGTAATGTTCTTTAGCTGTAAGCCTTCAATAAAAGACCTCAATGAGTAACCAATCATCTAAACCATGGTTTGGAAACTTCCACTGTAATTCTCTATCCAGTTGCTTGAGTAAATACATTGATATAATTTCTAAACTTGATTGTCCTTTCCCTTGGAAAATACTTTGTAAGAAAATCTTGAGCATAGTCAACCCATGTAGTAAATTGTCCATCCAGAAAGAAATTAAATCAAATTAATGCATTTTGCCTTAATGACCATGAAAATAACTCTAATCTAACAAAATCTTCTGACACACCTTGTCTTCTCACAATTCTGCATAATTGAACAAACATAGCTAAATAGTGATGAGGATCTTCCAAAGTTGAACCTCCAAAACTATTTTGTACCACCAGATTGATCAACTGCAGAGAAAACTCAAAATTCTCTATTAGAATGACAAGTGGATGGATATGGTTGCTAACATTAGAAACATATGGCGTGTGGTGCTCTCTAACTAGCCTAGAATCATGCCTTTGAATATGATGTTGCTACTTCATAATATAACAAGATTGAACACTCTCTTCTTCAAAAAAAAAAAAACTTCCAAATCAAAGTCCGATTGACTCCCAATTCTAAGAATAAAATTTGATTCCTCCCTACTTACTGATTGTATACTTCTTTACTGTCTCAAACGAGTTAATAATGTACGTTCAGGCTCAGGATCAAATGAAATTTCAAACGATGAAGAACGCTTGCTCATTCACTTATACCTATAAAAACAACACAAAACACATACCCACATAAATACTGTACAAAAATTTTGAAAAAAATGAATGAGATATGGTTTCCACAAACATATACAAAAGATTAAACTCCTAAACCTTGTTGTCTTTCCCGACAACGACCTAAAAATTTCATTGTTAAAACAAAAGTTATGCAATTGTTTCGTTAAGGGGTTAGTTTAATAATCAATCAAATTATATCAAAGTAGAGATCATAATATAAAATTCTCACATAATTTCTAATCATTTGATATTAAAATATGATCTAATGGATCCCCTAATAGAAGACACCATAAGGAATATGTTCAAGGCCAAACAAAGATAACATTAGAATTTTCTTCTTTTACCGATGCATGAGAATGAGTTAAATCTTGGTACAAAATAAAAAATGAGTATTTTATTCAAATTTCATTTCAATGGAAATTATTTTAATTTTTTATAATTTATTTAACATTAATTCTACTCTTAATCCTTAATTTAACCATC
This sequence comes from Taxillus chinensis, assembly GCA_023512835.1. Taxonomy (NCBI): domain Eukaryota; kingdom Viridiplantae; phylum Streptophyta; class Magnoliopsida; order Santalales; family Loranthaceae; genus Taxillus; species Taxillus chinensis. The sequence continues at coordinate 23,269,235 of CM042085.1, read as the reverse complement.
GCAACAAAACAAGGCCATGGAAACTCAATGAAAATTATTCATTCTCATAAATTTAACCTATTAATCAAAAATGTTGAAATGAACATTAGAATTTTTCACTCTAGCTCATTACACCTCCTATCGAGCATGCCATAAGTGACAAGATTAAATTTACCATATTCTCAAAATAATAATTAGGTTTAAACTTGTCCACACTGGTAGTCGTTGCGGTCAATGTGGGTATATATGAATCAGGCAGCTGTTGGTATGAAGTATGATGAAAATTAATAAACGGGTAAAGGTCATTAGATTATAATAGAAAAACAATAGGAAAGTGTTTATTTATGTACTTCTCTCCATGTTTTTTAAATTTTGTTTTTCATTTATCCGTTACCACGCTTGGTTTGCCATACATAAAGTGTTTAGTTTGGTGTTAATGTAAAGCCAAAAAAACAAGCACTTTTCTGGTCTTCTTTTTGCCCCAATTCCCACAACCTTTATTGCTGCCCCATCTCTCTCTCTCTCTCTCTCTCTCTCTCTCTCTCTCTCTCTCTCTATATATATATATATATATATATATATGCACAGCGAAGAGGAGCGTTTCACGGACCCAATATGTCAATTTGTTTTTTTTTTTTTTACTTTTTACACTTTCTTGTTCACTTGGGAAAAAGACTAAATCAGGTTTGAATGAGTCTTTTTATGAAATTGTATACAATTAATTATAAAATGTATCATAAAACATTGAATCGTGCTTCTCAAAAGACAATTTTAGAGTATGTTTGATTGGTTATTTTTTATTTTTGTTTTTTAAAAAAGTAATAGTTATTTTTGGATATATATTTTTTAAAATTAAAAATAATAACAAATTATTTTTAATTTAGAGTAATCTAAAGTAAAAATATTTTTAATTATTTTTTTATTGAAAATATCTATTATATCTTAAAAATAAAACAGAAAATATCTCAAATGATAAAATAGTCGATATACACCTTAAAAAAACTTCAATGCATAATATCTGAAATTAAATATACTAAACTAGCCCAGTAAATTATATATGGAGGATTAACTTCATACTTCCAAGCTCCAAATCAAAAGGGCAGCAATCATAAGTTCATTGAATATTAAAAGCCAATGTAATCATCATACCCGCATTTTTATTTTATTTGTTGTTTTTTTAAAAATGGCTTGGACACTTCTTAATGGGGATATGCCACCAAACTCTCATATAAATAAATAAATAAAGGACGCTCCCCGGGACTGGATCAGCTCCAACATCATGGTCCATATATAAGAGTGATAATCAAGTGTTTCTTCAACTTTGAATATGACTGCAAAGGTAGAAAGAGTAGAGAGGAATCCCCAGTCCCCACAAGCCACGGGTGGTGATGACTGATGACACCCATCCTCCACCCTCCACCCTCCACCCTCCACCCTCCACCCTCCATCCCCATGCATGCATCCTAATCAATCTCTATCGGAAATTGGGCCTCTCTCCATTAACTATAGATGGTACGTAATTATGTTAGCTTTTTTCGGTCTAATCGGTGCTCCCCAGGCATTATTTAGGGTAGAATTAATTGCCGTCCGTAAACCTAATTAAAATGATGATAATTAAGCCACGTACACTCCGATCCGCTTCTTCTTAGCATCATGTGTTCCTGGGGAGACGTGGATGCATGCCCGGAAAGGTCAGGGGGGTAGAGTGAACTTCTCCGGTCACGTATTATGACGTATGTGTCAAGTCATTTTTTCGATTATATTTTTCTCATTCCATGCATGTATATAGAATTATTAATGCTTTATATATATATATTGGGTACATAAAAAGGTCATGTATTAAATGTTTAAATAGTAGATGATACCCTGATAATATTATGTTTTCCAACCCAAATAAATAAATAAAGAGGTGCTTGGTGCGCCCGCCATGGCTCTATTTTTTTTAATGCCTCACGTTTTTGATTGCAGAGCAAGTAATTTAAATTTAATGTTGCAGTGTTGAATTTTTGTGATAATTTTGATAAATGAACTTAGCTTTCAATTATGTCTTAATAAATGAAAAAAATGATAAACGATAAATGTGAATGATTGAGTTACTTTACGTGCAGGCGCGCGCGCATTATACATCTCAGTTTTTTTTTATATAATTTTTAGGGCTAGAATATTTTTAAAAATTTATAGTATATACTATTTTTTTCAAATATATTTCTATTGCATATTTATTGAGATATATATATAAATAAATTTTATTTTTTATTGAATTTTATGGAAATATAAGTTTATTATTTTAAATTAATTAGTTTTTTATTGCTTATTAAATTAATGTTGCTTAAGGTCATGGTATTTTAGGAAATCAAAACTTCTACAATATTGTTCAATGGAGATTTTAATTATCAGAATGACCTTTTTTGTTAGCTTAATATCATTTTGTTCTATCTATAAAATAGATAATATCTAATTTATAACTTTTTTTTTCAAGTATCATTTTTTTTCAACTATTATATTATATAAATAATATTTCATAGCCAATTTATTTAAATTTAAATTTAATTAAAATAAATAATTATGATACTTAATATGCGTCGCCTTATATGAGACAATGTTACAAAACCGTATATTAAATATCTAACTATTTTTTAATTCATATTGGGCATTAATATTAACACATCTGTTTGTATTATTCAATGTTATCTAATAATAATATTTATTTTAAATAAATAAATAATAAGTTATATAGAAAAATTTAAAAATAATAAAATTAATTTTATTACTTAATAGACTTAAAAAAAATCTATTACTATTATTATTATGTCGTGATATAAAGAGTGCTCACTCGTGTTTACCAAACATAAAATTGCCCATAAAGTACATAACTACAACGAGAGTTGTATTATTATTATTTTTTTATCTTGCTTTTGGTAATTGCTGTCCAGATCAGCTCACGTGCACGATTAATTCCGGAGAATGTGCGTTCCAATACAGAGCCTCCATGTACGAACTGTAAATTCCTTCGCAGTAGAAGGGCTTGAAGTTGAAACCTCCGTGTATTATTTTTGTTTATTGTTCAATAGAATGCTGGTAGGTATATAACATTGTTCTTTTTGTGAATAACATGAGGGATATCCTCATGTCACATGGTTCAAACCAAATCTACAATAAATAATTTGACTTTCCATTTAGAAATGGTATAGGTACAATTAATGATACATCAAAACCCTAGCTAAAACACTCAACAATGGTTTTTCTTTTTGGTTCATCATCTTTTTAAGTACAAGTGTGAGTTATATATTATCCCTAGCTAGCACTGTATATATAGACTATGGTACACATTCATTATGCATAAATCGGATAGTGTCCCGTGCACTTTATCAGAAATTATTACCTCCATTTAACTTGTGATTATAAAAGGATATAAAGTCTACCACTCTACCCTCAAATCCCGGAAAAGTGGGACAAGACCAAAGACAAATTAATAAACCAAGCCCATTAAATTTAATGGGATGGGCAGGCAGAGGAGGGTGTTCTTTTGTTTCTACACAACTTGATTTGAATGTGAGAAAAAATTAATTAAAAGTTTTTTGCGTAACGAAGTGACAGACATGGTCGTGGTGATTTTTAAACGATTTGTTTGGGTGATGTTTTCAGCTCAACTTTTGCATAGGGTGCCATGAGGATCGGGTTATCTCTGGGTCGTCTTGCTCTTCTTTGATGGGTGCTTGTGGGACAAAGTATCACCGACCCTTTCGTCAGTCTCGTGGCTCCTATCCTATGCTACCTCATAGTGGGATTCTACTGACTTCTGCCCCCACCATATTTAATCCTCTCCATAGTTTAGTATTCTCTTTACTTGTGTGTATTTATATATAATAATATATATATGATTCCATTGTCTAGAAGCATATAGACCACCGTACGAGTTTTCATATTGATGCCTTGTTTTGACTTGTTTCCTGTAATGTCTGTCTAGTATATTCCTAAAATATCCAGTGAAGTCTGGATTAACTCGGATTTCAAGTGGGCATGAGATAACAATAATTTTATTTAATTTTATGTTTTATTTAAATTTTATTGTATAACTTTTTTATTACATATAAATAATTTTAAATTTATCAAATTTATTATTTTATAAAAATAATTTTATTTTAAAAAATAATATCATTATACCTAAGCGACATTGTATTCCAAAGATTTGTAATCTTAAATCGATGGCACTTTTTTTCTTTTAAAAGTCATAAAATAATCTTTTAATGAATTAAAAGTAAATGTGTCTACCGCCCACATAGCCCTTGTTTGTATATTGTGACATATAAACATATCAAAAACGTTTTAACTAACACATTTTAAAAAGGGTTGCCTATAAGGTTTGGCATCATTTTGGATGGCATGGGTTGGAGTAATGTTACTTTTTAGGGTCCATATATAGGCGATTATATATTTTTGTTTTGTAGGCCATATCATTTATGTCACTAACAATTTAAAGCTTTATCTTTACACGCAAATATTAAATAAAACATAATCATGAATTGTTTATACATTTTTAAAAAATCCCCTATGATGGAGCATATCCGTAAACAGTTAACGCTGTCTTAAATGGATTGGAATATCTTCCTCGGGAGATTTTGCATCCATGTGACTTGCAATTGTAGTTAATTTCTCCCCTTTTGTGACGGCTCCACCATTTTTGTTTCAATCTCAGAAGACAAAAGCTTGATTAAGATATATAGCTTAACCGATAAGGATGTAAGCTTTATACATTATATGTGTACGCGTTTCATCCAATTTAATTTGGGTTTATTATCAGATTTAATTATGGGACGACTCGAGATTAACTCTATTTATTTAAAATTTATTACATTTTATTACTTATCTCAATGAGATGACATATTTGCACATTAATCTTAAATCAACTCCAAGATACTTTCTATTCTATTTTTATAAATAGAGAGTCAAACATAAAAAAAATTCACTTCAGTAAACTCTTTATCTCACTCTTACATACAAAATTTGTTAGAATTATTCTTCAAAAATAAAAAGTAACTATTCATTCTGTATTTATTTATTGCTGGTTTCTTTCTCCGTGACGCTCTTTCCTCCTCCATACCACTGTAGTCCTCTCCACCGCCAGATCTCCTCAAATCTCCACCACTCTCCTGACCGACAAGATTTGAACAAGAAAAGCCATCAAATGTCACTGCATCAGAATTGTTGCACCGTCATTGGAGCAAGGGAAGTGATAAGGTAATTTTTAAGAAACATGGGAAGAAAACTAGAGAAGAAGAGGGTGAGACAAGGGAGTAATTGTTAATTTCTCATTCCGTTTATTCAATAAGAGTTGCCTTTAAATATACGCAAATGTTCAACAAAAACAAGAAAATTAGCAAAAGAATCGCATCTACTAGTATCTCGGAGAGTTCCAGATTTATTTAAAACATAAAGAGCTTCTCACTATTTCATTTTCATGCCCCGCCACTCACATGCATGCAAGCATCGGAAATGGGTAGACTTATTCAAATATTCTTTTCCCAGTCCACATGTTCGTATCAGTCTCACCCCATTAAAATGTTCTTGTCCTCAAGGCAAAAGGTCGAGTAAGTACGTTGGAGACGGCGGAAATTTTCCCAAGTGGCGTCCTCACGAGGCGCATCTTTCCATTGCACTAATACTTTCAGGTTAGGACGGTATTGCCCCTTTTTAACCAGTCGGCTAGCTAATATACGCTTTGGTTCCGAAAGGAGGCGCTTATTGACAGCGACAGGAGGAAGGGATGCCATAATGGACGAAAGCAGACCGAAATGTTTCTGCAACATACTAGCATGAAAGACATCACGAATTTTTGCCTTAGTCAGCAATTCCAACCTATATGCAACAGGGCCAATATAAGCAAATAACTTAAAGAGACCAAAATAGCATGATAACAATTTTAAGGAACTGTGAAAGGCCACCGTCTTCTAACAATAAGGTTGCAATCGAAGGTAAACTGAGTCGCCTACTTCAAAGGAAACGTTGTGATGGTGGCGATCAAAGTGACTCTTCATGCGGGCCTGAGCAGTAACTAAATTTTGTCAGAGCTTGCGAAGAATGTCATCCGTTGTACGCAACAATTCATCCACCACTTGGACTTTGATAGTGCCTAGAATATATGCAGTTAGTGGATGACGGAAAACTCCATAAACTGTTTCAAATGAGGACAACTTGGTAGAAGACTGAGCGACATGTTGTAACCAAATTCAGCCTAAGGAAGCCACTCCATCCACTTCTTTGGGTGATCACAGGAGTAACAACAAAAGTATTGCTCAAGAATGTGATTGATAACCTTAGTGTTAGACCTCGGTCAGGACACTCACTATTACAATATTGTCTGTTTTGGCACTCGCGTGCCCACCCACGGGCTGCAGCCCGCACGGATTTGTTTCTAACGGGCCGCGACCTGTTAAAATGCATTGTGACAAGGTGCACATGAGTCTCCTCATTAGGACGACCTCAATGTTCGCCATGACCGATGTGAGATTGTTCTTTGGGACTCTCCGTAAGAGGTTAGAGACCCAACAGTCTCACCCCTAATCCCACCACCGGTCTAGAGGACCCGGCTCTGATACCACTTGTTGGACCTCAGCCAGGACACTTACTATCACAATATTGTCCGGTTTGGCACTCTCGCGCCCACACATGGGCCGCAGCCCGCCCGAATTTGTTTCTAACAGGCCGCGACCCGTTAAAACACGTTATGACAATGTGCACATGAGTCTCCTCATAAGGACGACCTCAATATTCGCCCTGACTGATGTGGGATTGTTCTTTGGGACTCCCCGCAGGAGGTTAGATACCCAATACTTAGTCTCTTCGTCGAATTGCAGATGATAACTAGAATTGTGGCAGAGGATGATATGGTTTAACTGAAAGAGTCTGCCAAAAGGTGCTCAAAAAGACTCGATCACGATCGCTAATAATAAAAAGGGGTATTCCATGCAAGCACACAATATTGGACACAAAGGCTTGTACAATAGACATGGCAGTGAAGGAATGTTCTAATGGAACGAAATAAGCGTACTTGGACAAATGGTTTACCACCACCATAATCACATTGTGCCCTTGAGAGGTTAGAAGCCCTTTGACAAAATCCATTGAAACCTCGGTCCAAATCTTTTCTGGAATTTTAAAAGCCTGAAGCAACCCCGCAAGACGTAAGGTATCATATTTGCATCCCTAATAGATATCACAAGTATAAATAAATTCCTTAATAGCAGCACGTACTCCTGATCATGTAAAGCTAGAGAGAACAATGTTGAGGGATTTAAGGTAGCCAAAATGGTCTCCTAAAGGAGAGGAGTGGGCAAATACAATGATTGCAAGGAGTAAAGTGGAGGCAGAACTTAAGAGGATCTTGCTTTTATCCATCCATAGCCTCATCTCTTAAAAGAAGCATGTGCAAGGGATGTTGTTGCAGTGTGAGATAATACGGATCCTGGAGTACCACTTGTTGAAGGGTTATCCACAAATCATCGATGGGTAAACAGATAGCCTAAATCGGGAACAAGGTTGCATGATAAAGGGTTTCTGGGCCTTGATTATCACTGCCCCGCTTGTATTGGATTTGATAATCATAACTCATGAGTTTGGGCAACCACTGAGCTTGGGTAGGTGTAGAAATATGTTACTCAAGTAGATACTTCAGGATTTGGTGGTCAGTTTTAATAATAAAAGGTTTGCCCAAGAAATATGGTCGCCATTTTCGGACAACCTTCACCATGGTTAACATCTCTTTGTCATACGTTGAGAGCCCCTTTGCAAATCCCTTCAGGCCTTCACTGTAGATAGCAAATAAAGTGATTTATTGGGTTAAATAGCACCCAATCCTTCCCCGCTTGCATCATGCTCAACAACAAATGGCTGGAAAAAATCTGGTAGTCGTAGGACCAGTGGTGTAACAAGAGCAAACTTTAACATATCAAATACTACCTAAAAGGTTAAACAAAATTTATTGATACATGTCTGTAATTATGAATATCATCGTGAATGATTATATCACATGACAATCAGTTATATCGATGGATAAATACTTTGTTGTGAATTCTTATGATTACATCTGTTTAATCTTAGACTGCAATTTTAATCATTGATCGTAGCTCGAACTAAAACTAATAAATAATAATTTAATTGATTAATGAGATTAATTAATTAAATATTATTTATTGGAGTTTTGATTAAGTAAGTCCATTTGGTCTCTCTTGCTAGCATCGTTTATTCTTATCTAGAGTGTTGGATCATTGTAAAATAATTTTATGGTTGTACTTAAGAACTAATTATTTAATATGTATCAATATATATTTAAGAGTTAAATATATATTACATGATTATTTATTTAATTATATTGAATAAATAATTAATAAATATTTTATCTATTTAATGCAATTAAAAAATAATTATATTATTTATTTATTTTATAAATAAATAATAATAAATATTTTTTAATTAGCTTTAATACATAATAATCTTCTTATTTAAAGAGTTTAAATAACTATAAATATTAATTATTATTATTATTCAACTAAAGGAGCATATACATAATAATACATAAGTAACCCTAGGTTTAAAAATAAATGTATAGCCTTCTAGGTTAATGTGTGTGTGAAATCATTCACAGTCAAGAGATAGAGAGAGATAGGTGACGGCCATCCCTAGGAAAGGTGATGTTCCTGTTCTTTGATCCAAGGGTGGCACAACCTTGTACTCTTTGAGAAGTTGAATAGCAGATAAAACTACTTGGTGATTGAATTTATAAGACTACGAAACTTGATCGCGAGTTCGTTCTTAGAGGGAAAAGAAGAGAATTTTTATTTTATCATTCTTCAGGTTGGTTTTTTTTTTTGCGTAATTAAATTAATTGATTCATGTTTAGATCCTAATGTTTGTTTGTTGGATGATTTTTTTTAAATCCGTTTCTGATGTGGTTAATTGTTAACCCTAATCAGTGACAGATTTATACCCCCCCCCCCCCCCCCAAATAAATAAAGACATATATATAATCATCAAATCAAACTTGAATCATTATTAATGTAAGGATGTGATATCGTTGTGTCAACAAAGGACATAGGGGAAAACAATAGACCAATCATCCGAGGTAATCCCAATTTGGTCGTCTTTTATTTATGTGGCAATGTAATTAATTTCAATCTGTTTGTGTTTTATAGATGTATGTTTGGTTTAGAATATCTATGGATGGGTCGGAAATAATGTTTGTTAGGGCCAGCATGCCTTTAAAGTACTAATATATCTAGTTGAATTAATCCTAAACAAATAAGATACTCAATCATATTCTTCTATAAAGGTAATTATAAATATATGTTTATGTATGCCCTAATATATTATATTTATCTCTTACATTTTGTGGTCACATTGTTTTTAAAAGTATTTTGTAATTTTTTTAAATTTAAATATTATTTTATCAATTAGGGTCTAAACAACTTTTAAATAATTTGAATACAAAATTACCAAAGTAACATCATATAAACCAACTGTTTCACACAAAATATTATATATATAGCTATAATTAGAATTAATTAATAATATAATTTATTGTCTCATAATATTTTTAATAAATACATTGCTAACTATAATAATATTAAATGAATTATATGATTTTAAAAAGTTATTTATAAGAATATTTAGTTAGTTTTTTATATTTTTATGTCATTATTTATAATTTAGATGGTATTAATCATAGTTTTAGATAACAGTTTATAAATATGAGTTTCACAGTTTGTATCTTAGCCTCCTTTACTTGTTGGATCTGTCTTTGACCCTAATCAAGCATTCCAACAATGATTTGATTTTTTTTTCTGTTTTTTTTATTTTTATTTTTATAATTAATTATTATTTTATATCTAAATTATATCTTGCTCAAGATGTGACTAATCATCATGATCACGACTTTGAACTATGGCCGCAAGTGAATTGTAGATGACTTTTTTTTATAATAATCAATGAAATTATGATATATCAACAATATTGATATCATATAAATAAATTTCATCTGAATTCCATAACAAACTGTTAGAGTCCCACATTGGAAAAGTAACCAACCATAATATGCTTGATATAGATCCAAGGGTAGCCTCTCCTACAGCCAATTGGTTTAAGGATGTAGGTCCTTGGATTCTAATATGGTATCAGAGCAGGTTGTGTTTAAGGTTTCACTCACGATGTTTATTCCTTGAGGAGTTTGTTTCCAATGTTCCGCCTTACCCACAATTTCCGGCCGTGTGTATCATCCACGTTGCCACGTGAGGGAGGTATGTTAGAGTCCCACATTGGAAAAGTAACCAACCATAATATGCTTGATATAGATCCAAGGGTAGCCTCTCCTACAGCCAATTGGTTTTAGGATGTAGGTCCGTGGATTCTAATACAAACCTCCTCAGAATTATTACGCCCCCTCGATTATTGAATCCTAATTAAATAAAATAACTCTTTACGGTCAAATTCTATAGGACTTTCGAAACGTATCCTACCCTGATTCCAACATGACAAGCAGAAAATCAAGGCTCCATCAATGCAGTTCATCTGATCCGGTTTCCACCCTGACAAATACAACATTAAGTGCTGTATCATCATTGCATAATTGTTTAAATGTCGGTATCCATTTGTTTATTTATATCTGTATAACCTTTTTTGAAAACTTCTAATGATTAGCTTCTTCAACATTTACGTGGGTTGGCATGCATGCTTGGGGAAAAGCAGATATACCCATTGTTAAAATGGAGCTCTATTCACCGGTAACTTAAAATGGGTATTTTTCATGCTAGTTTTGCATGAACAGTGTTCATTAATGTCGATTTTCGAGCGAGCTATTGACTTAATAAACACAGTTTTATTGTAATAATAATAAAAAAGTTTACGCACATCTTATATATGTGTGTGTATGTATATGTATACATAAACAACAACAAAGCTTTCTAATAAAAGATAGCATTTTTTTTTTAAACTAAAAGATAAGAAATGAGCGATGATTAGAAAATGTGCATTGCAGGCCTTATGCAAATGCGGCAAAAAGGCTGTATACAAAGCACCTGGCCACCTAGTCTCATTCATTACAAACCAAATCAAAGATTAATTCAAGTAAAATGAAAAATGTTACATGGTAGGAAACCTCATACACGATTCCATTCATAAAAACCAAGTCAAAGATTTTAAGTAAAACAAAATGTTATGCACAATTCCTTCAATTATGTTAAATATATAGATAAAGAGTTATTTAAGTTCCTGAAAAACAATATTGTTTTGTTTTTAAATTTAAATTTAAAATTTGATTGTTTGTTACATGTTTTTATTTTTGTGTTTTGATTTTATTATTTTATTATAATTAAAATTTGAATTTGAATTTGAATTTTGAAAAAAAGTTTGATTAGAAAGAAAATGTGTTTTAAAAAATAATATATTTTTTAATATAGAAATTTCAATTATAGATTTCAATTGAAATTTTAATTATAAATATTAATTGAAGGTTTACTTTAAAATTTTTTATTATAAATATTAATTATAAAAATATTTGTAAGTTTCATATGAGTTTTGTATTAAATTTTACATTAATGATAGGTGGCGTGGGGTGTGGATGGGGTTCCTGGGATGGGGTGGGGGAGTGGGATTGGTTAGATTTTTTTTATATAAAAAATTATAATACAGTTAAAAAAGATAATTGTGTTTTTCGCATCTTAAAAATATTTTTTTAAAATTTATCAAATACTCATCTGATTATTTTTAAAACATTTTATTTTTCTAGCATTAGCTAAAAGTAACTTTTTTCAAAAGCACAACATTATCAAATTAAGTCTATGTTTCATATTTTAGTTAACTATATAATATTATGTTATTTTTTTATTTTAATTTAAATAATTATTTTTTTATGGCCAATTTTAAATAATTAATATTTAATTGTATTAACATATTAATAAAACCAATTTAGGGAGCAACAAAGCTTTGCTATATGTAGTGAGCGGCTTAGAATTTTATTCATTTTATGAGATCGAGTATTTACGATGATCATTAGAACAACTAAAATGCATAATTGGTTTTCTACATTACGATAGAGAACCATATAAGGATAAGGTGAATCTCTTAAAGCATTCACTATGGACTCTCTAAAATTATCACTTCAAAATAATCAAAAATATCACCTTTTATTTTTTTAATAACTTACTCTTTAAGTGACACTTTTTAGCTTATATATTTTAGCTATTCACCAATTAATTTTTTATTTTTAATTATTTTATTTTAACCTTTTATATTTTGAGAAAGAAAAAAAGTTAAAGGTAAAATAGTGAGAGAAATATAATATTTTAATAAATAGATAGTTAATAATGTAATATTAAATTTAGAAAAGTACTTTTTATTTTGTTAAATAGTTTGTTAAAATTGAAAGTCTAAAAAGTTTAGTTTGATTTTTTTTATTAAACTAGTTCTTTAAACTAAAAAAATATAGGGAGTCTAGAGACATAATCGAGATCTTTAGGAAGAGTTATATTTTCTGTTTAATAACTTACTTAATTACCCTAAAATCGACTCACCCAGAGGTAAGGTCTAACAACTAGAATAGTAATGCACATTATGTAGTGTCCAGTGTGACGGCTAAAAGAATAACAAATGTTATTATATGTCAATTTAATTTGAATATAAAATATGTTAATTTGACATAAAAATAAGAATGTTTCAGGATTGCACGTAAAGTAATTGTGTGTGTAGTACATCATTCCGATCGCGTCTAGCTTGTCCGATATCGTTTCATGGGTGGGTAGATTATTTTTGAAAATAAATTAGAACCCAAAAGAAATGAATGTAATATATAGCCTTGTTACATTAAATAAATATATTGGAATTTAAACATTTCATATTAATAATAATATTTTTTTTTACAAATCAAGGTGTCCCTTGTAGAGGGTTAGTCCCTTAAGATCATAATGTTTACAAATCAAGGGTGTCAGTTTGAATTATTATTAAATAGCTTACTTTTAGAAAAACATATTTTTAAATTTTTTTTAAAAAAGAAACAGTTTTTGAAAACGAAATAGTTCCTATGACTACAAAAACTGAAAATGTATTATTAGCGTCCACTGTTGCATTTAATATGGACCTTTCAAACATTTGAATTTTGGTGCGCAACGGACATGCCCGCCCTCATCCAACGTTAATCCCACACTTTAAAGACGATGGGACATATCAGACCGGTTTAATCCAACATTTAAACCTTAAGATTACGTAATTAAAAATAATAATAATAATAATAAGACAACACATGGCATAAATGCATCCTGCCACGTCACGCCCAACGGTAAAGTTAGATAACAAAATATAAATACGTAAAATGTATGATTTATTATTTATGACATCATCATATGTGTCCTCTCACTCTCTCGTGTGGGTTTCAGCGTGTAGTTTTTTCAAACCGGCCTCCATGACCGCCTTGAAGATCTCTCTCCCTCTCTCTCTCTCTCTCTCTCTCTCTCTCTCTCTCTCTCTCTCTCTCACACACACACACACACACTCTCTCTCTCTACTCGGCTTGGCCGTGGATTATATATATATATATATATATAATAAACTACAAATCCCTCCACTTTTCATTTCAAATGTTTTTAAAAAACAAATGCACAAAACAAAAACAAAAAAACAAAACCGAGAAGGAGAGAGTGAGCGTGTCTCTGTTTAGGGATTAGTGTAAAGACGAAGACCCAATCGATCGATCGTATTCATCGACGTCTCTCTCTCTCTCTCTCTCTGATTTTGCCGCTGTAAATCCCTAATTATGCTTCTCCGCGAGTGTTGTTGTTATATTTTAAAATTTTAATTAATTGATTGATTTGTATTTGTATTTGTATTTGTATTTGATTTTGATTTTGTTGGTACGTAATGTGTACTATGTAAATGGGGGTGTATCTACAGCATCCGACTTCTCGATTATCGAGAAAACGATTAGAGGGGCTTTTGGCGTTGATCAGAGCTCCTGTAAGCAATGTTATGGGTCTTGAGTAATCTCCATCATCTCCGAAACAAAGCTGATTGAAGCGAAAAGTGGAATCCTAGGCTTGTTTGGAGGATTAACAGGCTGATTTGTGAGGCGACAGTAGTGCCTGTGGGCAGTGGCACATATATACACACATATATTTATATACAGGCGTTGGATTTAGCATGCGCATTGGAATCGGCAGAGAGGGAGGGGGGAGTGTTAGGGATTGATGATGGCATCATTAGATGCGAAGAAGAAGGAGGAGGAGGCAAGTGTCGATCGAGGCAGCGAGAAGAAAGCGCGACGCATTGTCAGCTGGAGCGACCAGGTTTCTTACTTGTTGATTTTGGCATTGGTTTTCTGTTTTTGATATTATGGGTAGGTTTTAGTTTTCATTGATTTTATTTGGGTCGCAGGAGGATGCTTTGCTTCGCGAGCAAATCGGAGTCCACGGAACCGACAAGTAATTATAACTTGTCATTAAAATTTTCAAGTTTTCAATTTTTCATTTTTTTCGGGGGTTGCTATTGCAATCCTGGTGGTTTTTGTGGAGTCAAACTGAGAGTGGGTGTTTTTGGTTTTCGATTTTATGGGATGAATAGTTGGACAGTTATCGCGTCTATGTTCGAGGATAAAACAACCCGACAGTGCAGAAGAAGGTTAGGGAATTGTTGTTGATTTAGATATACCTACCTATATTAATCACTGTTCTCGTTTGTGGCGCTTTAAGGCGCTCATAATCTGGTGTTGATGTCAATAAAATTGCAGATGGTACACTTACTTGAATTCTGACTTCAAGAAAGGGGGGTGGTCGCCGCAGGAAGACATGCTCTTGTGTGAGGTTGTAGATGGTGTTTACATGTGCTTGAATTTTGATTTTAATGCAACGCAATATATTATTCTTAAAATGAAAGTGTGATTTAGATTCGTTTTTAGTGCAAAACTTTTGCTGCTTTTGTCTTTCATTTGGGGCAGCAAAGAATTTAAGTGCTCGTACGGCTAAAAGGGTTGGGGGTGAATGGAGGCGAAGGCCTGTAATTGCGGGTCTTTCTATGACTCCCCCCTCTTGCCAAGCTATCCCTTTCAGAAGGTCTTCATCTATTTGTATGTTCGAGTCGTATGTTTTGGGAAAATGAGAACCATTTTCAGCCTTCTTAACAGGAAACTAGTTAGTGTGATTATCCCTCTTAGAAGTTTTACAGAAAATGGACTTGATTACATTAGAAGTCGGATTAGTATATTCCCCATCACAGGCCGTGGTTGCCTATCTAATTGTCCGAAGTGTTGCTTGCAGGCTCAAAAGAATTTTGGCAACAGATGGACTGAAATTGCAAAGGTAGTCCCTGGCAGGTAAAGAAGAAATTTTTTCATGTTTTTTTTTAAATAACGAATCTGTTTCTATTAAAAGTTTCCGGCATTTCTGTTTTATTTAGCACATTTTTATTTTTCATTTGTACCTCGTGATTATGCAGAACCGATAATGCTGTGAAAAATCGGTTCACCACACTCTGCAAGAAAAGAGCTAAAAGTGAAGCTTTACCAAAAGAGACCACCTCATACATCAACCAAAACAACAAACGGGTTTTAATTGCAGCTGGGAGTAGTACCCATGAAACATCAAAAACTGCGGCATCTCTCAAGAGGTTAAGGTATTGCTACAAAAGTAAAGTTTTCTTTTGGTAATAACTGGGTAGGTATTTTTGTACTAAAACTTGAAGTTGTATAAATTCAGAGAGTTTCACGTCCCTACACTCCCGGAAAATTGCAACGACGTCGGAAAATTACTTATGAAATGCGAGAAGACAATGCTTCAGCAGCTGAGACCTCCATTTTCTGTATTAGCTCAAAACTTCCACAATGTTGGCGACTTGATAGGTCAGCATCATCCCAACAACGTGAAGGAGCCCTCAAACGATGGTAAAAATCCCACCCCTCAAATGATCTTTTGTTTTAAGAACTTTCTTGTAGCACTCATTCACAACCTGAAGAGAAATATTTGAATTTTCACTACAGCATGTTGCTTATTAGTCACTTTTGGGTATGTTAGTTATTAGCTGCTGTTCACACCATTTATTAAGCAATGAAAGATTAATGCAGCTCCATCTTTTATTCCAAAGCAGTTCAGGATAACAAGATTCGAGGAATATTTCTCAAAAGGGATGATCCAACAGTAACAGAATTGGTGCAACAGGCAGAATTGCTCGGCTCCCTTGCTGTAAAAGTAAATACAGAGAGCACAGATCAGAGCCTTGAAAATTCTTGGAAGGTGAGGACTATTGGAATGAATTCTAAACTTGAATGTTTAACTAACCTTCAAAAAGTCCAGTCTACCGACTGAAAACCAGGGGTAGTAAGGCTGCTTTTCACAGGAATTGAACACATTCATCGTCTGTGTAGGCACAATTTACTGAAATAATGCACACATATCAAATTTCAATATTATGTTCCAAAAATTGGATAAATGTAGATGCTGAGGACTTGAGGGTAGTTTCTGGCGTTGAGATATCCCAGTTAATAGAGCGTGAAAAGATTCTATTGGTTCTAACTCTATGTATCTTGATCAAGGATTTGATCTGATTCAGCCTTAATCTAACACGGTATTCAGTTTCTCCAAGATTTCCTCAGCCAAAACAAAGAAAATGATATGCTCGAATTTACGTTCTCTACTATGGATTTGCAACTTGGAATTCCCAAAGAATCAGTAGATGATACAAGTAGTCATGAGGGAAGTCGACCATCATGGAGGTAATAAACACAAGGACAGAAGCCTGCAGCTTTACTTTTATTGTATCATTTAATTGTTGCGTAACATTGTTGCATTTGTAGGCAACCTCCTGATTTATGTGAGGATTCTCCAGGAAGCTCTGAGTACAGTACGGGATCTACTCTGTTGACCCAAACGACTGGTGATAGAACAGATGAAACGCAAGCTGAGTTATGTGGAGTAAATCAAGATGGAGTTGGGTTACAATCAGTTACTGAAGAAGTGCAAAATGATTGTGAGGAATGCAGAAATGGAATTGATTCCACTACAACCATGAACCAAGGTAATGATAAAAAAGATTTTAATGAAATAATACCCATCAGATTATGCTTTGAATGGCCGATCATATGCAAAAAAGATTTTAATGAAATATGAATTACATTGCAGAAGAGATCCTCTTGTTCTTTGATGAACCAGGAAACAATGATGGAATTGTTTCTGCCATATCAGGTACTGAGTTCAGTTCTCCACTACAAGTAACCCCACTATTCCAGTCATTGGCAGCCGGGATTCCCAGCCCCAAGTTTACAGAAAGTGTAAGTCCTTATAACATAATATTTCAGCTGATTATGAAGTTTCTAATAACAGAAATATAATTTGGCGATTATCAGTTCAGTCCCTGCATCATTGGCAGGACTTTTAAGTCTACACACCAGGATGCCATTTAGAGAATAGGAGTAGCCAAGTAGTTAGGTTTTGTGTTTGCTTCGACATCACATTTTCTCCAATACAAGGATCTATATTATCAACACGTGACAAGTTCTGGGTAGGTCATTGGCTGTGTTATGCATTCCCCTCCATCAACCTGGACCCTAAATTAAATTTCATAAGAAAATTTATTTTTCAAAGTAATGCATTTACCTTTGTGGCCTTAGCCCTATGCTTGACTCTTCCAAATTTAATTTTAAATAAAGAATAACACTAAAAACAACAATGACGACAATAACTCATATTACTATGGTATAATTTGAGTTCTAGAATCTTATAATTAAGTCCAGGTCAAGGAACTATGATGAGTAGAACTAAGTCAACAAATTGGGGGGAAGTAACAATGCTAAAAGTTAAAAGCATGTACTTTTTTGCAGTTAGCAAATTGCAAAAGTATCAAAATTGTCTCTCACTAGGCACATCAGCCAACTAAGCCATTAAACTCTTACCCCGTGCTTGGCAAAATATGGAATTTGGGTGGGAAAAAAAAGGTAGAAAAGATATGGGAAAAAAAAAAGGTAGAAAGAAAAAAGATGAAAAAAATATTTTCTATAAGGTAGTTGGTTAGAGTAAAAAAAAGGTGACAAAAGTATATGGATAGGAGTAATTTTGGTACAAAAAGTATTACTATGCATTTTCCATAGCTTTTCATCTTTTTTTTTTGTGGTTTTCTATGGTATATACTATTCATACTAGTCTTTCACATGAAAAGCTATTTTCCATAGCAACCAAACATGGGAGAATTCTTTTTCCATAGCTTTTTTACCCCTTGTCATTTCCATATCTTTTATATTGCAACCAAGTAAGGGGGTTTATTTTAGGTCAACTATCTTTCAAAGAGTCAATTTTACCAACAAAATTAATTACAATATTTTTTTAGTATAGTTTAACTTGAATGTTAAATTTCACTGTCACCTTGGCCCTACACTTGAGATATCAAAATTTAATGATAATAATAATATTGTTATTATTAATAAAATTAAAACTCAAAAGTGTAATTTTAGTTTTAGAGAATTTTTGATAAAGTTGATGCCACAAAGTTATTGTTGTTACATATAACTCAATAAATGCAGGAAAAGTTACAATGCTAGAAGTTACATCCTCAGTTCTTCTTTGCTATTTTTGTCCTGCCTTCAATTTATGTAATTATTTAAAAGTAAAAATATCAAAACTGCCTTTGTTATACATATCTGGCCAAATTAGTTACTTTACTATTTTTAAGGCCAATTAAGCTATTACACTTAATTTTACCCTTAAACCTTAAACCTTCAATTTTGACAAAACCTTCAATTTTGACAAAACTAAAGATGATGCTTTGCATTACAATCACTTATGTGACAAAATTTCACCGCTATTATTTTGTCTTATTTTGTTTAGTCCTATATTATGTTAATACATTTATTGCAACAACCGTAATGACAAAAAAAAATTACATACATTCAAGGTAAGCAATGCTAAAAGCACTATCTTCAATTTCGTTGAAGGATAGCAAAATTGATTCTAATTGAATGTTTAGGATCAAATTAAACCCAAAATTGAAAGTTTAAAGATATTGGCTGCAAAAATAGTACCGGAGCTGAAATAATCCAGTGTGACATTTACTGTGATAGATTTGGTACTTTTGTGTTATTTAAAATTTCCAACGCTATTTACTTTACATATTTTTTAAATAAAAAAATAGCTGTTGCATCCTTCCTCCTTTACCTAGGTTTGTGACTGTTAAAGCCAAACTAACATTAGAGATTAGAGCTCCTTAAATAGAGTTTAACTTGTGCACATTTATTAGATATAATGCTAGACGGCCATAGAGAGGGAAACTATGATAAAAGCCACATCCTAGCTTTGATTATTCTCACAACTAGGACTTATTGTGTGCATAGTTAAACCAGACTATTCCTTCTGATTTATTGGGAATTTATGGCAGAAATTTCTTATTAGAGATGGCAGAGAAATAGCCAAATGCCAGTTTCTGAAAATATCCATCAACATAAGAATTGTTTCTTTACCTCCAGCAATGAGTATCAATAAAGTTCCAGAGCAGAAAGTAAATGCTTTGAGGTCATGTGCATAGTTAAACCAGACTATTCCTTCTGATTTATTGGGAATTTATGGCAGAAATTTCTTATTAGAGATGGCAGATAAATAGCCAAATGCCAGTTTCTGAAAATATCCATCAACATAAGAATTATTTCTTTACCTCCAGCAATGAGTATCAATAAAGTTCCAGAGCACAAAGTAAATAGATGCTTTGAGGTCATGGACCCAACTTCCTTGAAAGTATAAGATGACACACCTTGAAAGTTTTCTCCAAAAATAATCATTGTCTGCGTGACTCCTGCATCAACTTAGGCTTCCACAATATGAATGCTTAATTTTTGGTCGGCATACAATGTTGCATATAATCATTTTACAGTCTGCAGTAAAATATTGATATGGTCTACAATCTGAAGGATGCTAGTCCTATTCTACTAAGTATAACCAGTTAACAAGCAAGCTCTGTATTGATTTCTTTAGAAATAGAGTCAAAACTTTTATATTGTGAGAGTTCCAGCACCACGAAGAGGACATCTGCTCTGCGAACAACATGACATTTGATTCAGGAAAAGAGGTAACTATGAAGTTGAACATATACTTGGAAAATCAAGCTGTGCCCTTGCCGCTCTTTTGAGCATGGGAAGTCATTCAGGCTGTGCATTAATTTCCTTAGAAATAGAGAGCTGAGTTCTTTATATTGCGGAAAGGGCTGTTCCAAGAAAAGGACATCTTCTGTGGATAGAATGACACTTGATTCAGGAAAATTGGATGTGACATTGAACGTACACATGGGAAATCAATCAGGTTGTGTGCTTGCTAGCATTTTGGTCATGAAAATAACGGGGAAACGCCATGCCAAGCGTGTTCATCTTTGGCTTCATTTTTTCCCCCAAGGCTCCATTGGGTTAAGCGTTGGGTTTTGGTGTTCAGATAGCCAACATGTATTTGTCCTGGTAGTTTTTCCAGTATGATTCTGTAATGCTACCCTAGTAGCTTGATTAGTGGGAACTTGGATTTTACCTTGTGCATTCGACTATCAGTTTAAGGATGGATTAACACCAACTGCAATATATGAGTGCAAAAGGGTGTTGCATATAGGACTTGTATATTTGTGTTCTTATAAATTTGGTTTATCTTGATTTTTGCAGCGAGACTGACTTTCCATTGTTTGATATATTGCTCAGGAGAGGCACTTCCTACTGAAAACACTTGGACTGGAGTCTCCATCTGCAAACCCAAGCACCACCAATCCCTCACAACCCCCACCCTGCAGAAGGGCACTCCTCAATAGTCTCTAGCCTACTCCGTTTTAATTTCATATGGAATTTATGGGGGGTCTAGAACCATCGTAATTTCCCACTTCCTAGAGCAATTCAGTGCTCGCTAGTGTGTTCTTCTTGTGAGCTCAGTTTCCCAGATCGCAACCATGCCACCTTACTTTTTTTTCGAAAGGCCTAAGATCTGCATTACGGTGATACAGAGTGCTATGGTGCATTCTGCAACAGATCTTATGACATGATCTGCGTTCTTTCCTCTCTTCAATCAGAGGGTTTTACAGCCTAATTAAAACCCCGTGTGCTGTTAGTGTGTGTTTGCGTGCGTCATTCTTTTATCTTCTTCTCATGGGAATCGGTTTTTCATGGGAACTTGGTTTGAGGCATTCTTTGTTTTCACAGTATTGCGGTGTTGGTTTGTCCTCTCCTCTGTACAGAACCCCCTGCTAATAGCCCCTAGTTTTACTGTGCATACATTGGCAACTCGCCTGTGTTCCCTTAATAGTATAATCAAAAGGATATGGCCAAGGAGGATCAACCAACTGAATTGGATTCCTGCTTCTTGACTTCAGTGTGTAGAGAGTATAGAATAAGTTATTTTTTGGGTTTCTTTCTATATTGATGTTGGAGTTTTTGTAACATGACATTATTGTGATGATTGGAGTGAGGAAAAAAAAAGAGTTCTGGTTTTTGTGTGCAGAATGCTTTTCTTTTCAACTCAGCTGATTGATTTGCATGACAGAATTTTAAAGGGAATGACAGTTACTCTATTCACAACAGCATAGAATCTTCACAGGAGCATAATTAGAAACAATAGGGACACATTTGAAAGAGGCTTTTTTAACAAATAAAAATAAAATAAAATTCACGCCGGAGGAATAAGATGGGAGATGGACTTACAGGCTTATAGTGTGTAAGGACTTATACTCAATTCTCTGACCCCCTGGGCATGGTGGAGTGGAGACCCCCCTCTTATGTCTTATACCATGGTCTGCCTCGGTGGGAAGAACTGTCTTAAGTTTTGGAATGGGGTCTGTCTTGTTGGGAAGAGGGGGCTGCTGGTAAATCAATTTATAGTCGGTGAATGATGATGGTGACAATGATTCGTGGTGGTGGGCAAGTGTAATCATTAAGCCCAAAGTAAAAGCTTACCGTTGAATCGGGGAGGGAACGCCCTACGAATTAAAGCGCATCTATGTTTCAATTTAAGGTGGCAGCAAAGTTTCATTTTACTGTTTGTCCATGACTTAATACCGTGACGACCCAAATGATGAGTGATTCTAGAGGGTCACTTATTAATTTTGGATTAAATGGACATGCAACCATATCAAACGTCACAGTATAAATTAAACGTCACAATGGACTATAAAATATATGATAGCTTTTTCATAGAGTAATATAATAATGAACTACTTTTTTTTTTTTTTTTGAATTTATAGATGGCATGGACTAAGGGTCCATGGTTCCAAAATCTCCGAATGAGCATTTACAGTTTAAATTTTATTTTTAGAGAGAAATAAAGAAAAAATAATTAATAAAATAAAATAATTGTTAAGGATGATAATTTGTTCCGTCCCTATGAATGTTGAGAAAAACTAGCAACTTGGGAAGCAAGACTTATTTTCGAATGAGCAAAGGATTGGTAAAAACACTTATAAAAGAACCTTATCACGAGTGTTGTTCTTACCTGCGCATCATACTCGCTTCTTTTCCTTCTTCTTCTTTTTCCTACTGCCTCCACGACGGCCGTCCGAAAACCATCTCAAATTCCCAGCTGGCTAATTATTGTTTCGAACAATCTGGAATTTCTTGATTTTTGATTTTTGGTGTTTGATGGTTTTTGGGTTTATATTCGATGAGCGATTGCTAGAGAGAAGGTAGTACCATCTTTTGCAGAACCTCTCCCTCTCCTCCAAGGTATCTCTAACTAACGTTTTTAGTTATTTTCCATTCTGAACTGAAAAATAGCATGATGTGTGTGCCTCCCGTGGCTGGGTTAAAGAGGCCAGAGCCCACTACTGTTGCTATGCATCACGGTCACCCCAGGAGGCTGGAAGAAGGCGTCTCGGTTGGTCACACTTGAGAAATGTTTGGATTTTTGAAAATGTCTATGATGATGTGTGTTTTGTTAATAAGGGTGTCTAATACTGATTTTAATCATGGACAAAGACACGCTCTGTTTGTGAATTGCCATCATTTTAGTCCCCTGCTAGTTTTTAATATAGCTCAAGTTTCCTGTCAATAGGACTCTGCTCATATATTAGGTCCTGGTTGGTTGTATTATGCGTGAAGTTTTGAATCCCAGTCTAGTCTGTGTGGTTAAATATGCCTTCCATCTGTATAATTTCTTTGCCGCAATACTGGGCCATGTCCTTGGCAGAACATGGGGGAGCGAGGGTTGAATCCTAGTCTGTTCTGATAAAAATATAAATAGCTTTTAAGATAGTCTCCACAATAAGAACTACAAATATCATTACTCTAAAGTAATATGTGCATGCTAAAATTAACACAAAAAATTTGCATAAATAATTTAGATTTTACTATATACATATCCGGATACGCGCAACATATATCCTGAATTATTAATTAATTTATTTTTTTAAAAAAATCAACAATCTAGATGAAAGATGCTCGCACCCAGTAAATTTTTTTGTCTGGATTAAATGACTGATGGGTGAATCACACGCAAATCACCATGGGAACGGGAACGGGAGTTAAAATGATGGGCAAATGCTGGTGCAGGCGTGGGTGGGGCATTCAGGCACGCTCTCCACGAATCCATTAGACCTCAAAAAAAAAACAAAAAAACAATTTAACGCCGTGCTTGATACGCGCACAGTGGGTGCGGGTGTGGACGGTGGTTGCGCGCGCGACGGGACAGGGGACAGATGACCGAGGTGGTGGGAAAGCGGCAGGAAGCGTAAGCTCAGGGGTCCGCCGCCATCAACTCATCCCTATTTCCAGTCTTACCTGTGCCGACGTCTCCCTTTGTTGACTTTTTTGTCGTGTGATGCCAACGCATATGCTTTGTTTTATTCAAAATATTCAAAGTGGGGCCCCATATATTTATTCCTTTCACCGTGCCCAAAATGTATTTTAATTTATTTTTTAAATAAAAACAATTTAACCCCATTTCTCTTCTTCCCAGCATAACTTTTGAATAGGATTATAAATGAATTAAATCCAAACAAATGATAAGATATTTAAACGTATTTATTATTATTTGTTAATGACTTAAATCGAGCCTTAATTATGGTATTCATTAACTGTGAATGTTACTATATTATTCATTAATTTGTTTACCAATATTTATTAATAAAATAATAAAATTATAAAATTTAAAACAAAAAAATTACACTTTAAATTTATTTTAAAAATTATAATTAATTGACTATATTAGGCTATGTTATCCTTATTTAGTTGGTTTAAATCATTATTATATGTAGTTCAAGAAAATATTATACTAATAGTAATAATAAATAAAGAATAAATAATTTTTTTTAATAATATAAAATTATATGTTTATTAAGTTATATTTAATAAAATAATATTTATGTATATTAATTGATTTGTTAATTTCTGATTCACAAATAAGTTTTATGAACACGAACTATTCGTGAATAGGAGTGTTAAACGGGCGGGCTGGGCCGGGCCAGGCCCAACCCGACAGGCTTCTTTTAAACGGGCCAGAAAATTCTGGCCCGGCCTGGCCCGCTTGAGGGGCGAGCTGGCCCACATGCCAACCTTTTATTATAATAATAAATAATTATATTTATTATTATTAATTTTTAATATATTATTATTATTATTATTCTTACTACATATATTAATTACACAAATAAATTTAACAAGTGACATATAGCCTAATGGTTGGGTGTTGTTTATGTCTTAGATGAGGTCTTAGGTTCAAGTTGCATATTTTGCAAAGGATTTTTAGCATTTTAGGAGAGGGGTATGCTGGGCGGGTTGGGTTGCTGGGGTGGGAGGGGGCGCGGGCTGGTCTTGGTGGGTGGGGCTGCTTGGCGGGCTGGGCTGCTGGTTTGGGAGGGGGCGTGGGCTAGGCTGTGTGGGGTGAGCTTGAGGGATGGGCCTGTGTAAGTTATGGCCCACGGGCTAAGCCCATTTAAACCGTGACCCACGGGCCACAAACCGTTTAAGCCCGTGTTGAAACGAGCTCAAATTTAACATCCCGGCCCGGCCCATTTTACGGGCTAGCCCGCATGGCCCGTGGGCTGCTAGCCCGTTTAACACCCCTATTCGTGAACACTTGTTCTCGTATGTTCACAAACATATTCATCAACATAATAATAATATTCACGAACGATACTATTTCTTAACAAACGAACATAAATGCTTTTTTACCGAACCGAACATGAACTTGTTTATGAGTGTTTGATTTATTTACAATCCAACTTATTAACAACCCAAATATATATATATATATATATAATTACTTACTTTAAATTAAAAACTTAATATGGACAAAAATGCATATATGTTTAATTTTATAACTATAAAAAAATAAACTTTCACTTTAATTTTATAGCCAAATAAAATATAATTTACAATAAAATTTTGATTATATTTTAAAAACTTTATAAATTAATTCAAAGTATTTTCAACATCATGAAATTTAATATATTCTAATTGCTTACTATGTCTATTATATGCTTCTTCTTTTTTTTACACAATAAATTAATACCCTTAGGGTCGTCACACCGAACTCTCAAGTTTTTTTTTTAAAATTTATAGATTTAAATTACTTTTTGCTTTTCTATACAAATATATACCACACTAGATTTTTTAAATCAATCTCTCTATCATTAAAATAATATTTTATATTACTTTTTTATTTAATAATAATTTTTATAATTTAACATGAAATAAAAGTAAAAGTTATGGGAAACGTGACGGTGAAAGGTAAGAGAATTTTTTTATATGTAATTTAATAATTATAAGGAGTTAAGAGTGTTTCCCAAAATATTAAAAAACACTATATAAATCTTATGGAAAAAGCTAAATATAGCCCTTTTGTTGTGGAGATAATTTTATAACTTTATAACTTTTTTTCTTAAATAAAAGGAAATAAACTTTTAAAGGAAACATGTTACTAGTGTTTTTACCACCCAAGACCATCTTCCCCCATACGGTATTTGTGGGATATTTTTTCGGTGGGAAAATTTAAAAAGTCATGGGTAAACACTAGACAATTTTATATTTTATTATCTTGTGCCTTTCCTCGATATATTAAGATTTATAAAAAGTCCAATAATGAAGACGATAGATGAGATTTGAATAGACCATATATAGTACAAAGTCCCCATTTTGTTTGATTTAGAATGTTTGTAATACAAAGTGTGGAAGACGATAAATTTTATTAACTTTATTTGGAGTATTAATACTAATTATTTTTCTGATTTATAATTAATCAAATAATTTTAGATTACTGCATAACTTTATAGGATCAATGATTTGAAGCTATTGTAAACCCTATTTTCAATAATGAAGAATGAAAGCAAATGACCACCGAAAAAGTTGATAAATTCAATAATTTTTAATTAATTCAACAGACTATGAATATTTTTTTTGACTGATGTTCTAGACACTTATATAGCTTTGGATCTTCAAAAGAAAAAGTATTAGATTACTCCACCATAGTATGTAATTATAAACTTTATTAATTGTATATCTCAATCATATATGAAGTTTTCAAATATAGAAGATAAAATCTCAACCGTTAATCTCATTCAATAAGGTAATATGAGAACAACTCCTTAGTGTTATGAATAAAAATTCTGTATGTGGAGTTGTTTAAAATGAAATTTTCCTACTGAGAGTCATTCACATTCATCTTTATGTATTCCTAAGTCAAGAGAAGCTTACTCAGCAATTTGCAGATTAATAGCTTATGTAATAACCTTATAAAGTTAACTACGGACTCAAAGTTGTTCATGTTGAGTGCTATTCAAGTTGAATAGATAGTCACCTTCTCTTTTTCCCCCCTAAAATAAGGTATCCAACAAATGTTTTGAAACATCATGCAAAAATATTCTTTCGGATTAAGCATTGCTTACTAAAAAGCTTCTTATTGAGTAGTACTCTGAACATCTTGAATAATGTTTTCATAAACTTCTTATTAAGATAAGTTATGATAACAATTTAGTATATTAAAATATATAATCAAGTAATCTACAAGTATGCAGAGTCATGCAAACAATAAAAGGCATCTAAGATACAGATGACGATCTAACGTGGAATATAGCACTAATTTCTAAAATTGATTGGGTTAAAATATTATGTGGAAAAATAGAAATTTGAAAGTTGTTTATTTAAATCAATCATAACTAAAAGAAACTAAATTAAGATTACTATGATCAGAATGGTTGCAAAGCAATAGATTTTACTTACCAAATTCCCTATCGTTATTAAAAATAAGTAGCTTCCAATTAATGGTTAAAATTCCTTAATTATTCAATATTTTCTTAGCAAACCATGCCTAAAACATCTTCAATTAACATTCCAATATTTCTACTTATACTTACTAAGACCTTGAATCTCTTTAACACATTAACTCTAGTAAAGTATGTCTACTTACACTTAATTAATGTCATTTAACCTTAGAACTAAAATTACTATGCCTCTTAATTTCATTGAAATTTAATTCCCCATATAATGTTTAAATAGTTAGAAATTGTAATTTGTCATACAATATTCACAAATAAATGAAAATAGTAAGACTAACATAAGAAATTAAATGCACAATCCAATAAACCAATAAAGGTAAAATAACTCAGAACATTAATTGTGTATTCGCTATTAAATTAAACCAATTCTCCAAAACATCAATTGATCATACAATGTGTGTCCAAATGTGCACGATACATACGTTGTTGCAGAGGTTCGAACACATGTAACACGATGTCAGAGGTAGGTTCGTTGATGAAGAGCATTGGGGTTTTTGGCAAAGGACATGAAAAACAGTTAATTACAATCACAAACTCACATGTTGTTCTATTATAATAGAGGAAATCAGCTACAAAGCTAGGAATTTGGTATAAAGGCATATAGGGAGGGAAAGGTCAATGACTTCGAAATCAATCGAGGAATGCGAAAATATAATCAGCGGAAATTAAAAAAAAAGGCAAACAACTATTTGATATCCCACAAATAATTAGTAATTCATTAGTATAGATAAACTTATACAAATGGATAATTAGTAAACCATTTCTATAAACTTGATAAATATATTTTCCGAACAGTATATATCAGTGTATACTAACTACTTAAATTTTCATTGATATAAATCTAATTTTTACATACAGATTTTTATTCGTTAATATAAATTTCCATTGGCATATGACATTTTGCTTATAGTGAACTCAAATGGAGACTATCTGTTGAGATATTTCAAAACGAGGCTTTTCATGTTTGACAAAATTTGTTCCACCCATTCAAATTAGACTAAGAATTACTTGATCAAAATAGGTATAGGATGGGTATGAGTAAATTTCAAAATGAAAAATTTATTTACAAGTTGTGAAGGTAATTTATACATACTAATTCAATGATAGAAAAAGTATCTCTATACAAATTACCTATGCAATCTATTCTAATACAGCTTACTCTCACTCTACCCAAAACCCACTACTCCTATTTCATAGTGCTCCTAAGATTTGAAAGTAGGACATTGACCAAAAGTAATATTACATTAACCATTAAGCTATCCGTGAGGATTAAATTTAAAATATATAAATGCAACTATTATGGGTGAGTTATTGAGCGGCAGTATACTATGCAACTATATAAATTTAAAATATGCTAATTTTTATTATCCACCCTGATTACCGATTTTATACTTGACTTATATATTAACAGACTATAAAATATTTAACAATAATTAATTTATTTTTTAAAACGTGTTTTAAACTTGAGAATGATATATTATCGTAATTTTTTATTTAATTAACAATATGAGTTAATAATAATTTTAGTTTTGAAATTAAATTATTATAGTGAATTTTCTTGTAAATAAATTATGATTTATTGATTAAACAAATAAGGCTTTCTTTT
This sequence comes from Taxillus chinensis, assembly GCA_023512835.1. NCBI lineage: Eukaryota > Viridiplantae > Streptophyta > Magnoliopsida > Santalales > Loranthaceae > Taxillus > Taxillus chinensis. The sequence continues at coordinate 23,240,410 of CM042085.1, read as the reverse complement.
TCTCTGGGTATTTTTATATGGTTACGGGGATTATCTCATTAAACTCGTACCCATACCCAATAGAACTATAGAAGATCATATAGCCAAATGCATATTTGCATCCCACAAGGACAAGAATGGAAACAGATGAAATAATATCCAACCCATGTTCGATTTAAGGCTATCCTTACCAAGCTTATTAATATAAATAAGCATTCAAACTAAATAAAGATAGGAACTCTATTTAAGTAACAATGATAATTACACTTCTTTGTTTAGGTCAGACAATATAAAGTAATACTTGGATTTTCTTCTAAGATATATTTTATATACACTCAGTCATGCCGTGACCGAGGCTACTGTAAAGTTATAAATTGTTTGTTGCGTGAAAGAAAGTAAAATTAGGAATGGGAATTAAATTACAATGATGAGCCTCTGCACGACGGCACGACTAATGTCTCCTCCTAAAAGGCTATTATTATTGCCTGCAATTCTCCTATTAAAATTTTAAAACACCCCATAGTCAAAACGAAGGGTGAAATCGATTTAAAGTTTTTTTAAAATTAATTTAATATTTTTTTGGCTTAGATAAAATTAAATCAAAATAAACTTGTTACTTGGATTAAATCAAATTAAACTGAACTGATAAAATTTGATTTGATTCAAATCAAATAAAGATTATCGGGTTGAATTGATTTAAGTTGATTTGATTTATTAATTTTTATATTTTTAAAAATTAAAATGACATAAAATAAAAAAAAAGTGTAAGTATATCAATATAAATATATATTAAATTTATAATTATAAGTTTAAAAATTAGATAATATAATTTATAAACACAAGTATTAATAAATAATTTTAAATAAATAAATTATAAAATTATAAAAAATAAATAATAATATTATTTGATTTGATTCGATTTAAACCTGTAATTTTAAAATTTTAAATTAAATTAAATTAATATATTATTTGATTTCAATAGTTTGATGGTCTAAAATTACACTCCTTTAACGAAAAAACAACCAGCGGGCGAGAGATGTGTTCTTAAAAATAATTGGATTTAGGCTTAGCTGGTAATTAAATCAAATAAAATCAGTTCGACTACGTTTGTAATTAAAGTTTGGGGTTCAGTAAATTTTAAATGAGTACTAATTGCGGATTGAATGACGGGTATGATGGTAAATTCGCTAGCTAATTGTCGCAATGAAGGGCTGCACCGGTCAATTTCCAGTCCCCACACGTTTCTGCAATTAGCGTGTTATGAATGAGCCTATGATTGCTGGTCTCGTCTGGGGTTACCTCCTGTGTCCTCTGTTTCTCTCCCCTCGGGGTTTGACACTGAGATTGACCCTTCCAGTGCTTCTCGGGTTGACAAATTCTACATAGAATTTTTGTTTTGTTTTTGTTTTTGTGTTTAACTTCTTACCCGTTATTGGCCTTGTCCAAGGACTTCTCAAATTGTAGTTGTTGTTCGTTGGCTGGTTTTGTCAGCGAGGAAGAGTGGGGGTGCTGAAGGGTTCCTCTTTCTGGGCACACCTGATGGGCAACTGCCTGTGCTCTTCAGCTAGAGTGGATGCCACTCTCAGCTCCCAATCAACTTCTGGTAACTGCTCTAAAATTTTGAGTTCTCCTTCCTATTTTATGGGCATACATGTTTGTTGTCAAATGATAGGTGCTTTTCTCTTTCTGGGTTCCAATTGGTTTTTGGTGGAATGAAGGAGGAGTGTTTTTTGTTTTTTTTCCCCGGTGCAATCATGTTTCAGTTAGTGTTAATTCCTGTATTTTTTTTTCTTTATCTGTTTATGGTTGTGGGGGAAAACAATTGGAATTTAACAGATCTATAAGGTCCCTCTCTGATTGGGGTTGAATGAAGGAGATAAAGGTGGGGTTGCTCTACATGTATTTCTTTCTAAACCCAGAATGAATAAAACGTTAAATTTGGCTCGGTTTGATCTTTCCAGAGCAGTGGGTGGATTTTGAAGCCGGTTTTATGTTTTATAAGGTTTTACATTGCTCTTGAATTTCAGTTATTTTTCTGGGATTTTTATTTTTTAAAATTGTAAACAGATCTGCACTAAAATTGCAAGAACGGTTGAAAAAACTAGTAGAATTAGCCACGTTTAAATTTTTTGTCATTAATAATGAATTGATTTAGGAAAAAAATAAACCCTATATGGAAGTTGCATTTTTGAGTATCCTCCCTGATTGTGAATTTAGCCCAGCTATATAACTGTGTGTATATATAAAACAACCTGTGTATGTCAGTTGTATTTTGTGTTTTGACATACTCCTTTAATATTAGTTTAATAAAGGGATCTCCTGCTAATTTCACCATAGGCGTATCATGTTAGAAATTTATTATTATCTATGTTTTTCATGTAGTGACTGTATCTTTGTATTGTTTTCCCCCAGCTTCAGGGACATCAAAAACTGCCAGCAGAACCAACCAATCCTCAGCTCCTTCCAGCCTCACCATCACATCTCATAGTGTATGGACCAATGACGAAAGCCTTCCTACACCAAAATGTGAAGATGGAATATTGACATCCCCTCATCTGAAAGCTTTCTTGTTTAATGAGCTAAAGAACGCAACCCGAAATTTTCGGCCTGATAGCCTTCTTGGTGAAGGAGGATTTGGCTGTGTTTTCAAAGGATGGGTAGACACACACATGCTTACTCCTGTAAGGCCTGGATCTGGGATGGTTATTGCGGTCAAGAAGCTTAAACCTGATGGGTTTCAAGGTCACAAGGAATGGGTGGTCAGCTTCTTTTACTATATAACAAAACATTAAATGCTTCTTTTATTTTAAGTAGGCGAACTTATTTTGTATGTGTAAAGGAAAGGTATAATTGCACATTAGAGAAAAGTTGTGGTGCTTCAAATTTTTACAATATTGCCATATTGTAAAGATTTCTTTATTTAATTTTAAAATTTTTGGAAGAATTGAAAGGGTGAATTGCGATTGATAGTTTTGGTTGAAGCAGAGTAACTAGTTTTCAGTATTTATGTATAATTTTAATTTTAAACTGTTTGCATCAAGTTAATGTTCTACGATACTCTTTTGGCAGCACATGATTAGAATTTGCCATGCTCTTTTCTCTTGTTTTGAAAATTTTATTCGCTGTAAAATTTTCATATAATATTGGTCTTTAAAATTCGTGATTGGCATTTTCTGTTGTCCTATTTTGCCAACAGACTGAAGTTAATTATCTTGGACAACTTCATCATCCAAATTTAGTTAAACTTGTTGGTTACTGCTTGGAAGGTGAAAACCGGCTTTTGGTCTATGAGTTCATGCCCAAGGGAAGCTTGGAAAATCATCTATTTAGGAGTAAGTTTTGCATCTTAATCAAGCTTAGTATATATATATATATATTTATAGTTACATATTCTGCCGTATCCCCTCTTTTCAACACCCCAATCTCTATTTGATGCGTCCACTCTCAAAATTGGATTGGCAAGCTGGCTATGCATTGTTTCTGTCTGTTATACTGCAAATAAACTCAAACGCGACTATTTAATTATCTCAACAAAACACTTAAGTGATCTTGTGTTTTCAAGTGCAGGAGGGCCGCAGCCACTTTCTTGGGCCTTAAGGATTAAAGTTGCTACAGGTGCAGCGAGAGGGCTTTCTTTCCTGCATGACGCGCCAGTTATATTCCGTGATTTCAAGGCTTCTAATATCTTGTTAGATGCGGTACATAATACTTAAAGTGAACTTGATTGCTTTCCATTTACTTGAGAAGTTTCCCAAACTATAAAAATATAAACTCACGTGCGTTAGTGCACCCACACTTGAAAAAGAAGGGTATTGTAAATATCGCCCTTGCTTTTGTTGTGCAGGACTTCAATGCTAAACTTTCTGACTTTGGGTTAGCAAAGGCAGGGCCAACTGGTGACAGGACACATGTGTCCACCCAAGTAATGGGAACCCAAGGCTATGCGGCACCTGAATATGTTGCCACAGGTGTGCCTTGCAGTCCTCATCCTATATAACTATGTTAGGATGCCTTATTGGGATGACCGTAAACAGTATTGGTAAATTGAGATGACATGCATACGAAGATATATTCAGATGCACTTCTTCCCTCCTCTTTTCAGCATTGTACTTGAATTATTAATTCTAAAACAAACCAAAAGCAATAGGACGGACCAACCAGGTGTTGATTGAGTAAGTCAATACCGTTGAGCATTTTGTTCCACTGTGGCAGTCACATCCTTAAAAACTAGTTTATAAAAAAGCATCACATCCAATGGTACTACAAAAAGTAAGGCATATACTATCATATGAACACGTGCTTTAAAGATTTATTGTAATTTTGTTTTTTCAAATGCTTGATCCTGTGTCAATTTTTTGGTTTCTGAATAGGCCGACTCACTGAAAAAAGCGATGTCTACAGCTTTGGGGTTGTGTTGCTGGAGCTTCTGTCCGGACGCCGTGCTGTGGACAAAACAAGAGTTGGTGTGGAGCAGAGTTTGGTAGATTGGGTAAAACCGTACCTGGGAGACAAGAGGAAGCTCTTCCGTATCATGGACACGAAGTTGGAGGGCCAGTACTCTCAGAAAGGAGCTCACATGGCTGCTACCCTTGCATCCCAGTGTTTAAATTCTGAAGCTAAGTTTAGGCCTCGGATGACAGAGGTCTTAGCAACACTTGAACAAATCCAAGCGCCCAGAAGTGGCACAGCTAGAATCACCCAACCAGAGCCTCCATATGCAACTTCCGGTAAGTCATCCCAGTACAAGCAGCTTCACGTGCATTCCAGTGTCACACCCTCTGCTTCCCCATTGCCAACTTTCCGGAAATCTCCACTCGTACGCTGAACACCACATTGTGAAATATACAGATCGTTCTATCTCGGCTTGTAAATTTTGATTGACAACCTTCTGTTTATGTAGGAGGCTGTTGTGCAACGTGGAACAATAAATTACTGTATTTTTACTGTGTTACCATGCATACTTTTATATTTTTTTTGTAATGGTTATGCGCATGTACGCAACCCTTCCCACGATTTTGTATATACCGCCCATGATTTTATTATGATTAAAAACATGCAACAATATATACTAGCCATGATTCTGTAATGTTTCGGGATCCCACAGTGAGGTAGCCCTTTTTTTAAAAGTACATTATTAAATGAGATACACTTATAACTATTATAAACAAAATGGCAAATGTTAGGTAATCGATGAATAACTGGAATAATATGATAGTGTATCTGATCATTGGAGAAAAAAAAACAAATAAATAAGTCATACACATTAGTTATAATTTTGTGATAATGGTATAAGTTGATTGCACATATAATTTCTCAAGCAAAATTAACCTCACCCAATATATGATTTAGTGAGTCTGTTGTTAGCTATTATGCTTTGTAGTAGGTAGCTGCATATTCACAAATGCCATATATAAAATCAACTATAATTGGAATGATATGGTATATTTAGTGAGATATCATAAGATAAGTATAATTAGATTTGATGTCTTAAAATTTATATTATTATAATTAGCTTCTGCTTAGTGTATATATACCTAGTCAAATAAAAATAATATTTTTCTCGTTTATATTATGATATCAAAGCCATTCATACCTCAAAGCTATATCCTTTGCTTATTTACATTTATATCCTTCAACGTTTTATTCATTGCCCGTCGTCGACATCTTCTATCCAATAAAGCTCTCTACCCACATTGGCAACATTGTTTTCAACTGGAGACGACGACTTCTATGCCCAGATTTACTATTGACGTTGTTGTACGTCTTTTTGTCGATGTCCTTGGTTACGATGAAACCTTTCTTGATGAAGTTTTTGCTAATGTCCCCACCCAACGATGATGACACTATTGATGACGACCCTTGTCATATCTTTGCACCATTTGATGCTTACTTGAACGATGCCGACTTTGATGTCTCTATCCGATGACAACACCGACAGGCGACAACAACGATGACATCGACATTTCTCTCTTTGTCCATTACTGACATCTCTTTGCTCTCTGCCTGATGACAGTAGATGTCTCTTTGTTGCTCTCTACCCAACAACATCGTTGTTGCTCTCAACTTTTTTATTTTGTTCATGGTCAACCTTGGACGGTTAACCTTGAACTAGGTAGCACTTGTTTTTGCATGTGTTGTGGTTAGTATTGCTGTATTTGTTTTCTCTTATTTAATCTTACACTTATAGATGTGAAGCCATCAATTTCTCCCTCTACAAATGACTTTACCAAGTTTTCACGGTATCCGAAATCACTAAATCCTTCATCTCCTTCTATTAGTGTTATTATTGATTCAAGTAGTCCAAATAAGTGTTTTCTTTCTTCATCTTTCAAATGGATCGTTGATTTTGGTGCCACAAATCATATAATAGATAATGCTAGTTTATTTTCTAATTTCTGGCATCATACTTCTCAATCTACGGTTACCTTAGTGATGAGTTATCATCTTGTGTTTGTGAGATTGATATAATTACACAATCTCTCTCATGCCTTTGTCATTTGTTTTATATTTACATAATTTCTTTTTAATTTAATTTTAATAAGCCATTTTACTCTTCATCTTAACTATTCCATCATCTTTTTTCCTAATCATTTCTTATTTTAGGATATGACGAAAAATATTATTGGTAAAGAACATGAATATGAGAGTCTCTACGCTCTTGATATCTCAATTTATTTATATTTATGGTAATATATATATGTATAAGAATATTACTAAATTGTAAATAGTATGCACGATTAATTCGAACTGTTTGATCTGCATCTAACGATATAAATCTAACTTTTATTTAACTTTAGCTCTATTATAATGATTTATTATAGTTCAATAAAATTTAAATCTAAACCATTACATTCAACATCTAGCGGCTCAAATTAACCCTCTACACATTAAGGATGGTGCACATGTTCACAATATATTGGACTCTATATATAAATGAGGGGGCATTGATTTGATTTTATATTTCTTGAATGTTAAAAGATACAACCCACTCATCAATTCATGCTTGGAAAAATATTAATATTATATATATATATATTATATTATATTAGAAGGAGGGGTTGTGGTATGGTCACAAACAAATGTATGATTTTTATTAACTATGATTGTATGAATGAACATTCGCTTATTGTTTTATGCCAAAAAAAACATGTTGGCCCTCTAAGTTTTGTTTTCGGAAAATGTGTTGTCCCATTTGAGTGGTAATTGAAAGGTCATTTGATATTAAAAACATCAAAACACATCACATATAATGTGTTTGATATCTAGCTAGCAATTCACCTGCCGATTCAATTGCCTTTTTTAAAAATGACGGCCATATTAATTGTTTATAATTAAATTTATTAATTGTGAATTGAAAATAGAAAGATTTATAGTTATTTTTGAAAACTATTTCTAAATATTTTTTCTTTCAAATATAAATTCTATTTTGATGAAAGACTCAAATTATTTTAAAATTTTTACTTTTTATATATTTTATTACTTAAACCCATCATATTTTATTTTTAAAATTTTTATAAAATTTAATTTTTATAAAAATATTATTTTAGAAATACATATGCTCTCTTATCAAATAAGAAAAAAAATAAATTAAAATTTAGCAAACTAACAGAATACAAAAAAAAAAAAAATTCCGTACTAGCCTAATTAAATGCACCCTTACGGGTAATAGAATATCCTTTTCATATAATTTGATAATATAAAAATTCAATATGTCAATGTATATATTTCTTTGTTGAGGGCAGCCTAGTGCTCCATTGATCCCACATTCTTGGTGAGGGCCCTGCGTTCGATTTCAGGTAGCTCCTTGCGGGGGGGTTGGGCTAGAGAATTAAAAAAAATGCATATATTCATTATTATTTAAAAAAGGTATTTAGTCTTATATAAGAAAATTTTATGAAAAAAGGCTTTCGAATTCAAAATACTAATTATTAATTTTATTTTGGAATTTTACTAGCAACAAAATTAGCAAATAATTATTTGCATTAAAAATTAATAAATGTCGACAATCTTCTTTCAATACAGTTGTTTTAATCATTAAAGCTGGGTAATGAACGCGGTGTCTTCGTCAACACGGCATTAACGATATGCGATGCCAAGTAATTTGCCAAACTTCAATCAATGACACAGCATTAATCCACCAACCAACAAATAAATGGCACTTCAATCAATGACACAGCATTAATCCACCAACCAACAAATAAATGGCTAAGTGCGCAGCCCCCACACACACACACACACACACACACACACACACACACACACATATTAGTATATTACTATATTTTCAATCAGGCAAATGATACGTGAAACCGTATCATTTATATCAATTACATTTATACGTGAAGTATCATAATTTATTTATATTTTTTATTAATAATTTAATATGTGCTATCACGTGGTTATAACTAGCTATCAATTACATAACTCTAATATAATAAGTAACATTGATCTATCAAGAAAGGTAAGCTCAAGTCAAGAGTTGGTACAATAATTGAGTCATGCACAAAGCTCCTGAGTTGCTCAACAAATTTAGAAAATTAAATTTCCTTATAATTTAAATAAATTTATGTCAACTGAAAACTTAAAAGATAATTTATATATATTGTTAGTTTTATAATTTATATATTATAATTATTAATATATTTCTGAGAGAAAATAAGAAATTATGTAACACATATAAACCATATTTTATAAATATAATTATATTACAAATATCATACCAAGCCAAACTTGTATAGTAATAAGTGTTAAATGAGCTGTTAAATGTGTCAGCTTATTTAAAGGCCTAAAATAAGACATTAAAATGTAGAAATTAAATATAATTTTTTAAATAATAAATTTATGACTTTTTATGAGTAAACAATATATTTAGATAGTAAAATGTTTATTATTTATGGGTCTAAATCATAAATTTTATAATAATTTTAAATGTATGACAGAATTTTGATAAATTAAAAACTGACTTCTCCCAATATAAACTGTTTTTGACATAAATAAATAAACATAAGTTAGAGACAGATTACTAAACACTTAAAAAATGGTTTTGACTTATAAATAACTTATAATTAAGCCCAACGAAACAGAGGTAAATCTTAAAGTTGGACATTGCAACGTACACAATTGAAATCCGCCACGACGCAAATTCAATCCCAAAACCTCCTAAACGTCGGATGGACTTGGACATCTAATTATTAGGCAAGGAATTACATGCCCTCACTTTTCGTGTACAAAATTCGTCTACTTCTAATTTAAAATTGTTTATTTGAAACTAATTAAACACCTACTCACTTTTCGTATACAAAATTAGTATATAGCAATTTTATAAATTTACTAGCAATTGAACTGATTTTTAAAATAAAGTATAATAAGTTTTATAAAAAAGGTAAATATATAATAAAATCTAATAATATTCATTCATTTATATGTGTTCTTATCACACGTCATAGAATCCATCATATTATTTTCGGATACCCTTTTACCTATAACCTACGGCCAAAGCAACTTACGTGGATCAAACATTGATGTTACCTATGGCCAAAGCAACTTATGTAGATCAAACATTAATGTTAAAGTTGGTATTCTTACCTCCCAAAAACAATTTATGGGATAATGGCATGATTTTATTAATTAAATGCAAGGCAATATGAGATTATAAATGTCAATACATCTTGTTATCATATGTAACACATATTTTAAGTCTAACACATTATATCAAGTGACATGGAGTACACACGTCCTCTCACATTGTTGAGTTGGAACATATAACCCGCTCTAATACTATAGTAAATAGGGTAACCGTAATATTTTATTAATTAAATGTAAGACTAATCAATTCTTAATATGAAATTATAAATCTAAAAGAGTAACCACACCAACAGTTTAAGTCAAAACCAACTTGAGAACAATCCTCTGCAACCGCAAAGATTTAATTCTACGTAGGTCAATCGGTAAGTAATCACACTCTAGTATCAAGGTCATGCCTCGCTATCTAGATTTAGGTTTTTGTCTCTTTAGTATACAATGTTAAAGAGTTACAACCTATAGAACATCAAGTAAGGTCGGCTACAATGTCAGCCCTGAGGGAGGCTCAAAAGACAACAGCCTATAAATTATACTGTATATATACCTTTTTTATTTTTATTTATTTATTTATTATTGGGGGGGGGGGGGGGGGGGGGGGGTTGCATTTCCACCTTCTCTAGTTAAACCAGCCTCCATATTGCTGTTTATTTGCTGCCACCATCGGTCCACTAGTTGCCAAGCACCGGCATCGGTCATCGATGATAAGATCACTTGTAATATCAGGTACCCGAAATAGGTTAAGAAATAATTTGTATTTGATTTGAAGATGTTATTTTGATATTATTGTTAGAAATACGACCATTTTTACTATAAACATGCTTAATTAAGGGTCTGGATGATTACCATCTATGAAACTTTATAAGGGAAGAATGGAGCGACCTCTCCCTTGGATTGTGTGAGGGCATGGACAAGTGTGATGGTTGACTCATGATGGTTTATATGGTTGATTTTGGCATTTGATCTTTTTGTAGGTTAACTCATGCTGGTTCAATGAATATTTTAAATTGCTTATGACCTATTTGGAATCGTTTATTGATTGCAATTTTGGCAAGCGATTGTGTTTTTAGGGTTACCCAATATCCCTTTGGTTGAAGTTGATCAATGGTCCTCACCCCAAGACGATCACCACCCGTGAGATTTTATGAGGGAAGAATGGAATACTTGGTCGTATTCTAAAGTAGTCATCTAAATTTCACATAGAAAAGATAGTATAATTGGGAGAAGGAAAAGGTGAAAATATTTTTATAATTAGATTAATTTTTTTTATTACTTTATATACCAAACACATTAAAATATAATAAACTATTTCATTTCATTTAAATATTTATTGCATTCATATATTGATTTTAATCTTTGGAAATCAAATAAATCCTAAATGTCATATTCAAGTTGATTTGATTGTTGATACACGAGTAAAAGTAAAAGCAGGTTTATTTATTTTTGTTTTAAAAGTGAAAGCTGAGATTTATCATGGCAGGTTAAAATTACTTAACGAATCAGCAAACACATTTTAAAAAACATAAAACCCATTGTGTTTGTGTCATTATAAAATTTTAAAATCCTAGGCACAAAACTCATCATGCAACACTAAATAATACTTGTTGCAATTTAAAAAAAAAATCCCATGGTGCAACTTGTATTATTATTACTATTATTTTGATTTGGCAAAATTACGTTATATTTGAAATTATTATATGACGGTTACATAAAAATGGGAATAAAAAGAAGAAGAAGAAAAACGGCTAGCATTGCATAATGGTATTAAAAAAAAAGCACAAAATAAAGTAAATAGTCACGAATATTGGCAGTGCCCAGTAGTAAATAGCAATCACGGGCACATGACACGTGTTTTGTTAAGCCAAACATCTTATTCACATGACCGACTCTATTCACAACGATACTACAATCACATACCCAGAGATTACGGCACGTGAATCAACCTCGCCAAACGCGGACACCGCGCTGCGCGGGCCGCGGAGGCGTGCCATACCATCCGCGCTTTTTTGGTTCATCTTCTCTCCAAACCCCCCTCTCATTTTCATGCATTTGTGTTTGTGGTCCTTTTTTTTTTTTCGTTTTTCTAGTAGGGTGCATTTGTTTTATATATAAAAAAAAACTCAATAGGACCTAATTTCATCCACTAAAACTATTTTTGAATTCTCTAATTTCGTTTAAAAAAACAAAAAAACAAAACAAAAGAACGGTTGTTGTGTTTTTGTTTTCCCAGCACACTGTACATACATGCATATGTACTATGTACATACATAGTACATAGTACAGTGTCTGTGGAGTTGCGAGAACGTGATCAGATTCTGTTGACTGATGATCATGGAATCGAAGTAGGCGGAAAAGAGAAAACTAAAAGTAAAAACCAATAATAATAATAATAATAAGGGGAATCTTCGATCACACCTCTCCTTCATCATCGTTATCATCATCGTAGTATTGTCGGTGGTTCTGCAGATTGCACGGATAGACACTGCAGAGCTACTGTCGCCACCGGAGAGCCAAGTCCTCTTACGAGTCCAAAGCCTCCTCCAATACCAACACCCTCTCCGATCATGGACCAACTCCACCGATTTCTGCCACCTCCCTCCTTCGCCTTCTCTACATGTCGCTTGTTCATCCAATCACATCACTCGACTGACCATTGTAGGCGGCGGCGGAGGAGGAGGAAGAGGAGGAATTCTACTGACCAAGGAATTCTCCATCGATTCCCTCTTCGCCGCCTTGGCGAGCCTCCCAAATCTGACGTCGCTCTCGCTCGTCTCGCTCGGGATTTGGGGTCCCTTCCCCGCCGCAACCATCCACCGCTTCTCCGCCCAGCTGCGAGCGCTCAACGTCACCTCTAATCGCATCTACGGCCAAATCCCCGCATCCGTCGCCGACTACCTTCGGGGCCTCACCACCCTTGTCTTGGCCGATAATTTGTTCAACGGTAGTATCCCGGATCTCCGGAGCATGGCCGCCCTCCAAGAGCTGGATTTGAGCGGGAACCGACTCGCCGGCGGGTTTCCCGCGCTTGGGGATAGCCTGGTCGTCGTTGTCCTGAGGAACAACTCCATTAGATCCCGAATCCCGGAGGAGCAGCTTCTGGGGCTGCATCGTCTCGCGCGCTTCGACGTTTCTTGGAACCGTTTCGTGGGTCCCCTCCCGGCCTCCCTCTTCTCCCTGCCTGCCATCCGGTACCTCAATCTGGCGGGAAACCAGCTCACCGGAGCCTTGCCGGCGAGCACGAGCTGCAGCGACGGGCTTGAGTTCGTGGACATCTCCAGCAACCTCTTGATGGGGGATTTGCCTGCTTGCATTTTCCGTACCAGAGGCGGTTCCAATCGGACGGTGGACTATTCGTGGAACTGTTTGTCCGGTGGGAGCTCCCGGTTCCAGCACCCGGGCTCGTTCTGTGAGAGGCAGGCGTTGGCTGTGAAGCCCTCCACTGAAGCGCAAGTGCAGCAGCAAGAGTCCACCACCGCCAACGCCAAGTTAGGCACCGTCTTTGGTGCACTTGGAGGCTGCATTGGATTCGGAGTTCTGGGTTTGTTTGTTTCCGCCTTTTTAAAACCCGGTAGAGCGAAGAAAGCCGCCAAGAAACCCAAATTTGAAGCAAGTATGGCCCTGCATTTCTGTTTTCTCTACTCTGGCCGGTTAATGTATTCCATTTCGTGTCTTGGATCTGGTTTCTGGATAACTAAGTGGTTTATGTACTGAATTGTTTTTTTTTTTTCAGGGCATGTGCCTCGGACGATGATGACAGGGACGCTTGGGCTCCCACCGTATCAGATTCTCACTCTGGAGGATATTGAAGACGCAACAAACAACCTCGACCCATCTAATTTGATGGGAGAAGGATCCTATTCCCATGGACAGGTAGATATATTGTTGTTCTTTTCTGTTACGTGCTTAAGAAAAGTGCCATCGATGAGGTTTCATTTATCATAGACTGGACACTCAACAGCGCAACACCTCAATTAATCAAATACCATTTACAGCTCTATAAAGGCTGGCTTAGAGATGGATCACAAGTTCTAGTGATATGCCTCGAGGTAAACGACAGACGTTCGCATCTGGAATTGGGGCCATATGCAGAAATGATATCCAAGCTGAGGCATCAGAACTTAGTGAGTGTTCTTGGACACTGCGTTGTCACACATGAGGATCCTCCTGGTAGCTCTGTATTCATTGTCTTTGAACATGTCTCCAGCCGATCATTGATGGATCAGCTAAAAGGTTTGAAGTTGAACCATAGCATCTACCTACTACATTACTAACTGTACGAGGAGATGTTGATGTGTGTCACAATACTGTTGCAGATTGTAAGAAAAACGAAATGCTGAGTTGGCCCCAAAGACTGTCCATCACCATGGGCATTGCAAGGGGAATCCAGTTCTTGCACACTGGAATCGCGCCTGGCATATTCGGCAACAACCTAAGGACAAAAACAATCTTACTGGATGATCACTTCACTCCAAAGATTAGTGGGTATAATATACCCTTGCCATCAACGGTAAAAGAAAAAAAAATCTAAAAGAACTTTGGTAGCTCAATGGAAATCTTCTAGGACACTGATGTTCACTTTGTTTGATTTTTCAGGTAGCTCAAAATAGAAGTTCAAGTGAGGAAGCTGTTCCCAATGCTCTCGGCAGGTATTTCTCCATCTTCCTTCCAAGTCCACTCTTCCTGTCGCTTATTATTTGTTCTTCTTTCGGATGAATCATTGATAACTTTTACTTGCAGCATTTTAAATTCAGAGAAGAATGACATCTATTTGCTAGGAAAAATTATTGTTGAACTTGTCATCGGTAGACCGATTGCTACTGAGGCAGAATTGTATGTCCTCAGAAAACAGGTATTCGTACATATTTGAGTCTTCTCGGCTTTGTCATACATACATACATAGAATGAGGAATATATGACGGCAAATTTGCTTGTTCACCAAAACAGCTAGATGATTGCTTATCTGAGGCGCCATCAGCACTGCAAGGAGCCACAGATTCCTCCTTGCGGGATACTTTTGCATACCAGTCACTGAGAACCACAGTTGAAGTAGCCATCAATTGTCTCAGCGAGGACCCAAATGACCGCCCATCCGTGGAAGATGTCATCTGGAATTTGCAGTACTCAAATCAAGTTCAGGAAAGTTGGGTCACCAACGAAAATCTCGATAACTTGCTGTAGTACCTGATTTTGTATGATGGACATCAAAGCGAAGACCGTATTAGAACGAACTACAGTAACTGCTTTCTCTTAAGTTTCTCAGCAGCTTAGTGAAGTTATTTTGTTGGCACAATATAGTTTGTGCCTCATCGCGCTTTCCTGCAACCCCTTTCACCATTTGCAAAAATGCATGCACGGATGATTTGCGTTTGTCTTTCTTCACATTCAACGTAAGCATGAATCCAGAGAAACTGTGTATCAAGTCTAGGCACGAATCCAGGAAAATAACAATTACGAGACATTCAAAGCTTTGCGGACATACTGCCATAGTGTGTACACGAGGCATATTCTACCGCTAGCAATTATATTTTACAATTATAAGGTTTGCGCATCAGTCGGCCATTAATAGCGCATGCCCCTAACTCACAGCTCCAACCTAACCACAGATGACGTTATCATGTACACCATATGAGGAATGCAAATCAAGTCCAGCCTCCAGAGGGCATTTACGATAAAGAAACAAACGTCCATCCTCAGCGGCAAGCAAACATATTTTATAATGAGAAACATTACGGAGTCACACCACAAATCATTATTGGGTCTTAACATGAATCAGACAGCACATCACATCTTTTTTCACAGTGCACCTCGGAAGGGCAATTAGTCAGCTGTCCAACTCTGCTCAACAATCTCTCGTACTCTACGGTTGTACTCACGCTTGTTCTCGCTGAACATGCGAGCAGCTTCAGAATTTGCAGGGGAGTTTGGGTTTGGGTCGCAAAGCAGCGACTGCAATAAGAAACAGAAGGATTAGGTCTTCACATGTGACAGACTTCATAAAATTACAATAAAATGTGTATGCAATGGAATACAACGCGCACCAATTTAATTGTTAGATTCCTATGGTATGAGCAATGGGGCCAACTAAAGTTTCATCACACCCCACAATCCTTCCCCTCACCAAGTTTCACCCCTTTCAATGTCTTTATTTATTTCACAAGAGCTTAAATTGCAGTTTATGTAGAAACCAGAACAAATTTGTGAGCAGCCCTAGCAGTACCAATTAATAACAAGACGAGGAAAATAAAGTGATCAAGCTTGTGCTTATGTTTTTGACGGCATGTAACTTGGAATTACATTAGACTTGACTCCTTATTCGTAGAAATAAGCAGTATCGAACACCCCAGACGCTTAAAGTTGGTAAAAGAGGTTCTCAGCGGATGACTGAAATAGAGAAAAGCAATGCACAGAGACACGGTACATGAAGGCATCCAAAATATATAAAGTGCTACCATTTCGATTGAACTGGAGACCATAACATTTCTGATCAGGATGGCAATCTAACCACTAAGGCCACTACTAAAGGCATGAATTGGGTTACATCAGCACCATACAATAAGTTTCCCTTTCTATATGATTATATGAAACAACTTAATTATAATGCAGTCACAAAAAAGATGCTGAAAATGCAGCCTAGTACCTGGATAGAGGTAAGGATAGCAGCAACATCATAAATAGGACTCCATTGATTTTGTAGAATGTCCAAACAAATGCTTCCATCTGCATAAACTAAGACCAAGGAAAAAACAAAATTAAAGATGGAGCTGAACTGATATCAAACAATAATATCCTTGCAAAGACAAGTTTGACTTGACTTGTGATAGGGGAAAGCAAAACACAAAACGAAAACAACATTAGTGTTGAGGTTATTGTTATTATTATCATTATCGCCATTACCACTGCAGCTATTATGTCAGCCAAAAGGTTTTTATATATAATTACAAAATAGTGTTATTACCAAGGTGTGTGCTTTATTGATTATCTTCTAAACATGTGTTCGAATAATTAGACAGAGCTTGGGTCATAATATACTAGACGTTTAAAGCTTTTTACATTATGCGCATAACACTGCAGACAAAAAGTGAAGAAGTTATCTGGCTATTATAATGGCCGGTAGCCATTTTATATTGTTTTTTAAACTGACCTGGCCTCTGGAAAAGGTATGAATTAAGCTTCAGTGTTTCTTTTCTAGGGACCTCGTATATAAAGGAGAGAGATTTCTTTTTTTTATTAATCTATAAACTACATATAAATGTATCCAACCAGTTCAATATTTATATATTAGCACATCCCAAGATAGTCAAAAGCGCTAGGCGCACTTGAGGTGATAGGAGCACTCAATCGCCTTAAGCGCAAAGCAAAAAAAAAGCGCTCGTTTTAGTGAAGCGAAGTGCATGTTATAGAAAAAACATATATATTATTCATAAACAACAATCTATCAAATAAAATGTCTATAAATCATGCTCATTACAACTATTATCATCAATTTCTTCATTATCAAAACCGTATTCTTCAACATAATCTTCTGGCTCATCAGAATCTTCATCTTTGTCTTTCAAGCCATGATCTGTAGAGCCTTTAGAACTACCAATGCTTAAGTTTAACCTTTCTTGAGTTGACTTGGCTTGCTTCCTAATAAATTTGGAGGGCTCTCCAGCCCCGGCTGCTCTAGCCACAATACCCCAAGTTACGTTATCAGTCTCATCACCAAAAACTTCATCATCCTCATCTTCGTCTTCACCATTTCCTACTCCCATTTTTCCAATCAACCACTCATTACTATCATCAATGTCTGTCAAAGCAATAGAATCAATGACATCCTTACAATCATATCGAGCCTTTAAGCGGTTGATTGTATTTCACAAAACTAAATCATTTAATTTTTTCATTACTAGCTTGTTTTCCCCTCTTGGTGTCTATTAAATCTGAAATAGACATAATTTTATTTAAACATAGAGACACAATTTAACAATACACATAGAATACAAACTACGATTTAACACCAAAGTGACCACAGACGACAAACTTCAACAATTAACAGTTTAACATTACACAATTTATTAAACATAATTTAATAAATTCTTACGGACACAGACCAGGCAGCAACGTGGAGCAGAGGGCCGATCGTGGAGCAGGTCGTCGTTGCCGATCGTAAAACAGAGCTAGAGGTCGCCCGTCGTCATCGCCGATCGTGGATCAGAGCCAAAGGTCACCCGTCGTTGCCGATTGTGGAGTAGAGTTCGCCTGACGTCGTCGCCGAGCGTGGAGCAAAAGTGAAGGACGTCGATGGTAGTCGCATTGAAGTCGCATTAATATTTTATCTTCCCTTTTATTATTGTCTTTCTTAATGGTGAAAGACGTGCACGGGGCGAGCGCTTCTCGTGTCGCCCAATAGCACAGGAAGCACACTCCTTGCCGTGCTTCCGTGAAGGCACTGCGCTTACCCCTCTTGACGTGATAGTCTCCCAGCACTGCGCCTGGTGCGCTGGGGCGCTCGCTTTTGGCTATGCTGGCGCATCTAAACTTGCATTAGTTAGAGCATCTCTAATATTCTTAGCTAAAACAAAATTATAATTCTCTTAGCTAAAACAAAATTATAATTCTCTTATCATTCTAAAATTATAATTTTAGCTAATGCTCTCACATCATTCTCTTATTTCAAACCCCTAATTTGCCATAAATCAAATACACAACATTAAAAAGGAGAGAAAATTTTGAGAATAAATTAGGAAAAATTAATTAAGGCAATTTAAATTAATTGAGATTATTGAAACTATTTTTAGCTAAAAGTATATCTAACCACCTAAACATAAATTTAGTGAAGAAAATTTACCTAAAATTATTGGAAATATTCTTATAAACAGAAATTATTTATATAAATAATTTGTCTATATTTGTGGTTTACAAGTTCCCTCAAACATTGACTTCAAGAAGCAAAGTGCTAGCTCAAAACTCACTATTTGGATGGAACATTCTTGAAACAAAGCGCACAGTTGGTGGCTTATTTGGGTAATCCTCTGTAAACTGAAGAGTCAATTTAAAGGTACCTGAAGGATTCAAAAATATTAGTTCAAAAGTAGAGGAAACGAAGTATATCGGTGGCATAGTCCTCAAGTTGCAGACAAAAAATACCGCAGGAAAACAGACATGATTTTGCTCCCATGCTGCCCTTGAATCTCATGAAATATGACTAGTCATTTTACAATATAATCATTTGCACAAATAAATTTATGACGATACATCTCTATATCCACAAATTAATCATCAAGAAAGAACCAAGTATGATTTTGCATCGTAACATAGCAAACATGAAAATTAACTAGACAGAAGAAAATAAAGAACCATAACAACCATACGTGTAGTAGCTGCAGTATTTTGATACATGTCAAACAGTGAAATCAGCCAATCACATTAGAATGGGTAGACTAGCGATGGCCATAAGGCAGGTCAGCCTCCTACCCACAACCGTCTCCAATAAAATACATGTACTCATTATGATACAAAATGGGCAGCAGTCTCATTGGGATATTCACCCAAACTTGTTTTTTTTATTATAGCTGAATTTCAAAAGGTTATATAAAAAATAAAATAAAAAACTCAATCTAATACAAAATGGGCAGCAATAGCAGCATACAGAGTAGGTAAAGCTAATCAAAAGCATGCAATAACAACATACACTTCCATTGTCTATTCAGAACACATATTACCCCAAAATAGATAAGGACGCGTGAGGTCAAACAGCCATCCCTAATGGACTTAGGCCTAACACAACTGGGATTAAAAAAAAAACACATCAGAAGCAAGGAAAATTCAATTTGATAAAGACATGTAATGAAGTCAACATTGAATTAAAAATATATACTTTATTATTTGGTTGATTATATTATCTCAGAAGAGTTTTAAAAATGGCTCAAGACTGCTTATCTGATAGTAGTGACTAACAAGATAAAATGAAACACAAATTACGACATGAGTGACACCTTGTCAGCAAATTTGAGGAAGAAAATTTTGAATTTACCTCCATCCCAAGGGGTGTCATCCGGACTGCAAGACAACCGTGAAAATATGCATAAATACAGATGAAAGTCTTCCCGATTACAACAGGATAAATATTTAATTATTATCAAAGGAAAGCTTCACTACTGACATACCCAAATATAACGGCATTCCAGAGCATGATATTGTTGTCTTGAGGAGCACCACTGATGCCTGCAGGAGGATCTTGCTGCAACCTCTTGAAATCTCGCATCAGTCTCTTCCTAGCAGGGGTCGACATCCTCACTGCCTACTTTAATCAGAGACCAACAAATACAACATTATTTAGCAATTGAACAATAGACATGAATACAAGCTCAAACACAAGAAGAGATACAGGACACTGTTATACTCAGCAAACACAACAATTTAGTAATCTCATAATCAGGAAGAAATGATGTTAATAAAAGGCTTAACCCAACGCAGAAGATAAATCCAATCAGACAAAAAATTTAAGAAGCCATATCTACAAATATTTGACATGACTGGCTTGTAGTTTCCAAGAGTGAGTGAGGCGAAGTGCATGAAATGCACCTTAACTGAGAAAATTCCAGCACACATAGATAGGTGAGTGCCTTCATTCTCTTTGGGGTCACTTTAGGCAGGCACCGGTGCAAAGAAACATGCACCTGCTCACCTAAAGCAATATTTAGCCGCAAAACAGTGCCATATAAGAATTTTGTAAGAGAAAACTACTAATTTCCAAATCCCTAGTCCAAACTCAGTACCCCATTGCAATCCCTGATTCCCAAACCATAGAATGAAAATCCTTCATTCTCTCAAATGCTTAATCAACATTTTGCGGCAGTGAAAAACACCATCTCTCCATCTTCCAGCATCACTCACCTTTGTCAGCTCCAGCATTGCTCACCTCTGCCAGATCAGTCATCTCCCAATAGCTATGTCTCTCCTTTTCTCGACAGCTAATAATAGATTTATCTTTCATCTGCTGTCAACAATCCCAAGAATGCACATTGGTGATTCCTGCATTGACTTCTTATTTGTGATCCCACACACGCCAGCTCTCTCAAGGCTTTCGACTGTGTCACATCTTTTCTGTGTCTAGCAGTCACGAGTTTTTTTACTCTTTATTTTTGAAGTCTGCTTTCTTCTTTATGCATCTCTCTCTTTCTTCTTTCTATTTGTATCTCTCTAGCCACAAATTTTTTTATAAGTCAAAGATTTTTTATTATTAAAACAAGTCCATTTTTAAAATCTTACATGCAACATATTTCATGTAAATGGTAAGTATCATCTTTGTATTTTCAGACAACGCATATCTGACCATTCAATTTGAAGCATATATAATACTTGGCCTCGAAAATATCACATGAATATTTTACTACTTTTTTATAAACTAAAACTACTGTGTTTTTGTAGAATTGAAGTACTACATGGTGGGTTACACAGATACAAGCACATATTAAACATACGGCACTTTGCGCTTAAGCCCCAAGGCCCTTTGGTGCTTTGACTCTATGCTTTTAACAACTATGGATTGTCTGCAGCTAATTCATCCACATCCTAATGACTATATAAACAATATAGCACAACAGTATCTTCATCAGGCCAATTGAAAATATTATGGCTACAAAAATGTCATAACAGGTTGGCTAAGCCTAATGAATATACTATGTTAAACTGAAGCCAAATAGGTCAGGGTTGACAGAAAGGAACGATTTCACTGACAATTTGTAAGTAGTTGAAAGACCAATATCAATATACTTTATGGTTTCAGCATGCTTTATACAGAAGAAAAAAAATTGTATATCAGCATCAGATCGATCCCCCAGCTAGGCCGTGGACATGGGAAACCAGTAGCAACAGTCAGAAGCATGCAGGAGTTTAAATCTAACTGCTAAAGCATATTACATTCAACTCTTAATGTTGTAAGGCTGGTGAACAAAATGACAATAAAACAAAATTGCACATAGTACGCTAAAGGTTTAATCCAGCAGTACAACGTTGATTAAAGCACGATTTGGTAAGCATATCTAAAGTTCTAACACAATACCACTAGTTTTAAAAGCAGTAATCGCAGGCAAAGCAAAAGGAAACCCTAGATCCATGATCAGGAAAGTGGCATCTAAAGCTATGAACAGACAATCAATCGAAACAGGATTTTTACGTTGGAGAAGCCAACAAACAGGCCAATTTACATAAAACTCAACACGACAATCATCAATAACGAAGCAAAAATCCAGTCGAATCAGAACAAACCGCAACAATCAACACGGATATGATAAGAACAAACCGCAACGTCGAATCAGAAGCCCTAACTCGCAGCAAATCGCGGCGAGCAGCTTGGATCTTCAAAGAAAACTATAGAAACGGCTCTGAATCGGACAAAGGAAGGGCGGAGACGGATCGAGGAGGGTATCAGGGAGGCGTTTCCATGGTTGGTCGATAGATGCTGTTGCGGGTCGATCGCTGAACTGCGACGATAGCGGGACAGAGAGGAGAGAGAGGATGAGAAAAGGGGAGTAATGAACGAGCATGTGTATTTATAATGGAGGTGGTGGGAGCATGCGGTCTGTTTCCCGCACGCGAGTTGGTGAGCAAATAATGGCATATTTAGTAATGGTGTGATTAATACGCAGTTTTACTAAAAAAACGTAAATTATAATTTAAAATTATATTTTATTAGTAATATGTTTTACTCATATTAAAAGCATCGACCGTTTACTAAATAAAAATATAATTATTGTAAATATTTAAAATGATTTCTTAATTTTTAAATTTTAAACAAGCAAAGGAAACGACTGAAAAAAATGATGGAGAGAGTTGAAATAATTTTTACATAAAATAATTAGAGTTAATTTTAAAATTTTAAAATCTTTAAAATTATTATCCAATAAAATATTTTTTAAATTATTTCTGCTTTTTATCCATAAAAAATATAAAT
This sequence comes from Taxillus chinensis, assembly GCA_023512835.1. Taxonomy (NCBI): domain Eukaryota; kingdom Viridiplantae; phylum Streptophyta; class Magnoliopsida; order Santalales; family Loranthaceae; genus Taxillus; species Taxillus chinensis. The sequence continues at coordinate 23,217,915 of CM042085.1, read as the reverse complement.
AAGTGCTTTTTTCTAGTTTATCATTCTTACTCATAAAATAATCATAAGCAATCTCTCAAAATTAATACTAAACTGGCCAATAATAAGTAAGCAAATAAATTACATTGGTGCCTTTTATTTTTGTAGTAAGTGAGAAAATAAATATATGAATAAATTGTATTATTAATTAATTAAATTACATTATTTAGATTATAAAATATTTAATCAATTATATTTTTATTGAAGCTTTCTTAGAGAATAATAATAACAATAATAATTTTGATTTTCTCCTTGCTAAACTTTCATAAACATTAACGAGGTAATTCACTCAAATGGAATAAGAATTTGATTTATTTTTAAAAATAAAAAATTTTAATGGAATGGAAATAACTTTAAAAAATAATGAAACAGAGCATGTGAGGTTGTATATTTTTCTGTAGGATAAAATTGTCTTCATTCAAATTACAAAATTAGGAAACTCATCAAAATTGTCTTCTCTATTCTTTATAATAGCATTTACAATGGCCCAATAAAATTAAATTTTAGCTAAAAAAAAACTTAAGGGTGCAAAAATAATCTTACAATAAACTTTTTAAAACTACAATAAATTTGGTCATACATCTAATAGTTGGCCAAATTTAGCCAATTTAGTTGACCAAATAATATTATTTTTTTATTTTTTTTATCCCCCTCACCCTTATTGTTGCACACCATAAGCCTAGTTGACTTTTCATTTCCTTGACTCTTATGATCCATTACATTGTTGTAGTTCTTCATCAAAATGATCAAAATTGAACCTCGCTCTCACAATTCATTCGTTCTAAGTTCTAACATTATCCATACGATAACGATGGGTGAGGACGGTGAACTGTTGTCTAATGGAGTAGGTGAAGGGGAGGGTGTCATGGGACTCGCCAAAAAGGGTACAGACATGATAAACATTTAATCAAACCCTATTGAATTTGATATTCCATAATTCATACTTGGTTTGGTACGTTGAAGTTACTCCATGTATTTTGGTTAATTCTGATATATATAAATTTCTAAGTATTGAATCAAAATATCATATCAATCAATATAATATCGGAGAATCAAATATGTAGACAAATCAAAAAGACTTTTTATCAAACACTGTTGGAATAACAATACGACAATTGGACACATAACCCAATTATCAGATATCCGAGAGTATTTCGGAGAGGTCAAATTTTAATTATAAAGTGAGGAATGAAGCAACACAAGTCCTATAAGTTGTATATCTCAAAGAAGTGAAGTTAAACTTGTTTCCGATAATTATAAGACAATATGATGCTCGAATGATTATTCGATGCTCAGGTAACACTCTAATACCCAAGTCGCATTTCGATGATTGGGATGTCAATCCAATGATCGAATGCCAATCAGATAGTCGGATATTATTCTATTTCTCAAATTTAATCTTTTTGGAGCATTTCTTTATTATATAAGGTTCTAATGCTCGTATTCATTACACGTGAATTTTTATTAGGGACATTCGATGACACGAGGCTCTGGCATTAGTTAATAAAGTTATTTTTTATATGTTATAAACTAACTCTCTGTTGTTCACAAAAAATGAGACAAAACATCATATCGAGCATTAAACCAATTAAGAACAAAGAGAGAGAAACAATTAGTGACTGGGCTATAACGCTTTTCAAGGAGTTAATTATATGTTTGCAACGCCCACAATGTCATATTTAATGCACTATGCGATGGCTTAATAAAACACCCTAATTTTGTATAGATACCCCAATGTTTTTTGAAAACACCATTTGAGTGCAAAAGTCTTGAACTACACTTTGTGAGCACACTTAAAAGAGAGACCTTCTTTATACTCAAGCATCTAAGAATAATAACATCCATACTTAGATTTACAAGTCTTTTTGTCTTTAAGAGAGTTATTCATTTGTATTGTAAAAAGCTTCCTAATATACTTGTGTACTTTTAGAGATCACATGAGTGTGTATTTAGTTTGTTATAAAAAAACTTATAAATCAACAACACCATGTTGTGTAATACCTTCGATTGTTAATATAAAGAATACTTTGTATACTCTTAAATTGTCTTCCACACTTTTTACTTATACAAAGAGTTTTATTTTAATAATTTTTGTTCCTTTCTGAAGATTTGTAAAGAGAACTATTCACCCTCTATAGATCTCTTAGGGACCTAACAAGTGGTATCATAGTTAATTCTACGACAGTAGAGATTTAATGGAATGAGAAGCAAACAATGTTATCAATAACAACATCAACAATAATGCATCCATTGAGGCCAACAATGTAAATAACTCCAACAATGCATTGATACCTTTTCTATCACGAGATTTTTTGAGGGTTACAATCCTACAAAAACAAAACCGATGATTGAGCTTGAGCCATAAATTAAACAATATCAAGTTACAGATGTATTGGGTTATTACAATTCTAGAGGAAAAAGGCTTACACAATACAATTGTATAGGTGTTAGGTTATCTTAAATCATCTCTGTTGTACCCCATTTTGACCGGGTTAGATCGCAACCGTACTTGGAGAAGGACCACTAAGTGATAGAGGATGACTTTCGGAGAACAACGCACTTGACCACACTTGATCTCGAGGAGAAATGAAATGATTATGACAAAAGTGCCAAGTTGAATTGAATAACCTGGTGGGCAGCCCGCTATTTCATTAATAACTTCCCCGATACTTGTCGTAATCCAACAAAGTCAATTGCATTGATTAGATAACATCTTTATCTATCATTTCCAATTGGTTTGAGAATATTCCGGGCTGTATTCAATTAGTTATGATTTTTCAAAGTTGGCAACCAAACCTTGTACAAATTTGGGGGAGACAGCCAGTGTGCAGCGCACTATTTTACCAATAACTTTCTCAATACTTATTGGATCTGAATAAAGTCAATTGCATTAGTTAGATAACATCTTTATCTATCATCTCCAACTGGTTTGAGGGTAATCCGAGTTCTGTGCAATTAACTATGATTTTTTGAATCGGACGGGCAGAATGCTCACTTTATCATGTACCTCTGAGCGGTATTTCCCATTTTTCGCCTAAATGGCTGATCCTTTTGGAGTGATTCCACTTTTAGAAGATAGATAACAGAATTTTGAGCAAAACAAGACCAATTTGGCCCTAATTCAAGCTCTGTGGAGAAAGTTATGAATTTTTAAAGTTACCCCATAAATCTGTCAATTTTCCATGAATTTTGGTTCTTCGTATGCATGTTTGTCCCACATTGCCAGTTTTGCTTCTACTTCGCCCAGTATATATACAAAGATACTCTCTTTACACAGCAAGTGAGAACAAGAGAGGCCTAAGGAAGCCCAAGTAGAGGCGCCACGTGGTGACCAAGCCCATACACGGAAATTTTTTGGGAAACCCAAATTCGGTGGTCAAACTTGGCCAAATCCAGGCTAAGCCCACTAGTCCGGAATAAGCCTAGATCCGGAGGTCAAACTTGGTCAAATGGAGTAAGAAATCTGGGCTAACCATTCACATGGAGTAAGGAATTAGCACTGATATGGAGTAAGGAAATTAGCGCTGACAAATCCGGGCTAAACCCATTGATGTTGAATAAGGACTCACTGATGCTGAATAAGGACCATTGATGTGGAATAAGCCTACTGATGCGGAATAAGCCCGAATCCGGTGGTCAAACTTGGTCAAATCCGGGCTAAGCCCACTGGTGCTGAATAAGGACCTGCTGATGCGGAATAAGGACTCATTAGTCCAGAAATCACCTAAATAATTCGAAAAAACTCCAAAATAACTCTTCCACAAGGTCTGGAAAGAGCTTTAAAGCATCGGGACTCTGAAAAATCCAGAAAAAATCCTTTTAATGCATTAATTGCGATCAGCATCTTGGAGACTCTATTTTTAAGCATAGTGACAAGGAGCCTCCGTAATTAAATTCCTCGGGATATCACAGTTGACCCCTAGGGACTGCATAACCATTAATTCCCAACAGGCATTAATACTCCGTAGATTTATCTAGCCCTTACCCACCAAGGCGTCCAGATACAACAGAGAAATAAATAATCCCAAGTGATTTATTTATTTTTAGGCATCGGGACTCTCTTTTTTAAAACATGGGAATAGGAAACCATAATTAAGCCCTCGGGACACTGCAATTGACTCTTTGGAATTATAAAGAGTGCAATTAATGCACCAACGGATACTTCCCCTAAAATACCTATAAATAAGCCATCCAGTGGGAACATCAGAGAGAATTATCAAGTATCAGATCAAAGAAGCATCGATTATCAATTAAGAGAAAAAAGGAAATTATTCTGGAGAGGAAAAATCAGAGAAAGATATACTTTTCTTCAAGCGCCTAAAAAGGAGACATTTCAAACCAAGGAGGAAACATTCTAGAAACGTGGGAACTGAAGACTTAAAGCACGGAAGAAAAGCTGCATTTTTTTTTTAACCTTTGTGTTTTCAGGGAAACTTTTTGAAGAAGGATTTCCAAGCTCGGCCATAAAACTACCCAGGTTCTTTCCTTTATTTTCTTCATGTCTAAACTGTTAAAACTTCTTTTCTCAAATGTTTTGAAGTGAAACGGTTTCTCTTTTAACTCTCATTCCCCTTTTTCTTCAAAAATAAAAAAGGGACAATCAAAGAACACATTTTCTATAAAAATTAAAACAGGGCCTGGGCGGTCATGAGGGTTGAGTCCTAGATGCTCATATCCTAGTCTGCCTGGGCCAATATCAATTGTGACAGTATTCTCATATCTCAATTGAAATGATTTTTGTTTTCTTTTCTAAAAAAAGAAAATCACTTTTGTTTTCTAAAAGAAATGCAATACTGTCACATGGGCCTAGATCCCACATTCTTTTTCTAAAATTAGAATGTACTTCTTTTTATTTGCTTTAAAATCCTTTTTTGTTATTTTAAGGCCTAGATCCTAAAAACTTCCTTTTCCCGAAAATTAAAAATATACAAAATAACTTTTTTTGAATAATGCAAGCAAACACCCATAGATCAAGACTAGGTACCAATTTTGGGTGTTGTGGGGGTGCAAAAGTTTTTCTTCCTTCCCCACACGTAACCGACTCCCGAACCTAATTCTCTGGAACCGTAGACCTTTCTTTTTCTAGGTGCCCAATCACACCTTAATTTTGTTTGGTGGCGACTCTGTTTTTCTTTTCTTTAATGGTTTGTGTGAGCCTTATGCAAGAATGACTCTAGGATCAACGGAAAGAACTAGCATGGATTCCTTTCACAAAAGCCAATACGAGCTCGGTAAAAAACGGGTGATGACAATCTCTATAACCTAATATCTTTATTAATGTTCAAAAATTTCCATACGATAAAATAAGTATGGGACAAATTGCGCACACTATTTAAAGGGTATGCAAAATGCAAGGACAACATGAGAGCAAAACTTAGAAAACAATTTATGAACTTTAATTATAAGAATTCCAACAAGCCAATAGAGAGTAACTAGAAAAGGTACATGAGATTGTTACTTGTAAGGATATGTATTTTGTGAGTTTCGAGTATTACTCTTGTGTTAGAGGCTTTGTTTTGATAAATGGATAACAATATAGTAATGTACACATTAAAGAAATAATTTTAACTGTTGTTGAGCCTCATTTTGAGTCGGGGCACTAGAGGGCAATTTTATCCTTTTAGGTGCATTTTGAGCAAAATTGATTAAAATAATATGCAAGAAAAATAGGAAACCACGATTTACCAGTTGGAGGTCTATTTAGATAAATCATTGTTAACATGTTTACCAAACACACGCATTCACACACACTTGGTTGGGTAGCTCTATTTTTATGATGCTTATGAATTTAATTAAAGTTATATTTTTACTTATTTATTTATTACTCATATACTGTTATATACCTTAGTGATATAATAATAAAAATAACGATAAAAGTATATTCCAATTAAAAATTATCAATTGAGCTATTTTTGTAGTATATGAAAAGAATTTTGTTGTTAAATGACTTATGACCATTATAATTCAATTATTTCAATTTAATTATAGATATTTTAACATATTAAACTAAACGTATAATGCACAAATAAAATTATTGAATCAAAAGTCATAACAAGAAACAAATGAGAAAATATTAGATTATTTTTATGTTTTAATAATCTATCTATATAATAGTCTATGTAATTAAAGGATTAACTGTTTTTATATAGATAATGGTCAAATAGAATGGTTATTTGGTATACAAGAAATAGAATCAGGAGGGGTTGAATTTTTTTTAAAACCTTTTATCTCACCCACTCACTCTCACTTGTCACTCAAGTAAGTCGGACTGTGAGTGGGTTTTTTGCCCATTTCGCAAAACCCTGTCCCATGAAGGGCGGTGAAATAGCCAAGTTGGTGAGAAACGGATTCTACAGAGAAGCACTTACCCTACACTCTCATCTCCACTCTCTCTCCTCCCAATTCCACCACTTCACCTTTCCTGCCCTCCTCAAAGTCTGCGCGAAGCTCCAGCTATCATCGCAAGGCAACGCCCTCCACGCCCACCTCCTCAAATCCGGCTTCGTCCCCTCCCACCTCTACACCGCCACCGCCCTCGTCGCCATGTACATGAATCTCCGACACTCAGACGCCGCCGCCAGGGTGTTCGACGAAATGCCGCAACGAGACCTGGCCTCCCTGAACGCCGCCATTTCTGGGTTTGCCCAGAATGGGAAACCCGGGAAGGCCTTTTGGGCCTTCAAGCAGGCCGCGGCCGGAGGGCTCCGACCCAATTCCGTGTCCGTGGTTTACTTGTTAACCGCCTGCGAAAATGTCCGACGACATGGTCTCCAAGTCCATTGCTGGGCTGTGAAGCTTGGGGTTGATGATGATGTCTACGTGGCAACGTCGCTGGTGACGATGTATTCGAACTGTGGGGAATCGGCCTCCGGTAGGACAGCGTTTGGGTCGATTCCAACGGAGAGTGTCAACGTTGTGTGCTACAATGCTTTTATATCCGGGCTGTTGCATAATGGAGATTCCCTAGCGGTCTTTGGCGTGTTCAAGGACATGATGGAGTCTTCAGTTGAGAAACCTAATTTCGTTACTTTCACTTCCGTTCTCTCTGCTTGTTCAGAACTCTCGTGGCTTAGTTTTGGCAGGCAGGTGCATGGGAATATAGTGAAAATGGGGATGGTTTCTGATATAACTATTGTGGGAAATACGCTAATGGACATGTATTCAAAATGTGGCAGTGGGAATCAGGCTTTTCAAGTGTTCAAAGAACTGGGTAGACACAGGAGTCTGATAACCTGGAATATCATGATTGCTGGGTTGATGTTGAATCGCCAGAGTGAGGATGCAATATTTCTCTTTGAACAGTTGGAATCAGAAGGATTGAAACCCGATTCAGCAACATGGAATTCGATGATCAATGGATTTTCAAGGCTGGGGAAGGGAGCTGAAGCTTTTAAATTCTTCATCATGATGCAAAGATCTGGCATTTCCCCAAGTTTAAAGTCAATCACGAGTCTCCTACCAGCTTGTTCGGCTGAATGTAGCCTTCAGTGCGGGAAAAGGATTCATGGGTATGTTATTAAAACCGACATCACTGAAGATGAGTTTGTTGCTACTTCCCTCATTGACATGTACATGAAATGTGGACACTCTTTGTGGGCGCGTAGAGTTTTTGATCTGTTCACTGTAAAATCCAATGACCCTGCCCCTTGGAACGCAATGATCTCTGGTTATGGAAGAAATGGGGAGGATGAGTGTGCGTTTGAAATTTTCAATCAGATGCTAGAGAAGAAAGTGACGCTCAATTCTGTAACTTTCAAAGGTGTCCTGTCTGTGTGCAGCCAGGTGGGCAATGTCGAAATGGGATGTGAGATCTTTAGGACTATGAGTAGAGACTATGGTCTCTGCCCTTCCCTGGAGCATTTTAGTTGCATCATTGATCTTTTCAATCGAGCTGGGCAGTTGAAGGAAGCCCGACAGCTAATAGAAGGGATTCCCGAGCCTTCTGCTTCAGCTTTTGCTTCTATGCTTGGTGCTTGCCAACGTTTTATGGATTCTGAGCTTGGAGAAGAAATGACTGAAATGCTCTTGCAGTTAGATCCGCAAAACCCAGTACCTTATGTGATTATGTCCAACATTTATGCCATGAGAGGAAGGTGGGAAGATGCAGAGAAGATTAGAGAGAAAATGAATCAAAGGGGGTTGAAGAAATTTGCTGGAAGCAGTTTGATTGGATTGACTTGAAAAGAAATACAATTCATGGTACAATGTCAAAAGAGCAAGGGTTTGACTGTTTTTGGGTCCTAAATTTGATTTAATTAGAACTCAGACCTCATCACAGGAATTGAGAATCAGTAAACATTTCTTTCAGGGAAATGTTGTCTCATGTGAAGCCGTAACATAGGCAAAGGAAAAGGAGCCAGGAAGCTTATGTGATTATGACTGAAAGGCTCTTGCAATTAGATCCGCAAAACTCAGTACCTTATGTGATTAAGTCCAACATTTATAACATGCGTGGAAGGTGGGAAGATGCAGAGAAGATTAGAGTGAAAATGAATGAAAGGGGGTTGAAGTAATTCGCCAGAAGCACTTTGATTGGATTGACTTGAAAACATCAAGCAGAAGCCAATTATCACATGTACCAAGCAGAAGCCAATTGTGTTTCCTCTGATAGGATGCCAATTATCACATATACTAGGAAGAGGAAACACACGCAGAAGCTCGTTGACTGAAGGAAGTTATTTTCGGATCGTTGACCAAGCAGTTAATTACTTGATTTAGGCATTCTAATTTGTATTAGACACTTATGTGCCGTTATTGTCATTAGACAGTTGTGTGTGCACGATTATGTGCATTTAAGGCTGGATAGCCTATTTAACTCTTTCCCGTGCCTGTTTAATGACATGAATAACATATGAAATAACTGGAGAATTCTTTTTCCTCTTGCTAGATTTTGGGTTGGGTGGGTATAACAATTTGGTATTAAAGCTATCTTTCCTGATGGCCAAAACACGCAACACCCTTGCCATCCCTTCCACCCAACAAGTTCAATTATCATTTGAACCTATAATTCCCAACCTAGCGGGCACCACTCCACCTACTATTTCAGTGGAGTTGGCTCATCAATTGTCAAAGATGGCTTCTCGCCTGGAGATCTTAGACGAGTTGGCTGATAAAGTTGTTTCATTAGAATCTCACTCTCGTCCTACTATGCCACATCCCTTATGATGGGGCACTAATGGCTTGTAGAGGGGTGAATCGAGAGGGCGCCATAATCCTCATCACGATCGGTTTCGCCCACCTTGGTGGGATGATCTGGGCGGTGATATGGATTATTTCTATCCACTGTAGTGATGCATTTGGAAATTGTCACTCTTGACCTCTAATATGCATGGGCCACTGAAGAGCGAGAAATTCTACTGTGGGAAGACCTGGTGCGTATTTTTCAAGAAAGCCATGGTACACAAAACAAGCATAGTGACAGAATATAGGCTGGAATTTGGGGAGACGTGTAGCTAGGGTCATAGAATGGCCAGAGTCTGCCCTCCTCGGCGCTTTCATAGCAGGATTGAAAGAAAAATTTAAGTTAGAAGTTTGCATTCACAAACCATGCTCGGTTTTTAAAGATGCTTCTCTGGTCCTAGAATTTGAATCCAAAATAATAACCACTCTAGTTGCAAGGTTCGATTTCTGACCAATTGATTATAGTTTTGGTGGATAGTGGGTCTACCTGTAACTTCATCTTGGATTCACTTGTCACTGATTTAAAATTGCCAACCCAAGTGATCCCCTCTTTTGGTGTTACGATTGGTAATAGATATGAATGTCACCATGGACTCATCATCACACAAGAAATTTTCCTATTTTTACTAGACAACGCTGAATTTATACTAGGAGTTACGTGGTTAGCTTCATTGGGAATGATGGAAGTCAATTGGATGGCTGGTGGTGTGATTTCCGGCCAATGAGAGGAGTCTGCGTTAGATGCAAAAGAGGGTAAGGGTAATGATCATTGTCTATTTAGAAAGGAAGGTGGAAGGGAGAAAGGGTCCATAGCGACCGTCGGACTGATTTCCGACCAAGGGAGCGAGGGCTCTCTGTATTAGTTCGGCGGAAGAAGAAGATGAAGGGTTGGGTGTTTTTTGTTGAATTTTGATCGGAGGAAAAGGAGATAGCCCACACACGCTTGATCGGCTTTGGTGTTTATATAGGGGGTAAACTTTAGGGTTTGAGGCTTGATTGGGGCGGCGATGATGTGGTTCGGCGTGACCACCATCTAGCTCAGGTGGGGCAGTTTGGCATGGGCTGGCGTGGAGGAGGTTGCCTAAGCATGGGGAAGCAGGGTGGCCAGTAGCAGGGAAGAAGACCGCCGCGCGGCGGGGGGTGGGGGTGGGAGAGAGGGAGAGAGATAAGGGCGAGCCTTTTTGTGGTTCTAATTTTGTTCTTTTATTTGTTAATTGTTCTCTGACCAACAAGGGATTGACACGTAGACTAAGGTTTTTGATTTTTTTAAGTGGTTATTTTTAGCTGATATATTTAGATTTATTTCGTGTTTTAAAAAATTATAAAAAAATTATTTTTGAATTCAAAACTTAGTGTCTCATGACTTTTTTATTTGAAAATAGTCTGACTTTTTGCATCAAGCCTATATTTCATGTGACCAAATTGTTTTATCATAAAAAAATAGTTTTTAAATTTTTTGAAACAAAAAACTCCTATAGCGAATAATGCAATATATATTAAAATTCTCATGAAAATAATATTCATGGCCTGATCCAGAGTATCATTTCAAAGGTCAATTGACGTTTAACCACTATTAGTGACCTAAATGTGATTTTGACCATAATTTCTTTATTTGACTTTAGAATTAAGTGCGATCGAAGGTATTGATCCTTATTACCTAGAACCAGCTCTTTGATGTTTTAAGGTCTTTTGGAATAAGTCAACAAAATTGAGTATTTTTGAATTAACAGTCACATCATTTAATTTGCCTATACAAAATGAGTAACAAATATAAAAGAAGCCTAAAGTTGAAAATAAATATATTCAATCCGAACAAAATATGGTTCAATAATTTATTTATTGTGTTTATTTATAATTTGTTTTATGGGACTGAAAATTCATCTTAGATGTTTTAAGGATAAATTCATCTTAGAGAAGTAGCTACCCTTAGGTATTTGTAATATAGGATTTTGGTGACACCAACCTATAAAAATATCACATCCTTAGAATAGTCGTACTGGCCTGGCTATAGTTAAAATATAGCAAGTCATTTTATTAAATGCTATAAAAGGAGTTTACAGCGGGCTCGTTAAATGCTACATGAATTTAACGAATGGTTAAATCACTCAACAAATCTGGCAAGTCGGATCAAATTTGGCGAGCCTTAAAATTAATTTTTTATTACTTCAAAAGGCTCCCTCGCATCTCACAGCAGACCAAGAGAGAGACAAGCTCCGATTCCTGTCTCCAGCCACCATCAGCGATGACAATCCCTGCGGCTGCAACACTGCTTCCTCTTCACCGCCTTGTCATCGTCTTTTCACACAATGGGCAGGTGTGGCACTGTGCAGGGGTGCTAGACTCCACTGATGATCGAGTACAAACATCACATCAAACAAACACCAACTTCGTCAGAGGTTTTCGGTTCATAGGCATTTGCAGTGTAGGTGTTGTAGTTGGATACGCAGAGATCAAATTCAAAACGGCTTCCTGGGATCGCAGAGGGCATGATAGTTGTCGCGTAGCCTCATTCTTGCTCTGCACAAGCACGACACAGTCAAAAGTGATGGTGGCAAAGACGTGAATTTTGCGTTAGTCGAGGGGTACTCCAACGAATTTTGCGTTGTTATAGCGTGAAGGCGTTTGGAGTCGTCGAACATCTTTGGGAGAGCGTTGATTGATGATGGGCAGATAAGGCTTGTCTTGCTCTGCCTTCAACGGCTGAGGCAGACCCCATCTCTATCAAAAGTTGAAAAACATCAACACCATGAATTAATTAATTAGTTGATTAATTGGGATATATACGGATACTATGAATGAATACAAATACAAAATACGAATTAATTAATTAGTAGAGACATCAAAATTTGCATTGGTGGAATTTTGTCATCATAAGGATCAGAGACATAGCTATAGCAGGTCGTCGACTCCATATCCAAGCTACAAGAAAGGTTTAATGGAGAGGACGATGAAATACTATATAAAAATAATATTTTATTATGATAGCTAAAAATATATTGAGGCTGTTATTTGAAGTTTAAAATAATGAATGGTTAAATTTTATAAAGTGTATTTTTTAGTTATATTTTAGCTAAAGTATACCTAACCCACTGTGAATGCTCTTATAGGAATAGTCATCATTGAACATTTCAAGGTGAAGGAGGAGCTTGAATAACCAACACCCATAAACCTAGGAAACGAGTGGCCACGAAATTAGGGACACTTTTAGGCAATCAATTTAGAACTAATAATCTTAGATAATATCTCAAAATAATAGTCTAAATGAGCTCATTAAGGATAGTCATGAAAGCAAGAGGTTAGGTATACATATTATTCACTCCAAAGAGAACAGTACATATACAAAAACTGGATTGACATTCAGCATTCAAACAAGCAATTAGGGAGATACCGTAAGAAGCCTTCAATTTTAATACATTTATCAATTAGGCTAAGCAACATCTCCATATTAATTGGTTTAGATGACTTATTTTTAAACCTAGTTTGCTTAGAAAAGCCATAATTAATGTTCTAATGGAGCAAATCAGAATTTTAGTCAATTCAGAGCTATTATGACAAATTGAACAACACCTAAGCCTATAAATATTATCAAACATAAGGTTTTATATATATTAGTAAAATAAAATTATCGTTGTAGAGATAAATACAAGAAAATTAATGGACGATCCTACTAGAGATAAAACTATTGTAATAATGAAATTCAACACAGTACTTCTGTGTCAATTACAAACTCCAAGTCGAAGTCCTACCTCCAATTACAAATCCCTTCGCGTGCACCTAATTAATCTAAACACTAAATTAGTTAAATTCATCTAAATAAATCTATTTTATTTTGCAACAGAGGAACAAAACTACACGATCCGCCGTCAATCCTCAAATCCTACCAAGCCAGAACGATCCATAGAAGGCAGAATGCGGAAAGGATGGGAAAAATAAAAAAAAAATAAAAAAGCTCGACAAAAGCTTCTTTTAATTTTTCAATTTGAACATAAGACATGGATGAATACCATTATGTAGTGGACTTGAAGGTTCTCAACACTAACACAAAGATCGAAAGCCAATAGAACAAGGAACTTATTTCCGATCTACAACATAAATGTCAGCAAGTGCTGATGCATGCTAAAATGGGTGAGATCAAATAAAAAGGATCACCAAACAATAGAATAGATGGGCATCTCTTCTTGTTTAGCGTTTCAAGTTCAACAAAGCTTCAACTGCAGGTGCAAAGACTTAAAAGGATTAGAAACTAGAAGGCAGTTTACAGTAAATAAAATTGGTTTGTCAAAAAATGTAAGCAATTCTTACAGGGTCATCTTGTTATACGAGTTGTATTGGTTGAATCCGCTACAACATTATCAGTGAAAGGCCTCGCAGTCAAGTTGAACAACAAATAAAAGGAACTTGATATTGCTTACGTTTTTAAAACATCCGCAACTAATTTCATTTAAAAAACAACAATCATCAACCTACCTTTTAAATAGCATTTCTTAATATTGCTTATGTTTTTTTTTTTGGATAAGAATATTGCTTATGTTTTTAAAAAAATCCACAACTAGTTTTATTTATAAAAAAACAACAATAATAAGCCTACCTTTTAATTAGCACTAATTACACAAAATGCAATTTAGCTTTTAAATGAAGGGCAATAGCAATAACTTTTGAGAGCCATAAATGCAATTTAGCTTTTAAATGGAGCATCCATGGTTTCCAAAAATTATGTGATTGCATCCAACACTTTATTTGAAAAATAATAATAAAACACTTATTCTTCACAACATAGACAATTTTTTACAATGGGCCTCTGAATTCCCCCAACTATTTGGAAATATGAATTTTACTAGTAGCCCATATAGTCAAATAGCGCTTTCATAATTTCATGTCATTTAATTTTCATCATCAAATGGTGCCCCCCGTGGATTTGGCACTCCCTCCCATTCATGAAGGAATGGCAGGATTCCATTCTGCACAAATGACGGCAGAATAGATCAGATTTAAAAAAAATCATCTCGCCACTTCTCAGCAATCAAGATCCTCACAGCACTTCACATTTGATTCCAAATATCACAGTGGCACCTGAAGGAGATTAAGTTGATGTACATAGCACCCAAAAATTCGCAACATCTCTATATAACCCCAAAAAGTTCTTATGTTTAAAGGAGATTTGCACCACCTAATGCTTATGTTTATTGGGGTATGAAGATCTGAACAAAAAAAAAATCCATTCCTTAGTTCTTACAATTTCTTCTAGTACTACAAATATGATTCCTTGATCAGGGATGAAGACACCATAAAAAAGACAATGAATCCTCCAAGTCAATCTAGTGCTTCCCAAAACCAAAAAACTGCACATTTAACCATGGCACTCATAAGATCAATGCCCTGGCTCACATAAGTTGAGCAAATCCTCAGCAATCATGCAAATAACCCAGCAATTATTGTGTGCACAGCAGATACATGGTACAGTAACCATATCAAAATTTTTTTCCTAATATACAACTTAGCCTCATGGTTGCAATTTCATTGGTGGAAGGCCCACCAATGCCTTCTGACTTCATTCGTAAGCTATATGGGATCAAACCGACAGTACCCACATATTGGGGTTTTTAGATTAACTGAGCTCCTTGATTTTTGTTCCTTTTAAGCTGACTCTTTTTTTTTTGTTGTTTCTTTGTTTGTTTCTCAAGATTGATTGTAATCTTATCCTTGTGCACTTCTCGTGTGCTTGGTTTGTTTAATAAAGCTCTTTTACTCATATAAAAAAAAAGTTCACATCTTAATTCATCCAACGTTAAGTAATAAAATGAATGGGCCAGAAGTCTAAATTTAAACTACGAAATCAACATTTGGTAGTGTCTAGTAGTCACCAAACTACAGTTAGTCGGTTACAAATGGCCATCAATCACATCTTGTTAAATATGAAGCAAACACCCATAATTTCAATAAAAGCATATAACAAGCAAGTAACGAGGCACCTTGGTCTCATACTGAGCAAATTACTTCTGCCCTTTTGGAAAATGGAGTTTGATAAGGGCGGGAAGGTCAATTAGCTCAATCCTAGGCTTGCCCATCAGGATACCCTTTAACTTCTCATCACAGATGACCACATTCTTATCATTTGGATCCTGTAGATTGTTTGTTTTGATGTAGGACCAAACGCGCTTGAAACATCCCAAACGAGAAATCTGAGACTGACCCAGGAAGTCTCGGAGGGTACTAGGAAGATTGACGAGGTCAATCATGCTAGCCATCTTCTTGGGGTCATCAGTGATGGCCTTTTTCATCCGCTGTGTAAGCATCGTCCCAAATCCCAATCTGGATATAGTTTATCAACCGTGCCTGCGGAGGAGGCTAAGTTTTCCAACAATAATTATATATGTTTAGATCATTAACAAATATAACAACCGACAATAATAACAAATATACTAACGAGAAGGAGAGATCGGTCAGATGAATCGGCAATCACCTATCCCAGGGTCTCCGCCTCCGTCTCCTTCGCCGAGAGCTCGGAGCAGCACAGCAGTCTCCGATCTTTGTTAGGGTTCAGAGCAAACGGCAATCGCCGTAGCAGTCGCCAAGTCTTAGTTAGGGTTTTCCCCCCAGGAGCTGCGCAGCGAAATGAGAGAGGGAGGGGGGTCGCGCACGAGGAGTGTCTAATCGGCGTTGAGGTTTGATTTGTGCCTTCTGTTTTTCCCCCACATGTCTAACGACGTCGATTTTGTTTTTAATGCGTGCGTCTCTGCCATTTTGAGATGGCATGCACGTGTCGTTACAGTTAAAAATTAATTAAGAATAATAACAATTCCGGAATTTGGCTATTTAGATATTAGCATATGTAAATCATAAATGATATTTAAAATCTTTTAGCATACGAGGGTTGATTTGTAATATAACAACATCCAATTGTCAATGCATAAGAAATTATTAAAGAGCAATTACCTCAATATTTTTTTGAAACTTAAGTAATTGACATAATTTGGAGGTAAGGGGATGAGCAACGGATATTTACGCTCGTTATCTTTTTTTTTTTTTTTTTGCTGCACTCTAGTTATGCGGGGCAAGTTATCCCACTCAAGCGGGCAGGGCGAGATGTGTAGTTAACTTCTAGCCCAGGCAAAGATAGAAAGTGATAATAGGTAGAGTTGTAAAGGAGTATCTCGTCTTACTTAATTTTAATTGTTTATATTTATAATTTTATAATATTTTAAATATTAATATCTAATTATTTTATAATTCTTGTTTATGGTTTTTTTATATTTATTATTATAAAATTAAATTATTTTTGATAATATTTTGAGTCAAAAAATAGTGTAGAAATTTAATTTAAGCCAAAACTATTTTTATTGACGAATTTAATAACGAACGATAACAGGATACATGCGAATGGAGCCTCATTCACCAATCCCATAAGAGAACATGTTACCCCGCCATGCCTACACGTGAGGTAGGATATGGTTTTAAAACTTAGCCCTCCGCTTAAGTAGGGGGCGGAGGCAGTAATAAGTTGACCCGCCCCTAATAGGGTATGAATCATCCCTAGATGTACATATTGACTATTTTACATGATTAGATTGGAATTTTCTAAATCAATCTCCCTAACCCTACTTCTCTCTTTTTTTTTTTTTCAGCTTCCTTTTATCACAATATATCCAAAAGAGGAGGTAGTCACTTAAAAGACCTCAAACAAAAATAAGGAGATCAAAAAAGAATTGGAACCAACTTAAAGAAACACATACGTTAAAAGCATACTTAAACTATAGCATTACAAATAAAGTTCCATGTGTTGTTTTTAAGACATGAATTTTATTGCATTTGTAGGATACAAAAAAGTAATTTAAAATAAGAAAACACACTCATTGTTGGTTGTTATTTGTGTTGCTTTTATATGCTGTGGGTGATCAAAAATTTGGACAAATGATGATTGTGTTACATCCTCAAATTTCAAAAATTCAAAAACTTGATAAATAACTCTCCAAGCCTATACTCAAAAGATCAAAAGATTGATGACTAGTACCTATAAAGACTACACAACGGATGTTATCTCACATGTAACCTAAAGAGTCATACATCAATCATAATCATGTGCATTATCAATTGAATATGAAATCAGTAAGTTATATCTTAATTACAACTCAACAATCATTTCCTAATGCCACATATTATATTTATATTAAGTACTATAATTATCTTTCTCAATATTTCTAAAAGTATATTTTGATTTATGATACTAATTATCAACTTAAAAATAATAAAATAAAAACTAAAATATTAATTTATTTTTTGATTTTAGAATGTGTGGAATGACAAAAGGATAATGACTTTGTGTTTTTTATCTATTTAATGGATGATCCATTATTTATTATTATTCGTATCATCACCCATTCTGCTTGGGATGGATCAAACCTAAACCTAATATGATGAAAATGATAAAGTTATCACCATTTGTTTTTGATGTGTAATTGGCCATTTAATTGGTTTATATTTTCAAATATGTGCTCGACAGTTAGTTACATATGAAGAAGAATGAGTGCTCCCACAAATTGGTACCAATTTTAGAATCATAGATATTTGTTTATTTAAAATTTGCTTACTTGGCATCACTTAGTTTACTTAAATTAATTCTATGTTTCTTTTTTACTTAAAATGTATATTTTATATCAAGTGGGAAAGAAAAAAAATTTCCAATTGGAATTAGTATTTATCATATCTTTAGAATCTTTATATATATATAAGTCCAAACAATCAAGAGTTAAATATTTTAACGCTTTTCTTTTGATATGGATCTAACCCTTTGTTTGTGATGACAATCTAGGGTTTTAATTTTTTTTATATGTTGGCTTTTATTGAAGTAGGGATTAAGATAGGTTAAGTCTAAGAGTATTACATGATGACCTAGAGTTGAATTCAAAAACATCTATCGCAAAAACAAAATCTAGAAGTAATCCTAGGTTATTAATGCTTTTTTATTTTTGATTTTGGATTTTTGGATTTTTAGAAAAGAGAGTTTCGGATAGGTTAAATGATGCTCAAAGAAAAAAAACGTTGAACGCATTTTTACTGTTTATTGTATTTATTTTACTGTTTAAATACATTATCTAAAACTTACAAGTTACAACTTTACAACTTCATTTAATGTATTTATTTTAAAGAAAAAACTGGATTTATTTTACTGTTTAAATAAAATAAATAAATAAATAAATAACGGCGTAGTAAGCACGCTACGCGAACGCGGTACTTACGCGGTACGATTGTTATATATATACCTCGTATATACCCCTTACGTTTCTTCTTACATGTTCTGTTCTACCCTCTCTGTTCTCTCCCAAGCACCAGCGATTCCTTGCACTCACTGTCTTCGATTCGAATACAACTTCAGTTTGTCGATCTAGGGCTTCTTCGAACGAAACCGAAATCGAATTTGCAATCAAGAAGAGACTTGTTCCATTCAAAAATCCCACGGAAATCGAAGAATTTTGGTTTCTAGGGTTTCAAATCATTTGATCTGGTTCTTTAATTTTCTTTCCTCCTTTTGTTCGTTTCCATTGTTTGTTTGTTTGTTTGTTTGTTTTGTGTTTTGATGGCTGCAGGTACACTAGATTCTGCTGTCCTTTTCGTTCCACCGCGACCAAGAACACGACCGAGATCAACAAATGGAGGGAAAGACGTAAGTCCTACGAAGTTTGTCTGTTTTTTTGCTGGTTATATTTTCGATCTACCCATAATTTATTTCATCAATCGACAACCGAAATCAAATAAAGCGCGCATGAAAGCCTGTTTTGCTGATTAGTTTCAAAAGCATGGTTACTTTATTTCATGTTTGTTTGTTTTATCTGTATTATAGTAAAAGACACGAGCAAATCTATATCTGTTTGTTTTTAGGGTTTTCTTTTTTTCCTTTCAAGTAATATTTTGTTCCGATTTCATGGTTTATTTTTATGATTGCAGTAGAACTATTACGAGCCCATTTCAAAATTCAAAATTTCTCCTTTTGTCCGGTGTGCTTATCATATTCTTGTTTTCATGTTCAACAGTGGGACAGATTTATTCCTAACAGATCTGCAATGGACATGGACTACGCAAGGTACATGCTCACCGAAGGTAACAGGAGCAGAAACCCTGACAACGAAAAAAGTGACTACTGTAAACTACTGGCCAAGGTCATGGGCCAGGATCGCCACAGTATCCTCTCCTTTGGACCCAAGCCCCAAGACCCACTTGAGCACCTTACTCCAGTACAGAAAGTGAACTTCATTGTCTCCGATTACTACAGATCAAAAAAGCCTCAACGAGTCATTCCTCTCAAGCCAGTAGGCGTCTTTGATCTCCCATATCTTTTAGGAGACGACTCCTTGAATCTTCTGGACTGGGGCAGCAGGAACACCATGGCAATAGCCCTTGCCGATACGGTACATCTGAAGAAAGAAAAATTCGTCCATGAGCTTCTTACTGTTGAAGAGGAAAATGGGCCAATCACAAGTGTCAACTGGGCTCCTGATGGCCGCTCCCTTGCCATTGGTCTGAACAGTTCAGATGTTCAGCTTTGGGATACCGAGTCTAATCGACTGCTAAGAACTTTTAGAGGGGGCCACCGACTGCATTCCCGGGTGGGTTCTCTTGCTTGGAAAGACCCCCACATTCTCACCTCTGGCGGAATGGATGCTCAGGTCATCAACAACGACGTTAGATCACCATCTCACATTGTCCAGACTTACCAAGGACACACCAAAGAGGTTTGTGGTTTAAAATGGTCAGCCTCAGGGACCCAGTTGGCCAGCGGAGGCAATGACAATCTGCTGCACATTTGGGACACCAGCATGTCATCATGGCTTCACAGGATGGAAGAGCATAGAGGTGCTGTTAGGGCTCTTGCTTGGTGTCCGTTCCAGCATAACCTGCTGGCCTCAGGAGGGGGTGTTACTGATCAGTGCATCAGGTTTTGGAACACTAGTACTGGATCCTGCCTCAATACAGTGGATACTGGGTCCCAGGTCTGTGCCCTTTTATGGAACACCAAAGAGCGTGAGTTGCTGAGCTCTCATGGCCTCCAGCGTAACCAACTCATCCTCTGGAAGTACCCTGAAATGCGATTATTGGCAGAACTTGGTGGGCATAGCTCCAGTGTTCTGTTCATGAGTCAGAGCCCGAACGGATGCACGGTGGCCTCAGCTTCGGCCGGACCTGATGAGAAAGAGGTCCTTATGCTCTGGAATGTGTTTGGGAATCCGGAACAGCCAGAACGCATGCAAAGAACAAATTCGGAGCCGTTTGCACGCATGAACCAAATACGCTGAAAATCATCTTTTTGTTGATCTACTGCCACATTTTTTTTTTTTTGGTAATATAGGTTTTGTTGTAATGAGCCGTTGAGGCTTGGGTTGTTCTTGGCTTGTAGCTTTGGTTCCGTATGTCATAAGCCTAGCCCCATTTTTGTTCAATTACCATCTAATAAAGAGAAGCTGTTTCCCTTAATAGAAAAGTTCATTTCCTATGGACTTGTTTTACTTTCTCCATGTATATCTTTACTATCTGTGCGTGTGTTTTGGGAGATGTTTTAACTGCAGCCCATTTTGATTTTGACAATGGCTTGGTCGGATGCTTCCCTCTCAAGTATTGTTGGTTTTGCAGCTTCTCTATTTTGCTTTTGTATCTCACAGTGAATTACTAGGTAAAATATATGGAGAATTTTGTTTTTTACCTAAAGTTCACAAAAAATTGATCTTCATAAAGAATGTTTCAAAAAAAATTAATGCCATTGTAAATTTATAAATACTGGATGCAATATACAACCGTGAGATTTTTTTTAACTGGGAAATGAATATTTCTTTTGACTTGAGGTTACATTCCTTACCTGCTTTGTGGTCCGGTCAAAAAATTATTTTGACTATTTTGTAAGCCTTTTAATCTAAACAAGTTAGGGGTAGCTATAGACCAGAATGTCCAAGACCAAACATGCAAAACTGTGCCTTGTCCAGACCTAAAGCAATATTTTCTATAGAAAATTAGCCATGAGCAAATCTTAGACGACTGGAACAACAAGAACTAATCTGAACCCTGAAGCCTCATTCCAATCTCAACATAAAACTTAATTTAGAGTTTTGAAAGATCATTCAGGAGTCAATGATTCTGATGTGTGCATCCTCAAGACAAATAAAAAAGTTCACTAGATTCAGGAGTTGAGATTGATCCACGTGCAAAGGGAAAAGATGATTTCTCCATGTTTATTTGTATAATTTGAGATTGATCCACGTACAACAGTTACACATAATATATAGTTTTTGATGTTCTTTTATGGTTTTTAAAAAATGTTTGATGTTTGTTCTATATAGGGCCAAGCATTAATTTATGCACAATAAACTTTCATATGTATTTTTATACTTCACACAGTTTCACACAATTAGTGCCAAAAGAAGATCAAATTTGTGTTGGTTGTTTGTTTTGGTTCAATGCTAGTATGTGCCGCTTGGCATAACATGCAGAAAGCAATGTTAAGGAGCCAATTCCAAAGTCCAAAAGTCTGCATAGCCGGACAGAACCACGGTCCTAGACGTAAATAACAATACAACCGAGTTCAGAGAAGTAGAATCACTTTTTAACTATCAATATAGCTCCCATTTCCACAAACTTGGAGCAACTGAAATACAATGAAGAAAATACACAAATCTTCAAAAAAATTATAGGTGCAGCACAAACAGCAATAGATTTAGCTGAATTTCAAACAATCAACAAATTTAGCTCTGTGGGTATCGTGTGCTTATTGAGAGTGAGAGAGGAGGGGGGGTGGACAGGGAGGGACACACACAGCATTACGCCGTGGGAAACGGAACCGGCATTGGTGCGCTGGATCCAAACAGAGCGCATGTCGTGCTTTCTGTTACGGCGATCTCGGTAGGAGTACTGCAATGCCTTCTCCGCTCTGTCCCTCGCAATTTGAAAGCAGTTCTTGGACAGCCCCCTGAACCCCTCCGCCAGCCTCAGTACCTTTTTCTTGTACGTCTTGTCTCCCCAACCTCCGCTCCCACCGGCGGCGAGGTGGGTCGTCGTCCACGAAGCGATGCAATTGCTGATCAACATCAATCTACGAAAACAAAAATAATGAGAAAAAACAAAGGGAGAATGACAAATAGTATATATTTTATTTATTATTTGCATTTGTATTTTTATTCTTCTCAATTATAATTTTTTATTTTTTTATTTAATATTTAATATTTTTTATCTCTTATATTTATTATAATTAATTAAAAATGTACATATAACAAGAAATATATTCAAAAAATATTTGAAAATGAATAATAATCATCAAAATATTAAAGTTCTCTCTCTAAATTTTAGAATTTGAAGGACCTGATGTAAGGTATTTTTTTTTAAATTTAAAACTTTCTCTAAATTTTAGAGTTTGAATGACCTAGTATGAATGCTCTTAGTTAACTTGGGCCATAAGCCTTTTTTCTATGCTGCGGAGTGGACCTTATATCAAATCCGAAAACCATATAAAGAAATTATAAATTATAAATCCAAATTAATAATAAATTTAATTTATTTAATTTACCTTTTAGCTAATTTATAAATCAAACCAATCAAATATAATATAATACATATTATAAATCGAAGACTTCATCTACGTCTTGTCATTACCGGATTTCGTACAAAGAAAACTGCTTTAGTGGTACAAGTATCCAAGTATTGTTGGTTTTGCAGCTTCTTCATTTTGCAAGTTTGTATCTCACGGTGGAATTAAGATGTTGCAAGTTTGTATATCACGATGTAATTAAAATGTTGCAAATTTATCTTAGTGATGATGGGTTGGGGATGGTGATGACAAAGTGAGGCAGCCTTAGCATGAGATTCCATAATATAGCCTTCTGAATTAGTGGAATATGATTTATTGATTATTTGACTGAACTGTTCTTAGATGCTTTCTTTAATAAATTTTAAAATGAACAAATCATTATTTTGAATTTTTGTATTTTTAAAAAATATGTCATGGTTACGTAAAAGATTCATAACAACTAATTTTCAGCATCTGCATAGTGCGCGTTTAGAAAAGTTCACTGTTATCATTGTTGTATTGCTACACTCAAACTATCGATCATAACTGTGTGTGTGTGTGTATATATATATATAAGAATGAAATATTAGATTCTCACAGCATTTTGGATGGAAATTTTGCCTTTCAATGAAACAATAATCGTCTCATGTTCGTACATACAGGGTACAATCAATTCGTGCATAATTTAGTAATCAATTAAAATTAATGGGACATTAATATAAAGTCCATTCTTTTTTCATGATCCTTGGACTGCTCTGTAATAGCCCAAGTCCACCGTAGTACGAAATTGTCTGGTTCATGGCCCAAGCCCAATTCCCGATTTTGTTCTTGGCAGTGCCACACAGGCATCTCAAAAGGCCTCGTGATAGGAGAGGTCTCCACGCCCTCTTAAGAGGCACGCTTTGTTCATCTCCCCAGCCGATGTAGGACTTGCAAAGTCCCAGACTCTACAATCCATCCCCCTTACGAGGCCCATGTCCCTGTGGGACTATGCTACACCGACTCGGTCCCCAACTCTGATACCATCTGTAACAGTCCAAGTCCCCCGTAGCACGATATTATTTGGTTCAGGACCCAATCCCAATCCCCGGTTCTGTTCTTGGCAGTGCCACACAGGCACCCCAAAAGGCCTCGTGCCAGGAGAGGTCTCCACGCCCTCTTAAGAGGCACGCTTCATTCTCCCCCTCAGCCAATATAGGACTTGCAAAGTCCCCAGCTCTAAACAATGATGGCGTGACCTTAAATTTAAAATATATTCTTTTCAAAATAACAAAAGAGATGATAATCTTTCCTTTGGGGGGGGGGGGGGGGGGGGGGGTTCTTGTTCCCAAGGAGTCCTGTAAAGATCCGTGTTTTAGGTTCTAGAAATTAGTCGCATGATGAGATGTTTATTTGGGAAAATTAATATCAGTATAGTGATGTACCCTAAAAAAAATCTGGGTTCTGATGAGATCGGTCGCAGCCGAGTTGGGGTCTCTCGCGGCCGGTGAGACCACCGTGGCCAATGTTCTGTGTTCGTTAGAGTGTGCGGTGATGATCCGCCACAACTGTTTAGAGTGTGTAGTGATTTACGTTGAGTGTTTCATGTGATGTCATAATTTATATGATGTTATAAGTAGATGTGAAGCATGAGATGTCATGTCATGATGGAGGCATGAGATGCCATTAGTTAAGCAAGAGATGCCATTGGCATGAGATGTTGTATGCTTTATTTAATGTTTTGAGTGTTTTATATGTGATAAGTATGCGCCTGTGAGGTTAAGTTGATGGTACCTGAGAGGCATGGTTTGTACTGAGGCCTAGGAGGCTATGTGATGATATGAGATATATACGATGTTACATGAACACATGCCTGTCATTACTGGTTTTCATTCGGGCCCTTTTTTTGGATTAGACTTAAGCAAAACCAATGATAAGAAATCAAGTTACCACCAATTGTTTTTAGGGTATAGTTGGATACCCTCTACCTTGAGTAGTTTTGGTATGGTCTATGCTACCAAAAATGGATTCAGGAATTGGTTACGTGTAGGTAAGGATTAACACCCCTACAAAGCCCTTTCGATACCTAACTTCAGAGGAGCTTTCTATTTGTTTTATTGTTCACTTAAAGCTAACTAACCTAAGACTATATTTACTTTTCCTAATGTCATAAAATTTCTATTTTTATTTACTTGTCAATATTAGAATTAAATCTGATTTATCCTAAGCATCTAAGGAAATCCTAATGGTTTTGGTTTTTACTTTTTTTTACTTCTAAATTCTTTGTTAAATTCAATTCACCTAAACATCTAAAAGAATCTTAAGTTTTGAGCTCTTTTATTTTATTTCTAAGTCTCTCTCGTTTTTTTTAAGTTAAAAATTAAGGTAATAAAACTAAAAATGAATCTCAAAGGAGGAAGCCAAATAAAAGTTTTTTTTTTGTTTTGTTTTTTTAGTTTGATGTTGTTGTTTTTACAAATAATGAAAACCAAAAGCTCATAATATAATGTCTTCCTTTTTTTTCTTTTCATAACAAAACATATGATGTTTTTTAAAAAATCTTTTTTGGGTTGAGAGAAACTTTTTTTTGAGATAATAAACACTAAAAGCTAACAAATCTTAAAAATAAATATGATATTTTTGTTTTTTTTTCTTTATTTGTGGAGAAAATGTTTTTTTTTAAATAAGAATAAACACATTTTGAGATAAATGTGTAATTGTGACATCCACAAATAGAAGCTCTCTCTCGTTTCTTTTTACATATTACAACGCATACCCATGACATAAATAAATAAAACAAACAAAAATGCAAATACTAATGATTACATCAAATAGCGGAAATAAAATAAGCAAACATAAATTAACTAAACTTAAAAAAACGGAGAACCAACTTTGTCTGAAGTGATGCTTCAACTGCAACATTCGTCAATGCTAGTTAGTGTTGGTAGTCTCTCGAATAAAATCTCTCAATCCTGTAACAAAAATTATAAGAATCAGATCCATTTTGAGTTTTTTTTAGTTGAAATTGTTCACAAAAACATAAGAGGTGGGGAAATATAGGGAATTTTTTTTTTGAGTTTTCTCTTAGGAATTGATAAGAATAAAGGGGCGATTAGGAGTAAGTGAGAATTTTTTGGTCTTTTTTTTGAAAATCAAAGGTCGTGAAGGGATTGAAACAAGAAAAAAAAAAGAGGAAAGGGGATGAGAATGGTTTTTATTGATGGGAAATTTTGGGAATTGATGGGTGCATTAGAACCTGAGGAGTAATATTCTGGCTTTTTGAAAAATGAGAAATCATGAAATAGATAATCGCAAAAGAAAAAAATGAAAGAGATAATGATAACCATTTTTAGAGAGGTTTTAATGATTGGACATTAATTTGTGGTCTCTTTTTTTAATCTCCCAAAGAATCAAAATGTGTCCTTTTTAATCCTTTTAATTTCATTGTTTTTAAGTGAAGTGGTGACGCCCCACGTACCTCTTTGATAGCTATACTTGGAAATGCCAACGTGATAGGCACTTGGCATCCATGCATTAATGTGCATTTAATGAATGTTAGGTGTAAAACTCACATGGGCAACAAGGGACCGAATGAGGCAGACTTTTTTTTGTATTCTTGTTTTTTTTTGTTATTATATAATTTTTTTGTTTGTTCAATTCAAGATTATACACAGCTGACCGGCCCTTCTTCCACTCATTGATGCAGACTTTTTTTTGTTTCTTTTTACAAAAAAAAACAATAAAACCTTTTAAATTAGTTTTTTTTTTTTTGATTTGCGCAAACGGATGCAAGCAACACTTAGGTTTATAAAATAATTTGAATTGATGGATCAAAGAAATATGTCCCTACTGAGTTGGTTGCTCACCTCCTTTTATTATGTGTTTGTCTTATTTGTTTCAGGTACTTACAGAAGCTAAGAGGTTCACCCAAAGTGGAGACTTAGGTGTTTATTTGTTTTGTTTGGATTATAATAACAATAATGTAACTACGTGAGAAAAGAACTATGTATGAATTACTCTGCGTGGAATGAGATTTTTGTATGTTGTATGATATTTGTATATGATTAGTGGATAGGAAAGGGACCCATGTTAAGGTTCCTTTTGAGGTATTTTTACTAATACCTTGTCCCTTTAGGTGCAAGCATAAGTTTCACTAACCAATTTCAACGGGTCAAAAATTCCAAGCGTGACAAGTCTAATTTGAGAGATTTATGCTAGGGCCTTAAAAGAGTGGTTCACACATAGATAACTTTGATAAAACCTTACAATATAGTTGAATGTTCTATTTCATTAGGTCATGCATAAAGTTACCATAATTAAGAGCATTCACAATAGATTTGACATAATCAAACTTTTCTTATAGTTTAGGAAAAAAATGTATAGATTTGTCAAAAAATCATTTACATCAGATTACTTAAAATATGATATAAGGATACGAAATGAATAGTAAATTATCATATTTGAGGATTCAATATTAATCCTCAAATACTTTTCCTATATTTTTTAATATATATTATTATACTTATAAACTTTTGATTAGTTTCAATAAATGAAAAAGAAAAAATAATAAAAAAATAAATTAAGGAATAAATGTAAATAGAAATGAAAAATAAAATGTTTGATGTTTTTTGAAAATAAGTAAATTTTAAAGAATATATACAATATTCATCTCTCAAATAAGGATAGAAATGTCAAACTAAATGTGAATGCTCTAACTTGAAAGAACCAAAGAAACAAATCAATTTAGTAACAAAATAAAACCTAACATGCACCTCACTCTATAACCTAACTTACATATATAAATACAAAATAGATACAAGGGCATCAAATATCATTAATCAAAAAAATACGAAAAGAAAAGAAAGTGTGTAGCGTAAAAATTTAAACACAAAATATTAAAAAAAAAAAAAGCATACAATAGTCTTATGAATTACTAGGCAAAATACATGGAAAATTTTGTTTTTTACCTAAAGTCCACAAAAATTGATCTTCTATCCAATGCTAGGAAGAATATTTTAAAAAAATAATATCATTAAAAATGTATAAATACTAAACAAGTTAGATGCCTTCTTTAGTTTATTAAATTTTAAAATTAACACACAATTGAGCATATTTTGCTTCTTTTTTGCATGATCAACAAGTCTTTGTTTTTGTTGTTGTGGCTCTTTGTTTTTGTTGTTATTTTGGTTTGGGTGAAACATCTACAAGGCCAACCTTTTTACAATATATAAACGGCTTATAAATCTTGTGACCTATAAAATTTGTTTTATATAAGATCACAAAATATGGTAAGGAGAAAAAAAACAAAGAAAACATAAAACCAAAATATAAATGACCTTATTTTATGATTTGACTTAGTCCACTCAAGCCAGCCTTGTCCACCTGCTGCAACCTCCTGCCTCCGTACCATCCTTCATTGCTCTGGAATCTACAATCTCTAATATTTTATTTTTTTTATTTTTTTTTGCTGTCTTAAGCTGATATCCCATAAAAATTTGTACGCATGTGAAGGACATTCAATAGGGTACAATGCACAACAAAAATGGAAGAAAGCAGTTCTTGAAATGAAAATGGGCACCATCTATCAGACATAAAAATAAGGAACACACTTTTCCATCTTTTCATTCGGCACTCCACAGGTTGAGATAAACATCACCAAAAAATTTGGCCAAGATGTCGATAAAGAAATTCATCCTCTCCAGCGCATTGTTGTAGGGTGGGTCTAGCAGTTTCTAAGTTATCTGTTCCATTCTCTTTCCATTCGGGGTCTAGGGGTGGCAAAATTGGAAAGACTGTCATCATCTGGCTTTATGGAGCTTGCAAAGGCATGCCAACCTAAGAGATGCGGCAAGATGAACTGTGGAGATCCACACACAAAAAGACGTTAACCATGGCAAATGAATCAAAATGCTTACATGCACAATAGCCAATTTGAACAAAGTCAAAATAAATGCCCAGATCCACACACTAGAGGATTTGAGATAGCTTAATGACTCTGATCTCGTTCGTGAATTCGTGAATAACATCACTGGCTATCTAAGGGAGAGGGAGGGACAAACACAGCAATCATATTCTACCCAAATGACCAAGAGTAAAACTACATATGGCGTGCATTCATTGAGGGAGACATGTTATTGCACTTTTAACAAGACAGTGAATGCACGCCACATCAGCCGACTATGCAGTGATGGCACAACACCAACTGCAAATAGAATTTCTCAATGACCAAAAATAGGAGACAACTATCTACTTAAACAAATTATATGGAAAAAAGAAAAAAGCAGCAGTTTTTGGTCATATCCAACACAAAACAGATGTTAATTTTCAACTTAGAAAAAAAGTTCTTTTGCACAGGTGAGATTGCTTCCAAAGGATAACTGCACAACAGAGCAAAGGCCAAATCTCAAGGATTTATTGACGTGATCAACAAGCAGGCAGTAACTAAAGAGAACGGATGAAGTTTCTGTAGATGATCACTTATTCATAAAACTCTTAATGTGTCATACTAATTCAGATACCTCTTAGATTCATATTATACACGCCAACAAATTTGAGAGAAGATTCATACATTTAAAGCTGAGACGAGGACAGCAAGTTCTGCTTTTGAAACAGGGATATAAATGCTCTCATCCATATTCGAGGACTTGTTTTGAACACCTTCAATAACAAACCATTAGAAAAAGCGTAAATAAAATTTATCAGAAAAAATGTCCCTCAATCTGAAATAGATGATATATCCAGGATGTAATGTGAATTATGGCCAAAATCATCAGCTTCCATATAAGCAGTGATTTCAAAGACAGGTCGATTCTACTATGGAAATTTTACACAAGGTAGAGTTCAATCTTCTAGTGGTGTCTCGAGGTCCAAATACATTATGATAAACGGAAACACATTTAATAATTGGCATTTGATGTATTTGAAACTTCTGGAGAACATAGCCACCATGATCTGCCTAATCACAATTTCATTTTAAAGTTTTGGAGACAAAACTAGACAAATGAAACTTACTAAGGTTAAAGAAGTGGCCAGAACCATCTGGAAGTGGCTCAACCCTCAACACTTTCCTTATTGTGCCTTCCTCGCTACAGTATAATGACAACTGATGTAAAATCTCATCATGACAAAATGAAAAAGTCGTAGACTCGTAGCGTCAAGAGAACAATTGTTACTGTAAAAGGGCAACTCCATGGATATGGAACAATTAAATTGCTAGGTTAGACATGTTGGAAGAGGCAGACTTTGACTGCATGTCAACTTTCCTGGAAAAGCTATGCCAGGGAACTTTTCTCCAAAATTGGTGCATTTAGAAAATCAGAAAGAACTAGAACAGTGAGAGCTGGATATAATAATGCACCAAAACAAAATCAAAGACAGCGAAACTTTAATACTGATCAGTTGATAGTCTCAATTAGATAGGGATTCTAAAAAATAAAAGCAGTAAAAGCTTGTGAAACGTCAAATGTGAAATGTACTAATTAAAATGGCATTGTTGTGGCAGAAATTTGTGCAAGCAAAACCATCCCACTACAACAATAATCATGGGATTTCACTCCCTACTTGTTTCCCCATACTTGTATTGGGGCTTTATAGCACGTAACAGAAAAAGAATAGACTAATGTTTCATATCCTTGTTTTTTCAGTTTGATGAAATTACGAAAATTGTCTTCATAAAAGTACTCTGATAGAGTACTGATAAAGACAATAAAATTATAAAGGAACATGAAAGATTGGTATCTGCAAAATAACACAAATCTATCATTTATAATGCAGCAAAAAATGTATTCCTTTTTACATTGCAAAACAAAGTAAACAATTAGCTACATAGTTCAACATCTCTTTTTTAATACCAACAAACTTTAGACAAAATTACCTCTTTCCTTTGAAAGGATCATGAAAAAATTCAAAGGATTCCATTGCACCAAGGCTAATCAGAGTTCCAATTTCAGTCACTGATAGTGAAAATACCTGGAGATATGCATGATAATACATAACTTCAACTGTAAAAAGTGAAAGAATGAGCTCAAAGCTTCAATGGTCAAGCCTAACTAAAAAAAGGCATCATAAAATACCTCATCAAAATCAGATTTTTAAACTTCAGTTTTGAAAGGTCATACTAGCGAAGGTTTATATATATATATATATATATATATAGAGAGAGAGAGAGAGAGAGAGAGAGAACTAGCTTCAATCAGAGACTGGGTCACATTGGGCCAGTGTTATGTAGCACTGCAACATAACCAATGAAGGCAACAAATGCAACACCTGCTTCATTTTCATATCTCCAAACAAGATAACAAATGGGAATTTATTTGAACTCATGCCCGCCATACAAACACTTTGTGAAGGAAAGCTGATGACTATACCTTTTTGGACTTTCACATATACTGGTTGTTGCACTATGGTGTAAAACATCCATAGTTGTCTCCACACGATGTCTTGTAATTATTTCTACTTACCTCTTAAAAAAGTATATAGAATTTCTTGATGTTAGCTACAAAGGTTCTCTTGATGCCAGATAAGTAAATTTGATATTCTTAACCAAAATTATAGAAACATGTCCATGGTTTGTAGTCATGGCAATCATCGCGTCGCAGACATCGCATTGCATCTTGGTTGAAATGTAACTTTAGACATGAAATAATATTTAATTATATTTTAAAAAATCATAAAAAAAAACGGACAATCACATTTGAATCATTAAACAATGTAAATATATGATTTAGATAACATAATAAGAGTTATTATATTAAAAAAAGCGCTAGCTCATTATTAAAGCATTAAAATAGATATATTATTATATTTTCATAATTTATAATATAACACATGAAATTTTGATTGACATTTAACTTATACAATATTTATTTAATATCATTTTTATACTAATTAATTTATATTAATAATATTTATGTATAAAAATAAGATATAAAATATATTAAACTATTTTAATTATAATTTAAACTTTATTTTTAGTTATCAATTTAAATATAATTACTTATTAATTATGAATAGATATTTGTCTATTTTTGTTATCTTCACCCAAAAAAGAAAGAAAAGGGAGGGGAAAAAAATATTTGGACAATCTATCAATTAATATATAATAATAATAACAACAACAACAACGTCTGCATTTTGAAAGTAATAAAATAACGTATGCTATTTTCATTATTTTCTTTTCTTCCTTCGACTTCGATGCTACCTCGGGACGACGATGACGCAGAAACGATCAACGACGACGCAGAGACGATCGACGATAATGCTACCTTCAGACGATCGACGACACAGAGACACTACCTCGGGACGACGATCTACTTCGACTAAGGAGAGAAGACGACGATGCTGCCAATGACGGCGACTTCGACAACAACGATGCTACCAATGACGACGATGATCGTTGCTGCGTCGGGACTTGGGACGACGATTTCAACGATCGACAACTTCGACGACGCCTACAACGCGGGCATATCGTTGCTTCTCAGCCGAAATCTCGGACGGAATGAAGCATGTCATCGAGACAACAAGTGTTTTGTTGCTTCTCGGCTGAGATCTCAAACGAGATCGGCGGGATGAAGTAGGTTCGCGTACCATTCTTGGATCTCTGATCGAGACCCTCCGATACCGTGATGGATCGTCCGAGATTTCTCCAACTCGGACAATACTGCCAACCATGAACATTTCACCATAGGGTATCTCCAAAGCCAGATCAAGTAAATCCTTCCTTTGGCAGATATAAAGTTTATGTTGATCATAAAGGAACCTAGCATTTTAAAAAGGTGTAGTTTTGGTAACATGTAAGGCAGTTGATTTGATGGGCCATGAAATATAAATAAACTTCATTCAAACAATAGGTAGTCCATCCACAAGGGCAAAAAAATGAAAACAAATAATTAATTACCTGCTTTCTGGTCCAATCATATTGGCGAAGAGCAATGGCAGGAGCAAACTGAAGTAGCACAAAGCCCTCTTTCGACACTTTAATCGCCCCTGACTGCACATATAACCTGTACATTAATAAAAACTCTGACCAGGAAAATTATCCATCAAAGAAAAAGGTTCTTAGAAACACATTGTTACAAAAAAAAAAAAAAAAACCAAAGGTCAATTAAAAACATACGTCCAAAGAAACAAACTCCGGAGATCTAGGCTCCACTGTCAGAGCTGCCTTTCCTTTGTATATTGTGTGACCAGCAAAAACCCTAGGCTGTGAGAGTTGTGAACCACCTGCACAGAAAATATCAATAAATTGTATCAAGTTGGTGTTGGTTGCTAAGTAACTTCAACTTAACCCTCCCTTGGTTGCTGAAAACACTAAAAGGGTTGATACTTATAAAATGCCTCAAAATGTTGCATTAGGCCATATCATCAGATGTAAGCTTACCCATATGTTTCTCAGTCCTAAGTATTAATGGTTATGAATGAAACTTCTAAAAAAAATGCTGGCATCCAAACAGAAGCGCAAAGCTGAGAATGAAAATATCAACTCCCTACTTAGAACAACATCCAGCATTTGGATAGGTTACAAGTTAAATATTAAGGAATTTCACTTAAACCCTAATAGCAGAAAAGCCTGAAAAGGGGTGGTTGCACCAACCTAATCTTTCATTTACTTCCAAGTGCAACCCACCTCGTATAATTGCAATAGGCATATATAAGATTACTTAGAGAAAGAGAAGACAGAAAAGTAGGAAAGAGAATGTTTACCGGGAGGGGGTACTCTTGGGGCTCCTCCGGGGGGGGAATGAGCAAACGAAGAGTCGTTTGGGGGCCTGGAATTGATCCTCTGGCTCTGCGGCTCGAAGTACTCCTGGTGGCGACACGTTAATGAGAGCTTGTTGCTACTTTTGTTGTTGTTGTTCCAAGACGAGGACGGAGACGGAGACAGTGCTGTTGTTGTTGTTGCAAAGAGGTGAGAGGAGCCTGAAAAAGAGAGACCAGTGGCCATGGGGGAGATGGAGGAGGAGGAGCCGAGGGACGACAATGAAGCGACGGAGGCATTGGCAGAGCACAGTTTAGGGTTTCGTAGAGTGAGCGGAGAAGGAGGCGATAGGACGTTCAGCTGCAACATTTAATTTACTGAGAGACGGCTATGGAATGGAGCCAAGCAAACGGAAGGATACATACAGAGGATCTGAGGAGATGTGAGCAGTGTGCCAGTGTTGAGAAAATTACACAATTTACACTAGACCCCCCCACCTACGGGTATAATTAATTTTAATATTATATTAATTGAGGTAAGGATTATTATTTAAATTTAGATGTAAATATAAAATTTCTCTCGATTTATTATTTAATTTTTAAATTCAGTATTAAATTAACGGATGTTAACTCTTTTAGTTCATTCATAATCCATATAATACACAAATGTATCCCATGATACAATTTAACGTAAATATATTTTCGTGAAGAGTCACTCACCAATAACTCCAATTGGGCAACAAATTCCAAGCCATTATAATATGTTGGGGCAATAGATGCTACCAACCACTGGACAACAAATGCTAATATCACACAAAATGTTCAAATATCAATGATTTTTCTATAATACATACAAATCCTCCAAAAGGCCCATATCAATGAAAATTATTTTATAGGATCCCCTAGGGTGACCCAAGCCTGTTAAAATTAATTCAAAGCAGCATCAAAAATAACACAAAAATTCTCAACAACTCAAAATTCACTAATTTTGAGTGATACAAAGTCTCTCATAGGTCCAATAACTATGATTACGCCAATTTAAATCATTATAGAGGGTTTTCCTAGGGTTACCCAAGCCTCATGATTAAAACTGTCTCAAAATGATATCAAATACAATCCAAAATCGTCTAAAACGATTGCTCAAAACTAATACTTGAAATTCGTTGATTTCGAGCCGTTTTCAATTTCAAGCAAACCAAAAATGGTCTGTTTCAAGCAACCTTTTTGCAACTTCATGCAATTTTGCACATACAAACCCCAAATATGCATTGAAACTCAATTTTACAATCACAAACCTCAACATTTGCATTAGAGCATCTATTGTAGATTCTTTATTTGTATCTTTTTTAGTTTGGAAAATTAGATTAACAAAAATATTTAAAACTATAGTTTCACACTTTTTATTATAACCAAACTTTTAGTAAAATAAATAGTAACTTTCAAAATTTAATATAATAATATTCACTCTATATTTATTAAAATGTTATATTTTCTCTTACCACATTTACTTTTCTTTTTTCTCTCCATATTTACTTTAAATTTAAAAGAATATATAAATATTTAAAAAATATTATTTTAATCGATAAATGATTAAAAATAAAAAGACTAAAAAGTATACTTTAAAAAAAGTATGATGTTAATTTAAAAAAAAATGGTTATTTTAAAGAGTCAATTTTAAAAAGGTTGTAGTGTATGCTTTTAATGGTAACATATAAATTAAATGGACCTAAAACAACATCCACAACACAACATAATCAATTTTACATCAAATTACTCTAAAAGTTTGGGTTTTTCACCAAGAACACGCAAAGTCCTAAAGTTTCAAATTTGAACATTTAAAATCAATCATTTGGCGTAATGCCAACAAACTTGGTATTTCAATCTGATTTCATTGATTGCTTTCAACTTGGACTTCAATAAAGGTTCTTTGCAATCATACATTAATGGGGTTTGAAACCAAGCCCCTATTACCCAATAGCCTCAACTAAAACATAAAAACTTCTTGCATTTAATGTATTAGAAGGTATACCATTTTCACACACCCACCTTGCAAAATATGAACAAAGTCTATTACTTTTTTCTTTTGATCTTACTTGATTCTCTAATGTAATTTGAGTAAATTTTTTAGTCATTCTTTATGTAATAATAGCTTTTGGGGTTAATTTTTCAAAAACATCCATGGAATCTCTCACACATTTACTCTTATCAATAAGTGTACTTTTTCTTTTCTTTAAGTTTGTTCCAGAACTTGATTAAAGATTTAGGCCTATGCTTTGACTCCCACTCCTACTTCCTTTGGTCATTTCTATTTCTATATCAATTCCTCCTCGTAAACATTAAAATTAATGTCAGGCTTTCTCTTATTTTTCAAGATATAATATCTTATTTCTTTGGAAATTTCTTTTGTGACTTTTAAGCATTTGGCTACATCATCATATCCACCACTCAAGTGCTCTTTCAATTTTTTGATTTTAACTTTGATATCTTTATTACACAACTTGCACTGAACCACATTTTTATCATTAACTCAAACCAAATCCCGTACTTCGAACAAAAATCTTTGGACTTGGCCCTGTACTTTAGATCAGATTTTGGATCACAAACAAAGTTAACACTATTAGTCCTACTTTCGGTGCTAGTAGTAGTACCATTTGTTGTCATTCCAATTATACCTTAAAAATATAAGTTACATAAAAATGTCAAGGGAAAAAATTGAAACAAATAGCATTTCACCAACAATACTAAACATGATAAATTTCACAAATTTCAATTCAAACTTATTTATGATGTTTATAATAATATAATCTCTAAAGGAAAATCAAAATATCAAAAATGCATAAATAAACTAACATAGTAACACAAACTGACCAATACGATACAACATAATATCCTTTCCTTTTAATTAACTTGAAAAACAAATTGGGATTTAGGAAGGGTAGACTTGATGTCAGAGTTTGGTCACTAGTGGAGAGGAAAAGTGAGCAACGAGAGACAGAGACAATAGCGAGTAACGAGAGAGGAAGAGAGACTGACAACAACATGACACCACGCGATTATTAAAACTTGAGAGACCGGCGAAGGACGGATTCTACTCAACAATAACAAAATTGACCATAGCTCCAATAGTGGAAGTGGAAGAGAGACTATCATCCTTGTAGATTTTGTTGGATGATTAAAACCATAGGATTATAAACGAATCAAATGATTACGAATAAACACACGTTTAGCTCGATAAAAGACCGTTCATATTTATTCATTTAAAAGATATAATATTTGTGAACATTTTTTTTGTTTAACGAACAAAATTAAACAAAAATGTGTCCAGCTCGTTTATGTTCACAAACATATGTTCGCAAATAATATTCGTGAACAATATTCAAAACTATCAATAATCCTATTCACGACCAGATGTTTATTAATAATGAAATAAATAAACAAGCAATTAAATTCATAAACGACCGAACATATTTATTTATAAATTTTAAATAATTAATATTTTAGTTCACAAATAATCAAACAGATGAACAATCTTTTGAGTTCGCAAATAATAAATAAACAAATAAACTAATTTATTTATAAATTTTAAATAACTAAATATTTTAATTCATAAATAATTAAAAAAAATATATCAATATATTTATAAATAATATGAACTAGTGTTCACAAGCTATTCAGCAATCGATCATAAATATGATAATATAATATTTATATTTGACCCGATTCGTCAGGGAATAATACTAAATACTTATAGGGCATTAACTGCTCGCCAGGGAGAGAGAAAAAAGAGATTTTCCCCAAACAAACCGACAAGCCAAAGCGAATATTAACATCTTCCGGAATCAATAAGCGATTTATTGCAGATGTAGTAGTGCCCGTGCAAAATACAATTTCAGGAACACTGCCCCTGGAGTTTTTCCCCCGTAGTAACCATACAATTTTCGTGTAAAATATATAACCTTTGTAGCCAAATTCCCTGAAGCAGCAAGTGCGTGCCTAGTTTATTTAGTCTTTTTTAGGGGAGGGAGGGAGGGAGAGAGAGAGAGAGAGAGGGCCGTTTACTTAAGCAGACTAGTATTTACTCCTGAACGGAACAACCTTTCCATCCCGTCGTCATAGAATTATCATTCGTGTGACACTTCCCAGACCTTATAGTCTCTTCCTTCAATGGCTAAAGACCATCTCTGTGAACCGCCGGGGGGCTCGTACTGCCCTGGCCCGATCTTCATTGCCACTTTCTCATCAATGATAGCCCCATAAACATCCCTCTCTGCTTTTTCTATTTCAACCTGAATACGGGGAAAACAGCTCTTGGTCTCAAATTTGGTTATTAAGGCAGGCCAACTTTTGGGAATGAAGTGAATAATAACAATAACGTCAGCAAAAAAAATAAATAAAACAATTATGATGATATGATACCACACTTCGACAATGGAGCTCGTTTCTTTTTCTAACAGAGATAAGAGTGGCAAGTTCAGGCTGATAATGAGAGAATATGTGATCAAAAAAAAGTGCCGGCGTTCCAGGGTGAGTAAGGATGTAAGCATATCCCTGCATTTCCTTATCCCGAGGGAACCTCCAGTGACCCTTCAAGCATCAAAATCATGAGTTTAATAACTCAAATCACAGAGGATATACATTACCTATGACTTTAATTTTAATTTCTTTTGTAACCTTCTACGAAGCATCATATATGGATATATATATATATATATTTGTCTTTCAAAATGCCATCAATTTCCATTCAACACCCAACATCATCCAGTTAATGGTGGGCAAACAGTTAAATGTCAAGGCCTATAGAAGTCAATATGATTCCTCAAACAATAATAAGTGGAGCGAGAACAACAGTCTGAAGGGAAGCAGGTATATACCATAGCAGCATAGCCAAATGCCATTGTCTATAAAAGTTGATACAACTCCCAAAACAAGAATAAGTGGAGTAAGAACAAAATTTTGAGGGAAACTGGCATATACCATAGGTCCATAGCTGAACTGACCCGAGTAGAGGTTTCTTTTGACTATCTGTTTTTGTTATTATTGACAAGCAATCAGATCAAACTGACCTGAGTAGATCCAGTATCATGATTCTCTATAAAGGTAACAGCACGAGAAGGCCACCACCCAACCACTCCAGGAGGTTTTCCCTTCTGATCTGATAATCGCCAATATTCGCATCTTTGTAGTGCCTGTTACAGAAAACATTACCTTATAAGCACAACAGAGTTTGGCCAGGCTTACAATTACAAGCCCAGTTTAGACTTTCTTAAAATGAGTGCAAAGATGACTCACATTCAATCAACTTTTTTTTATGTTTCCCTGCAGAATTTTTTTACAATTGGGGATAAAGGAAAAAAAGAGGTTTGAGGTAGAGACCCTGATATATCTTGCATGCCATGAAGATTTCTTAACATGGTTCACACAAAGATGCAACATTCATAACAACAATAAAAACAATTTGTGGTATTACAAGCAACATATTTTTTGAAAAGAATTCGATGAGCTTTGCTGGAAAAAAAGCATATTTTTGCAGTACATTTAAAGGAAACATCAATGCGAAGGCTTACTGAATGAAGAATCCCTTTTGTGGTGACATCAAATGCACCAGCGAATCCATTTGTTGCATTAATCCAGTCAATAATTCTCTGCCTATGGGCATCTTGATTGTGATCCATTTCTCCATATGTATAATTGAGAGAATCCCAATATTCTCCTACAGCAAAGAAAGGTTTGCTGGCATCCAAGTAGTCTTTCACATAACCACCCCAAAAGCCTCTAACAAAATCAAGTCTCCATCCGTCATACCCAATTTCTTCCCTGCAGATCATAGAAAGTCCACAGGTTACACTTCCGAAAAATGATAATGATAGCATATCATTATTCATAATGACGAAGCAGAACTACGAAGGCAGATAGAGATGCCTTTTGACAAGGAACAAAAAGTAGGTTCCACGTGGTTCAACCTCAGCCAGCACAACCATTCTTTGATATCCTTCCTGACAAAATCTTGTGAATGATCAATGTTTGGAGCAGCATGGAAATTATCTCCGCTGCTCTTGTTTCCCCTACCCTGCATGGCAGAACGAGTTTTTATATATTGTACATTGAAAAACTGAAAGCTTGCTATGTCTAGTTGCATGATCTGGACCATGCATGTGTCAATGTCACACACTATTTGGAAGAGTTGTTCCTGAAAATAAAAAAGCCTGACATTATAGAAATGGAGTTGATGCGATGTCTCTGAATTTGTTAGTGGTCAAAACGGGGTAACACTCAAAAAAAAATCTCTAGGACAAGAAGTCAGGCAAATTAAAAGGCATTCATTAGCTGCTCCGGCCTTCAACAGGTTCCCAAAACATGCATGATGCATCACATTAATGATGCCACCACTAACTGCTACTGCTGGCAGTGGCACCACTGGTTCTGAGCATAATAACATCAATGCCACAAGAAAAGTCTATTACCTGAAAGTGTGGATCGTCCGCAACAACTGCACGATCATCCCAATTTAAACGACCACCAAAGATATTCCAGACACCATTCTGATTTTGATAGTGTGCACAGCGGTGATTTAACACAACATCTCCAAGAACTTTTATACCATTTTCATGGAAACACTTAACAGTAGCCTTCAGTTCATCCATACTTCCATATCTGATACATTAAAGTAGTACTAAATTATCCGATAAATGATGACAGTGATGAATGATGATAGGAAAAAATTAATAATAATTTAGAAATAGCAGTGCAAGCCCTGCTTTCTGTCAAACAAATGAGTATAAATGGATCTATAAGCATACCTGGAATCATATATGAGGATGACTAGTATGATGGAATAACAAAGGTAAAAGTTTCGAAAACTTTGTCATCTTAATAATTACATATATATATATATATATAATGATGTAACTTCGGGGTGCTACTAGAGCTTATTAGCTCTGGTACTCCAACCATACTATATTATATCATCATATATGTAATGACACGATTAATAAGATTAGGATTACCTAGAATTTAAATTATATAAATCCCTTGGCATGTAACCTTCTGGGGACACGGATTCTGTAGGTGGGGGTAACCAGATTATAGTGAAACCAAGTGAAGATAACTGCGCAGCTTTTTCATTGAGCTCCATGAACCATTTTCCAGATTTATGAGATTCCCAGTTGAACCCTTGGCACAAAATTTCAAACCCAGAACCTGTCCCTGAGCAAACAAGTGCAGGGGGTTTAGGCAACTGAGATTCCATGACATCAACCTCAGTAGCAGTTGGAGTAACACTTCTGAAAATACTGTAGGCCTCTGCAGCCAACTTCTCAATTTCTTGAAGAATGCTTACTTGTTCTGCTTCAGTTTTTGTTTTCTGAATCTTTTCAGAGGAAATGTCACTCATCAAATTTCTTATTTCACCAATGATCCCATCAGTAAATGTGTTATGATGAACTGTATCATTTGACCTCATAGCTTCCCCTGATATTTGTATAGGAACTGATATAATTTCTTCAGAGGATCCCTTATTTCCTTGATCTTCAGATTGATCCTGTCTCAATTGTGTTTCTGAGCTGATTGAGTTTGACAAAGGAATGTAAAAATCATTCCCCATATGATTCAACCATGTGCTTTCCCTTAGCTTGAGCACAAATAGAAATCCCACAAATTCTTCATTCAAAGTGAACATTCCCCGGGATCCACTTCCATCTTCCTTCCGCTGGAAAAGAACAGTAAGTTACTGGCAATTAAAAAAAAGGGAAAAAATATTCCTTGTTAGCATAAATGCCAACCCCTACAAAAACAACCTCAGTAATTTGATAAATAAATTATAAGCAAAGCCCATTCATACACAAATTATCTTATACATATTCCCTTTATTTATTAATTTGGAAGATGGGATCTTTTACAAATTGTACAAGATTTAGGTTTGCAAGTAACTGGAGAATGTGAACTATATTGCTTTGTGGTGCAATTATTTTGTAATAAGCTTCAAGTTGGGAAGGGGTGTTAGAAATATTGTAGTTATGGATATTATTAATATTTAAATTTAGTGTAGGTAGCAAGTAAAGATTTAATATTATTCTTAGGACATTACCTTCTATACTGGTTAGGGTATACTATTTTTGGGTTACTGTGTGTAGATCAATTGATCTAATTTCAACATATACGCTAGCTCTCTTCCATAATAAAATATACAGAATTCATACAGATAACAACCGCTACGCATCCTTAAATTGCCAAGACAGGAACAAACCAGTCTACTCATACCCTAGTTTGAAAAAATGAAAAAAGGAGAAATTGATCCTTGAGATACATTTCAAACAAATAATTAATGCATAGGGCAATAATACAATAATACAAATTATTTACCATGGGACCACATTATTCATACATGATTAAATTATTAACACAATTACTAGTATACCTGCAATAAAGTCTGCAGGGCCTTCTTTTTAAATTCTGTTGTCCTCGGTGGATATGGAGCAGGGGGAATTTCCCATTTCTTCCCATTATCTCTGCAAACTCCCCAATGTAAAACAACATCTCCAACTGCATCTGTTTCAATATATAAAAGATTTTTGGCTTTCTCAGGACATTTCTGGACAGAAATCCCCACCGAGTTTTCCACAGAAACCTCTTTAACAACAGATTGCTCTTCATAAATTCCTTCAAGCTGCCTTTTTGGTTCAAAAGAATCTTTTGATTCAGTTGTGATTTCTTTATTTTTAGATTCAGATCCTTCTGCTTTATAGACCATGTTAACTAAGGATCCCAAAGCCCCTGAAATTGACAAGGAACCATGGCAAATAACTTACGTGTAGAGATCCATAACTTAGTGCATAAATAAACTTTTACGAATATTATCATCAATTTTCCACAGAAAATTTCCAACACAATTAACTGTTAAATAAAGGAGAGCGTGAAGATAGCCCTTTAGTGTTCAAAACACATTTTCAAAGGTTTTCTTGATTAAGGGTTGCCAAGAAAGCAAAGGAATTAACAAAGAAGCCATAACTAAGCACCACAAATTTAAGTAAACATTTGAGAATATCCAACAAACCATCTTTACAATTTTAATCATTTAACTGATGGAAATTATTCAGAAAATGTCTCACTTTAACATAAATTTATGATTGTGAAGGAGTTGAACAAAAGAGGAATTAATTGAATTAGATATTTGTTTCCTGCACATGTCACTACCATAGCAGCATGCGACCTTAAATGTGATATTGGCAGCACAAACCATAAGGCCTGATCAGTAACGTTTTTCTTTTTCTTTTTTCTTTTTTGTTTTCTGTTTTGTTCTTTAAAATCTCATTCCGAAAAACTGTTCATTTTCTGTGTTGAGGGTAAGTTGCAAGAGTTTTCAAAACAACAGTTTAATATTTTAGATGGTTTGTGTTTAAAATGTTGAACACACTTTACATTTGCAAAACACGTGTTTATTCTCTGAATTTTGAAATCAAAACAACACAAACAAATACAGCAAACAATAAAAATAAAAACGGTACTGAATGCCACCTCATAGAATTGGAATGTGAACTAAGTGCGTGTGTGTGTGTGTGTGTGTGAGCGAGAGAGAGAGAGAGAGAGAGGAAGATTTTAGGACCTGACCACACTCCAAAACCCTTTTGTGGTTCAACAATATTACTATCTTCCTGCAGATACTCTGATAGAGGCACCTTGAAGTCTCTCCCTTTGTGCTGATACCAAGCACCAGTTTCTTCATCCTACACCCCAATGGGCCCCAAGAGTAGGCAAACGTGGTCACTTGTCGAAAAGATAAAATATAAAATAAAATAAAAAATACAGTGTACATAGTAAATGCACGAAACTGAGATTGTCAGTGCCAAATGCTGAAAACCAGAACCTTCAACACAAAGTGTATAGCTGCAACTGAACTTCTGGGACTAAAACTAATTTTAACTTCATACAGTGGTTTCTGTTCCGTGGCAGCAGGCGACTTCTTCAGCGGTGTCTCTATTGCATAGTCCTAGAAGGAAAAGAAAGTGCAAATGACACTTGAAGAGCTTATAAGAAATTTACAGCATATGACAACACTGGCTCCTAATAATAGAGACCACACCTTAATAGCAATGGAACCAGATGGTCTCATTTCTGTAGGAGGCTGATCCCATTCACTGCATATTTGGAAAGTAAATTAGCTATTCATGTAATACATGCATATGGCAGAAAAATCAAATCTCTAAGCTAATGATGAAGACCCAAATCTCATGTATAGGTTAACCCATATAAACCAGTGAAATTTCTCTTTTTTTCGATTTAAAAAAAAAACATCATTGAAAATTTGTAGACACCTGCTGGCGTCACCTACATAGGAAACTCCCCAGTGAAGAATCCATTTCCCAGGAAGGCTACAGCCCACAGTAAGCAGCCAGTTCTGATGCTTTTTTTCTCGATCTATTCTTATGGAAATCTTGCCCTCCACCTACCAATGCAAATCATCGAAATCAATCACATTTAAGTAAACAAACCCAGCTACTTCCCAATACACCAAAACAAAACCAAAAAATATATATAAATCTTAGTCTCTCT
Source organism: Taxillus chinensis (assembly GCA_023512835.1). NCBI lineage: Eukaryota > Viridiplantae > Streptophyta > Magnoliopsida > Santalales > Loranthaceae > Taxillus > Taxillus chinensis. Next base: position 23,173,958 of record CM042085.1, on the reverse strand, counting down.
TTTCTCTGTGTTTTAATTTCCACAACTAAAGCGAGGGAAAAAAATCCATTTCCCGAGAAGGGAACAACCCATTGTAAGCAGCCAGTTCTGTTGATCTTTCCCGCGACCTTTCCATATGCAAATCATCAAGAAGCATTTCTATCATATTTGATACAAAGTATAATACTCTGCGATTACCGAGATACGTATGCATACATCCCCATGTTCTATTCTATTTCTATGTTGTTCTTATTTCTAAGACCCTACGAAGATCAAAAGGGGAAATTTGGCATAAAACACAGAAGAATGAACCAATTCAAATCAAAAAATAATATATATATATATATATTATTCTATGTTGTTCTTATTTATAAGACCTACGAAAATCAAACCGGAAAAATTGGCATGAAACACGCGAGGATAAACCGAATCAAATATGTTTTTTAAAGTGAAGGATCAAATTCAATGATTCGAACCCTCTCGGTTCGCTTCAACTTAAAAGTCTTCTTGAGGACATCGACAGCTTCAGAAGTCCCAGAAACCGCTGCTGCGTCGGTCAAGCTAGCTCTGAGGGTGCGAGCTCGGCGGCTCCTGAAGCTACACAACCTCTGGCGACGGCAAAACAGCTTCGGAGAAGGGCGCTTCGGACTAAACGAACTGGCCTTGCCGGGCGATGTGATAGGGCAGAGGCCGTCGGACTTACGGTCTCCTCGGACGCAGAGATGGTAGAGAAGCTCCAGACCACCGAGGGTCGCCATTGTTGGTTGATCTGGAGTTTGCTGCAGCTGGCGAAGGTCAGTGATGCCAAGTGCTCAAGCAATAGACAGCGAAAGGGAGGGCCGTGACGCCCGTGGTCCAGATATTTATAGTGCTCCGTGTCGTGGATGCTTTGGATCTCGGATATTCCACGTAGTCCGTTGATTCCGCTTTTCTTTTCTTTTTCTTTTTTTCTGTTTTTTTTCTTTTTTATTCATTAAAAAAAACTATTTTATAATAATCCCCTCAAATTAAACATTGATTTAACTCAAATTAAAAGTTTATTACCGGTATTTGTATTTATGAAATGAGTAATATGATGTTATTTATATTCGGTAAGGAAAATAGTTTAAGCATCATCAACTTTCCGTACATGTATTTATATTTTTATAAATCCATAATCGGCAAAAAGTTCAAATTTATATGTATATATATATTAATTTTATAATTAGGGAGCTTATAATATGACTAAAACAAATATTTAAAATAAAAGGTTGCAATTGTGTAAAGTGTCATAAGTCAAATCCAAATAATTAGTTAGTGTCAATTCATACTCCCAATATATATTTAAGATGTCATGAAGGTCCAATGATTAATTAATGTCAATTCATACTACCAAAAGATATTTAATACATGTTGCAGGTTCATTTAATTTTTCCTGCACTTTAAATATGTGGGTGTGCTGATATATGTAAAATATGTTCAAATGCGATTATTTTTATTAGGGGTGATCAAGAACCGAACCAAACCGACGAACTGAACCGAATCAAACCAACGAACCGAACCGAACCAAATCGTTTGGACCGAAAAAAGATGGTTTTTAAAATTATATTGGTTTATTTGGTTTTTATTTTTGGAAAACCGACACTATTGGTTCGGTTTACGGTTTTGGTGTTGGCCAAGAACCCGAACAGGCGTTACTACTTTGGCGCGTCGGTGCTTTCCGTTCCCAATTCCCACGCATCCCTTAGTTTTGTACTTTCTCAAAGTAAAAAGGCCAAAGGTTGACATTCCCACTTCCCAATTTCCACTTATCTCGTCGAATCTACTCTAGGTAAAACTGCCGATTGGTGATAATGTTTCAGAATTAAAATGAATGTATTATTTATTTGACGTTAAAATTCAAAAATCGATTCAAACTGATGAACCGAACCGAATTTTTATGCACCGAACCGAATCAAAATCGATGGTTTTTAACATTTATTGGTTGGTTTTGGTTTGAATTTTTTTCAAACCGAAAGTCATTGGTTTGGTTTAAAAATTATATACAAACCAACCGAACCGACCGATGCTCACCCTTAATTTTTACATATATCAAAATCTTATACATGTATTGATATTATTTTAATTGAACTGAAACCTTTTATTTATTTATTTGTCTTTTAAAAAAAAAGATGCTCTGTCGATTACATTGAATTATATTGATATTGCTGATGAGTCCGGTGGAGATTATGATATACTCATCACTTGTCCAAGAACTCGTTGATTCAATGTATGAAAGAGCGCGAGGGGGCTGTTCGTGCCATATTCAATTCCAACACGTCACCTACTGACAAGTGTGAAGCAAAAACGAAAGTAATTAGAAAACAAACAAAAATAATTATATATATATATATATAATAATAATAAAATAAAATAAAAACATAGGTACAGACTGCCGACTCAGGTTCTGTTTATTTGAACTTTTAGGGTGAAGGGGAAGTGCGTTTTTCGGAAGACTTTCTTTGACAGTTGGAGGTGATAACTCCATCTCCTTCTATCGTATACTGAAGATATAATTATCACCGAATGGGATACGACACATATTACACTGTCATCTTTTATCCGATAAATTTCATGATGAATTTATTATTTCATATTGTTTTTCTAAGGGTTGTATTATTAGTAGGAGTGATGGGTCAGATACTCGTTGATGGGTCACATTATTACTAGGTTTAAAAAAAATTCAAACCAAAACTAATCAATAAAGATTAAAAATTATTAATTTTTTTGTTCGGTTTGGTGCATAAAATTTGGCTTGATTCATCCGTTTGAATTAATTTTAAAATTTTAACAATAAATTAAAAAAATACATTCATCTTAAACATTATTACCAATCAGCTTAAAAAAAACAATCTAAAAACATTAGGCATTCACATAAGAAAATACGATATTAAATCTATTAGACTATTAAATTTGAGAATTAACGAACATATAAGTACGTTTATTGTATGATAATATGTTTGGTCGGTTCGTTAATCAAACAACCAAAATCGTAAATTGACCAGATACCATCGGTTCTTCAAAAATAAAAACCAAATAAACCAATCTTATTTTAAAAATAATTTTTTCGATTCAATTGGTTCAATTTGGTTCGATTCTTGATAGAGATGGCAACGGGACGGGTTGAGACCGGATAGTGAATGATCAAAACCTGTCCCAGATGAGTTCAGGTCGGGACTAATAAGTGTAACGGGTTGGAGCGGGTCGGATCAGGTCGGGTATTTTAAGGCAAAAACTGTTCAAAAATCTTTAAAAATGTCGGGTCAGGGTAGGGCGGGCAATACTCGTGACTGCTCCGTTATCTCATTGAGGCGGGGCAGGCAAAAAGGGCCCGAGTCGAGGCGAGTCGGGCCAGAATTGTTATCCCTAGTTCTTGATCACCCCTAATTATTAGTATTAAATCTTAAATCAGTTTGATAATACTTCTAAAATGTCATTTCTACTTATAAAATAAATCAAACCAGTAAAACCTGTTTGATAAAAAAACTTTTAAAAAAAATCTACTTTTATGATTAAAAACATAATTTGAAGATTGCTTTTAGAAATTGTTTTATCCATAAATAGTTTTAAAAATTTTTAAATACCATTATTAACTTGATATGAATTAACTCTTTCAAATCACATAAAGATGCCAATATCAAATCATTATAGTCAAATACAATATGGAGTGGAGAATGCACGCGACAATCACCCCTACCGCGTTGTTAAAACCGAGGTAACATTTACACTTTCTACCTCCAATACAAGTCGCAAACTCCTCACCTCTCCCTTTTTGTCGAAATTACCACTCAAAATAATCTAATCGTTAATTACGGATTGTGTATTTAAGGGATTGATCCGGGATTGATTTCCGGGTCGTCAAACCTTCCACATAAAGCCAGATCAATTAATTAGATTCGTGAAATAGGAATGTTTTCTTACTTGCACGTGACGTGTTGGAGGCACGGGACCTATGTATATATTTGCACTTGTGTATTGAATAATACAAAGGACATAGTAAAATACAATTTCTTGTCATGGTATCAAAGGAGTCAAAATTGGCTGCACAAACATCACGCTCACGTCGTATGTGTCAAGATAAATAAAGTCGAGCATGACTCATTTTCTTGGGTCAAGTGATAATCCCTGGAACGCAGATTACACCGATCCACCGACGTGGGCCCAAATTATTACTTAACGGGCAAGGGTCGTGCGCGACCCCGTCAGCAGGCTAAACGGAAATATGGCTTTGTGGAAGGGAAAATCCCGGCTCACTACGGGGGAGAAATTGGAAGACCGATCCGCAGGACACTCAATGCTTGTTTGGTGGTCGGTCATCACTATCGAGTCATTTCCACCTTGCCCACTCTCACAGACCATGAAGATACCCAGACATTGTGGAATCATTTTATACAATACCATAGGTCATTTTTAACGGGCCTTATACGCTAATCCAAGGCATCTCGAGAATGCAAAACAAGTGCAAGGATTTAACGCTATGGCAAACTACTTTCGGCATTTATCTCTGCCTTTGGGACGAACAGGGAATGTCAATGTGGCAACCACTTGGGCCTAAGTAAGACTCCATCAAATTGGTATGACGGGGGGACGGGCAATATCAACCATCCGTCTGATCGAGCATGGAATTAAGATTACTTACATCATTTTTTATCGGATTCTTGACGGGGCTTTCGCTTCAATCGGAGCGTAATTTGGTTGCATTTATCTTTTACCAAACATCGATCAAGCTTATCGTGAATAATTCAAGATGAGACTGTGAGGACCTTCCCGAGGTATGAGTTATGTTTTATGCATTTGTTTTGCATATGTTGTTTGAGATGTGGTTTAGCTTGTTATTGGTTGGCATCCTGGCATCGTGTGAGCCTTTTTGGCTTGTTGTGAGTTGCATTGGACTGTGTGGTTGGTGATCATGTTGATGATCATATTTTTGTGTCTTGTTGTTGTGCGGTGCTTGAGCTTGGATTTTGCTATGTCTTTTGGGCTTGTGTTTTATTTCCGAGGACGAAAAGTCCTAAGGTGGGGAGGATGTAAAGACTCGGATTGGGGTAGTCTTGAGAGATAGTCATTCTATGGGAATGTAACTATCGGGACGGTAGTGTAGCCGTCAATGTGAGCATTTTGACTATACTTGGGCCCGATTCCGAGTCGGGTCCCGTTTGACCCGATTGTTGACTTTTCGGGATTTATTGGTTGACTTTGCATTTGAGCGGTCATTTGAGTGTAATAATATCTGTTTAGTGTTGTGCTCGTCATTTCGAGCGTTTTGATCGTAGTTTGACTCAATTTGGAGTTCGGGACCTTGGAGGTCAATTATTGGTGGGTCAATGGTTGACTAGGTCACGGATCGGCATATAAATATAAATAGGGGGAAGAGAGCTTCCATGTTACGTTTTAGCGTTTGTGCGTTTGAGAGAGAGAGCTTGAGAGAGCTTGGAGGCCTTGGCGATTTGGGGCGTTTTTGAGCTCGTTCGAACATCGGAATTATTCCGTAGGTGTTCCATTGATTCTTCACTCTCTTTTCTTTGTTTTTTTGGATTAACATGTAAAATTTGATGAAATCATGCAAATTCATGTTGAACCCTAGAATTTGGGGAAAAACCAATTTTGGGTTGAATCTTGTATTTAAAATGCGTTACGAGGGTAAAGACGTGATTTAAAACCTAATATATAGTCTTAGGTATAAGTTTTATGAGATTCGAAAGGTCTAGAGGTTTAAGGTTGAAACCAGACGAAAAAACAAGTGAAAAATGATGATGAACGATAGCATCGTGACTGGGTAGAGAACGACCCGATGAGACTACTGGAAATTGGAAATTTCGAATGTGCGTTTCGAAGGTTCGAAGGTAGGTTCGATGTAGTGTAATTTTGAGTGTCGAATGTGCGGTTTTCGTATCGTTTCGAAGGTTGAAGGTACTTGAAGGAGTTTCGAAGGCGAGTTCATGGGTACTTCGAAGGTAGTTCGAGTGTAGGTTCGAGGGTCGAAGAAGCGTCAGAAGAGATTAGAAAATCTGATTCGAAATACAGTAAAGGCAGATTCGAAAATGTAGTTTCACCGGGATTCGAAATACGATTTGATCGGACTGGACCTATTTACATTGCAACTTATACCCATATACACATTATTTAAGTATTTATACTTAAGTTACAATGTAAATAACGAAATACCCCATTTGGATTCAAAGAAAAATACTAGAAAAATTAATTCCCACTATTTCAAAATGTGAAAATTGGGATTTAGTGTAAAATCTCGAAAAAAACCCAAAAGTTCGTAGTGGTGAGTTTTTGGAAAGTGGGGTTAGACATCTCGAGAAAAATCCCCAAAAATCGGATTATCTTATTTATGATAAGGGAACCCAATGCCAGGACTTTTAATTTCAAGAAAATAGCTATATGAGTACTTCCTTCATAAATCAAGGGTTGAGGATTTACTTGTGAAGAGCGGCACTACAATTTAAAGGAAATGTTGAGAATGACATGTCATACTAATGTTAGTATGTTGATATGAGGTATTGGGGCATGGAATCTGTGACTTGTTTGGGTTCTCACCGTGATGCACCGATGGTCTTTATGTGGTTGACGTAAGCGAGCATATGAACCGATGGCAGGCTTGTGTGGCGACCGTGGCCGGGCATATTGCGCGTGGACAGCTAAGGCCCGAGTTGAGCCGTTGAGCTCGTGGAGCTAGGGCTGAGTGCCCTGAGCTGGGATCCCATGGAGGATCGTGGACAAGTTGTCCCGATATTTGTTGCAGTGAGTCTGATGTTTGTGCACACTACACGGTGCACGAGTACACCGAGCATATAGTATAAACTTATATGTGTTGCATGATGTGGAGTGTTAGGGTCACCTACCGAGCTTGCCACTCACCCCTACTTGTTGTTTACCCTTTTCAGGTGTGACCCGAGACTAGTGGAGGACTTTCTTCCCGGGAGGACGCCACTACTACGATGTATGATCTGATTATATTCTGTATTGTTTTATGTGATATCCCGGACATGGGTCCGTGGACAGTTGTATTTGCATACTGTATAATGTGATGTCTGTATGATTGTTTTGACTCTTTGTATGCATGATGATATATGGGAAAGTCTGGGATTACCCTTGGTGTATGATCGTACAGGGTTGCATATTTGAGACAAGCACCCGCGGTGTAGTCTCTATTGGTGCTTGTCACCAACCCCTTGACCTTTCGGGTGCAGGCAGGGGAAGTCATGTACCCGGTTCCGGGTTTCCCTGAATTCGGGGCGTGACGAGACCGCCCAACGAGGGGAGTCGATAGGTCATATGTCTTGTGACAACGTTATGGCATTCGACTCACCTCGACACGCATGGTAAGTCTTATTCTTCGACAAATCGGACAAATTTTGTAATTATTGCAGCAAAGGGGGACATGATGAGGCTTCATGTTTCCAACTCCATGGCTTCCCCCATGGTGGGGGGGACCGTCCGTGAGGCGGCCATGGTCCTAGACGAGGTGGAATGACAAACACCATGGGTGGGCGATCTGGTGGATGAGGCAGAAGCATCTCTAGCACGCCTGTACGTGCACACCTAGCCACCTCTGCTACCAACGATTCTATTGTTGCAGATGGGCATACTCACATGTCAACCGGTCCGGCTGATATAGCAGGGATCACACCAGCCCAATGGCAGCAACTCCTAAATGCTTTGAATGTCTCCAAACTCAAGGATCGTTTGCATGGTAAGCACACCAATGATTGGATTATAGATACATGAGCAACAAATCACGTTACTGGAAATATACATTGTATGCTTAATGTTGAGGAAATTCGTAACGTCTCGGTGGAACTGCCAGATGGAGTAGATGCAGCAGCAACTAAACAAGGAAGTGTAATCTTAGATGGTGGATTACAACTTAATAATGTTCTTTTTGTCCCGCGATTAACATGCAACTTGATTTCGGTCACCCAATTAATTGATGACACCTGTTGCATTGTTCATGTGTTTGATGCCATGTGTGTCATACAGGACCGGAGGACGAAGAAGTTGATTGGAGCGGGTGAAAGAACTGAGGGACTTTATTTTTTCCGTGGTATCCCAAAGGTGCGTGCCTTTGTGGTGAAAGGTGATTCCTTAATAGATCTGTGGCATCAACATTTGGGTCATCCCTCGGATAATGTGTTGCAGTTTATTCCAGCTATCAGTCAATTGCCTCGACATCCAAGTCTAAAAGTGTGTGATGTGTGTCCTCAAGCTAAGCAGCGTCGAGACAGTTTTTCCGTAAGTGAGACTAATGCTCGTAGCCTGTTTGAGTTAATACATTGTGATTTGTGGGGGCCATATCGGACGCCTTCTTCCCATGGGGCAACGTATTATTTGACCATTGTTGATGATTACTCTCGTGCTGTGTTGATTTATTTACTATGCAATAAATATGAGATCCGGACTCTATTTTTAAATTTCGTTGCCTTGGTTAATCGCCAATTTGATAAGAAAATCAAGAAAGTTGGAAGTGACAATGGGACCGAATTTCATTGTCTTCGTGATTATTTTTTCCAGAATGGAATTGTGTTTGAAACCTCTTGTGTGGGGACACCTCAACAAAACGGGCGAGTTGAAAGAAAACATCAACATATTATGAATGTCGCCAGAGCCCTTCGATTTCAAGGTCATTTGCCTATGAAATTTTGGGGTGAATGTGTACTGGCAGCATGTTATTTGATTAATCGAACGCCATCTCGGTTACTCAATTATGTGACGCCTTATGAGAAATTATTTGGTAAAGTCCTTACCTATGATAACATGAAAACATTTGGTTGTTTGTGTTATGCTCACAATCAAAGACGTGACGGTGATAAGTTTTCTAGTCGCAGTCGTAAGTGTATTTTTCTTGGTTATCCATATGGCAAAAAGGGATGGACTTTATATGATTTAGACACTGATGAATTCTTTGTCTCCTGAGATGTCAAATTTTATGAAAATGATTTTCCTTATGGTCTTACGCAACCACATGACGCTCAGCCTTCGGTTCCTGGTTGTGATGTGTGGGCCGCTCTGGGTGATGATGACTATATTGGGAGAGCATCCACCGACTCTTAGCCGTTGTCACACGAATTACCGCACACGTCAACAGACAGTGGGGCTGGAAACGGGATTGGCTGTGATGGTCTGGCTGGGAACGAGACTGGCAGTGATGGTCTGGGTAGTCGGGAACCAGATCCCTTGTCTGGAACTTCTCCACCGGCTCACGGGATAGTGAGTGCTGGGAACAGGACTGTGTGTGCTAGAGACACGTCTGGTGGGATTTCTGGCTCTGATGAATTCGGTGGTTCTTCTGCACTCAGCCACATTGCCCGGGAGATCGCTGGACCAAGCGCGGATGCAGTACCATCCGAATTGGGGCGAGGGATGCACACAAAAATCCCATCAACCAAATACAAGGATTATATCACCCATACCACACGTAAAGTAATATCCACAGCTGCTTCATCTGCTCCTCGACCAGCCCCCGGTAACCCGTATCCTCTTACGTACTATGTCTCTTGTGCTCAATTCACTGCACGACATCAGAATTTTGTTGCAGCAGTTGTCCAGGGCGAGAACCTCACACTTTTCAGGAAGCTATGAAAGATCCACATTGGCGTCATGCAATGACCACTGAGATTCGGGCCCTTGAAAACAATCACACATGGGTCATGACACGGCTTCCACCGCGTCAGAAAGCACTTGGTAGCAAGTGGGTGTATAAAATCAAATACAATTCTGATGGGAACATCGAACGGTAAAAAGCTAGACTTGTTGTGCTTGGAAATTATCAGCGATAGGGGATTAACTATGCAGAGACATTTGCTCCGGTAGCCAAGATGGTGACTGTTCGCACTTTCTTAGCTGTAGCTGTTAGTAAGCAGTGGATTGTACATCAAATGGATGTGCATAATGCCTTTCTTCATGGTGACTTGGAAGAGGAAGTGTATATGAAAGTACCATCCGGTTTTGCAAACGATGGATCAAACTTGGTTTGCAAATTGCAAAAGTATCTGTATGGGTTAAAGCAAGCCCCTCGATGTTGGTTCGCTAAGCTTACTACGGCCTTGCAACGGTATGGCTTTGTTCAGTCTCGTTCAGACTACTCTCTCTTTACCTTACACAGGGGTGACATTCACCTCAACGTACTTGTTTATGTGGATGACTTGCTCCTTGCGGGAAATAGTCTTGAAGCTCTAACAATCTTTAAGGCTTATTTAAGTCGGTGTTTTCATATGAAGGATTTAGGTGTCTTGAAATATTTTTTGGGGATCGAGGTAGCTCGGAGTACCAAGGGATTTTATCTTTGTCAAAGGAAGTACGCGTTGGCTATTCTCGAAGACACAAGCTTGTTGGGTTCCAAACCTGCCGCCTTTCCAATGGAACAAAATCATAAGCTGGCATTGATTGTGAGTGCTCCTCTCGCGGATCCAGAGCCCTATCGAAGGCTTGTCGGACGACTGATTTATTTGTCTGTCACCAGACCTGATCTTGCTTATTCGGTCCACACCTTGTCCCAATTCATGCATCAACCTCACGAGGACCATTGGGAGGCTGCCTTGCGAGTCGTGCGGTATTTGAAATATCATCCGGGACAAGGAATTCTTCTTCGGGCAGATAGCCGTTTGCATTTGAAGGCATGGTGTGACTCGGATTGGGCCAGCTGCCCACTAACCCGATGGTCTCTCACTGGATGGTTGGTTTTCCTCGGGTTCTCCCCGATTTCTTGGAAAACAAAGAAGCAATCCACTGTGTCGCGCTCCTCTGCTGAAGCTGAATATCATTCCATGGCAGCCGCCACATGTGAGTTAAAATGGATCAAACAGTTGCTTGGTGATTTGGGCATTTCGCATTCCCAAGGGATGGATTTGTACTGCGACAATCAGTCCGCCTTACATATCGCGTAAAATCCGGTGTTTCATGAGCGGACAGAGCACATTGAAGCAGACTATCACCTTGTTCGCGATGCCATCGTGGCTAGTCTTATCTGTCCTTCTTATGTACGCACCAGTGTTCAACTCGCTGATATTTTCACCAAGGCTTTGGGTAAATCTCAATTTCAATTTCTCCTTTCCAAGTTGGGCATTCGTGATCTTCATGCTCCAACTTGAGGGGGGCTGTTGGGAAATTACCAATTCTGGAAATAACGAATCTGCAGAATTATGAGATTGTGTATTTATGGGATTGATTTCTGTGTTGTCAAATCATCTCCACATAAAGCCGTATCAATTAATTAGGATTATGTAAAATAGGAATGTTTTCTATTTAGACGTATGTGTTGGAGGTGCGGGACCTGTGTATATATATGCACTTGTGTATTGAATAATACAGCACAGAAAATACAATTTCTTGTCACTTTTCCTTGTCCTCTACCTCCTCCTTCTTTTCCACCGTTGTCGCCCCCTCCTCCAACAACTCCTCCTCGGCCCCTACTTCCATAAACTCCACTTCAATCAAAATTGTTGCCATACCCCGATTGTGGTTGTGGTTGTGACTATGGGGTTCAAGTGGAGCTAATCCACTATAGCACAGCCACTCCTCATCGTATCAACAATGGTGTGTTCTTTGGTCAACTGAGGAAGTCCAATGGTGGGTTCTAATTGTTTCGTACCACTTTAGCCTCACATTCATTGCCCGGAAAGTCAATCACCAGCCCAGGGAAAAAGCCTAACTCACCCCTCCTCCTCTCGATTTGAATCCAAATTAGTAAAAATTGTAAAGGGTATTTTTGTTTTTTTAAATCTTTACAGTATTTTTTTAAAAAATTTATCAAACACTTATTATATACTTTTAAAACCTATAATACTTTTAAATTCATAGCTTACCAACACTCACATGTTTATTTTCTTAACTTGTTTTCAACACAAACAAAAACAACTTCTTTTTAGAGTACATTATTATCAAACTGGGCTCATGTTTGACAATTTGCGGAATTCTTTTTGAGTGCATTTAAATCTTATAATTTCCAAAAATGTTAATATATTGTGCATTCATGTTTGTATAGCAATAAGTATTTTATAATCTAATGCTAGCCAATAAAGGTTAAAAATTATCTTTTCTTGATTCGGTTCAGTGCATAAAGTTCGGTTTGATTCATCGGTTTGAATCAATTTTTGAATTTTAACGATAAATTTTAAAAAATACATTCATATCAAACATCATTACCAATCAACTTAAAAAAAAATAGTTTAAAAACATTAAACATTCACATAAGAAAATATGATATTAAATCTATCAAACTATTAAATTTGAGAATTAACAAACACATTACACTAAAGTTTTTTTTTTAAAGACTTCCAAATTTAATGATGACTTTACCCCGAAAGCTTGAATATGTTACTTGTATATGTTTGATATGATCCTTTGTGACAACCATTCACATGTTTAAAAAAACATTATATTAACATTAAAAAATATATTCTTTAAATAAAAAAACATTTGTATGCTTAGTTGAACTCCGATTGGGGTAAAACGACTCGGACCAGCCCAACCCACCTACGGACGGGCCTAAGAGGGCTAGAGAACCCGCCCGGTCCGCAAGGGTTCTTGAGTTGACCTACTTTTTAAAAAATTATTTTTTTTAAAATTTAAAATTAATTAATATAATTAAATTAAACTAATATTAATATTAATTTTATTTTATAATTATTCATATACTAAGTGATGAGTAAATCAATATTATGATATTCGTGTATATAATATTAAATAACTTTAATATATCATACATAATTAAATATATATCAACAAATTTAAAAAATTATATTATTAACATAAAATATTAAATTTAATTACTCAATTTAAATTTTATAATATAATAAATATATTAAAACAAAAAATATGTGGACGGACTTAAACCGAGCGAGCCTAAATAGATCGATTTGGCCATATTTTGAACCGATCCAGTTGGCCCGTTCCGCTGCAAGCCGGCTAACTCGTTTTACATGCCAATGAACGCCCATCGTTTGCGACACACGTGCAACGCAGATGATGCACCAGGGATACGCGACACGTTTTCACCGCGATCGCGTACATGCGCGGCCGAGGCAACCGGACGAAAATGCGCCGTTGGATTTCTTGGAGCTTCAATCAACGACCACGGAAGGATATCTCGGCCCCACTCACTAAATCAACGGCGGAGGATTCTCAACGCTGGGGTTTTCGTTTTGCCACTATCTATCTGCTGGCGATAGAGATCCAACCACATTAGGGTTCATAATAAATTCCCACCCACATCGTCCCTCCTAAACAAACAAAAACAAACCATCGTCCCTGCCGCCGGGGAGCTCAAACCAGTTCCTCCTCATTTTCTCACTTTTTATTTTTATTTTTTATTTCTCGAGAAAACAAGATGGCGACAGGCCCTGGTCTCTACTTCAATATCGGCAAGAAAGCCAAGGGTAGACAGACCCAACCCAACATTTCCTCTCATTTTCTTAGAAACTGGACTCAACGTTTGGCTACTGAAGAAACCCTAGAAAACTAGTGATTTCTAGGGTTTTTTTTTCCTTTTTTTTAAATAAAAAATGCTTACTTTCAAGGTTTTCTTTTTTCCCTCTCCTGCGTAAATCAAGCTTTTTGTCGCAATGCGTTGGAGTTTCAATTCGCCGTACTGTTGTTGTTGTTGCTTTTGGGTCGATGAGAAATTCCCATTCATTGGAAGCTGGAGTTTTTGAATACGACCAACACGTGTTTGGCTACTGAGAAAACCCTATTTGTTTTATTATTATTTATTATTATTTTTTTGACAATCAGCAGATTGTTTTGTTGGGTCCTGTTTCACTGCGCAGTGCGTGCCATTTCGTTCGTTTTTGTTAGGAAAATTGGATTTTTGAATATGGCCAGCACTTATTGTTCGGCTACAGAGAAAAGAAAACCCTAGGAAATGGGAAGTTTGAATCCTCCTTATTTTAAATTTGTTGTTTTAGAAATTAATCAATGTATTGGTTGAACTTTGGAGTAACTCGTTGCTCTCAGCTTGATGAAACATTTGATATTGGTTGTTTGTAAAATAGTTTATTTTGAGCATTGCTTGGTCCATAATCTCGACCATTGTTCGCCTTGTAAAATAGTTTACTGTTATTCCAGATCTTCTGTATCGGGACTATCAGAATGACTACAAGTTCACAGTTACTACTCACTCTGCGAATGGTGTAGTAAGTGTCCCCTATTTTAAATGCCTCTTTTTTTTTAAAAAACTTTTTAGATATATCTTTGTAGTTTGTACAAAGCTTCAATTGTCTTAGGGCTCTGTGCTATTGTTATTTTTATGTATTGGATATATTTTGAGGTCATGTTTTCCTGCATCAACCGGTAGTCCCCATTATCAATTCCTGCCTTGGATTCAGGTGGGTCTGAGTCCAAGTCCTCTGCTGACTGTATCAGCTGGGAGGCTAGGAATAGGATGAGGAATCAGGGGTTGGGATTGGCCGCACAGTCCCCATTATTCATATTTTGTTGTTTTATTTGGGGTGGTTGAATGAGTTCTACTGTTTGTTTATTTGAACTCCATTAGTCTTCATTCATATTATATATATATTTTTTGTGGGACAGTAATATTATCAGAAGTTGTGGGTAGTGTTACTAGTATTGAAACTCAATCAAGTGTCTCTCTATACTGGATTTAATAACTCATAATCTTACCGAAATCTTTTTGTATGACCCTTTCAATTTTTGTCTCTTTGCTTGCAACTGATGATGATTCTGAGACCTAATTTAGAGAATATGGGGAAGGTTCTGACACATAATCTATGAATCTAAATAGATTCTTCCGCCATTAATTTGCTTCAGACTATGTCATTGATTATTATTTCATTTGCTGAGTGTCAAGAACCAAGTTCTATGAGCTGGAAATGATTTGTCGCCCATTCCAGGCCATATCTTCATCGGGAACTAAGAAAGATGGCGTATATTTGGCGGATGTTTACACCCAACTGAAGAACAAGAATATCACCACAGACCTTAAGGTGGACACAAAATCCAATGTAAGTTGCATTTATAATCCTTTTGTCATATTGATGCGTATGGCACAGCATTGAGCTATATGTAACATTGCTATTATAATTTCAATAAATTAAGTCAAAAAATCTTTCCTGAAATAATGTTTATTTAATTTCAATAAATAAGATGATAAAAAATCTTGCTATGAAATATGGAGATTTCTAAAATTTCATCGCATATTATGTTTAGAATGTTTGCCTGACAGCTTCCTTTCAACTTGTAGCTCTGTGCAACCATTACTGTGGATGAGCCAGCACCTGGACTAAAGACAATCATTAGCTTTGTTGTTCCTGATCAGAAGTCTGGCAAGGTAGTAATAGTTTTATTCCCTTCATTCAAAAAAATGTAACGCTAAATGACTCACCCTTTCAGGGTTGGTCACTTTTACAAATGAGGGTGAAGTATGTGGCATGTGTTGCACAATAATATGCTTATAATCATATTTCGTAGTGTGGCCTTAGATTTATTTATTTATTTGTATGTGTATATTATTGCTCATTCCCGGTTACATCTGGTAACAGGTGGAACTCCAATATTTACATGAGTATGCTGGAATTAGTACTACCCTTGGATTGACTGCAAATCCGATCATTAACTTCTCTGCTGTAGTTGGAACCAATGCACTGTCGCTCGGTGCTGACCTGTCTTTTGATACTGCCAGTGGGAACTTTACCAAATACAATGGTGGGATTAGTTTCACCAATTCAGACCTCGTTGCATCCATGACATTGTAAGTTTTTTATTTGTAATAAAAGTAGCTGATTCTAACTTAACTTTTCTCTACCTCCAGTTTTTTTTAAAATAATAATTCAAAAGGTAATGCTTATGGGCATTTAGCCTTTAGCTTGGCTTCTTTTATAGTTGAATAAAATTCAAAAATCCGATCTATTTTTGGTCATATCCAGATTTGTTTTGATATAATTGCTGGATGGGATGAAATATCCAACTTTGTTTTGTTATTAACTGCTACATAATTTCCAAATGATTGTAAGAATAATTCTGTATTGACTTTGCTTAATGTGGTCTCTTTCATTCCCTATGTATACAGGAACAATAAGGGTGACAGTCTGAATGCTTCCTACTACCACACAGTAAGCCCCCTGACCAATACTGCCGTTGGTGCGGAGCTGACCCACAGTTTCTCAAGCAATGAGAACACACTCACGATTGGTTCACAGCATTCACTTGACCACCTAACCAAGTTGAAAGCCCGGGTAGATAACTATGGCAGGGCAAGTGCTCTCATCCAGCATGAGTTTCTCCCGAAGTCTTTGTTTACCATTTCAGGAGAAGTGGACACCAAGGCAATTGAGAAGAGTGCCAAGGTTGGACTGGCCTTGGCTCTCAAGCCATAGACCGGACCCCAGGGCATGGTGGAATGCTCTGGCTATTGAGATCTAGAAAGTAGGCAGAGTGAGTTTAGAACAAGATCCGACTCTTTGTTTTGTGACAATGTTGTTCATCGAGTATTGTGTCTTCTCTCTTGAGCCCTTCATATTTCAAACTGGGGGCGCAAAAAATAATTCCAGCAGTTGCCATGAATTAGTATTCAATTTTCTTTCAACTGCTTTGTGTTAGCGGAACTTGGATTCATTGCAGTTGTCAATCTAAATTCAGCTTATTCGCTCGCTTCCTTTGGTATTTTCTTTGTTTGCCTTAGATTTTTTAGTAAAATTTTGTTGCACTCCGTGAAAAGAAGAATGCCCCCATGATTTGTGACGTTAGTCCGAATTTAGTTGTCATCTGTTTTGGGTTCATATGTTTTTACATTTACTTGGTGTGGATTCTCCCTATCCGACCGTTTTAGCACACAGTTCCCTTGAAGATTGGATCAATTGCCGTGGTAGATAGATGCTGAGGCTTATTGTTTTGTTGGAACCGAATAATTGGTCTTCAATTCGTGATTAAATTTTTTGACAAATAAATTCTGTAAATAATTATCTTTGAATGTAAAAAGTCTATACTCCGTAAGAATGTCTTAAAATAATTGATTAGTAACAGAGATTTCACTATTTAACTATTTGATTTATCAAATAATGAACTAACTGCCCTAAAATACACCATTGATAGCATAGCCATTTCAGTGATCCAAAAAAGTCCTTACCATTCCCTTTGGAAGTGGTTTTTTTACGGGGAAAAAGTGAACAGAAACCCATGAAAAGAAAAAAAAAAGTAATAGCACTTTATTATAAATTTGTTTTGATAAGTACTTTATTATAATTATTTTAAATTGATGTAGACTCAATCATGAATCATATCTATTCATCTCGAATTGATGTGCCTCAATCCTGAATCACATCTATGCCTCAGAAAGCCACACAATAGAATACAGCACACTTATTTGTAGGTTTAGAACAACGACAAAGTTCAGTCATACGTATGGACAAACCTCATACCCACTCCCTATCACTTTGTACAAATGACACCATATTTACCATAGCAGGTCTCGGTAATGAATTAATAACACATTCCAGCTGCTGCAGGCTTAAAAGGCTAGGTACTAGACTTCATCCAAATATCTTGTAGAGCACACACTACTGAGTTGTGTTGGCCTGGAGGAGGCCATCTCTGATTTGAGAAGCAACATCTCTCACAGCACCTGGTCCATGTGGGAGGAAAACTGACGACGACTTTGAGGATGCGCCAATCTCCCTCATTGTATCGAAGTATTGGGTCACCAGAACCATGTCCATGACATCTTTGGATGTTGTCCCAGGTACATTCGAAGAGAAAGCAACCACACTCTCCCTCAGCCCATCAACAATTGCCTGGCGCTGCCGTGCTATACCAAGTCCAGCCAGGTATTTGGACTCTGCATCTCCCTCGGCCCTTTTTATCTGCAAAATCTTCTCTGCTTCAGCTTTCTCATTTGCAGCTACCCTCATTCTAGATGCTGGTAAAACAATGGGAAAACGCAAGTAATGCAGTATAGGGTGCATGTAATGCGAGCTGGAGGCATAATGGGAGATACAAACAGAGTAACTGATTTTAATACCACCCCCCCCCCCCCCCCCCAAAAAAAAAAAAAAAAAAAAACTGCTCCACTTTTTAACACTATATGCATTTCAAATTCGAGGAAAACAAACAAAAAAACTAACTTTAAATTTTTATCACGTTGGCTGAAAAATACCTGCATTTATCTCATTCATTGCTCTTTTCACATGCTCATCAGGTTCAATATCGACAATAAGAGTCTGAACTATCTCAAAACCATATGCTGACATGGCCTACATATTGAGAAGAAGTAGAACATGGTTTCAATTTGCCGACAAAAAACTTCTACGACCACAACCTATAATGGCAAGAATATAAATTAAGCAAGTTAATTATTTTAAATTCACATGAAGGGCACCTTTTCAAGCTCCACTTCCACAGACTTTGCTATGTCATTCTTTTGTTCAAAGGTTGCATCTAGGTCCAACTTTGGCACGCTAGCCCTAATGACTGAAACCATCAAATGAATTCTTTAGTTATGTTTAATAACTATAAAATTTTATCGTGTATAGAGAAAAAAATAAGCATCAGTTAAAGGTTCAAAACGGGGGGGGGGGGGGGGAGAGAGAACAGAATAAGACTAAATTGATGATTTTTCCAAGAGAAAGATAAATATATTAATTATCTAAGATATCACAAAATAAAATTAGGACAACAATATGGATTATTCAAACCAAACTTTAAAATTTAAATATCTATCATCTTTGACCATATATACTGTGCTGCACAGCAAATGTTCATAGCTCATGTAGGGTTTAATTTTACTCACACAGCATTCATGTTGTGACAACAAAGTCACAAATATATGGCAATGAACAAGCAATATTGTTTTTTGTCCAGTATCCTGTTAGCTAGCATTCCGAACTGTATTCTAAAGTTACTCGTAAAGATAACTAACATACAAAACCTAAAGTTACTGAAAAACAGACTATAGCCCTGACTTTGTGAACTGCAAGATATAACTACTCAAAACAGAATGTATCCTACCATCAAAGACATAAGCTTGGATCTGCTCCCTGGTATTGCTGAGCTTATAAAAGGCATCAGCTGCCCTCTCTGCTAAAGCTCGGTATTGAACAGATGCAACCACAGTAACAAAGACATTATCCTGAGGACAAAGACAAAACATAAATTAAGAAATAAGTATCCAATCATAATATAAGAATGCCAGCTGGCACAATATTCTCAGCCACATTTTATGCTATTTTTTTTCATGAAAAAATGAAAGAAAGACATAAAGAAAAATTCATGAAGGAATAGATTACAAAGTGGAATATGTAACAAACCCTAGTTTTTGTTTCACAACGAACATCAAGTTGCTGCACTCGTAGTGAAAGTTCACCGGCTAATTGGCTTCCAAAACACCATGGCAAGCAGTGACATCCGGGCTCAAGCACCTCATCAAACTTTCCAAAATTCTCTTTGATTGCTACTTTTGACTGATCCACTTGTATGCAGCCTAGAGCTTGTCCCATTGTTGATTCAACCAACTACAACCCCCGAAGTTCAATTCAAAACAAAACTATTTCAGAGTTTACTATCAATAAACATTGAGGAATCTATAAAAATCACTGAGAAGGCTTATGAGAATCCTAAAAATTTCGCCTGTATAATAAAACAGTAGAAGTACTTCCCAAATATCAAATAATCTCAAAAGTCATAATCCAAAATTCATGACAGCATTTAAAATTTTGAAGTAAGTAGCCATAATCCCAGCGTGCTTCAGAGCAAATGTTTTGGAGAAACTACTAAAACAACCTGGATAAACCCCTTTTGCCTATTCCACCTTTCTTCTACAGTGTACAGCTAGATTCCCAAATGATGGAACAATATGGCCAACACCACGTAGTGCATGAAGATTAATATCCAAATTTATTTTTAAAAAATCCCTAAAATATGAACCCTTTTTAAGCTCGGAAGGAAGGGGGGGCTGAAGAAAATTATTAGAACTCGCTCTATGCTTCAACTCTAGACCACTATGGACCCTCTAAGACATAGTCGATTAGGGGAATACATGAATATATAACTAGATTCAAATCATCCACAACGTTATTTATTCCACCATAAATTACAACACTGGTCCTCCTAAAATTATAAACCGCAGAAGATGATGTAAAGTGATTAATCCTATCAAGACAAGCGAAATATTTCTGCTGGAAGTTCAAATAGAATAATAGAAACAAGAAAATAGATTAGCAGCATAGGTTGAAAGATCACCAGAGGCAAAGTTTTCTTTCAACGGGGAAGCGAGGAACACATGTAATGACCTTCATATAATCTGCAGATGTAGCCGCATGTGGGTATAACCTCATATCATGATCATATCCACACACATACAAGCATGTGGGGCATACACATCATATGTGGATACCCACAATCCACATAATATGATATGATGATCACTTGACTTATTTTATTATGTTTTAAAAAAAAAAGCTTATATTTTAATAATAACGTTGACTTTGGGGAATAATTGCTTTATCGAATTGAAAATCCCAGAATGCTATTGCCTTATTAAATTGAAAATCCCAGAATGCAACTGTTTTGAAACATATATTTTAGTACTAACGTTTTTATGCTCAATAGCAATGCGAATTCCGACAGCGCCGAATAACCGAAACAAAAATAAAAAAAGACCGACGCGCCACGCAATTGAGCGGACATATTGTTTGTTATTAAAGAAAACACAAATCTTGGCACCATCAAGAAATTCGAGTCGAAATTGTGAAATTACCTCTCAAAATAACGGAGGTAGGAGGGTTAGAAGAGAGCGCAAACAGGGAACCGAAGCGGCGAGGCGATTTGAGAATCGAATTGGAGTGAAGTGAGGAGAAAAACCACGTGCGAGTGCGAGATTTACAGCGAAGACTCCATTCTCAGCGTGAGGGAAGAAGCTTCGACGAAACTCCAAGACCAAAACCCGAGTGATGGAGGAGAGAGAGAGAGAGAGAGCCCCGCGAAATTGCGTGGTCATCATCGTTTTTTCTTAGGATTGATTCGCTTGTGCCGGACCGTTTGATTTAATAATATTATTTTTAAAACATAATTACTTCTTTAAAAAATAATTTAAAATCAAATTAGAACAAAATATATAACCTCATTTGACGCGAGAATCATTTTAGGATAATTGAAGGAAATGATAAATTAAAACAAATATCCTCTGCAGTCTGCTCTCTTATTTCAAAGATCTATTTTTGTATTAGTATTAAAAAAATTATTCCACCCTCGAAGTATCATTTCTCCCACGCTCCAAAGACATTCAAATTTGAAAAAACCAATCAAACTAACCAATAAAAATTAAAAAATTACCAATTTAGTTTAGTGTATAAAATTCGATTCAATTGATCAGTTTAAATTAAATATATATATATTTATCTCAAATATCATCTATAAGTCATAAGTAAAAAAATAATATGAAAACATTAGACATTCACATAAGAAAATGAGATATTAAATCTGAATTTAAAATGTCACTGTATAAAAACTCAACAAATAAAACCCGAGATACGAGAAATATTATCAAGTTTATATATTCTTAAACAATATAATAGGGGCCACAAACGACGTATAAACCTATTAAACTATATTAAATCCAAAGGTGATGAACATATAAGTCACGTTTACGTAAGATAGCATGTTTGGTCCATATAAGAATCCAGGAGAGTTTGGTCGATACGAGATTGAATTTCGATGCGTAGTCAAGGTGGTCTACCCGGTTGTAGGCCGACATGGTCTATCCAAATGTAGGTCAACCCCTATTCAAGATAAAAATTGATTCGTGGGTGTCTGGCAACGCGAGAAAGAGTGGCCGATGTGGTCGATCTAGGTGTTTTTGATCGACGTTGACCTTGCGACAACGTATTTTCGATGTCTTGTGTTTCGCGATTTTTAGGGTCCTGGGTATTATTTTGCAACCATCATAGCGATAGAGAGAGAGAGAGAGAGAGAGAGAGAGAGAGAGAGAGAGAGAAGAGAGTCGGTTCAAGTGTGTCGTTGCATTCTTGAGGGTGGAAGATACCTATCATAGTGGAGCAAAGAGCTAAGAAGATCATTCAAGTTGAAACCTAACGCAACCGATTCGAACTAGTGATTCGTGCCTCTCTTTAATCTATTATAGGTTGGTATTGACATAAATGATATGTGTTTAGTATATATATGTAAATTCATATAGGTGTGATCTCTTATATGAATGTTGGCTTCATTGGCATGTTATATGCTTGTGGATGTTGATGAGTTTGGGGTTAGTGAAGGTAACCAGATTCGTTTTGTGGTGGTGATTTATGGAAGCAGTTGGAGTGTCTGTTTCTTTATTCGTCTCGTGGTCGCGCGTTCATTCTTGGTAGTTCCACGGTAAGTCCTCGTGGAAACATTGGGAATTGTAGGAAGGGTTATGGTTAATAACGTCTTATGTGGATATAATCTAAGTATAGCTTGTGTGATGGAAGTTAAATACATGTGTTTATTTATTATGTTGTGAATATGTATTATTGTGTTATGCTTGAAAGTGTCTGTGAAACCCGTGGTAGCTTGTGTGGTTGTGGTTGCGGTAGCTTGTGTATTTGTAATTGTGGTAGCTTTGTATGGTTGTGGCTTTGGTGGTGATCACTTGTGTGGTTTGCTTATGTGTTGTCTTAATTATAAATGTTGATTATAACTTGTTTATGTATTATTGACATGACATCGCACATGCGCACTCATCATGTAGATACTAGGAGTATGAGATGGGTTGAGGAGACATGATTCCTAATGAGATGTGATTGCTAACTCATCCTATTGTGATTTTCTTTTCGGGAACCTACAAGTGTTATGTGAAACACCAAAGTAAGAAGGCGAGTTTTGTTTTATTGCTTTTCATATTATGTTATTTTGATAAAAATAATGTAACCCCAATGGGAAAATGGTGTAAAAAGAGTTTTGAATATAATAAAGATATGTGGTTTTTTGCTTGTGAACATGTATTGTGTTTATTTGTGATGATTTATGTGATATCACTTAACTTAACCCATTGCCCACCGGGTGGGAAAAAGGAAAAGTTACGAACCGGTTTCATTGAGTTAGAATTTTAGGGCGTGGCATAATACATATCCACAATCACCACAAGAACACATTATCGAGCATGCATTACAACACATTATATAGTTTCTAATAACATGCCTCCACTAATACACTTAACACACGTATACCTCGTTTACAAGCTATGTTAGCCTCAACATGCCCTCTTTGTAATTTCCCCATGAAATCCTAACGCGGAATTAACACGAATGAATGCGAACACAAGATGGATAAGAACGAACACCCCGACAGGTCTCCCTAATTAACTACCACGAAACGTGACCTTGAATCCCCACTAACCACAGATTCGTCAACACCCACAAGTATAACACGCTAATGAAGACCAACATTCATATAGGATATCACACTTATATGAATTTACATATATACATACACATATCATATACCTCAATGCCTAACCTTGTAATAGGTTCAAGAGAGTACAAAAATCCTACCTCAAATTTGGTTGCGTTAGAGTTTGCAATCAAAAGATCCTCCTTGCTCCTTGCTCATCCTCACTAGATGTTGTCTCCCCCATAAAAAAGACAGCAACCACGATCAGAAGAAGGGCTCTCTCTCTCTCTCCTCTCTCTCTCTCTCCCCTCTCCCAAAACGAAAACCCAAGAAAAACTTAAAATAATAAAACAAAAGACATATCGAAAATACACGGTCGCAAGGTCAACGTCGACCAAAAAACCCCTAGATCGACCACATTAACCACCTTTTTTTCGTGTCAACCAATTTCCATATTGAACATGGTCGATCTGCAATTGGGTCAACCACGTCGACCACATGTCGACCATATTTCACGTTGACTAACACACATGGAACAATTATAGGGAATTTGCTCTCGGTTAACCTCAACCATGTTGACCATACATCAACCACATATCAAAAATCATCTCATATCGACCAACACTTGAAAAACTCTTGGGACTCTCCCGACTCCTCCGGTCAACCTCAACCAATTATTATGACTACGTCGACCAGTATCCCACATCAACCAAGATTTTAAACGATAAATTCAATTTAGTTTTTCCAAAATAATTTGGCTTCAAGGCACCGCCCTCCTTGACCCCTCCTTTCGATCAGGTAGCGAAACCCCCCCAAGAGGCGCTACACCCTTAGGCTCCCGCTAATCGTATGGTCAAGAGTTTTTGCCCAAACGCACAAATGACACTTCTTAAATATCCAAATATGGGTTATTAAATGCAAGTTGTAACATTTTAGTAATATATATCCAAGCTTCATACAAAGCCTAACCTAGCATAAATGGAATTGAAAAAAACATATAAACTCACCAAGAACATACCATAATTATACATGTCATTTTTTATTTTTTAAATTTAAATTAATTAATTGGTTTACGATCCAATTAAATTAATGGTATATTATATAAATTCAAAACCATGTCATAAATACATAAACATACTATCATTTAGGTATAGTTAAAATACTTTCTCTTTTTTATTTATATATATATATATATATATTTATATATATATATATATATATATATATATATATATATATATATATATACTATGGTAGATCTTTCATTTGTGAAGAACTATGATTTATTTTTATTTTTATATCGGTTAATTATTTTCATTTTATCGATGGTTAAATTAAAACATTTATATAGAATATATTTAATAGGGAGCGCAACATGTTAGATTGAAATCAGGACGGTCCGATCCGAACATACATAATTATGCTCTAAATATGCCCGTTTCAAGAGTTTAGCCAATTCAGGTCAAATCAGGTTAGAGCAGAATTTTTTAATTTAAAATTATTAAAAAAAATTAATAAAATATTAATATAGATAATATTTCAATCCAATTGAATTAGAACTAATTAGATTCAACCTTTATTCCGAAAGTGAATTATTTTTAAAAATTATAAATAAATTTTCATTACTCATAAAAAAAATAATTTTATTTTATTACTAACTACGAAATAAATATATTTAAATAGCATAAATAATCTTAAAAAAAATCAGAAGGTTTTGGCGATGCTGTTGCAAGAGAAGAGTATTCTTTTGCATTTTCTTCACACCGCACTCCCTTTGCCTGCACTTTGCCCGCACCTCAATCGAACTCTCCACCCGCTCTCTCTGCATCACGCTCTCGTCAATCGCCGCCGTTCGCCATCGCCGGTGAAGGTGAGCCTCTTAATCTCTCTCGCGTTGCTTACAGATTCATTGCGGTGGAGTCGAATCGACGCTTTCTTCGGTTTCTCTGATCGTCGGTGCGATGCTATCTCAACCTAACCTCAACTCGCATTCTTGAATCTCGCAGATTTTCTGGTGAGACAATGAATTTTCTGATGCGTTCTTCTCAATCTTCGGCCTCAGATCAGCCTTCGGTTCATGAATTTTCGTCTTCAGATTTGCAATTTGCCTCGAAACCTACATCGGCAGCGACATTAGGCGGACTCATCGCTGAAGATTCATACGCACAGTATTCCACTGACGAAGATCGAGACGGAGAGATTGACGGCGTTGGAGGTGAAAATGGCAGTGTTCCAGGTCCGAGTGTGAAGAAGGATTCAGCAATCATGGAGAACTACTCCGATGTTACTGAAGACGAAGGATGGATAACTATTCCATACAGTAATTTCTTACATAGCCGCCACTCATTTAGTTTACATGTTCCATCTGCTTAGCGTGTAATGATTTCTACTCTCTATCCGACGTCGATGGTGTCTATATAGGAAAGACCTGGACTTAAAATTTGTCGACGGAGCTGTTGGGCGTGTCTATTTCTGTGTATCATGTTCAATTTTTCTTTGTTTGAAATGAAATAAAGCTTTTTGATTGTGTTATATTGTCAGAATAAGAGTCTGCGACACCATCAAATTGCAAAATAAAGTATGCGATTTGCTGTTAAATTATTTAAAACTGCTGTAAAATTCACCTGGTTGTATTTGATGAAAATACTGCAACTTAGGAAACAAGTTTGTTTAGTTTTGTCCATAAAATGATGGGAAAAAGGGTTGTTTTGATGCTTGCTTGGATGATGATACGAGTGAAGGAAGAATGAAAATAACTGCACATTTTGGAGGTTAGGGGCAATTGGTGAATGTTCAAACTTCAAACAAAGAAAAGAAAAGAAAGAATTAAACTGTGCAATCTTTTGAATAATCAACTAGTTGTGTGGGCCTGTGGGGGTTAATCTTTGAGTTAAAGGTTGATT
Source organism: Taxillus chinensis (assembly GCA_023512835.1). Lineage (NCBI taxonomy): Eukaryota > Viridiplantae > Streptophyta > Magnoliopsida > Santalales > Loranthaceae > Taxillus > Taxillus chinensis. The sequence continues at coordinate 23,147,736 of CM042085.1, read as the reverse complement.
TGTGTCTTCTGTGACCTAGAAGCAGGTTTCATTGGAGTTCAATACTTTGGTCTTTAAGCTCAGTATTTTATTTCAGTGCTCATTTAGTTCTATGGTTTTTCTTTAATATATGAAACTCTTTCATTTAATGCTTTAAAGTTTATGAACATGGTTCCATTATTCTGTGTGTTAGATATTAAAACTTTTTTTCATTAAGTTCTTTCACTGCCCTTTTTTGATTGTGTTAAGTGACATCTATTATATAAGCTAGCTTATATCACGTTTTGTTTATTTAATGCCAACCATGACTTGATTCTTCTCTTGTAGAGGAGCTTCCTGATGATTGGAATGATTCACCAGATATAAGTTCATTTCGCTCGCTGGATCGCTCCTTTGTTTTTCCGGGTAGCTATTCTATAATCTGTTGCTGCTTTCTTGTTTCACAATATTATGTTTTGGAGTTGTTCTGGTCGGGACCTCAATTCCGTTTCCTATTCAGGCGAACAAGTGCATATCCTGGCCTGCTTGTCTGCTTCCAAACAGGATACAGAAATTATAACCCCCTTTAAAGTTGCTGCTGTGATGAGTAAAAATGGTGTAGGTCAAAATGCTAATAATCATAATGGAAGCATTGAAGCAGATGTTAATTCTTTCACAAGCGTACAACTGGATGGTGATGATATGGATCAGAATGGCGAAAACCTGTTAAAAGAGAAGATGGATGCACAGAAGGAAATTTCTGGTGAATTTCTTCTTAGAATGGAAGATTACAAAAGGCAAACGGAAACACTATTGCAGAGATTTAAGAACTCCCATTTTTTGGTTCGAATTGCGGAGTCGGGTGAGCCACTTTGGTCAAAGAAAAATACATCTGAAGCATCAGCAGAAACTTCAGAGATGGCTGGTCAAAAGTTTATGACAAATGAAGCTAAAAGGACACGGAAAAATGTTGCCACCCCTAATGCGATTATTGACAGAGGAGATTTTAATGCAAATCTATCTGGCGGACTAGCAAGAACCGTTAAGTGTTGCTCACTTTCAAATGGTGACATAGTGGTATGCTTCAACTGGTTCTGGAAAATTTTCTTCATTACTTAAAAAAATAAGTTCTATGTTCTAGTGCAGTGTTCATCACTGGGACAAGTTTCCATCTACATTTTCTTATGAGATTTATGAATTGCAAATTTTGTTATCATCCTTTTGAACTTGAAGAAAGGCTACTAAAATTTCAATGGAATGTGGTTGATATTTTCATGCAGTTTTAAAATTTTTTAATAAATAACAACTTCATTTGCTTTTATCTATTGATATACGTTTAGATATTGTATATGTGCATGCAAGGAATGTCTCAATGTGTATATTTTTCGTTGAATTATTAGGACTTATGCTGATTCTCATTCTGTTTTCTTGTTTGGAAGGATTCAGGTGCTTTTACAAGTGAATGTCAGTATTGAATTTTGGAGAGATCCTGTCCTCGAGATTCTTCAATTTGAGAAATTTCAAGACAGATATTTATCTTTTGAGAACCTGGATAACTCAGCTTGTGTAGATGAAGATCCTTGTGGAGAACTTTTGAAATGGTTGCTTCCTTTGGACAATGCCATTTCCCCTCCAACTCGCCCTTTGTCTCCTACTCATTTGACATCAAGTTCTGGAATCAGCAGTGCATTTCAAAGGTCTAATTATCCGTCTTCATCTGGCTCTCAGCTATTTTCTTTTGGCCACTTTAGAAGTTACTCTATGTCATCACTTCCTCAAAATACTCCACCACAACCTCAACCTGTTACAACTCCTAGATCTAGACCAGGCTTTGACATGGAAGATTGGGATAAATATTCGTCTCAGAAAATTTTGAAGGGTAAGAAGGCTGGAACTGAAGGGCTTGTATCATTTCGTGGTGTATCACTGGAGCCGGAAAGATTTTCTGTTCGTTGTGGATTGGAAGGCATCTACACTCCTGGAAGAAGGTGGAGGAGAAAACTTGAGATTATTCAGCCAGTGGAAATCAGTACTTTTTCAGCTGACTGCAATACTGATAACCTTCTTTGTATTCAAATAAAAGTACGCCAAAAAAATGCTCTGTTTTCTTAGTATTCTGTTTTGGTAGATATGTATGTCATTTGGTTAGCAGATAGTTTTGTGATACTGATGGGTTTATTTTACCAATTCTTTATCAAATTGTTTTGCAGAATGTTTCCCCAGCACATACACCTGATATTGTGGTGTTTTTGGATGCTATAACAATTGTTTTTGAGGAGGCTTCAAAAGCTGGACCACCTATTTCATTACCTATTGCTTGTATTGAGGCTGGAGAGGACAGCAGTTTGCCTAATCTACCTCTCAGGTTGGTCTCGTTGGTTGCCTTAATTTGTGTGTTATGTCCTTTTTTTTGTTTTGGTTTTTTTTTTTTATTTACAAAGGAAATCCAAACTAGCTTTTGCATTGTCTATGTTTTAATGCACATCAAGTGTCACGTTATTCATGCATGCAATTCTAGAAACTTGGTAATATGGTTTGATGTCATGGACATCGTCGTGTTGCAGTCGCAAATGTCATTGCATTGCGGTTGTTGATGTCATAGTCACAGACGACTCAGTGCATCTCGGGCGTGATATAACTTTAGACATGAAATAATACTCAATTAACAAAATAAAAATTATAGAAAAATAAAAAAAATTAAATCATCACATTTAGACCATCAAATAAGCAAATAAATGATTTGAATTGCATGCAATGACTTCAAACGTAAGGAATATTGATAAGTAGTAAAATTTTATTTAAAAAGATTACACACAAGGAGTATTCGAAGAGCAGAAATATAATAATAGACTCAAAAGGAATATTCATTAATAACATTACAAGGAGTATTCGGGAGCGGTCCGTTATTGAGCTATATTGTACTTTTTTCGTTGTTTGGGTGATTGTTTGTATGCTTCGAGCGGATTGTGTTTTCTTACATTTGGAATGTTGTCAATGGCTGCTTCTTTTGATCCAATTGATGTCTTCGTATTGTAATGCGCTTCTTGTGTGATTTGCTTCTAATAATAAAATTATTCTTATTTATTAAAAAAATAGTTAGTATTAAATTTATATTGTATTAATTTTTTTTAATTTAATTTACACCGTATTTATAGTATTTACAAATTTATAGCATTAAATATTTTTAATTTAATTTATATCATTAAAAATATTTAATACAACGTACTTTTGGGATTCTCCTTCTTTTCTTTCTTCCTTTTAAGGTTTTCTCTCCGGCTGTGCTGCCCTGGCTATTTTTTGCTTCCTCGTGCCTTCTGCGCGTTGTTCTGTTTAGGTTTGCAGGTCATTGAAGGGGTTTGGTGTTGACTTTGTTTTTGTTTCTGGACTATGACTTTTGTGAAACCAACCCATTTTACTTTTTAGTTATTTGTTGTAATCCTAGTGGGCTTTTGTAATTGGGCCTTTAGGCCCATTGTCTTCTAGGCTCTTGACTTTTGTCAACCCTTATTGTTTGGCTCTTTGGGCTTTCTTATTGCCCTTTTGGGCTTCTTGTATTTGGGCCCTTTCGCCTTATGTTATACCCTTTTGGGTATTGGATTTAGGACTTTGCCTGCTTTACTTGTATAATACATTTCACTTTACTTATAAAAAAAATTACAACGGATTACGGCATATTTAATGCAAGGGAAAGAAGAAAACCCACCTTGGCGTAAAATTTATTACTGCATAATAAATGTTAATTTTAATAGATTTTAAATATTAATAAATGTAAAATGAAATCCACCTCAAGCGTGTGTGCGTGCAGCAAGTCGGTAGCGAAGAAGAAGAAGGCGTCAACGAGCGTGCTTGAGTGCAGAGGAAGAGGAAGAAAAATAAAAGAGATCTGGTGATCACAGTAGAACTCCAAGGAAGCAGATGCTCCAAAATCCGGCGATCGTCCATGAGTTGGCACTCAGTAGAGGTGTCGGTCGCAACTTGGTAGACTACAGTCGGCGCAAAGTGTGATGCGCGCGTAGAGGAAGAAGAGAAAGACGTGGAGGATGAAGTTGATCGAATGTCATCAAGAGGAATATATAAAAAACCAGGGAAAAAACGAGTGGAGGAGGAAGAAAAGCAATGCACCAATAATTTTCGTCAATTTCAGATGAATTTTTGCCCATGATGTAGCGTGTTAGTGTGACATTGTTCGTATCGTATCTTTTCGCCCGAGATCTCGGCCGAGATGGAAAAGGAATGCGAGATTTTTGCAACAGGAGTGGATCTCGTATTGGTATCTTTCGATACTGTGACGGATCGTCCGATATATCTCGGTCGCGGATGATACTTCAAACCATGCTTGGTAAATTTAAAATTTAAAATTTCATGCAATTGTTCTCTCATAGGCTGATAGGCATGCGCCATCTGATAAGAAGTTTCCAATAACGGCTAGACGGGATTTACCATCTGTTGTAAATGTCTCCTTTTATCCCAACTGGTTAATAGTCTAATGATTCTGGAGTGCTTCAATTCATAGATCACACGAACAACGAAATGCAAGAATGAAAGTGCACATGATATACGGTTAGACAACAACTTACCCTCGAATGGCAAGACTCCAACCTATATCAAGTCAATTCGCTATAATACATGATACCGCAACTTATAGTGATTGCCCTAGTTGTCTCATTCTTAAATTAGGGATTGTTGCATCTTTCAATAATGACATCGACAACTGTCTTTTTGTCAACATCATAGGAACTAACCTTGTTAAGATCCTGGAAATTGTGTTTTTTTAATTGAACCATCTGAGTTCCCACATGTATCAAAGTTCATGTAGAGATGTTCTGAGAGCAAAGTCCATTGACTTTGACTTTTAATGCCTTATGCAGAGTTCGCTTCATTTTAGAGTTCTCACGCATATGACTCCTCTGATCCTAACTTTAACTTTAAAATCCTTCAGATGTAATTCTTTTGATTTAAAGTATTATGGTCTTTAAAGTTCTATGAGTGTTGACTCGAGCTTGAAAGTATTCTGATGAATTCCATTTAACTTCAAAGCCTTTTGGTTGCAACGTGTTTTGATAAACTTTAAAATCTTTTGGTTTCAAACCCGCCTGGTACTTTAAGTTGGACGTCGTTCTGATACCCTGATACCCAACAACCTGTATACTCATATTACTATAATGATGATTATTCGACCACTGCTATATATTATTACTAATTTGCCACACTGCGGTGCAGAGCTAATGTGCAATGCATTTTTTATGATTACTGTTCCCAATTATTAAAAAAACCCTCTCAAAATATGTTACCACAGATGACCTTCTCTCCTGCCATGACACAATTGCTGTATTCTTATATTTTTTGACGCACTTGTAAGTAAAGGTGATTTGTGCTTTTCAACTTGGTAAGAGCATGGTCGTTGACTCTCCATCTCAAGGCTGATTTGGGTTTGTTTTGCCTATTCATCTTTCAGCATCATCTATTTATCTACCATCTCCACCTCTGGGTTAAACACAAGCTGCCATCAACAAGACTTGCATTACCCCAACCTTGTTCATCTCTGGCCCTATCGTGACTCATTCAATGCCAACAATGATTGTGTCATCTCCCACGCTCCAGATTTATGCAAAATCCCTTCCCTTGGTGAGTCTTCTCTGCATCAAATTTGTGAAAAATTTGTCGACGGAAACAGTTGCTGGGAAGGAGGAGAGCAGCGGTGGTCATAGAGAAGGAGATGATGTTGTGACCTGCAAGAGAGACGTTTGTTGACATTGGATGGAAAAGAAAATGGTCGTTCAAGAGAACATTCCCGATGATTCATTACATTGGGAAAAGATGATGCGACGTTGGATTGATGCTAGGAGCCGGGCAGAAGTGTACAAAAACAATCAAGGCACAAGACAACGTCATTTTTGCCTTGTTTTCGAAATTAAAAAGTGCCGTTCCAAATGTTACTCCAAACAGGTGAGCATCTTAGTGCATTCCTGAATGCTCAAGGCATCTTGAGGCATGCCTTTCGACGATGAATCAAGGTGCTTGAACCCCTTACTTTCTTGCATCTTGTCACCTAGGCTTACATTTTAAAAACTGTCAAAGTCATATGTTTCTTACAAAGTTTTTTGATGGACTCAGAAGTCCTTTATCATTATTTAAAAGTCATCTGATAGGCTTCAAAGTCGGCTGTTTTTGTAGGCTCTTTCAAGTTTGTTGTCTTCAAAGTCTTACTGTTATAAACTTAATTTCTCTCTCATTGAACTTTTTGAGGTATGATATGTTGTGATATGTCGCCTGTTCAACATCTTCAGTCTTGGAGACCTCTTTTCTTCCTTATGCTCGCCAACCAATTTCACAATTGTGTTGACAACAATTACAAACACTTTGAAAGTTGGGACTAAGAGTATACACAATAAGTTTGACATAATTAAAATTTTTCTGTAATTTAGAAAAAAAAACTATCTACATCAGGTTTTCTAAAATAGAATATAGAAATAGGAAATAAATAGTAAATCTCTATATTTGGAAATTTACTATTCATTCTCAAATGCTTTTTCTATATTTTAAATATATATTATTATATTTGTAAACTTTAAATTGCTTGTAATAAATGAAAGAGAAAGAGAGAAAAAATAAAAATAAATAAATTAATAAATAAATATAGATAGAAATAGAAAATAAAATGTTCGATGTTTTTAAAAATAAGCAAATTTTAAAGAATATATACTATTCATCCCCAGGAATGGGGATGTGGATACCAAACCAAATGTGGTTGGTCTAACATGTGATAGAATTAAAAAACTCAATTCCATCTTTCTTGCTTGCCTAGAGTTATTGGAAAAATTTCCTCATCATCTTCTATATAGTGTTGTGAAAAGCACGCTTGAGGCGCACCTAGGTGCAAGGCTCTAGCGGGGGCCGGGATTGGGCATCACTTTATGCTAGGCAAGGTGGGATCCAGAAAGCTCAGTAAAAGAGCACCTTTGGGCCTTTTTCCCCATGCTCAAGGCGCTAGAAAAGCATGCCTGAGACACCCAAGGCGTCCTCAGCTCTTCCAGCCAAAATAATAATAGAAAAAGAAGAATAAAAGGCAAAGACTTGGTCTGTGACCATGCACCTTGTGTGCGAACCCTAGGTCTCACCCCAGCCTCTCACCCCAGCTAGGTAATCTCCTTCTGCCCTTTCTCCTTATCCTTCTCTGCAGATGCAACCAACATCTGCCCTAGGTACCTTTTGTTTTGTGGCTGATGCTGCTGCCACAAAGAATGTCACCTCAATGCTGCCATATCCTTTTGTTTTTTTGGGTAGCTGATGCCTGCTGCTTGCTGATCTCTTTCTTTTTAAGTTATTAAAGCAACTCTAATAGATTTAGTTATAGCAATAGCTATAGTTAAATTTGATTAAAATTTAATAAAAATATACTCCAATAGTACACCTATATTATCAGCTAAATTTATATAATTTAAGGTAAATATGCCTAAATTTTTGATTGGCTTTCATGCTCCTACCCTCCCAAGATCCAATCGTACCCTTCAATCCCATTCACAACGCCATAGAGGACTGTGGCGTATGCCATCTGAACACCACCTGTGTTGATGTCGGCAGACATGAATCTGAACACCATTGGCCTTGACCACGGCGATGATGAGCATCTGAATAGTACAGACCTGGAACGTGACTTTCGTATCCCCCACTCAAGTGGCAGAAGCCTCATTGTTAAAGATTGCTTTACCGACATCAGTAACTCATTGACCACCGTGTTGTCTGCCATTGCCTCTAGGTGGCCGTCTTGCCACTACCCACATTGTGGTACATTGCTTTAGCCACACCAATTTGATTTCTTCAATGGTTTCTTTTTGAATTGACGGGAATGACAAGTAATACGTGATCTTTATTCTATATAAATCTGAAGTTTTTTTTACCTGTTGGTGATTGGAGGATTCTCTTAAATCTTTAATTTTTAATTATTTCATATTACTATCTTTTGGGGCAGTAACATTAAATTGGCTTTTCATGCTTCTAATAAGGTTACTGTCATGATGTGTGGGCGCTAATTTGGAGTATCACATGCAGTTTTTTTTTCTTTTCATTTCTTTGTATGTGCAGGCAGGTGAAGTAGGCTTGCTATGCAGCATTGCTAAACAAAAAAAATTGTTTGCTTATTTTTGCTCTTAGTATATGCAGGGACGCGAAGTAGTCTGATAAATCCGTTGTACAACAAAAATTTGTAGATTGTAGATTTATACCTCAAACTTCCAAACAATAGACTGAAGAAGCTGCTGAAGCTAATTTAGAAGCTATAAAATAGCCCAAGGATACAACAGGTAAGCCACCTATAGATGAAGGGCATGCCATTGCCTGCCTTCCTGCAAAATCATTGTTTAGGTTCACAGGGGTCTGTAGGGACTGGAAACTTAAGATCTTAGTTCCTTTTTTTTGCCCACAATCAGACAGATTCCTTTTGCACTATTTTGAGCCTTGCCATCATTTATATCCCTTGATTCGGAGTCATATGGTGTGCCAGATCCATCTTTGAAGTTTTTCCCAGGAGATGTTGATATCAGAACCTTATCTAATGGCCTACTATGTTGCCAGGGACGTTCTGGGGACAGGTCATACTACATTTGTAATCCTATCACAAACCGAAAGGCTAATGCTAATCATGGGCCTGAACCTGCTATTTTACTCATATTTGAACCATCGTTGTATAGCTTTGCAGCCGATTACAAACTGATTTGTGTATTTGCATCTGCTGACTTTGACTATGCTTATGAATTTGAAATCTATTCTTCTGCACTAGGATCTTAGAAATTCTCGAGGGAGGTTTTTTTTAGTAACAAGAAAATCGAACCTAGTTCAGGTGCTCATGTGAATGGGGTTGCGTACTGGAAGATAAGGACTTGTGGGTTCATTGCTTTTGATCTTGGGAAGGAAAGGTCTCACTCATTAGTAAGATTTCCAATAGGGGATTGACTTTAGGTGTGATAAGAAGCTTTGTGTAGCTGGTGTGTCTCAAAAGAATTTCTGATGTGAAATATAATTTCTCTTGACTTGAGGGCACAAGAACTTTCCATTATGCCCATTAAGTTTCTTATGTGAATAGCCTTGTCTAGTTTTGATCATTGGTTGCCCAAGTTTCTGTGCTTTTACTCATATGCTGCACTGGGAATTTACATTGTGTCGGAGAAGAAGGAGAAAAAACAGAGACGCAGTGGGCTGTGCGGGCGAATTAGGGAGATCACTCTAGAGTGAGGTAACACATCAGAGGGTTATGCGAAAGGTTTTTTTAGGGTAAATCAGGGAAAACAAGTTTAGCCAAAAAAAAATTTTAAAATGCACAATTGAAGTTGCTCACTAAAAGTATATTTACCAAGCCAAATATAGATTTAGTTAATGCTATTAGCGTTGTTCTTAGATATTTATAATCCATGGATTCTCTTCTTCTTTGCTACTATAGTTGTCAATCTTTTTTTTTTTTTTTTTTTGGTTTGCAGCAGTAAGAGATCCTTCTTTGGAGAGTTTTTTGCATTGCCGTTTCCATGAAGCTTTGTTGTTTTTGCTTATTGATCTTGTAGTTTCTTTTGGTCTTTAGTGATTATGAATAGCACTTTATACCATTACTAATTAACTAGTGTTGCATGTTTTTTAATTTTATTTATTTATTCATTGATTTGTTTTTTGTGTTTTGCTTTGCTTGATATTGACATATTTGGTTTCTTTGGGTGTTTTGATGCTAAAATTTCATTGTTTATCTAGTTACTTAGAACAATGCATACATCTCCAGCTTGAATATTATTGGTCTATTTGTAATTTAGATAGTGTTACATGTTTTCTTAGATAACTTTGCTTGAAATATTGAAGACAATTTTGGTGTATCTGTTTTTGATCCTATTGACTAGGGACAATTTTAGTAGGCAATGGTATATCTATTGACTTTTAATTTAATATTTATTATTTTAAATTTTGACATTTTATTATTTTAATATTATAAACTTATTTTCATATTATTTTAATATTGTAAACTTATTTTCAAATTCTTAAGCTTAATAATCTATGGATTGAGTTGAATTAAACTTTATGTTATAATATTACAAATTACAATAGAAATTCTTATATAAACAAATATTAAAAATTCTTGGTCGCCTAGTCACTTGCCTAGGCATCATATTGCATAGGGTAGGAGGGTAGCAAGCATCTACAAGCTATTGCTACCGATGAGACCTCATGGTAGCAAAGGTCGAGGTTTACTTGGTTGCCCGAGGGAGATCATAACACTACGTGCGAGTGGAGGTTATAAACATGTGATTGGATGGTGTGGACGGTTTGCAAGCGTATATGTCATTTTAGTGGATTGTCACTGCGAGTTCACATACTATGGTAATGGATATTGCTCGGCAAACGAGAAACAAATATCATGGATTGTTCGTTATAAGTTATTCATGCTAGTGTGCGTTATTGCAAGATGTAAAGGTTCTTGCGATAAGGCTCAGATGATATGTCAGGGAATTGGCCCTTCGGGCCCCTTTTGTGAAGATATTAAATAAAAAGTATGTGGCTCATCACATTTGTGTATGACATTGTCAAACATCAAAATCCATTCCATGTTTGGGTTCTGCAAGATCGTTGTTGATGACCCATTTATAAAGCAGGCTCATGACAAGTGGGTTTGGCGAGACATCAGTTGATTTGGATCATCGTTTGGGCCTTCGACTTAGTCTTAATGAGTCTCAATTGATTAAGGACCCCTCGAAAATGTGTTTGGATATTGGGCCCTTAGTAGTTCAGGCTCGCAAACATAATTGCGGGATCCTTTTTTGTTGTAGTGTTGGAGCCTCGCGATTTATTTGGCTTTGTTAAGGATGTTTATTTGGCTTTGTTAAGGATGTTGTGGATATCACGTTGTGAAGGTACTAGCGACTCAAAATTGGAGACCGTCGAAAGTTATATATTAGATAGTCAAGTTCAGATAGGATCGTCCGTTGATGTTCAATTGAATGATGACAGGAACATTGTTCCTAGGAAGTAAATGCAGGTGATAGGTGTCTATGTAATGTGATACGATGGAATACAGAAAGGCTAATGTAATGAATATATTTCAACGCAATCAATAAACATTAAATTTAATGTCACTGGTTTGTATTACATCATTGATATATGGGTCGAATTCAGCCCGTGCTTGTGAGACAACTCTAATAACATGATTAATGCTAATAACATTTACATTGTCTAAATACTTCATTACATTGAACCGTATCCTATCGAGAAACGCTGAGTGATAATATGGTCTAGATCTCGAAGTTGATCCAACATTTGTGAATGACAAGGGATTTATGCAAGTTATGGTTGAAGCGGTTTTAGATCATGATAATGTCTCACGGGTCCTTGAAAGGTCTTTGGTAGTGACTCAATACTTTGAAATGCAAGGGATGCTTTACTAACCATATATATTCTCTGTCTCCTACCAATCCTGTTGTCCATCTGTGGAGTATAGGATAATCAATCCCATCGTCAGGTTGACTCGTGTTGATCTTCAGCATCAGTTTTAAATAGTGCAACTTGGATAAACACGAACCATGCATTTTGGATGGTCCAAGAGGCTTTTTTAGGCTTGTCCATAAAGTCTTTGTAACTGGACCGTCTCCTAGAGTGCAGAGCATGATTGAAGAGATCCCACCTTTGATGTGCACTGGTCGACCATATTTGTAGTTGGATTGTCAGTCCTTTTGGGTTCCTATCAGTTGTTTCTGATGCTTTAATTTTAAATATGCGAGTTCGACATCATTAATGATGTTTTATTCAATGTCATTTGAGTAACTACGTGGATTAAAATCCAAATGACCACATATACAATTATGTGGTTCTAATGATCTAGCCTACGTAGTTTTTTCAGTTTTAATAAGACCTTCAATAATTACAAATATTGAATGATCAATATCTATATGTTTTTGAAATCCATTATGAAAATTCAGCTCCACAGAACAAATTGATCACCCGACCATTGTTCTAGATCGTATGGAATAATGAATGAATTGTGTTGCCATTTTGAAATAAAAATAGCAGGCAAAGGAGCGAAGATGCTGTCGATATTAGATGAAATGTTGTGATATTGCAATAAAAAGGACTCTGGATCCTTATCTCTAATTATTTGTAAGGTATTCAAAGCCTTGGCGTACATATCTTTGGTATATTGGGTACTACCATTTAATGATCACCGATCGATCAGGAAGGTTCAATGTCAGATGTTGTTTTGACGACTAATGAGGTTGTGGATTACTGGCTAAAAATCAAGGAAATGGGTGTTTCTTGCAAGTTTGACAGGGAAAAAGCTTATGCGAATGTCAATTGAACCTTCCTTCTGCAAACCATGAGGCAAATGGAGTTTGGTTAGAAGTTTATTCAACAATCACTCTCTACAACTAGCTTTGCTATTCTTATCAACAGCGGGCCTTCCCCTTCATTGCTGCTGTTGTTCCTATTTGTTATGTAAGTTCTTAGTAGAATGGTAGACAAGGCTGTATGGGCCCACTTGTGGTGTGGTTTAGGAATAAGTTGAGAGATTTCAGCCATGACATCGCATTTACTTTGCTGATGATACTTTGATTTTTTGCGATGCTAGAGAGGAGTATCGTGAATCTTCAAGCGGTGCTACTGTGCTTTGACGTCATTTTCCAGTCGCAGGACAATTTGGCTAAGAGTGAGCTGGTTGCCTTGGGGGAGGAGGTGGATGGGAGGGGCTTAGTGTGGTTGCATGGGTGTCGTCTTGGTCTGTTGCCCGTTTCCACATTGGCCTTCCCTAAGGAGTAATTCTTGTAATTCTTTCAATTTTTAGCTTGTTCAGGGGAGTGCGGAGTGCTATTCAGCTGCCTTGTGTGGATGGTGTGTTGGGGATTAAGCCTATCAATTTGTTCAATGAAGCTTTCCTTGCTAAGTAGAAGGGGAGATTTATGGTGGAGTGGTGGCGTCAAGTTATTGTGGCTATATATATCGGGTTGAGCATTGTGATTTCCATATTTACAAGAATGCCTCGTGGGGTTGGCTCTTGGAAATCCATGAGGTCCAACTGAGATTCCTTTTTGGATCTTGTGTGGTGGAACTCAGGAGAGGGATTCTCTATTTTGTCTTGGCATGATGTGTGAGGTGGAGATAGGCCTCTCAAGGTCATGTTTCTACGGGTGTTTGGATTCGTGAGGGACCTATGTCTCGGTTAGCCAATGTAGGGTGGAATGGGGTTGGGACAGTACATTTTGTAGGCTAGCCCAAGATTGGGATGTGGACGAGTTTGTGGTGTTTTATCACGAGTTGTGTTGATGTTGGTGGAGGCGGAAAGCCAAACACTGGTTTGGAAGGGCCATTTTATGGTTAGGTAGTTCTTTAGGGAGATCTCACGGTGGCATTGTTGGTCCTCATCGAATGTGTGGTTGTGGAGAGGCATTTGGAAAGCAAAGATTCCCCATAGGCTGGCATTATTCACTTGGGAGGTTGTTTTGGGTAAGAACCCCTACCTTGATCAACTCTAACGGCATGGTATTCTGTTGGTGAATTGGTGCCCAATTTGCACGGCTATGCGATAGCAATTTGACCACATACTCTTGCATTATTCGCGGACAGACCAGATGTGGAGTTTTGTTTATGCTATGTTGGAGTTGAGTTGGGTCTATCAGGGTGTGTGAGTGAAGAGTTAGAGGTGGGAAGATTTTTGGGGACATTATTGAAGATTTCACTTTGTATTCACTATCCCTATGGCAATCTTTTGGATGATGTGTAATGAGCGAACTAGCCAATTTTTTGATAACATCAAAAGTTCTCTTTAGGGGCTTAAAACGTATTTGTGGGCTTTTTTGTTAGATGTTGTAATGTTTCTTGTACGGAAGAGGTCTTTGATCTTTCGTCCATGTGTGCTTTGTAATCTTTCACTGCCTTGGTGTTTTATATATATATATATATATATATTCCGATAAAAATACCCATTTTTTTCAAATTGGTTTATTTTTTTATTGGGAAATGCTTTTGATTGGGAAAAACAAGTAGATGTTGAGAGATAATAAAATTAATTACGTTTTTTTTTATTAAAAAAGAATACACAACAGAAAATAAAAAGGGCAAGTTAGAAAAGGAAAAATTTATTAATCTCAATTCAAATGCCAGTTTATTTATAGTTTCAATTTTTTTATTCAACACATATGCTGAATAAAATTCAACATTATAACTAAAAAGAAAATGCTAGAACCACAGAGAAACTGGCATGCATTATCTCTTGATGGTGATACAAATGCCTTGTTTATTCTGCAGATACATGCAGAAAAGGGAGGTCATTTTTCATATTTACCTTTTCTTAATGATCTTGTTGTTGACCTTCCGAGTACAACCAATATTCTTAAATCTGTATACTCAAACATCTGCTCATTTCATTGAAATAATTTGTCGTCATTTAAAGTATGCTTGAAAAGTGTCATGATTTATGCTATATAATCCTGAATATTTTGAATGGTAGGAGAGGTGAAGAACACTCTTTTATTCTCAAACCAGCTGCTTCTGTGTGGAAGAACCTTAAGAGTTTCGGTGAGAAAGGTTCTCAATCATTGCATTCACAGCCTGGAAACACCGCACCAAGTTTGCGTCTCCCCCCCCAAATAACCGAAGGAAAGAGTGCTGCCTCAACAAGTGACCAGTATGCTGTTTTAGTATCATGTCGGTGCAATTTCACTGGTACTTATGTTGCCCTTAAATTACTCAAGGAGTCGAACTGTTTTTTTTTTTTTTTTTTCTGATGTTTACTCTGAGATATCTCGATTATTTTCCAAATGTAGAGTCAAGACTATTTTTCAAGAAGGCAACAAGCTGGCGGCCACATATCTCAAGGGATCTCATGATCTCTGTTGCATCAGAAATGTCCAGCCACTCTGTTGGACCTAATGGAGGATCCTCTGAGCTTCCTGTTCAGGTATAATGCGAGTTTGACTCCTATGCAGCTATGTCCTTTTTGTTCTTGTTCTTGTTTTCACCCTTTATCCTTAATTATGCTGATCGTACTGTCATCTAACCTGCTTAAATAATCAGGTGCTAACACTTCAGGCTTCAAATTTGACATCTGAAGATATAACCTTAACAGTTCTCGCCCCAGCCTCATTTACCTCACCCCCATCAGTTGTATCATTGAATTCTTCACCCACAACGCCAATGAGCCCATTTCCTGGGATTTCAGAATTCACAGGCAAAGTAGCTGGTGAGAAACGAGGAGCAGCTATACAAAGATCGAGTACAGGTCCTCTATCAGAAAAGCCAAACCAGAATTGTGATAGTGGAGCTAGATCTGTATCCTTCAAAGATCTTTCCGTTCCCATCTCCGATGTCATTCCGAGTCCTGATTTGGGATGTTCACATTTGTGGTTGCAGAGTAGAGTACCACTTGGGTAATAGATCCCTTTCTTTTTGTTTTTTTTTTAATCTTTCATGATATTCTTTATCTTTAATTTAAGTTTTCAGACTGTATTATGATTCACTGTTGTATTAGATGCGTGCCTTCTCAATCTATGGCCACCGTCAAGCTTAAGCTGCTTCCACTGACTGATGGCATAATTGCACTTGATACTCTACAGATTGATGTTAAGGAGAAAGGTTCTTATCTACTGATCTCCAGAAAGTTTTCATATATTCTTATGCATCAGTGTTGCCTCTTCAAATTTTAATAAAAATCCTAGAATTTGAGTTTGCAGTGTAGTGGTTGTTTGAATGTTCGAAGTTATAATGCTAAACTTTTGCATAGACTTGGCTTATAGGATGATTTGAGTCATTTGTGAAAATGTTGTACTTTGCCCTGCTGAGGTTGTAATGGAGATTTAATTGGGCCATGCTGTAAATTATGATCATTAGGCAATAAAAACCACAAGTAGAAGATCACTCTTGGAAGGTATAGACATTTGGCGTGTCTAGAAATGAATTCAATCTGCACAGATGTGCTGATACTGGTTTGTCTATACAATGCAAGATGTAAATGGAATAAATTTGTGGAAGCAGTTTTGTGCTAGAGTTCATTATACTTCAAAACAAAAAAATGCACCAAAAATGCATCAGTAATCTTCCCATTATTATGACAGTTAGATTTTGTTAATGATTTTAATTTTTTTTTAATTTATTACATATGATGAAAGGCAAGGGAGGACACAAAGTGCTACAATTCCTTTGCTACTTTCTGTGAAAATAGTTTTTCATATTTGATACCTACGCATACAATATAATTAGATGCAGCTTCTGATGATACCCTTCTGCTTTCTGCTGCATGCAGGCTGTAAATGGTTGTTACATTATCCAAATATATTAAGTTTATATTTTTTGTAAATGGACTTCTCACCTTGGTGGTTTTGATTTAATTTGTGTAGAACAAAATAAAAATTCACTACAATTTGTGTTTAATATATTCTAATCTTTTTTTCCCAAACTAAATTATCCCAGTTGAAGTGCTGGAGGTAGCATTTCATTGGGAGGGCAAGTATCATTCCTTGTGATGGGTCTGGGTATGAGAAAGTGCTGCCTGATTTTGTTACCATACTTTTCCTCTCAGCCTAGCCATTGCATGTTTTGTTGAATTTAAATTTAGATGCGAAACCTAATCTAAAAGTTATTGTGTTCTAAAAACACACCTTCTGTATTTTCAGGACTTACCTATGTTCCTGAGCAGTCATTGAAGATTAATGCTACCTCCAGCATTTCAACTGGGATAATTTAGAGATGGACTAATTCCAGTATCTTGTTCTCATCACTTTTTTTTTCTTTTGATACGGAGAGAATCTGAAGGGCAGTTCATGCTGGCATCGGGCGACTCATGGCTCTATAAAAAAGCTCGAGGTTTATGCCTCCTCCCCTCTTCTTCTTTGTGCGTACGTGGAGTTGGAATGGCTACCTTAGTTGTCTGCTGGCTTCCATGTGTTGTAAATCATCAATCGAGGATAGCAATTTTTACATACCTCAGAATGTGTCTCGATTATTTAGCATCTAATTGATCAGTTTAGATGTTTGAGTCATACAAATACTAAAATTGTGAATAAATTAGAGATACAGAAATTGTTGATTTTTAGGGATGTTCTTGTCAATATTACTTTTTTTTTTTTTTCCTTTTTTTGAGAAATGGTGATAGTGAATTAGAACTTTGGTTTGAACCCTTTTTATTTGCCAGTACCAATGCTCTTTTGCTTCACCATTCCTTAATAGTACTGAGCATGCTTAAGCTCTGAATTCTATGGTTTAAATCCTCCCCCCGTTTTGGAGGCTCGTCTTTTGCTAGAAAAAATGTACACAGTTACGTTCTTGTCGTTGCGGCAACATCTTGTCTGTATTTATTTTGGCTTCAAAGTCTTATTTTTAATATTCGAGTTTTCCTGGATGGTCAAACATGTGTAGAGGACGGCTTTGGGCTTTTCCCTTCTCCATCTGACTGTCAAGCTTCAAATTAAATTATCAAAGAGGACGGCCTTGAGGTTTAGAAAGCAGATAATTTGGGTCCGTTGAAATTCAAACCCCCATTTTGTTTGGTCACCTAACCCCGGGTGCAAACCCAATGCCTTGTTTTAGTTAGTCAATGGCATATCACAACAGTGAATCAAAGACTTGAGTATGTACAAGCCTTACCCTACATCTGTCTACTGGCCTAATTGTAATTTGGCCAAAAATTACAAAATGCCATTGCTTGTCATTTTAACGTGCCAAAAGTAGGCATCCCAGTGAGGGGGATGAGTCAGCGAAGGTATCCAAACAAGGTATGCCAGGTGCACAGACAGAGGGTTGAGTGACACCGTTTGAGATAGGGTCTCCCTCCCATCACCATTGTGCTTTGTCGGTTCTGTTCTTGTTCTTTTTCTTGTTGAGGATTAGGGTGACATGTAATGTCATTAGGCAACTTTACCAAAGTCACTACCTTGGTACTTGATCCTCAGACGTGCCATACGAGGTATAAATCGCATCCTTTGTCGTTATAGTGTCCTTTGTGACCATTTTTTTTTTATTCCTCCGTCGCTTCCATCATATATATTTTATTTCAGTGAACCAAACTATTATTATTGGCGATTATGTTCATAGCGAGGTTCAACTGCAACTTGTCTTTCGTCCAATGTTACTATATGGCAGATACGTATTTAAGACCAACGGAAAAAGATATTGCAGTATATATTAAACTCTTTTTCCGCTACATACAGTGCAGAATGATGGCCTTTTTGCCACTTTGGCCCTAATGCCATGGTATATATATATATATATATATATATATATATATATATATATATATATATATATATATATATATATATTATACTGCCTCTCGTATTTGTTTAAATCTGCCCGCAGAGTTATCCTAAAAAAAAGTATTTATTTATTTAAGAAGCTGGCATGTTGATATGAATATTCAAAGTAATACAGCTTTTCCTTATTATCAACGTATGGTTATATTAAAGCATTAAAAATGTTTTTAGATATGAACATGTATCATATTACCTCATCCAATTTGAGAATGTTTTTTTTTTTTTAGTACCGGCTTTTTAAAATTTTTGAAAAACATTTAACGTCAAACGGCATAAAGGTGACTGCGGTCTACGACTGCATGTAGCAGATCGCGATCTTTAAATGCTTGTTTCGACGTGTACAAGCAATAAAAGGAAGGAGATCTAGGTCGTACTTTTGTTGGGATGCTGAGCCATTAGACTTACTTCACAAGACAGCGAACCAGGCCTCTTTCACTCACGCTATAATTCTTTTACCCCGGTTTCAGAATTATTAGTAAAAAATTGAGGTGATTGATAGTGTTATTATTGAAAAAGTTAAAGTTATTTAAATATATATAAATATATCTTATTTTATATGACATATTATCTTTTCCTTTAATTTAAAAAAGGGTAGCCAATATTTAATCTTGATGATAGTCCAATTGCATATGTTAGCTTAGATTTTCGTTGTTAGTTCAAAACTTTGCTTTGTCGCGATCGCGTCTTTAATTTATTTATTCTCATAGCGTAGCGACCACTTTAAGTACATTAATTAAGCTGTCATTTAAATGGCAACAAAAACACTTTACGTCGAAAATGTTAAAACTAAAAAGGTATTAAAGTAATGTATTTATATTCATTCATACTATTTGAACATAGAAAATCGTGGGGGAACCCTATGTAAATTCGATCTGACGCGCGGGCGTGCTGTTCGGACAAATGTGGAAGACACGTCACCACTTGTAGTGGGTCCTCCCCACTCCCCCCTCACGCTTTCCACTCCGTATCATGCTATTTCCCCTTCGCCGCTACCTACAGTCGCTGCTCGGTTTGTCCGTTGGTGCAGGCGTGCAGCCACGTTTTTCACCGATGATTTTAACTTGTCCGGTTATAAACATTATCAGCTACCACCAGTATAATAATTATAAAGTTTATACAATAATATTATTTAAATAGATAACGTTTATACATTAATGCTATTCACTTACATAAAATTAAAACTTTGAGTAAACGTATGTGTAGACATACTTTGAGTAGAATATTTAAATAATATTTAAATAATTTTTTCGATATTATTTTTAAAACAATGTAGGAATAAATATGTATTTTTTTTCCATATTATAAAAAAAATAATTATTTTTTTTTAATAGTAGACAATTTTCTTGTTAAATGACAATGTGTGTGTGTGTATATATATATATATATATATATAGAGTAATGCTAACAAGAAAACGAGTGCAACAAGTTTAACAAGTGCAATTTCCTTCTAGGCCATTAGATCTGACTTAAATACATCTAACGACTCCAAATAAAAGTCGGTAAACCCAAAATACCCTCTCTCACTCAAATACCTTTGCGCCCCCAACCGCTGCAACCTCTGCGTCTCCGACCGCTGCAATTGGGGAGGGAGGAGCAAAGAACCTTTTGAGAAACAATATCTCTTTCTTTTACCAGCGCCTGAAAGAAACTAAACACGAAGTCTAAATCATGTCGGCTACAACTGGTCAAGTCATTCGATGCAAAGGTAAAGCTGCTGATTCTTTGAGTGATCATCGCTTTCTGGGTTTTCATTTTATTTGGTCCTAATGCGTGATTGATTGTTTTGTCAAACCCAATGAATCAAGCTGCCTGATTTATTGCAGCGGCGATGGCATGGGAAGCTGGAAAACCTATGGTGATTGAAGAAGTGGAAGTGGCACCCCTTCGGAAATTTGAGGTCCGCATTAAGATCCTCTTCACTTCGCTCTGCCACACCGATGTCTACTTCTGGGAGGCCAAGGTACAGCCCCGTTTGTTTTAAGTTCGCACTGTTCCTTGTTAAACGCTCGATCCGATTTGGAACCTCTGTTATAGTTTTCCTAAGTCATTTATTGTTTATTTATTTGGATCCGTATTGACACTTCGCTTTGCAGGGCCAAACCCCATTGTTTCCTCGCATTTTTGGCTATGAAGCAGGCGGGTATGAATCATCAATTACCTTCAAAAAGAAAACGGCCAAAAAAAAAAAGTGAACCAAGTCCCAATTTTGTATCTTTATATCGGTTTCAATTAATGCTGGTGTTTCGATTAATGCTTGTAAAAAACTTAAAAGGTACAAGCCTTCTCTCCTGAGCATGAGATCAAAAGCCTTGTTGATCTCTGAGAACGAGATTTCATGTGTAATGAACTTCTCCAATTCAAGTTCCTGTGTCACATAATTTAAACAGGGACAATCAAAAGGTTACATCAATAATTAACAGTATCATCATCTAATTAATTTTCTTAAGTAATTTCCAATTCGAAAGATGAACAGTCAATGTACACCGAAAGTGGGGGAAAAACATACAAAACAAAATAAATTCCAAAAACATCATCATTGTGTGATCTCAATATCGATGTTACATATGAAGCTTATATTACAGAGGAACGCCTACAGGAGCACCATCCAAAAGCTACTATGAGATAAACACAGCTAAGAGGCGAGGCGTGCCATATGGGAAGGAGTAGAGTGTGATCAATAACAGTCCTAGTGATTCTATAAGGAATGACTGCCGAAACAGAACGGTGGAGTTGTATGCAGTGTGTGCCTCTGCCGGAGACGCAGAGGTTGTAGCGGCTGGGAGCACAGAGGTATTTTTGTGCGTAGGTTTTGCTCACGATTGATTTGAGCAAGGGAGGGTATTTTGGGTTTACCGACTTTTATTTGGAGTCGTTAGATGTATTTAAGTCAGATCTAATGACCTAGAACGAAATTGCACTTGTTAAACTTATTGCACACGTTTTCTCGTTAGCATTACTATATATATATATATATATATATATATATATATATATATATATATATATATACATAAGTGCATCTCCGATCTTTATCAGCTAAAATTTTAAACTAAAATAATATTTAACTTGCTACAGTAGTATTTTGACTAATGACGCTCTAATCTTATTTCATATTTTTTTTTATGAACTGTCATTTTACCCAATCTATACTTTTTCTATATTTTCTCCAAATTCTAAAGTTCTAGGTTTGTTGGGCAAAGAGGCACCGTTGCGCAAGAGGGGGAAGGGGACCGAATGGCAATGGAGGGGAACGATGGGATGTGATAGGATTGGGACATGTTAAGAATATTTACAAAATTAGGGTGAAGGGTTGACATACGGGGATCGGCTAAAGCTAAAAAAATATCTATATTTACATAATTCTTTTGCTATAGTTACACATATAGCTAATGCATTGGAAAGACTTTTAAGCTAAATATTAATATAGCTATTACTATAGCTTATGGGTTGGAGATGCAATTACACATGGAGTTCATAGAACAGACAATAATGACATTATTATATTATATGATTATAAGTTATATTACACATAATTTTACTCGAAGTTTGTTTTAATTTTATGTAAGTAAATAGCATTAATGTATAAACGTTATCTATTTTCTGTGGAAGACCATAGCAAGTGTACAATCATACAATATATAACATACTTATTAAAAGAAAGAGAAAAATATACCACTAAAAAGCTAAACACTTCGACCCTTTTTTTCCTAAAAAGAATGCATGATAATATAATAAGTAAAATATTAAACTACTTATGTGATTAAGACACGCACATTCCACCAGCTTCCCACAATATCGATGGACACCCATCTTTACCCCACACAAAGTTTTCTAATGTTAAGTACACAACAGGCACAACAAACAAATGTAGTTTCACCCCACCTCACACAAGATCAGTGGACGCCCAAAGCCTCTTCTCTTCTAGCTCTTCCAACTTTCAATTTCTACCATTGCGATTAACACAATCACTTTGTATTCTTTTCCCATCTCCATCTTGATAGTGTCACAACTTCAACCTCTGCAAATCATTCTCCTCTTCGAAAGCTTGGATTCCTCTCTTTATTGGCTTTTGTTTTTTATTTTGATTCATGCTGATGTCATGTTCGTTTTGTATTATTGGAACATATATAGTATGATTCGTAGTGTAATTTTTGAACAAATATTAGAAATTTCATTTTGAATAACTAGTGTTAAGAATGATAATGGATCGGGTTAGGCAAAGCCTATATAGTTTAAAACCTGACTCGTCCCAATGGTTTGGGCAGTTTGGGGCGGGTCGTGTAGGGGTGGAAAGGATTTTTTACCTTATATTTATTTTAAAATACTTGGTCGGCATAGGTCGGGCAAGACCTGGACCCGCTCCGATGGCTTGTGGGGTGGGTTAGGACAATATTACCATCTCTTACTGGGATTCATTCTGTAAGTTTTGAACAACACATATATATTTGATAACTATTTAACAAACATTAAGTTTATGTTTCAATTTATTTTTTTTTTGAACTTTTTACTTATGTTTGACAACTTAAATTCAAAAAATATAAATACATTTTATTTATTTACGTCAAACATATTGCATTTGTTTTAACCTAATGAATTGAACATATTGTTAATGTTTATATTATATTTTTTGAATAATATTTTTATGTTTTATGAATATTATTCGAACAATATGTTTATGTTCTAATTACTTTTTGTTCTTGGGTATTATGGTGCAAGATAGAACAACGATTGTTGTGTCATCGGGACAAAGACATGATGAGGCTCGACTTACCAAGGGAGTTGAGGATTCTTTACGAGTTTTTAGTAGGCATAAACTTTGTTGGAGTAGGCATGTCAAACGTCTCAATGCTACACAAGATGCTCTATAAGATTATGTGGATAGAGGGTTCTCACGACATACTCCACTATTTGTCGATACTATTGTCTTTAGTATACAAACAACATAGATGTTACATCTATTTATTTATGAGTGTTTTGATTGTACCTAGATCTGATTTGAGTTTGTGGCTTATAAGGTTATTTTTTGGTATTTTAGTAATCTTTGATGTAAGCCCTTATTTGAGGATTAGAAATATTTAGACGGTAATGTACTAGATCAATACAAGTGTTTTAATTATAATTAGACTCAATTTAGCGTTTTGGGCTTCAAAACCCAATGTTGTATGGTAAGTCTATGTTATGGAACCTTAATTGTTATGACAGGTCTAAATACAATATGAGAACTGAATTTGGCTTAAGTTAATGATGGTACCTATTTATATTTGTTTGGTAACGATGGATGGCAATTGATTTGGAGCTAGGTGTGATGGATTGATATGGGATGACAGGTCTAAGGATATGAGAAGATGGTCACAAGGCTAAAGCTTATTGATGTGAAATGATGGTTCCTAAAGCTTGTTATGTTATGGGGGATAATAGTCTTAATGCCCAAATAAATTGATTTGTGTGATTATGATATATTAACCCTAATGAAAGTGTTGATTGTTTGGATTTTGTTGTGTTTATTGTGCCTGACCTTGATGTTTTGGTGATTGAGAGATATGATGAACATAATATAATAAGTTAATATTTATTTGAGACATTAATCGATTTCACGTGTTAGTCATTAATTTTTTGTTTTATTGTGTACGGATATGATGAGTTAATTATCATAGTTTTTGATGTTCTAGAATTTAAAAACACGATAGAAAGATACAATTGGTGGCTTATATATATGCTCTTGTGACTGCCGACTTCTTCATTTTATTGCCGGTTGTAGTCTGATATTCTCATTTTTAATTTTGTAACTATAACGGGCAATTTTTTTCTTCTTTCCTACTTCAGCAACAGCAACTGCATGCTAATAATGCTTCTTCACTGGTGTGGCCACTGCTGCAAGCGACACATTTCTCTTTTGTAGCCTCTTTTTTTCCATTAAAAAAATTTATAAAGCCATGTAAAGTTTAATAATGAGTTATAAAGTTTACAGGGACATGTCAAATAAATTTGAAAACATATCATTATTAATTTGTTACCTAATAAATTAACGCGATCGTTAAATAATAGTTTATAACATTTAATAATAATTAAAAAATCGAGTGATCATTCATGAACCTAAAATATTTTTGTTTTCCCAGGGCACCCCTGCGCGTTTTCTCCGGGGCACCTTGGTTTGCTTTTTGTTGCCTTCGCCTGCATTTTAATTAATTTGAGTATTGAGTTGAGTGACTACCCATAATAATCAAACCAGTTTTGTTTTCCTTCTTCTGTATTCTCATTTTATAAAAACGTTTTTTTTTTTAATGTACAAATATTATATATATATATATATATATATATATAAATGGGAAAGCGGCATATGAGTGGCGTAGCTTTGAGTTGGTCAGCCTCTGTGCACTGATTTCTGTATCCTCGAGCAGGCACTGCTTTGGAACCTCTTTTTTTTTTTTTTTTTTTTTTTTTTCGGCTGTTGGGTGAGGAAGAAGAAAAGCAAAACCCGTCACTGCTCCGACTCCGAGTCGCCACGGAAGCTTGCTTCAATCCATCACCCTCGTCTTTCGATTCCAATATCTCTTACACGAGACGCCTCCTCCGATCCACCATATGTGATCTGCTTCGAACTGGGTCTCTCTCATCGCTCTCGATTTCTGGGGCTGTCAGTCATCCACGATAATAATCGAATTTTGATGGATAGAGCTGTCGTTAGATATTAGTCTTTTTTTTTTTTTTTTTTACTTTTCCCTTTTTCCTTTCTCTGGGCTTGAAATTTGTGATTTCGAAGCTGTTTCTGAATTTGGGTGGGTTTGGGATTTTAGGGGCGGGATTGGATGGTAGCTGGTAAGGGTGTAGGATTTTCGAGAGATGGGACAAGGGTTCGAGGGCAAGAAGGCGGAGGAGTCTTGGGTTGTGGGGAAGAAGGAAGCTGCGGTTAAGGAGAATAAGGATGGGGGTATGGGGGAGGAAGAGGAGACTGGGTGTTGGCTCAGGTTCGGTTTTATAAGGAGCTGCATTTCTTCAAGATCTAAAGTTGATACTTCTATCAGTGGCACCGCTACTACCCACTGTGGCACTGGTACTACTTTGTTCTCCTTATCAACTTCTTCTACTCCGTGTGTGTGTTTCCATGCCTGAGCCGTTTTGAGCTCTGCCGTGTTTCTTTGTTACCTTCTTTGCGTGTTTTCTGGAAAATATCTCTGTAATAAG
The DNA here is from genome assembly GCA_023512835.1 of Taxillus chinensis. Taxonomy (NCBI): domain Eukaryota; kingdom Viridiplantae; phylum Streptophyta; class Magnoliopsida; order Santalales; family Loranthaceae; genus Taxillus; species Taxillus chinensis. Next base: position 23,122,333 of record CM042085.1, on the reverse strand, counting down.
TCCAATCATGGTTAGTTATTTCTTTATTTTGGCCGTCTTTGTAATTGTGCTTGTAAAATTTGCCATTTTTGGCTAGTGGTGGTTCGGATGTAATGAATGAAACGTCACAGTGAGGGAGTTCTGGAGTGAATTTAGATGAACTGCAAGGATGATTGGTTAGATAGAACGGATGATCTTGTCCAAATTTATTAAATTCTCTGGTCTATTGGTATTAAAATGTTGGTTAAAGCGTTGTTTTTGGGGAAGTTAAGGTTTCTTTTGTACTCATGGAAATTGGATTGGGGTGTGAGCGTTAAGCCACCAAAAAAGAAGAAGAAGAAATTAATCATGGTGGTGGGGTTTTTTCCAATATGCTTGAATTTCTGTAATGTATTCCTTATCTTTGCTTAAAATCCCTACATTTGATAATAACCTTTTGCATGTAACGTGTTAAAAAAAAAATTTAGTTTTCCATCTTATGAGGAAGTTTATCTTTTGAATAGTGTGGATTTTGGCAAGAAACTGTTCAACTGGGACGATTAAATCATGTAGTAGACAGTAGTAGAATATGGTCTTGAGAGTTGACATAAGTAATAGCTTGGAGGTTTTATAAAGGGAGTAAGAGCAATAAAGCCCCACTTTCTTCGAAAAATGCTGCTTATAAAGTATTGTATCATTCGATTCTAATTTCCTATTTGCAAGGGAGCTAAATTTAGCAGATACTGACTTCTTTTGAATTTAGTTCAATGATGTAATCTTGGAAACTTGAAATTCTTTAGAATATAATGTTTCTTTGGATACTGGGGAATTTTTATTTTCGGTGGAAGTGTTATATGCTGCTTCTTTAAAATGTGTGAACGAATGCTCATGCCAGGGAATTTCAACTGGTGGAAGATTTTTTGGACTTCTGAGGGAAGCTTTTTGAGAATAGGGGAAGGATTAGGAATTAAATTGTCAGATCTTCATTTTCAAATCTGTGTGCTATGGCAACTGTGGTGCTGAACTGGTGTGTGGTGTCACTAGATTACCTTGGTGTGATAGGTCCATAGTTAATATCCAAGTTTCATTATATTTGATTACTTTTCTCCATTCATCGATTAGGTTTGGATTATGTTGGTTATTTGATTTATAATTGCTTTTTGTTACTCATTTGAATCTGTGATCATGTGTTCACTGTAAGTTTTTCCAGTTGTAGGGATGCAATATTTGTACAAGTTAGTCAGTAATTTTGAATATAGATTAGGGGACCTGATTGTAATCTGTTGCTGGTGTCATGGGTAAAGAAAAACTGCTGCTGTGATGAACATAATTTGGCAATAATGTTATTGGAATCATTAATTTTCCTTTTCAAATTGATTACATAGTCACATATTGCCTCCTAGTGCATTTATAGCTAAAAGAGCTGCTTTATCTGTTCTGTTGCTAAGCCAGAAAACATGGTGCCTTTTGCTTCCGTATTTTTATTTCTATATATTCTTTTATCTTGCCTGTTTCAAAGCCAGGAGTTAAAATTCTGAAATTTTAGGAAGATAAAACAATCACAAATTTTCCTTTATATTTATGTTGGTTCCATGTGTGATTCGACAGAAAGTAAAAGCCGGGACCAGCCAGTTGTTGCAGTTGTCTCATCTTCAGTAACTAGTAATGCAGAAAGTAATTCATCCACGCCAAAGCTTGAAGAGGAACTTAAGGTTGCATCACGCCTTCGGAAATTCTCATTTAATGATCTGAAGTTAGCAACAAGAAATTTTAGGCCTGAAAGTCTTCTTGGTGAGGGTGGTTTTGGTTGTGTATTCAAGGGTTGGATCGAAGAGAATGGAACTGCGCCAGTGAAACCTGGAACGGGCCTAACTGTTGCTGTTAAAACCCTTAACCATGATGGGCTTCAGGGTCATAAAGAATGGCTGGTTTGATACTTTCTTGGTTCATTCTGGTGTTCAGCACAAGATTTTGACAACATTCCAATTTATAGTTCTTTTTATTTTTCTCACTATTCTCAAATGTCATTTTATTTGACAGGCTGAAGTGAATTTTCTTGGTGAACTTATTCATCCTAATCTAGTTAAACTAATTGGTTGTTGCATTGAGGATGATCAAAGGCTTTTGGTATACGAATTTATGCCAAGAGGAAGCTTGGAGAACCACCTTTTTAGGAGTATGCCTCTGACTACATTTTCTTTTTGGTACTGCTGTAATTGTTAGTATTGATGATTTACTTGTTTACCCATGCTGTATCATGGTTATTATGTATGCGTGTCTCTCTCTCTCTCTCTCTCTCTCTCTCTCTCTCTATATATATATATATATATATATATATATATATATATATATATATATATATTCCTTATTTTTATTTTATTTTTTTGTCTTCTTTATGATTGTTATTATTTGTTGTGTGCATCAGATGCAACATTAGCTTTCATTGACATGCCATCCTTTGTGTATTTATTCCACATTTCTGCATATTGTCGTTTTTGAAGGCATTTGTTAGTGTTTAAGGCTTGAGAATGTGTCAACGAATCAGATCTGATCAAATGGTTGGATCTCTCTTGGATTGTTTTTCCCTTTAGCATAATTGCATGCATCACCTAGGCGGAAGTCCCCACCAAAATAAACCCTCCCCAACAAATTTATTGCTGCATTCAATCTCTTATAGATGAAATATAGTTTAAAACCAGTTTTCATAGTGAAGCATAAATATCATCGTGGAGTACATAAGTTCCATCAAGAGTGGAAAAAATGCTGTCAACAAATGACTAGATTGATGATTATAAATGTTTTATATGCAGGGTCACTTCCTCTTCCATGGTCCATAAGGATGAAAATTGCACTTGGCGCTGCTAGGGGTCTTGCATTTCTTCATGGTGAAGCAGAAAAACCAGTAATATACCGTGATTTTAAGACATCCAACATCCTCCTAGATGCTGTATGTACTTGAAACTCTTCAACAAAATTATTATTTTGCCTCCACCATGTGTTAACTGTTGAAATGCTGTTCCAGGAGTACAATTCTAAGCTTTCTGATTTTGGATTGGCTAAAGATGGTCCCGTGGGAGATAAAACTCATGTTTCTACCCGTGTTATGGGAACTCAGGGCTATGCAGCGCCTGAGTATGTCATGACAGGTAAGTTTAAGGATGACACTTGACCTGTCATTGTATGCTCTTGAAGTCTAATAAGTGGGTACTATGTCCTATTATGAAGTACTGGTTTTTTATTTTTATTTTCTCTATTTGAATATTTTTAAGGAGGCCAATACTTAATGAATATTCCTGGCTTATTTGGTGCTGTAAAACAAAAACAAAAACAAAAACAAAAACAAAAACTGATGTACAATTACTGGTGTGTTAACTAAATTTACATATATTTGGCTGTAGGACACCTGACTTCCAAGAGTGATGTTTACAGCTTTGGCGTTGTCCTACTGGAAATGCTGACAGGCAGACGATCGATGGACAAAAATCGACCCAATGGAGAACATAACCTCGTGGAGTGGGCGCGACCATACCTAGGAGAGAAGAAGAGGTTCTACCGGCTGATTGACCCTCGACTTGAAAATCACTTTTCGATCAAGGGCGCCCAGAAAGCTGCCCAACTGGCTGCACACTGCCTTTGCCGGGACCCAAAAGCCAGGCCCCTAATGAGCGAAGTTGTGGAAGCGCTCAAGCCTCTGCCTGGTCTTAAGGACATGGCTAGCTCATCGTATTATTTCCAGACCACACAAAGTGACCGTGTTGGGTCCAGCCCGAATACTCGAGTTGGCCTTCGGATGCAAGGAGGGCTGCTTTCCAGGAACGGTCAGCAACAGGTGAGGAGCTTTTCGATATCAAACGCTTCTCATGCTTCTCCTTACCACCAACAGTTACCTCAAAAATCTCCCAAACCCAATGCTAAACAATAGAGGATTTGGCAACTAGTTGCGTTTCTAATTCCCACTTTTTATTGGTCATTTGCTGCTGCTCTCTCTCTCTCTCTGTCTCTCTTCTCTTTAAAGTATAGGTATATTTACTGTTGGCGCCTGTTCAATTTGTAACATGTTTGTTCTGTATGTTTGTTGTGGTGGCCCTGGTGTGAGAGTGGCAGCCTCCCCATCAGGGAAGTATTTACAGGGAGTCGATTATTGAGCTAAATGTGATGTCAACCATGTGCTGCTGCTTCTTCTTCTTCTTCTGTTTGTATAAAATGATTAAAGTGAACGCCCCTTCCTCTTTCTTTTCCTGTTCGATAAAGGCTATCCCTGCCCCTAATATACCTACTATCACGTGTGTTGCTGGCTTTTCCGGGATCATCCATACAAAGCTATCCCATGCTTTAATGGCTACCTAGTTGGTTAGCCCGGATCCAATCAACTCAAGCTATCCCTGTGGCATAGAGAATGATGTCAGGGCCTGTTCTCCTAGATTGAGCGTCCAGTTAATTTCTTGGCACTTCCGCCACACGCATGACACACGCAACCGCGTGGATGATTGATTACATTCCTTTTCTTTTCTCGTGTAAAATGCGAAGGAAAAAATGGGATCCAACTTTTTGGTACTTTTCTTGTTCGTGTAAAATGCGAAGGAAAAACTTAGTTTCGTATTTCATGCATATAAATACATCCTATCCTTAACGAAGACGGTTTTAATTTTTGGTTCTAAGCCGTTGGCAAGAAAGATACATAATTTTCGGAAGGAAACAAAATACACCCCCCACCGCGGGTTCTCCCCATCGACCATCAAAATTTTCATGCGTTTGTCCCGCCAAACTTGGTTTTTGGATACATACTTTTCTAGATGCAAATTAAGATTCTTTTAGGAGGCTTTGGATAGAACACATTGCCCTGTGATGATTGGTGAGGCTGATTTGCATGATGAGCCCGTGGATGGGCATGTTTCTGTAGCCAATTTTAATTATTTCGTCTTCAAACAGAAAACATGTTTCCGTTGCCCATTTCCATTACAAACTAGGCTTTTGTTCTCAATGAAAGGTAACATTATATTTAGTTGATACCTGTTTCCCCCCTTCAGTGCCACATGTTGACACAAAAATATAACAATGTTTGGCAGAATGCTTATCATGTGAGTGAGATTCAATCTCATCCCCCACAAAGATGTCAATTATGTATGGGGTTATCATGCAGTCTTTACTTGATGAGATTTCTACACTGATTTGAGGCCAACGTTATTGATAAGTTGGGCTTGTTATTTTCTCGTCTGACACTCTGACTGCTCTTATCAGTTGATCGTCGGAATGGAAGTGCTCTCAAAGATCTTGTCAGCATTTCCAACTTCGAATCCATCTCTCCTGTGGAACTCTTTCACCTGTGAAAAGCAGTGTTATATAATAGTATAGTAACGACAGAATGCAGAATGAAACTGGTCATGCCAAACATGTGTAGGCTTGAACCAGAACCCAATACAAGATTCAAGAAAACTAGTCACTATATACGAATGCCATTTTCTGAAACATATTCATTTGATTAAGGCAGAACTTTGATTTACGATGGCAAAATTTAGAGAACCGAGTGATCAACAGGACTAACGCTTTACATAAAAGGATCCATTACCTCTTGTTCAGGTAAATCTTTGAATTGAGGGAGCACGAGACGTTCAGCAAACTCAATGTATGAACAGGGGACTGATTCAGTGACGCCATCATAAAACTGGAAAGGAATGGAATCTGCCATGGTCGAGCTTTGCAATAGTAGACCATCAGGACTAACTGGTTTGAGGACATGAGGGTTAGTTTGTTCATTTCAAGCCAGAAAAAAAAAAATATGACATTAGAAATAGCACGACTAAATTAACTAATAACATGAGGTAAAGGCAATTGGCTGCAAATCCAGTATCTAACTTGATAAATTAATATTTCATTGATTTATTTTACAAATGAAATACAGGATAATAAAAACCAGGAGCCATGAACAAACCCTTGAGAACGCCCCCTTCAGAATTCAGCTGGAATCCATTCTCTTCAATGAATTGATTGAGGCTTTTAATATTTTTCAGGTGAGATTTCAACGAGTGAGTTGAAATAGTGACATGATTTACCGCATATCCATTTACGAGGGTCCAGGCAGCATATTCGCTTTCCCTGTGTATCCACAAAATAAACTTAAACGTCTATCTGGAGGATATTTTAACCAGGTCCACAAGGAAAAAAAATCACATTGATTATGCTGGACCAACATTTGCTTTGATCCTATAGAATTTTGATGCCTGATTGCAGATAATAATAAGCAAAATCGATGACTCATATACACAAATGAAGGAGATAAAAATTGATCATGCACATGCAAAATGAAGATTGATCAGTACTTAGCCAACTGCTGGAACTCTGAAAATAAAGGCTTCTGCCATGTCAAGGATCCCAGTGCACTCGCAAGCGCTGCGTGTTTTTTCCCTTCACCAGACATTTCTGTATATTTTTTTATTATCTCCTGCATTAATTCATCAAAAAGAGAGTAATTCCATTAAACTCTATTGTAACCAAAAAAACAAAAAAAAAACCACTCTAGGCTAGAAAAACTATAAAACCTACGAGAGCAAATGCCAACACACCTTAGCTGGTGGACTCATTTGGTCTACAAGAAGCTCTGATATAAACACTCTGGGCAAAGGCCCATTTACACCACCACTGCCATTGTCAGAAACCACAGCAGGAGGAGCAAACCACAGCGCTTTCAACTTTTTTGCTGGAAACCTCAACTCCTCCCTTTTTGTGTAACCGAAATCCAGGAAAACTTTTTCCATGGAATCAATCCCATAACCATTCACCTACAATACTCCATTTAAATCAGCGAGATGATCAAAAGTTGAGAGGCAGCAGAGGCATTAGATGGCAATTGAGCAGATAGATCCAACAAAAGCAAACCATTACGTGAATTAAAAAATTTACCCCAAATGTCCTAAATGCAAGATGATCATAGCGAATATGATCACTGTCCGCCAAACGAACAAGCTCCAATATGTTTTTTGCGGTTGGATTCCTATTTAGGTAAACCTTTTCCATATTCGTCAGTATGCTCCGAAAAAATGATTCGGATCCCTATAACACAATATTGAAGCAACATTAGCATCAAACACCTTGAAAGGAAAAAAAGGGGAAAAATAAATTTGCAGTGCATCCCCAAATGACTAAAACTGAGAAAACCCAGTTAATTTCATTCAAAACCCATTTGCAATCTTTACAACTGTCAGATTATTAGTGCAACAGTGCATCAAGCAGCAATGATGCGGCTCCCTAATTTTCTTTTTACCTACGCTAATTTAATCACATTATTAGTGCATTTACAAAGAACAAGTTCAAATCATACCCTATCATGCCAAATGATATATATATATATATCCAATCAAAGGTCCACAACGACAACGCATTAACCAAATTGACAAAAGCAACACTATCCAATCAGTAGATAAACAGCAGCGACAGTAGCATGTGAACAGATCCAGGTTCGATTCATGGGAAACAAGAATGGCGCGACAAATAATCAACAGAGGAGCACCTGCAAGGACGATTTTGGAGATCCATCGTCCGTTCTTGATCTGGAGACTGCAGAGACGCTTGGTTTTCGCGCCAGTGCCGAATTCGCGGGAGAGGAGTTCCCGCGAAAAATGAGATTTCTGGGTTTGAGGTGCAGAGAAGAAGACGAGGATTGGGAGAGGGAAGAAGAGCTTACGGAAAACACGGAGGAGAGCTTCATCGTATCCATGGAACCTGGTTCCGAATCGCAGGCTGCGGCAAAGTTGGCGTCGGAGGCCGTAGAATTGGTTTTCACGAGCCGAAATTTTCTCGGCAAACAAGCTGGACGGACGGAGACGGAGAAAATGTTTCCGGAGCAACACGAATCAAATTACCGTTCATGCATCCATCCCAATCTTTGTCGTTTCTCTTTATTATTATTTTTCTTTTTTAATAATGAATTGAAAATCTACGGACGATCGAAGTTTTTTTTTTTTTTTTTATAGTTTTTCTGCTTATCCATTTCACGTAATAATTAATCGATAACTTTTAATATATTTTATTATATCGAATGAATATAAGTTAAATGACGATTGTACCCTTAAGGTCGTTTGTGTTTGCATTAAAAATCAATCACGGTTTACGATCGGAGAGGATTGCTCACGCTTTTAAAATTTATAAACACACTTATTTTAAATAATTAATTTATAAATAATAATTTAATATTATAATAAACTTTATTAATATGCTTTCTGATTAATACATCCACCTAATACTCATCTGCAACTCCACTCCCTCCCTTCTTCCCACCCATGCAATTAATGCTTAAGTTTTTTTTTTTTTTCACAACTAAGACAAGCTGATATGAATTGAGTAATCCCACGTGATGAATAGAAAAAAATAATTTTGATCGAAATTTGATTCTTATAAGTATATTCAAGGGTGAAAGTCCTAAGCAGCAAACATGAGGTAGAAGATGACAAAAAAAAACTTCAAAAAAAGTTAAATTTATTTTCTCTTAATTTCGATTTGAGAAATAAAACTTTATTTCCAATTGAAATCTTCTTTTCCGAATCAAATTAATCTAAAAGACGTCATTACTATTTATGTTAACATAAACACCAAGCCTGTTTTATGCGATAAGTGAACTGATTTTTTTGTTCGTAAGAACTACTTAATCAAATCACAAATGAATAATATAAATATTTCATAAAAGTGAATATAATTTGGTGAATGCGATTACCATTTTCGATGGTAATGTAAATATGCGCACCATGCTATTATTAAAAAAATTATAGTAGCACACTATTTATACTTAGTATTAGTAAAAAAAATACACTAGTACAATGTCCATGATATATTTTTCTATCAGTAATATGTTATGCTGTGTCAATAGATGTCTACGCTTAAATTAATAATATTATAATATTATTTTGATAAATGAAATGCATAATATAATGTGTAAATATAAATAGTATCACTTTAGATTTATGAAAATATTTTATTTTACATATAATTAAAGTTGTGTAATGTAAGGACTCGTATTTGAGTGACATTGTAAGTTAATTTATTATTGAGAATGATAATATCGAAAAGGAAATGTGATTGTCGACGTGAGTGTTTTGGCTGTAAGTGAGCTTAGTTTGGAGTCTGGAGTCCCGCGAGAATATTTTAGTATTTTGAGTATTATTATTATTATTATTATTATTATTAAATTTATTGAGATTATTGTTAATATTATTATTACTATAATTATTAAGATTATTATTATTATCATTACTAATCCTATTATTATTATTATTAGATTTAATAATATATATATATATACATATATATTGATGAGTATAAAAGGGAAACTTGGGATAGAAACCCTACATTGGTGTGTCTGCGCAGAGCCTGGTGAGAGAGGAACATAGGGTTTGAAGCCGTCATGTTCTACTGATATCTTGAGTCTAGATCCAGGTAGGTGATTCTAAATTCTTCGTTGTTTTATTTTTATGAATGCAAACTGTTAGACATAAATATTCATTTGCGCCTTTTATCTCATTTTCTGTTCGTTGCTATTCCTCTCCTTGTTTATGTGCAGTCAGATCGTGGCTTGCTAAATATATTTCTTTTATCATATAATTCTTCATTCATCTTATCAAAGTATTATTATTATTATTATGCATTACCAGGCCATTCGGCCAGGTCCACTTTCCGCCTGCAGTGGCGAGCGCCGGGCTAAGCAACCTTTCGAATTGTTATTATTATTATTAGGTAACATCAGGCCATACGGCCTAACCTTTCTTCCACACAGCTGGCGTGCACCAAGCAGCAATTTAGCGAATTATTAATTTTATTATTGGGTGACATCAGGCCATACGGCTTGGCCTTCTTCCGCACGGCTACTGTGTCTTCATGGATGGGCAATATACTATACACAATGCTCCAAAACCCTATACGATCTAGCGCAACTCAAGAGGCACCTTTTTTTGGGTTACTTTTCTTATAATTCCAAAAGGCATCTTTTTGTGGCATAATACATGCATAAAATCGGGCATATCTGTAAGGACCCGTACCTTGAGTTAGTCACAGTTAGTCACAGTTTTGCCTTCTGAGTAGAGTTTTTCTAGATTTTGACCTAGTGAATGGGCTCAAATGAATTCACGTGCAAAAGGAAAGATGCTTAGAATGATGTCCTCTATCTACCACAGAAGTTTCAGGCCAAACGGACGTGTATGTGAGGTGCACGTGATATGGGTCCAATTCACGTGCAAGTGTGGTTGTCTTCTAAATGATGCAAGGAGACTAGGGGTGAAGTTTGAGAGCATTTGGAGTCCATTTGGAGTTGCACGTGAATTGGGAATTCACGTGCAAATTAGCGTGCAGCCATATTTTTGCATGGTTCCCTTGGTTTTGACATTCTAATGATCTTTCTCCAAAGGACCATGTTGAAATTCCGAGTATTTTGGCCTATATGGGTGCGGAAAGGTGCTAACTTGTGTGATCAAAACTACGTCGTTTTGATCCTGGGTTTACTTAATCAAAACTACGTCGTTTTGATGTGGGTAGTGTCTATATAAGGAGGGCTTGAGTTTGAGTTTAGGGTTCTTGTGTTCTTCCTTGCTGCAGCTGCTGCCAGAGAGAGAGAGAGAGAGAGAGAGAGAGAGAGAGAGGGTCTCCGGGCTGTTGCCGTGGTGGTTCGCGTCGTTGGGAGCTGTCTAGCGTGGAGGTTAGGACAAAAGCCTGAGGTAGGGATTCATGTCCTTCCAAACTCTCCTCTGTTTTTAGGATATTCACCTATATATATATATGTAAATCCATATAGGTGTGATCTCCTATATGGATGTTGGCCTTCAGTGGCATGTTCGTTGATTTGATGTTGAATTTGGCCTGAGGATTTTCTGGGTTTGTTTATGCACACTATGTGTTTGATGAAATGTCTAAGAGGTCTGCACACCATGTGTTTGATAAAATGTCTGTGAGGCCTGCATGCCATGTATTCAATATAATGCCTGTGAGACCTTGTATATGAGTGCTTGATGATATACCTGTGTGACTGGTGTGTACCGTGTTTGATTTGTATTTGATTTTTAGCCTATGAGGCTGATGTGTGTGACTTGTATCTGACCATGTTGGTCCTTCTGAGATAAAGTGTAAATGTTGTGCTGAGTTTACATGTTGAGATGTAATCTATCGTTGTTCCGTTGATCTGTTTGAGGCGAGCTGAGATATGGGCCGGGCACAATATTTGGACCCCTTTGAGATTTGGCCAGGACGTGGTCTGAGTCTCGGTGTAGCACTCACGACGGTGGGCTAAGTCTACACCCATTCCTGAGGGTAGATATGGCGCCCGAGGAGGTGGTTGACCATATCTGACTCGGGTGGAAAATGTTGCATTGGTGTCCATGCAACATTCGCCTGAATGTGGTATGTCATGTCGCCGTGGTGGCGGGGTGTCCTCTGCCCTTCAGTGCGGGTTCAGGTAAAGAGTGTTTACGGGTGATGTTTGCTGCGTTAGCCTTAGGCACGACACGAGCACAAGCATACACATATCATGCATGTTGTATAGCGGGACGGGTCTGGGGAGACGGGATCCCTACTGAGCTGTGGTTTGCTCACCCCTCCTATAAACTGTTCTTTTGCAGGGTTTAGCAGGCGGTAGGTGAAGGCTGAGGAGCTAGGCCCCTGAGGCTGAAAGTTTTATATTATTTCCTTTGTTGTACTCTGGTTTTATGTGTTTGGATTTTGGTTTGGTTTTATTGATGGCTTCATAGGGGTTTTCCCCATTGGGTTGTAATGAACATTTAGTCTTTGAAATGAAATAAAATGAGATGTTGTTATTCAATTTGTGTTTGTGTGCATGGTTTGAGAGCAGGAGCATGCCCCTTGGCATGTTAGCCTGATTGTGCAGGTTTGGGACAGCACCCGTGTTAGAAGTCCTTTTAAGGTGCTTGCACCAACCCCTTGTCCCTTCGGGTGCGGGCATGGGCAGTCACTACTCATTTCCAAGTGGAAGGAAATTGGGGCGTGACAATATCAAAATCAAAGGAAGCCCACCACTATTTTAATCGGTCATGTCAATTTCAATTGGCATTGGAATTAGTAAGATATATAAACAAAATTTAATTTTTATTTTAGTAGTAAATATAGTAATTGATATCATTCCAATAATAAGGTCAAATAAATAATTATGATATTGTTAGTCTAATAATATAAATATTATTCGTAGTTTGATATTATTAATTTGGCATTAAGAATATTAATTGTGGCTTAATAGCTTGGTATTGTTAGTTTAAAAATATTGTTTGGCTTGATATAGTTTGTTTAATAAAATAAATATTGTTTGAGTTTGCTGTTATTTGTTATGTGATATAATTGTTATTCGTGACACGTTATTATTGGTTTAACGATTTGAATATTCTGTTGTGCTATAAGACTAAATTTTGATTATTAAATTTATTATTTGTTGGTTATATGTGTGGATTCGGTGGTGGAGTTAGTTGAGTTAACTGCAGGTCCCACATAGGGCTGGCAAGAGGCCGCAGGTCCCCTATGTGGCTGGTTAACCCAGGTCCTATATGTGGCAGGTTGTCGTTAGGGACACCACAGGTCCCACATATGGCTATCTGGTAGTGACTGGATTCTTGGAGTTGGTAGCGGGGATCATGTGGATGGTTGGATTGTCGGTGCAAACCTTTGATAGATGAAATGAAATGGGTGTGATGTTATATTTGTGATTGAATGTGAGCTTATTGTAATAGAATAAGACACTGCACTGGCACAAGCATACACTGATCATGTAGATTTAGGATTTCATGTTATAGGATGGTGAGGAGATGGAGATCACCTACTGGGCACTTGTGCTCACCCCTACTTTGTTGACATGTTTCAGGTATCGACCTATTCGCTAGAGGCTGGTCCGAAGTTGATTGCTATTCATTTTACATTTTGTATAACTTGGTTTATGGATTTTGTATAACATAATTGGTTTTATTATTTGAATATCCGGATGAGGGTCCGTGAAAGTTGTATTGGATTTTTAACATGACTATATCATTAATAAATTAATATTATTTGTCCTTAGTTTCATAGATGTGGGAATGTACAAGAATACCCCTGATGTATGATTGTACAGGTATATCTCGAACAGCACCCGTTGTGTAGTCTATATCGGTGCTAGTCACCAACCCCTTGACCCTTTGGGTGCGGGCATGGGAAAGTCACGTTCCTGGTTCTGGGTTCCTTGGAATTCGGGGGCGTGACAAGTTGGTATCAGAGCGGTCGGTTTAGTGGACCTAGCATAGTAGGGTGATTGATTGAAACTTTGGAGCTTGGGAGACATTAGGGAGGGCGCCTGATCAACGCAATCCTTAATGGTGTCCTTGGTTACCTTTGTGTCAGTCAGATCATCTTAGGATGCATTGGGATGGGTGCATACATGACATAACATTGCTTGTACATTTAGGGCACTAGAATTTGTTGCGCTTAATACTCTGATGGTTTGACTTTATAGCTGTGAAATTTCTCGAAATTGCTTGGAATGATTTGCGTATTTGCTTGTTAATGACTTACATTATTTTGGACTGACCTGTATTGTTTTGAGCTGATTCAAGTACAATATGCTATAGTATTATCTTTCGCTTGATGTTATTATGATGATGTGGTAGGGGAAATATGAACCCTACCAATTGTTCGATGGCTTAGGTAGCCAGTTAAATGATTGGGCAAATGTAATGGATTTCGGGGGAAAATGAACCCCACTGTGATATTATGAGGACTTATTGGGTCATGCTTGTTATGGGTGATTGCTTGATGGAAGTGTATAGGAAGGGGGCAATATCCCATGGATGACAGTTGGGACTTATGAGTTCTATGTGGTGTAGACTTAGGGGTCACTACTTGGGAGTGATAATTGCATTTTATTTGTGCTTTATGACAAATATTTGTGCAATAATTTGAACTTAATTGATTATTTTAATTGCATAAATTCCATTCATCGGTATTTTGAGCTTTAGTGTAATTTATTTTTTTAAAATGCAATTATAGAGAAATTTAAAATGTACTTTGAGCGATTTGGATTGCATGGCATAATTTAGTGCATTTTTTTAAAAAATTCTTCCAAATTTCTTATTTTACCATGTTTTTGATTATTTTATGGAATTAATATTAATTTGGTAGATTTTTACTATTTATTTATTTATTTATTTTAATATTAATTTTTGGACTAAGGAAATTTTGGAGAGAGGAGCTTTTGCATGTGGAGATATGATTAATTTATTTTGGTGAGAGTTAATTATTTTAAAAAATGTGTGTGAGATTTACTTGGCGTGAATTTATGGAATTAAATTGATGGGTGTATGAATTGAGAGAATTAATATTTAAAAAAAATTGTATGGGGTCACGAGTGAGGTAAAGTAATTTGTAATTATCTCTTGAAAAGGGTGTTAGAGCCTACTTGTTTACTTGTTATGGACCTACGGGTGATGATTGTTTCTCCTATGATGTGAATTGATGTATCATGTTTATTTAACGTGTGGTATATAAAGTAGTAGCAAAAGGATTGGAAGGTTGGAAAAATGTAACTTAATAAAAGTAAAACATGAAGTACAACAATGGTAAACGATGGAATAAAATATTCAAGAATTAAATAGTGTAGTGAATATAATAATACGACAGAAACTAACAACTGTTATGACTAGCAATATATACTTATCAGATATTAGGCTTAAATATTATGAGAAAACCATGATGGGATTGGTAGATTCAATAATGGTTTATTTTTGCTTTAAGGCAATTGAAGGGTAGACGTGTCAATGAGTGAGGGAGATAATGATGACATAGTCTTTTGGAATGGGAGTGGAGAATTCATATCCTTTCGATAAAATATTTTAATAACTTGTCTTTTCAAAAATGTTAATGAGTAGATGATTTAGAAGGTGATTAAATAATTTGAGAAATAATGGGAGCTATATTTCTTATGACTTTAAGGAATGTTGAATCTATATATCGATTTTTCAGTCGTCGTATGTTGACTTGGTTAAATGCTACTAGTCAGTTGAAATGCAATATAAGATTTTGGTTGAATGTTAGTGAATAGTATTGAGCATTCTTGGGTATGCCTTTTTCCTTGACTCGATTGCCATTGTAATTGTGTAAATATTGATGGGTTGTTGGCCTGCTTGTTTTTGAGTAGTTGCTCGTTGTTGGTTGCATGCACCTTGTGTGGTGTTGGCTTGTGGTGGACTATGTTGGTGCGTGTAACTGGTTATTGATAAGAATGGTAAATATATAATAAAACTAAAAAAACATAAATAATATACTTACAACACTAATAACAATAGTAAATAAATGAATAAATAATGATGATCAACTCTGTGTTAAATATTATTGTGATTCATGTCGATTGATGTCAATGTGGATTACCACATTGTATAATTGTTTGGATATTCTTCATATGATATGACGTGCAAATGACATGTTGCGGACTTTTGCCCTGTTTTGGGATATAGTTATGTGATACGACTACATGTGTTATTTGATGTAATGTGAACGCATATTATTGTGCTGTGCTTGAGAGTGTGCTATCTGGAATTATGGGAGCCTGCGTGGCTGTGGAGCCTGCGTAGCTGTGGTTATGGTAGCCTGTGTAGCTGTGGTTTTGGTAGCCTGTGTGGCTGTGGATATGGAAGTCTGTGTGGCTGTGGCTGTGATTATGCTTGCTTGGTTGTCTTAATTATAAATGTTGTTTTTAACCTGTTTATTTATTATGATGTGTGATTGAGATGTGTACTGTGTTGTGTATCTATGCCTGAGTGTAACAATGATAGTATTTCTTATTATTGCCTTGTTTCACTTTGACTGGTTTGTTGTTAGTTACATACATTATTATTTTGTGTGGTGACACGTGGTGAAACTAGGATGAACCTTGTTTATTGATCGTCTGGCTGGATTGATTGGTGGTAAGCATGATGATGTGGAACTGGTGAATGGTTTATGGTGGGATTAGCTTGATGAGCTTTCCCTTGGTGATGTTAGTATGACGTGTTGTTGTGGTAGCCGAGTTTATTGCTTGTTTGTGGAGTCCTCTCTGTAAGGGGACTTGGTTGTAATTCAATGACATCTTACATTGTTTGGTGGAGCCTATTAGGGTGCGACCTTTCTTCCCCTACATGGGAGTATATGTTATTCATATAATTGTTGATATTTTGATGTTGTTTTGTTTAGTTTTTCTATCTGTGATTGTTACATGACCGATATGCGTTTCTAACATGCGATCATGACTCATAAAGCATTATGTACTTGTTGTGGTTATTGGGGGATATTAGTTATATGAGGGTAGGTTATTAGACCTTGGTAATGCAATATTTAATTAAGGCAGTGCATTTACCCTATTGATTTGAGCTAATAGTGCTTTGATGAATTTTTAGGTGATAGTGTTCAATCTTATTGTTTTAGGTCCTATTAGATTGGTTAGTTTTGGTCGTGATGTTGGCACCAGTAAGGTAGCATGTGGTTGGTTGTGGAGTTGTTGGTATGGTGTTATTTTGTCAATGATTCATTATAATGGTTATTTGGCAGATTAATTACATGGGATTATTGGTAGTGGTTTGATATTAGGCATTGGGCGTGTAGTGGTGCGTGGTGCAATTTACTGATTTGATTGGTTATTGGATTTTGATAGGTAATCATATCAACTATGATTTGGTAATTTATGTTGAGGAGTCCATTCAATCTTGTTATTGTGACCATGGTTAACCGTAGTCTTGAGTTACCACTGGAATTGGGCGAGTTTATGCTATGTTCCAAGTGACTTCACTAAGAATATGTTGTTCGAATATCTAAGCCTTACCAATGGTAAAAAGGGCTAAGTGAGTTTTTAGATTCTAACATTGCGGTTAGAGACCCTTATCGTTAGGATTGTTGGTTGGTTCATCTTTTCGGGGACGAAAAGTCCTAAGGGGGAGAAAATGTAAGGATTTTCCTGATATCGTGTTTTGTGAGTGGTTGTTGTATGCTATTTTATTTGTTATGTGTTGTTTTATAATTGTATTCATGTGTTTATTCGTTGCTTGAGAGCACATGCTAGTTTCGGTCTATGGTGGATATTGAATCAACTCACTGCTTGTGGGTTATTAATTTTGTAGGATGGTTTGGGTGTGTCAGAATAGGTAGCAATAATTGTATTTGCGTGGGTGTGGGCCGGATATCGAGGTCTATGACGTCTTACGGTGATAGTTGTGACATTTAAGTCAGTTGGCCTTTCGAGGACGAAAAGTTCTAAGCTGGGGAGGATGTAAGGACTCGTATTTGAGTGACATTGTAAGTTAATTTATTATTGAGAATGATAATATTGAAAAGGAAATGTGATTGTCGACGTGAGTGTTTTGGCTGTAAGTGAGCTTAGTTTGGAGTCTGGAGTCCCGCGAGAATATTTTAGTATTTTGAGTATTATTATTATTATTATTATTATTAAATTTATTGAGATTATTGTTAATATTATTATTACTATAATTATTAAGATTATTATTATCATTACTAATCCTATTATTATTATTATTACATTTAATAATATATATATACATATATATTGATGAGTATAAAAGGGAAACTTGGGATAGAAACCCTACATTGGTGTGTCTGCGCAGAGCCTGGTGAGAGAGGAACATAGGGTTTGAAGCCGTCATGTTCTACTGATATCTTGAGTCTAGATCCAGGTAGGTGATTCTAAATTCTTCGTTGTTTTATTTTTATGAATGCAAATTGTTAGACATAAATATTCATTTGCGCCTTTTATCTCATTTTACGTTCGTTGCTATTCCTCTCCTTGTTTATGTGCATCGGATCGTGGCTTGCTAAATATATTTCTTTTATCATATAATTCTTCATTCATCTTATCAAAGTATTATTATTATTATTATGCATTACCAGGCCATTCGGCCAGGTCCACTTTCCGCCTGAGTGGCAGCGCCAGGCTAAGCAACCTTTTAATTGTTATTATTATTATTAGGTAACATCAGGCCATACGGCCTAACCTTTCTTCCACACAACCTGGCGTGCACCAAGCAGCAATTTAGCGAATTATTAATTTTATTATTGGGTGACATCAGGCCATACGGCTTGGCCTTCTTCCGCACGGCTACTGTGTCTTCATGGATGGGCAATATACTATACACAATGCTCCAAAACCCTATACGATCTAGCACAACTCAAGAGGCACCTTTTTTTGGGTTACTTTTCTTATAATTCCAAAAGGCATCTTTTTGTGGCATAATACATGCATAAAATCGGGCATATCAAAATCAAAGGAAGCCCACCACTATTTTAATCGGTCATGTCAATTTCAATTGGCATTGGAATTAGTAAGATATATAAACAAAATTTAATTTTTATTTTAGTAGTAAATATAGTAATTGATATCATTCCAATAATAAGGTCAAATAAATAATTATGATATTGTTAGTCTAATAATATAAATATTATTCGTAGTTTGATATTATTAATTTGGCATTAAGAATATTAATTGTGGCTTAATAGCTTGGTATTGTTAGTTTAAAAATATTGTTTGGCTTGATATAGTTTGTTTAATAAAATAAATATTGTTTGAGTTTGCTGTTATTTGTTATGTGATATAATTGTTATTCGTGACACGTTATTATTGGTTTAACGATTTGAATATTCGTTGTCTTTATAAGACTAAATTTTGATTATTAAATTTATTATTTGTTGGTTATATGTGTGGATTCGGTGGTGGAGTTAGTTGAGTTAACTGCAGGTCCCACATAGGGCTGGCAGAGGCCAGGAGGTCCCCTATGTGGCTGGTTAACCCAGGTCCTATATGTGGCGAGGTTGTCGTTAGGGACACCACAGGTCCCACATATGACTATCTCAGTGGTATTTGGATTCTTGGAGTTGGTAGCGGGGATCATGTGGATGGTTGGATTGTCGGTGCAAACCTTTGATAGATGAAATGAAATGGGTGTGATGTTATATTTGTGATTGAATGTGAGCTTATTGTAATAGAATAAGACACTGCACTGGCACAAGCATACACTGATCATGTAGATTTAGGATTTCATGTTATAGGATGGTGAGGAGATGGAGATCACCCATGGGCACTTGTGCTCACCCCTACTTTGTTGACATGTTTCAGGTATCGACCTATTCGCTAGAGGCTGGTCCGAAGTTGATTGCTATTCATTTTACATTTTGTATAACTTGGTTTATGGATTTTGTATAACATAATTGGTTTTATTATTTGAATATCCGGATGAGGGTCCGTGAAAGTTGTATTGGATTTTTAACATGACTATATCATTAATAAATTAATATTATTTGTCCTTAGTTTCATAGATGTGGGAATGTACAAGAATACCCCTGATGTATGATTGTACAGGTATATCTCGAACAGCACCCGTTGTGTAGTCTATATCGGTGCTAGTCACCAACCCCTTGACCCTTTGGGTGCGGGCATGGGAAAGTCACGTTCCTGGTTCTGGGTTCCTTGGAATTCGGGGGCGTGACATGTAATTCAGGGGCAGTGCCACGTTCATGGCAGGTGTGCAGCTACACACCCTGACCTATGGTAATAATAATAATAATAATACTTAATCAAATATTAGAAGAAAAAAAAGAGACATCCTGATTTGTCTTTGTACACCCTAATCGACTTCTCGCAACTTCCCCCAGCGGTAGCTACCTTGATGTCGTGCAACACCACTCGTCTATTATGACACCACTGCCACCACACACAGGCCGACAACAACCATTGCTCAACACGGTCGGCAAACCCAGATCGGCGAGACGGAGGCAACCATCGCCCAACACTAGTCGGCAGACCCCAGACCGACAAGATGTTGGCAACCATCTCCCAACGCCTGTCGGTGGGCGCCTCTAACACCCTGTGTGTGTCGTTCGACTCTAACTCGTCTCTAGATCTAGACCCGGCAAACATCGCCCAGCCTGTCCCAAACCTAGATCCTGCGCCATTAGCCAACGTCTCTCTCCCGGATCCGGATGACAGACCTGACGGCTGGTAGCAACTATCGCCCAATGCCCGCCTCTTTGTTGCTGACGCGTTGGTATTACCTATCTTAGTTTAAAATGAATTATTAACATTTTAAAAATATCAAAATGCATATTTAATTTGCCTTTTATAATTGATAATTTGATAGTGTGTTATTCAATCATTTCAATTGGAATTTAAATTATTAGGATTTTGATTTAGGAAATTTCAAAATGCATAAATATCTGGTTTTTTGTTTTTGTTAAGTGTCTAATTTTGTGGGTTATTCTATTGGAATTTTGGAGAAGTCGGTTTATAAATAAAACATGACAGTTTTTTTTATAAAAACTCTATTTTCAAACTTTGGTTTTTCATGTTAGTATGCTAGTAACTATGTTTAAAAATGTTTAAATCATATGTTTTTGCACATTAAATTTATATATTGAAATGATATGGTGATAAAACAGATCAACGTTTTTCTTCGTCTTCATGTACAGTTTTGCTAAATGTTTTATTCTTTTTTTTTATCCTTAATAGCATTTGTAAGTATATATATACTTTGATGTGGTATCCCCTAAAAGGAAAAGAAGTAAAAAAAAATTTATAAAATTTTATGTAAATTTTTAATATTATATTCAAGTTTATAATAAATATTGAACAGCTAAAAAATCATAACAAGTTATTTGATAAGTAGATAATAACAGATTACATGAAAGAAAAAAAAATATAACCATCTATATAATTTATTTTTCTTTACAAAATTTTATCATTGACTTGATAAATGCAATGCTCGCAAATGGTTTTATATATAAAAGATATATAATTATGAAAAAAAGTGCTTAAATGTCTCAAGTCAACAAAAATAGAAGATAAATAAATAAATTTACAGGTATAAATATATACTATAAGCCAGATCCACGGTGGTGAGCTGAACACCAAATCCAAACTCATTAAAAATATGTTTATGCAATCCAGGGTCCATATAAAAGTAAACGTTTGTGTTCGCAGACACGGGGTTTACACTAATGTAATTGTCATTTTTATTGAATGACAGATGGCACGAAGTGTCGTTTAAGTACACTGTATTAAAAGCTAAAAACTAAAACCAACGAACCGCGCGTCATATCCTCCATCAAAAACTCCGAACAAAATTGGACACATCGTATATTTGTATTTATCTCAAAACTGCAGCTTCACCCACACCCCGGGGCTTGGGATTCCCGCGTGGACGACGAACACAACGTAGTATCCCGGCGGCGCTATCTCGGGCGTCAGCGGCGCTCCCACCGTGACGGCGTGAGCAAACGGCGACATCTGCACTAGTTCCGCCACGTCCAACACCAGTAGTCGCTGGTTCATCCCGAACGAGTGCGTCGTAAACGATGGTGCCACCATCGTCACATAAACCCCCCGAGCGGCTTGGAAAAACGGTACCACGAAGTTGATCTTAAACCTCGACCCGTACAGCGCCACCCCGCCGACGCCAGCCTCCACCGACAGCACCGACGGCCGGAGCGGGGCGTACTGCGGGGGCCAGATAGTACGGCATGAAAGCCTCGAGGCTTAGTTCCGTCGGGAAAGGCTGGCTCGAGAAGTTGTACACCGGGTGGGGATTGCTGCCGCCGACAAGGACTCGTCCGTCCGGCAGGAGTGCCGCGGTCGAGTGGTACATCCTCGGAATGGTGGAAGGGGTCAGCGTCACGAATCTCCGGCTCGGGTCGGGCTCATCCTTCACGTACAGGACTGGGGTCAAAACCGGGTTGGCGCCGCATTCCCAGCCTGCCGTCCCGTTTGACGCCCCGTTAAGGATGATGACGTCACCGGTGGGCAACAGAATCATGTCCGACATGACACGTGGCATCGGCATGGTCTCCATGGTCCACTGCGGTTCCGGGTCGGTGACCCTAAGCCTCCCGCACGTCCTTGAGGCCTCGTTGAAGCCGCCGCCATTAAGCGCCCGCAGGTAGGACCCGGGCTTAGCGCCGCCGCATATCATGATCTCTGCCGCAACCGGTTGCGACGGAAGAGAGGCGTTAACTCCGTTGTTGCTCAAAACCAACGGGAGGAGGACCGAGGAGCCGGCGCTGGGGTAGTTGCGCTTGTCGGCTCCGGGGATGACAGGGAATTCTCGTACGATGCGGTTGCCCTTGACATCGAAGGAAATGGATCGGTTGTTTGCGAAGATGAAGAGGTTGCCGTCCGGGAGGAGGTGCAAGAACGGGTAAAGATTGTTCTCCTCGAGGAAGTCGCGTGTTTCTTGGAGGAAACTAAGGTCGAACAAGGCTGTGTCGTTGAGGGCAGCCTTGGGGACAAACTCGTAGGAGAAGGCGTTTCTGCCGCCAACGACGATGACTCGTCCGTCGGGGAGGATCTGGTTGGAGGCGTACCACCTCCGGATGGCGAGCATCTGGGGTAGTTCCGACCAGTCGCAGGTGGCGGCGGCAAACAGGTTTCGCTGCCGCACGGGGTGAAGGTGCGGATCTTGCTCTCGCCATCGTTGTAGCCACCGGTTTGGATAAGAGTGCCGTCAGGAATAACGCTGCCGGAGGAGCACCAAGTGTCGGTAGCGATGAAGAGAGCGCGGTAGGTGTTGGTAGCGACGTTGTAGAGGACAGAGTGAGCAGTGCAGTCGACTTTGAGGGCCACGTCGGAGGGGTCGTCTCGGCAGCGGCCCTCCGGCAAGGTGAGGTTGGACGCGCCAAAGTCGGTGCGGTCGAAGATGGCGACGGTGTTGTCGTGGAGGAGCTGCATGTGCATGGCGGAGATGCCGATGCTGGTTTGTAGGAGGACCCACCTCCCTGGTGTCATGGACGCCATAAACGTCGTGGGAATCTCGAAGGCCACCAATGTTGTTGGCGGAAAGAGCACGGCGATGAGGAGGGAGAGGGAGAACGGAATGGATGTGGATGGCACTGTTTTTGATCTTGGTCGCCATTGATGGGTGTTTCTTTGGTATTTTTTCCCCCTTCCGTATTGGTTGTGAAAGAAATAGGTGGGGCGTGGGTTTTATAGATAAGTGAAAGAAATGTCGATAGATCTTGGAAGAATTTAATGTTCACTTAAAGCGGCGGCAGAACTGACTTTATTATTATCACTTATCAGGAAGCAATGAAGTTATCGTTTGATAACAACTGTGTTTACAGCATTTTTGTTATTAAGATATGAAAGTTTGTGTTTTTTTTCCCGTTATTGGCATATATTTATTCAATTTTCTAGCTATTTAATCAATATTTATTTTGAATTGATTATGAAATTTATTGAAGATGATATGAAGAACTTGTGTAATTTCCTGAATGTGAATATATATATACATAGCTTATATGATTTAATCAATGACTTTAAAATATTTCATTTATTTTGGGCGAGTTTCCAGCTTATAACAACTGATGTTTTGAGCAATTGATACCGGTCGATTCTTGGCTAGTAACCTATTGCTTAAGTCTTATATATATATATATAGAGAGAGAGAGAGCGCGCGCGCTCATTATCAAATACGTTTTATTTTATTTATTTTCATAAATTTTGGGTCTCAAATGTAATTCACTATGATCCAAGTACATAATGTGTGTTAGGATATGGTTAAAGCGAGACTCACCGTATGTTATAATATTATTCGTTTAGGCTTGTACATCTTGTTCTCGCGGTTTAAAAGCGTGTTGTGACATTTTGGGCCTACTTTATCATATAATAAGCTTCTTGAATTTTTTTTTTTGATGTGATGTGAGACACAATTTCCCAATAATATTCTCTTTGTCACATATCGAACTACAACATAAGCTAGAGATGCACCTATGAACTAATCAGCTACCACCATGTGGGCCATCATGGGAGCTCCCCCTCAACTGCATTCTAATTGAAGCAGCCCGATTGATCACCTGAAGATAAGAATTTGTATTCCAAACTAATACCGTTGCACACCACAAGACATGCCGCTCATGCTACGGACTTACAGAGAATACTTTTGATATAATGGAATACCTGACGGGACAACTAGGCTCGTACCAGGTTTGTTAGGATTTGACCAAGGCGTGAACCCCACCCGCATGTCCCAAATATTATTGACTTTGGGCTTACATCGCCCGCACGACTTTAAAACGTATTGTGACATTTTGGGCCTACTTTATCATATAAGCTCCTTGACTTCTCTTTTTCTTCCGATGTGAGACACAAATTCCCAACAACGTGTGAAGTTTTGCTTAGTCGCGGACAAAAAAATCAATTCCAATTTGATTATAGTATGATTCAATGATATCATAGAAAACATAGGTAACAAAGATTATTATATGTAAATTCAATTTCATATTGAAAGATATGAATATATTTATTTAGTGATGTTGTTTCACAAACTCCAAGAAATTTTTATTTTCTATAAATAAAGAATTAAGCCTTAAAAATTAACTTCATCTCTTTACATGTAAGTTACTCTTTATAATTATTAATTTTACATCTTATTATATTATTCTCCTACTCCTCATGTTCGTTCTTCTTCTCTTTCCACATGGACTTTGAATAATAAGTGTGATTAATACCTTGCTCAGAATCATCGTCAAGGGGATTAATGGCAAGAACTCGCCATAATGGTCAAGCACATGTCGAGTCGAGAAGCTTGTTGGCAAGACGGTAGCCTAACATTCATGAGAGTGGTATTGTCGTGTAAAAATTCGTATTTGGGTAGTTTTGAGAGAGGTAATTCTAATGGGAATGTAACTATCTGGACGATAGTCGTAGCCATCAATGTGAGCAATTTGACTGTACTTGGCCGATTTCGTCGGGGACCCGTTTGACCCGATTGTTGACTTTTTTGGGGTTTATTGGTTGACTTGCGTTTGAGTAGTCATTTGAGTGTGATAATATCTCAACAGTGTTGTGCTCGTCATTTCGAGCGTTTTGAGATTAATTTGACTCAATTTGGAATTCGTGACCTCTGGAGGTCAATTATGCGTTCAAGGGTTAATTATTGCCGGAGGCCAATTATTAACAACATATATATATATATATATATATATATATATATATATATAATTAAGAACTGCCTTATTTCTTAATTGCCAATTATTGGTACGTGCGTGAATAAGAGAAGAGAGAGAAGGTGAAGAGCGTGAAGAGCTTTCTTAGCGATTTTAGGGCGATTGGAGAGCTCGTGGATCGCAAATAATCTTCCGTAGGTGTCCTTAAGCGTCTTATTTCGATCCTATCTTTGAATATGTGATCTGTGGATGTATAAGTGTGTATTTTATGAGGTGAGAGAAGTCGACCATGGAGGTCTAGATTTAGAGATCTAGATGAATATATGATTTATGTGTATTTCGCTTCGTTATCGTGCGGTGGAGGCGTTTAGGACGCGTTTTGAGTAAATATTGAGTTTATTGCGTAAAACATGTGTTTATGAGCGTCGCGGGGTCACCGGGTTTGCTTCCGAGATGAAGAACAGGAACAAAAACGACGATGAACAGTACCACAGGGCGAGTGTTACGGGTCGCCGGACAATCAACAGCTTCGTAGTCAGAAGCTATGGGTCGCCAGTTGTGGAGTCGGCAGCCGTGGTCGGCAGCTATGGAGTCGGACATTGTGGAGTCGCGTGCTGTGGTCGGCGGTATGGGTCAGCCGGCCGTAGTCGAGGAGTTATGGAGTCGGCACGGCGTGGTCGGCAGCTATGGAGTCAACAACTTGGTTAGTCCGGATCGGTAGTCCGGAGGAGTTAGTCCCGGATCGATAGTCCGGAGGTAGTGGTCCGGATCGTAGTCCGGAGGAGTTAGTCGATCACTAGTCCGGGTAGTTAGTCCGGATCCCGTAGTCCATAGGAGTTAGTCCGGATCACTTGTCCGGAGGAGTTAGTCGGATTAGTAGTCCGGATCGTAGCATCGGTCCGCAACAAGGTTCAAAGCGATTGCAACCGCACTTTGCATTGGACATTTACATTGTAAACCATTATGCCTCCGATTTAAGGATTATACTTAAGTTACAAATGTAAAATAACGAAATACCCCTTTTGGATTCAAAGAAAAATACTAGAAAAATTAATTCCCACTCTTTCAAAATGTGAAAATTGGGATTTATTGTAAAATCTCGGAAAAACCCCCAAAATCAGATTTATCTTATTTATGATATGGGAACCCAATGCCGGGACTTTTGATTTCAAGAAAATAGCTGCTATGGGTACTTCCTTCATAAATCAGGATTGAGGTTTTACTTGCGGTGTTTATAGTTCCAAAGGAAATGTTGAGAATGACATGCCATACTAATGTTAGTATGTTGGTGTAAGTATTTGGGGGCATGGACTCCGTGACTTATTTGGGTTCTCACGTGATGACCGATGGTGCTATGTGGTTGACGTGTGCATACGCCGATGGCAGGCGTTGCCCGTGTGGCGACCGTGGGCCGGCATATAGCGCGTGGATATGCTAAGGCCCGAGTTGAGCCGTTGAGCTCGTGGAGCTAGGGCTAAGTGCCCTGAGCTGGGATCCCATGGAGGATCGTGGACAAGTTGTCTTTGTGTGGCTTGGCTGGGTCTGGTGTTTGTTTACGGGCGAGTCGATGATTGTACATACACAATGCACGAAACACAAAGTATGTAAGTATAGACTTGTATGTCCGCATGATTGGAGTGTTAGGGTCACCTACTGAGCTTGTGTCTCACCTGCACTTGTTGTTTACCTTTTCGGGTGTGACCCGACAGTGGAGGACTTTCTTCCCAGGAGGACGTGCCCACTCTACGATGTATGATACGATGCGTATATATTGTGTATTGTATTATGGTTATCCCGGACATGAGTCCGTGGATGATTATATTTGCATATTGTTTGTGATGTGATGTCGCCCATGTAGATGTTTGACTTATTGTATGCATTGATGATGTATGGAAAGTCTGATTACTTGATGTATTAACGTCAGGGTTATATTAGAGACAAAGCCCGTATTTGTAGTATCTATTGGTCTTATCACCAACCCCTTGACCTTTCGAGGTGCGGGCAAGGGGAAGTCATGTTCCTTGGTTGGGTTCCCTGGAATTTGGGGGCATGATGATCGAAATGGCCGATCTTTCCGACGAGGATGGGGGCTTGTCCAAAAGGAATCAACATATATATTTTCAGACCACGCACATAGGCCTCCATGAAAGCTAGACACACTACCAAGCTACCCAAAACCACCCAAATCACCGAAAATAACGCTAATCGAGCTCTTGAAGATAGTGGTGAGATCCTACAGCATGAGGATGCCTAGTCGCCGAGCTAGATTCAAACAAATTACAAGCCCCTAATAACTCGCGCGTTGAACCACAAGCGATCGAAAAAACATCACAAATTTGGAGGTAGCATGCGTGGCTAGGATTAAGCGTGCACAAATGCCACAACAGGTGGGCTTACCTTTCAAGATGTGGTCTATGCTAGTCACGGAGTGCAACACCATTGAGCATATCTGATGGATGATCCGAGGGCGCCACGGCTCCATACCCCCCTTTCACATTAAATTTGAATTCCCTTTGATTTCACAATGTAGTGGAGCAAATAATGTGAGTATTGCTTGCATGACCTCAGTTGTCTCGTATTTATTTTTAGATTTTTGTCTTGCTTTCTTAATAGTAGACCGAGTATGTAATTTACAAGCTTTTGAATGAAGTGGCACTATAGAAATGATGGATTCCCTTGGCGTGATGTCTTCTTGTCACCGAACCTAGATACAACAAGCTCTTCCCCATTTAATTTATAATTGCTGTCAACAACTTCATGCTGATTATAATTGATACGCATGCTTCCCTAATTGAGCAACATCAGCCTGACCTTTCTGAGAGCAAGTGTAGAGCGGGTTAAGAAGACCGTTAATGGTACATAGCGATCAAAGGTGGTTAAAACCTATTACTCGATGATGGTCCCAGAAAGAAAAAAAGGGTTAACTGGACCGATTGATTCTTAAATCGTTACGTGGTTAATCATCCTTGATTCCACCTTTGATGATTCGATGAGGATGGGGCTTAACTTGAAGATGACATTTTTGTAGAGACTCTGCGTGGCGTTATCTTTCCGGTGAGGATGGGGACCTATTATCAAAGCATAACATCTAATTATAATATAAGCGATCTTGTGGAGGTCCGGTGTGATTGGCTCGGGACTCTTTAGTGGAGAGGGTAGAAGTATGGCGGCCCGTAATGCGTTTCTTCTAAGTCTGTCTTTCTGGTGGTTTTTGAATTTTGGAGGAGGCGGATCGATGCCTGACTTGAATTAGGTATTGAATAAAAATTATTATTTTAATAAAAATAAAATTAAAATAAAAAGAATATTGGAGTTGACGGAAAAAAAATCCTAGTTACAAATAAAAAAATTACGCATGTGAAAATAAAAATATATATTATTATTAAAATCTTTCTTAGTCTTAATTTTATAAAAGATATTGAACGAGGTTACATATGGTTTCTTTTAAGGAATTGGATGCCCTGGTGAGCATCTTAAAATGTCCCTATTAATTTTGTTTTTGTAAAGTTTTAATTATTAAACCTTAAATTCAAAAAATATGGATTGAGTTTGAATAATATTTTCTGTTGGATCAAGCCCTAGAATTTGGATAATCTTGATAAAGTCTTATGTAATTTGATCCGAGATCTTTTGTGTTTTTAACTTGATCGTTACGAAGATATGTTATTAACGGAGATACGCTCGTGACAAAGCTAAGGGCGGGATATAATCTAATCGGATAGAGTAGTGTCGTTAAACACTTGATAAATAACCAAGTCACAAATCCATACGGTACGAGCAGACGTTCGTGCGGACTAAGTCAAATTGCGTTAGTTAGAGTCTTGGTTTTACAAAGTCGCCTTACAGTAAAAGAAGACAATGGAGTAAGGCTTTCCGAGTCTTATACGTCGGAGTAAAAGTACAAATACGGAATAAGGACCCGAGTTTTTTATTAGACGAGTATAAGAAATTAGATGCGGAGTGGGAATCGGACAACTTACTCAATGGAGTAAAGAAGCACTAGTCTGAACCCGATCACTTGATCGCTCGACCGAGTAAAGAACTTACATACGAGTAAGAATGTATCTGGGAGTAAGGAACTACGTGCGAAGTAGGGAAAGCAATACGGGAATAAGTCAATCCAACTTTTCAGACTTCGCCGGAATAAGGAACTTACATACGAAGTAAGGAATTGCACATCTGAGTCAAGGACCTACATCCGGAGTAAGGAAGAGCTGACACGGACTAAGGATTCCGGTACCGAATAGATACGAATTAGCCATCCAGCGGCATGGAGTAAGGTTACGTCCTCAATATCTACGGAGTAAGGAGACAGCCGGGACAAGAAATCTTGCCAACCAACATTGTTAAAGTTATCTATCATTGGCGTCCCGATGTAAGTCAAATTTATTGAGCACTGAAGAATCTTACACGTGGATCATCCGGATATGTGGACACATATAATTATATTTGAGAACTCCTCAAGACACTTATACTCTTCAAACCGAATCTTGGCCCAAAGCTCACGCAATCCAGGTGGTCAAGTTACGTGCCGAGGGATGAGTTAGTGCTGAACGCATTCCTGAACTTCAAGTTCCGGGTTGTCTCTTAGGAATGTTGTGTATAAATATTAAACCTTTATACGTTGTGAAAAAGGTGTGGCGTGTAATGCATTTGTCAAGAAAAGCCAATCTGTGTCTTATGCACAGCGTCCATTTTGGAGATAAAATTGGCTAAGTGTGTAAGTTACATTTTATAAACAGGGGTGTAGAATCTTACTTCATTTTTTGTTGTATTTATCTTGTGATAATAAAGCAAAATACTTCCATTAATCTGGTTATCTTCGTGATAAATCAGCCTTTAGGTAAGTGTTTGTGCACTTAAGAGAAGAAAAGAGTTTCAATAGAGCCTATCCCCCTCTCTAGGCTCCAGGGACCATCATTTTCTTTATTTTCTTTTCAAATATTTCAAAGTTACTTTTAGGAGATATGGTTAAATAGTAGGTTTAAAATAGCAAATTAAAATTATCATCCTAAAATTCAACATTCTCGAAATCTGATATCTAAATATTAATCAATAAACCATCGGTCGAGTCTCAAGTCATTAGTCGCTCGATTGCTCGTTCATGTCGACATTTTCCAAATCAAAACCTTAGTAATATTTGAATTTAATTAAACTCAATGTCTGATTAACCCACGATTTATTTTCCTATGGAGCCAAACATCTGTCTCAGATTTAAAAAGATAATTTTCAAACACATGCAATAAAATTGACTCAATAGTCCAAATCTCCTTGTGGCCACAAAGCATTCTCGGCCATAGCATATATATATATATATATATATATATAATCGTATTAATAAAAAGTATAATGAAAATAAAAACAAGGATTGAGTATTATTCCTTACAAATACCCAATTATTCAACTGAATATTATATATAAAAAAGAAATTACATAGTCCGTGATTGTAGGTTAGTGGGTGATGGGTCGTCGTCGTCCGTTCCGTCTCGTGGTCTCGGTCCGGGTGAGTTTTGAATCAAATCTTGGATGGTGTGGATGAGGATGACGATGAATTTGGTGAGAGTGTGCTTGTGAGATAGACAACCGTCAGCCAACTGAGTCGACGACATTAAGGCAAGGGGTTGGGGATGTTGGCCCATTTCTCTTCGGGGATTACTTAGAGCTGAACTCCACCACTTTGGGGAGTAGGGGACACGACATCGTTGGTCGAGTGAATGGCAAGGTGGCGCCTTAACGATGATGTGATGCGTGGAGGTGGAACCTAGAGCGTGGAGGCGGAGCATACGTGGTGGTTTTAGTGGTGGTGAAGGTGGCAGAGTGGTGCATGGACATTTGATCAGTCCGGTGTCTTGTGGTAGATTGGAGTGGTTGTGAAGTAGAGTGGCATGGCACTATGATACCTGATTAGGGGATTTTTAGTTTTTTTTTACTTAACTTTTTGGATCACTTGATTCATATCCTTTAAACTCTCTACATTTAGGATATTCACATATATATATATCCGTCAACCGTATAGGTGTGATCTCTATATGGATGTTGGCTTGATGTGGCGTATTCCCTGATTTGATGTTGAATTTGTGCGGAGTTTAAGGTTTGTTTATGCGCCGTATGTGTTGGGTGAAATATCCAAGAGGTCTGCGCTTCCGTGTGTTTGATAAAATGTCTGTAGGCACAAGTACCAAATGTATTCAATATAATGCCGTGAGACCTTATATGTGAGTTTGATGATATACGTATGGTGGTGTGCTCTAGGTGTTTGAGTTGTATTTGATTTTTGCTTATGAGGCTGATGTATGACTTATGTCGCCGTGTTGGTCTTGAATAAAGTGTAAATCTCTGTCTTGAGTTCATGTTGAGATGTAATCTTATCTTCGTTACATTGATTCTGTTAGGCCTAGAAGTGAGATATGGGCAGGCCTGATACTTTGGACTTCTGAGATTTGCCGGGACGTGTCTGAGTCTCGATGTAAGCACTTCGCGGCAATTGAGAGTCGAAATCTCCGTGATTCACTGAGGAGGTAGATATGGCGCAGGAGGTGGTTGACAATCTCGACCGGGTGGAAAATGTTGCATTGGTGTCCGTGCAACATTCATTCGAATGTGGTATGTCGTATCGCCGTGGTACGGGTGTCCTCCGCCCTTCGGTGCAGGTTCGGGTAAAGAGTGTTCTTGGGTGATGTTTCTCGTACGTTAGCCCTAGGCACGACACGAGCACAAGCATACATATATCATGATGTATAGCGAGATTCCGGGTCCGGGGAGAGGGATCCTACCGAGCCGTGGTTTGCTCACCCCTCTATAAACCTGTTCTTTTTCCAGGTTTTCCAGGGCAGTAGGTGGTGAGGAGCTAGGCCCCGAGGCTGAAAGTTTTATATTATTTCCTTTATTGTACTCCTCGGTTTTATGTGTTTGGATTTTGGTTTGGTTTTATTGATGGCTTAAAAAGGGTTTTTCCCACTGGGGTAAGAAATTTAGTCTTTGAAATGAAATAAAACGAGATGTTGTTATTCGATTTGTGTTTGTGTGCATGGTTTGAGGAGCGGAGCATGCCCTCGGCATGTTGCTTTGATTGTGCGGGTTCAGACAAGACCCGTGTTAGAAGTCCTTTTGTGCTTGCACTAACCACTGATCTTGAGGGGCGGGCATCAGTCACTACTCATTTTCAGATGGAAGGAAATTGAGGCGTGATAATATCAAAATCAAGGAAGCCCCCCCTATTTTAATCGGTGCGTGTCAATTTAATTGGCATTGGAATTAGTAAGATATATAAACAAAATTTAATTTTTATTTTAGTAGTAAATATAGTAATTTGATATCATTCCAATAATAAGGTCAAATAAATAATTATGATATTGTTAGTCTAATAATATAAATATTATTCGTAGTTTGATATTATTAATTTGGCATTAAGAATATTAATTGTGGCTTAATAGCTTGGTATTGTTAGTTTAAAAATATTGTTAGTTTCGATATAGTTTGTTTAATAAAATAAATATTGTTTGAGTTTCGTTATTTGTTATGTGATATAATTGTTATCTGTGACACGTTATTATTGGTTTAACGATTTGAATATTCACAGCTTTATAAAGCATTAAATTTTGATTATTAAATTTATTATTTTGTTGGTTATATGTGTGGATTCGGTGGTGGAGTTAGTTGAGTTAATCGGCAGTCCCACATAGAGTGGGTAAGAGGCCTGAGTCCCCTATGTGGCTGGTTAACCTGGTCTATATGTGGCGAGGTTGTCGTTAGGGATACCACAGGTCCCACATATGGCTATCTGCAGTAGGATTGGATTCTTGGAGTTGGCAGGGATCATGTGGATGGTTGGATTGTCGGTGCAAACCTTTGAGATGAAATGAAATGGGTGTGATGTTATATTTGTGATTGAATGTGAGCTTATTAGAATAGAATAAGACACCGTACCGGCACAAGCATACACCGATCATGTAGATTTAGGATTTCATGTTATAGGATGGTGAGAGATGGAGATCACCTTCTGGGCACTTGTGCTCACCCCTACTTTGTTGACATGTTTCAGGTATCGACTCATTCGCTCCAGGCTGGTCCGAAGTTGATTCTTTATTAATTTTACATTTTGTATAACTTGGTTTATGGATTTTGTATAACATAATTGGTTTTATTATTTGAATATCCGGATGAGGGTCCGTGAAAGTTGTATTGGATTTTTAACATGACTATATCATTAATAAATTAATATTATTTGTCCTTAGTTTCATAGATGTGGGAATGTCAAGAATACCCCCGATGTATGATTGTAAGGGTATATCTCAACAAAGACCCCGTTGTGTAGTTATATCGGTGCTAGTCACTAACCCCTTGACCCTTTGGGTGCGGGGCATGGGAAAGTCACGTTCCGTTTCGGGGTTCCTTGGAATTCGGGCGTGACAAGTTGGTATCGAGCGGTCGGTTTAATGGACCTAGCTGGTAGAGGTGATTGATTGAAACTTTGGAGCTTGGGAGACATTATGAGGGCGCTGATCAACGCAATCCTTAATGGTGTCCTTGGTTACCTTTGTGTCGGTCGATCATCTTAGGACGATTGGGATGGGGTGCATACATGACATAACATCTTTGTACATTTAGGGCACTAGAATTTGTCACTACTTAATACTCGATGGTTTGACTTTATAGTCGTGAAATTTCTCAAATTGCTTGGAATGATTTGCGTATTTGCTTGTTAATGACTTACATTATTTTGGACGGCTGATTGTTTTGAGCTGATTCAAGTACAATATCTTTAAGGTATTATCTTTCGCTTGATGTTATTATGATGATGTGGTAGGGAAATATGAACCCTACTAATTGTTAAATGGCTTAGGTACGGTTAAATGATTGGGCAAATGTAATGGATTTCGGGAAAATGAACCCACATGATATTATGAGGACTTATTGGGTCATGCTTGTTATGGGTGATTGCTTGATGGAAGTGTATAGGAAGGGGGCAATATCCCATGGATGGCGATTGGGACTTATGAGTTACATGTGGTGTAGATTTAGGGTCACTACTTGGGAGTGATAATTGCATTTTATTTGTGCTTTATGACAAATATTTTGTGCAATAATTTGAACTTAATTGATTATTTTAATTGCATAAATTCCATTCATCGGTATTTTGAGCTTTAGTGTAATTTATTTTTTTAAAAATGCAATTATAGAGAAATTTAAAATGTACTTGAGCGATTTGGATCACATGGCATAATTTAGTGCATTTTTTTAAAAATTCTTCCAAATTTCTTATTTTACCATGTTTTTGATTATTTTATGGAATTAATATTAATTTGGTAGATTTTTACTATTTATTTATTTATTTATTTTAATATTAATTTTTGACTAACGAAATTTTGGAGAGAGGAGCTTTTGCATGTGGAGATATGATTAATTTATTTTGGTGAGAGTTAATTATTTAAAAAATGTGTGAGATTTACTTGGCAATTTATGGAATTAAATTGATGGGTGTATGAATTGAGAGAATTAATATTTAAAAAAATTGTACTGGGTCACGAGTGAGGTAAAGTAATTTGTAATTATCTCTTGAGGTGTTAGAACTACTTGTTTACTTGTTATGGACCTAAGGTGATGATTGTTTCTCCTATGATGTGAATTGATGTATCATGTTTATTTAACATGAGTATATAAAGACAGGAGCAAAAGGATTGGAAGGTTGGAAAAATGTAACTTAATAAAAAGTAAAACATGAAGTACAACAATGGTAAACGATGGAATAAAATATTCAAGAATTAAATAGTGTAGTGAATATAATAATACGTCTGAAAAATAACCTTGTATGACTAAAGAATATATACTTATCGAGATATTAGGCTTAAATATTATGAGAAACCATGATGGGATTGGTAGATTCAATAATGGTTTATTTTTGCTTTAAGGCAATTGAAGGTAAGCGTGTCAATAAGTGAGGGAGATAATGATGACATAGTCTTTTGGAATAGATGGAGAATTCATATCCTTTCGATAAAATATTTTAATAACTTGTCTTTTCAAAAAATGTTAATGAGTAGATGATTTAGAAGGTGATTAAATAATTTGAGAAATAATGGGAGCTATATTTTTATGACTTTAAGGAATGTTGAATCTATATATCGATTTTTCGATCGTCGTATGTTGACTTGGTTAAATGCTACTAGTCGAGTTGAAATCTTTATATAAGATTTTGGTTGAATGTTAGTGAATAGTATTGAGCATTCTTGGGTATGCCTTTTCCTTGACTAATTGCCATTAGAATATGTGTAAATATTGATGGGTTGTTAGCTGCTTGTTTTTGGAGTAGTTGCTCGTTGTTGGTTGCATACCTTATGTGGTGTTGCTTGTGGTGGACTAAGTTAGTGCGTGTAACTGGTTATTGATAAGAATGGTAAATATATAATAAACTAAAAACATAAATAATATACTTACAACACTAATAACAATAAGTAAATAAATGAATAAATAATGATGATCAACTCGTATTTAAATATTATTGTGATTCATGTCGATTGATGTCAATGTGGATTACCACATTAGATAATTGTTTGGATATTCTTCAATATGATATGACGTCAGAAATGACATGTTCGCGGACTTTTGTTTTTTGGGATATAGTTATGTGATACGACTACATGTGTTATTTGATACAATGTACCAACCCATATTGTCATGCGCGTTTGGGTGTGCTATCTGGAATTATGGGAGCCCGCGTACGCGGAGCCGTAATTGTGGTTATGGTAACTGTGTGTAGTTATGGTTTTGGTAACTGTGTGTAGGTACAGGGATATGGAAGTCGTGTGGTCGTAATGTGATTATGCTTGCTTGGTTGTCTTAATTATAAATGTTGTTTTTAACTGGTTTATTTATTATGATGTGTGATTGAGATGTCTTTGTGTTGTGTATCTATGCGAGTGTAACAATGATAGTATTTCTTATTATTGCCTTGTTTCTTTAGTGGTTTGTTATTAGTTACATACATTATTATTTTGTGTGGTGACACGTGGTGAAACTAGGATGAACCTTGTTTATTGATCATCTGCTGGATTGATTGGTGGTAAGCATGATGATGTGGAACTGGTGAATGGTTTATGGTGGGATTAGCTTGATGAGCTTTCCCTTGGTGATGTTAGTATGACGTGTTGTTGTGGTAGCGGAATTTAGTGCTTGTTTGCGGAGTCCTCTCTGTAAGGGGACTTGGTTGTAATTCAATGACATCTTACATTGTTTGGGTGGAGCCTATTAGGGTGCGACCTTTCTTCCCCTACATGGGAGTATATGTTATTAATATAATTGTTGATATTTTGATGTTGTTTTGTTTAGTTTTTCATTCGTGATTGTTACATGACCGATATCTTTTAACATGCGATCATGACTAATAAAGCATTATGTACTTGTTGTGGTTATTGGGGGATATTAGTTTATGAAGGTAGGTTATTAGACCTTGGTAATGCAATATTTAATTAAGGCAGTGCATTTACCCTATTGATTTGAGCTAATAGTGTTTTGATGAATTTTTAGGTGATAGTGTTCAATCTTATTGTTTTAGGTCCTATTAGATTGGTTAGTTTTGGTCGTGATGTTGGCACCAGAAGGTGCATGTGGTTGGTTATGGAGTGTTGGTATGGTGTTATTTTGTCAATGATTCATTATAATGGTTATTTGGCGATTAATTACATGGGATTATTGTAGTGGTTTGATATTGGGCATTGGACGTGTAGTGGTGCGGGTGCAATTTACTGATTTGATTGGTTATTGGATTTTGATAGTAATCATATCAACTATGATTTGGTAATTTATGTTGAGGAGTCCATTCAATCTTGTTATTGTGACCATGGTTAACCGTAGTCTTGAGTTACCACCGAATTGAGCGAGTTTATGCTATGTTCCAAGTGACTTCACTAAGAATATGTTGTTCGAATATCTAAGCCTTACCAATGGTAAAAAGGGATAAGTGAGTTTTTAGATTCTAACATTGGGTTAGAGACCTTTATCGTTAGGATTGTTGGTTGGTTCATCTTTTCGGGGACGCAAAAGTCCTAAGGGGGAGAAATGTAAGGATTTTCCCTGATATCGTGTTTGTGAGTGGTTGTTGTATCTTTATTTTATTTGTTATGTATTGTTTTATAATTGTATTCATGTGTTTATTGGTTTGCTTGAGAGCACATGCTAGTTTTGAATTCATGGTGGATATTGAATCAACTCACCGCTTGGGTTATTAATTTTGTAGGATGGTTTGGGTGTGTCGGTATTAGGTAGCAATAATTGTATTTGCGTGGGTGTGGGCCGGATATCGAGGTCTATGACGTCTTACGGTGATAGTTGTGACATTTAAGTCGGTTGGCCTTTCGAGGACGAAAAGTTCAAAGTGGGGAGGATGTAAGGACTCGTATTTGGAGTGACATTGTAAGTTAATTTATTATTGAGAATGATAATATTGAAAAGGAAATGTGATTGTCGCATGAGTGTTTTGGTATGTAAGTGAGCTTAGTTTGGAGTCCGGAGTCCAGAGAATATTTTAGTATTTTGAGTATTATTATTATTATTATTATTATTAAATTTATTGAGATTATTGTTAATATTATTATTACTATAATTATTAAGATTATTATTATCATTACTAATCCTATTATTATTATTATTACATTTAATAATATATATATACATATATATTGATGAGTATAAAAGGGAAACTTGGGATAAAACCCTACATTGGTGTGTCTCTTATAGGGCTCGGTGAGAGAGGAACATAGGGTTTGGGCCGTCATTTTCATCGATATCTTGAGTCTAGATCCCGTAGGTGATTCTAAATTCTTCGTTGTTTTATTTTTATGAATGCAAAACTTGTTAGACATAAATATTCATTTGCGCCTTTTATCTCATTTTGCCTGCGTTGCTATTCCTCTCCTTGTTTATGTGCAATAGATCGTGGCTTGCTAAATATATTTCTTTTATCATATAATTCTTCATTCATCTTATCAAAGTATTATTATTATTATTATGCGACACAGCCATTCGGCCAGGTCCACTTTCGCCTCAGTTAGCGAGCGCATTGTTAGCAACCTTTCAATTGTTATTATTATTATTAGGTAACATCAGGCCATACGTCTAACCTTTTTCCACATAAGTGGCGTGCACTAGCAAACAATTTAGCGAATTATTAATTTTATTATTGGGTGACATCGGGCCATACGGCTCGCCTCTTCCTAAGACGACCACGTGGTCTTCATGGATGGGCAATATACATACACAATGCTCCAAACCCCATACGATCTAACACAACTCAAGAGGCACCTTTTTTGGGTTACTTTTCTATAATTCCAAAAGGCATCTTTTTGTGGCATAATACATGCATAAAATCGGGCATATCAAAATCAAAGGAAGCCCACCACTATTTTAATCGGTCATGTCAATTTCAATTGGCATTGGAATTAAGTAAGATATATAAACAAAATTTAATTTTTATTTTAGTAGTAAATATGTAATTGATATCATTCCAATAATAAGGTCAAATAAATAATTATGATATTGTTAGTCTAATAATATAAATATTATTCGTAGTTTGATATTATTAATTTGGCATTAAGAATATTAATTGTGGCTTAATAGCTTGGTATTGTTAGTTTAAAAATATTGTTTGGCTTGATATAGTTTGTTTAATAAAATAAATATTGTTTGAGTTTCACGTTATTTGTTATGTGATATAATTGTTATTCGTGACACGTTATTATTGGTTTAACGATTTGAATATTTTATTGTCCTTATAAGACTAAATTTTGATTATTAAATTTATTATTTGTTGGTTATATGTGTGGATTCGGTGGTGGAGTTAGTTGAGTTACTCGGGTCCCACATAGAGTAGGCAACAGGCCGCAGTCCCCATGTGGCTGGTTAACCCGAGTCCTATATGTGGCAAGTTGTCGTTAGGACACCACAGTCCCACATATGACTATCCCGTAGTGACTTGGATTCTTGGAGTTGGTAGCGGGGATCATGTGGATGGTTGGATTGTCGGTGCAAACCTTTGATAGATGAAATGAAATGGGTGTGATGTTATATTTGTGATTGAATGTGAGCTTATTGTAATAGAATAAGACATTAGACCGGCTTAAGCATACACTGATCATGTAGATTTAGGATTTCATGTTATAGGATGGTGAGGAGATGGAGATCACCTACGGCACTTGTGCCACCCTTACTTTGTTGACATGTTTCGGGTATGCGACCTATTCGCTAGAGGCTGGTCCGAAGTTGATTCTTTATTCATTTTACATTTTTGTATAACTTGGTTTATGGATTTTGTATAACATAATTGGTTTTATTATTTGAATATCAGGATGAGGGTCCGTGAAAGTTGTATTGGATTTTTAACATGACTATATCATTAATAAATTAATATTATTTGTCCTTAGTTTCATAGATGTGGGAATGTACAAGAATACCCCGATGTATGATTGTACAGGTATATCTCAAAGCACCCTGCCTGTAGTCTATATCGGGTGCTAGTCACCCAACCCCTTGACCCTTTGGGTGCGGGCATGGGAAAGCACGGCCATGGACACCTTGACCTATGGTAATAATAATAATAATAATACTTAATCAAATATTAGAAGAAAAAAAAGAGACATCCTGATTTGTCTTTGTACACCCTAATCGACTTCTCGCAACTTCCCCCAGCGGTAGCTACCTTGATATCGTGCAACACCACCCGTCTATTATGACACCACTGCCACCACACACAGGCCGACAACAACCATTGCTCAACACGGTCGGCAAACCCAGATCGGCGAGACGGAGGCAACCATCGCCCAACACCAGTCGGCAGACCCAGACCGACAAGATGTTGGCAACCATCTCCCAACGCCTGTCGGTAGGCCGCTCTAACACTGTGTGTGTCGTCCGACTCTAACTCGTCTCCTAGATCTAGACCCAAGCAAACATCGCCCTGACCTGTCCCAAACCTAGATCTTGCGCCATTAGCCAACGTCTCTCTCTCCCAGATCCAGATGCGACAGACCTAGACGCTGGTAGCAACTATCGCCCAATGCCCGCCTGCTGTTGCTGACGCGTTGGTATTACCTGTCTTAGTTTAAAATGAATTATTAACATTTTAAAAATATCAAAATGCATATTTAATTTGCCTTTTATAATTGATAATTTGATAGTGTGTTATTCAATCATTTCAATTGGAATTTAAATTATTAGGATTTTGATTTAGGAAATTTCAAAATGCATAAATATCTGGTTTTTTTGTTTTTTGTTAAGTGTCTAATTTTGTGGGTTATTCTATTGGAATTTTGGACAAGTCGGTTTATAAATAAAACATGACAGTTTTTTATAAAAACTCTATTTTCAAACTTTGGTTTTTCATGTTAGTATGCTAGTAACTATGTTTAAAAATGTTTAAATCATATGTTTTTGCACATTAAATTTATATATTGAAATGATATGGTGATAAAACATATCAACATTTTTCTTCGTCTTCATGTACAGTTTTGCTAAATGTTTTATTCTTTTTTTTTATCCTTAATAGCATTTGTAAGTATATATATACTTTGATGTGGTATCCCTAAAAGGAAAAGAAGTAAAAAATTTTTTTATAAAATTTTATGTAAATTTTTAATATTATATTTAAGTTTATAATAAATATTGAACAGCTAAAAAATCATAACAAGTTATTTGATAAGTAGATAATAACAGATTACATGAAAGGAAAAAAAATATAACCATCTATATAATTTATTTTTCTTTACGAAATTTTATCATTGACTTCGATAAATGCAATGCTCGCAAATGGTTTTATATATAAAAGATATATAATTATGAAAAAAAGTGCTTAAATGTCTCAAGTCAACAAAAATAGAAGATAAATAAATAAATTTACAGGTATAAATATATACTATAAGCCAGATCCACGGTGGTGAGCTGAACACCAAATCCAAACTCATTAAAAATATGTTTATGCAATCCAGGGTCCATATAAAAGTAAACGTTTGTGTTCGCAGACACGGGGTTTACACTAATGTAATTGTCATTTTTATTGAATGACAGATGGCACGAAGTGTCGTTTAAGTACACTGTATTAAAAGCTAAAAACTAAAACCAACGAACCGCGCGTCATATCCTCCATCAAAAACTCCGAACAAATTGGACACATCGTATATTTGTATTTATCTCAAAACTGCAGCTTCACCCACACCCCGGGGCTTGGGATTCCCGCGTGGACGACGAACACAACGTAGTATCCCGGCGGCGCTATCTCGGGCGTCAGCGGCGCTCCCACCGTGACGGCGTGAGCAAACGGCGACATCTGCACTAGTTCCGCCACGTCCAACACCAGTAGTCGCTGGTTCATCCCGAACGAGTGCGTCGTAAACGATGGTGCCACCATCGTCACATAAACCCCCCGAGCGGCTTGGAAAAACGGTACCACGAAGTTGATCTTAAACCTCGACCCGTACAGCGCCACCCCGCCGACGCCAGCCTCCACCGACAGCACCGACGGCCGGAGCGGGGCGTACTGCGGGGCCAGATAGTACGGCATGAAAGCCTCGAGGCTTAGTTCCGTCGGGAAAGGCTGGCTCGAGAAGTTGTACACCGGGTGGGGATTGCTGCCGCCGACAAGGACTCGTCCGTCCGGCAGGAGTGCCGCGGTCGAGTGGTACATCCTCGGAATGGTGGAAGGGGTCAGCGTCACGAATCTCCGGCTCGGGTCGGGCTCATCCTTCACGTACAGGACTGGGGTCAAAACCGGGTTGGCGCCGCATTCCCAGCCTGCCGTCCCGTTTGACGCCCCGTTAAGGATGATGACGTCACCGGTGGGCAACAGAATCATGTCCGACATGACACGTGGCATCGGCATGGTCTCCATGGTCCACTGCGGTTCCGGGTCGGTGACCCTAAGCCTCCCGCACGTCCTTGAGGCCTCGTTGAAGCCGCCGCCATTAAGCGCCCGCAGGTAGGACCCGGGCTTAGCGCCGCCGCATATCATGATCTCTGCCGCAACCGGTTGCGACGGAAGAGAGGCGTTAACTCCGTTGTTGCTCAAAACCAACGGGAGGAGGACCGAGGAGCCGGCGCTGGGGTAGTTGCGCTTGTCGGCTCCGGGGATGACAGGGAATTCTCGTACGATGCGGTTGCCCTTGACATCGAAGGAAATGGATCGGTTGTTTGCGAAGATGAAGAGGTTGCCGTCCGGGAGGAGGTGCAAGAACGGGTAAAGATTGTTCTCCTCGAGGAAGTCGCGTGTTTCTTGGAGGAAACTAAGGTCGAACAAGGCTGTGTCGTTGAGGGCAGCCTTGGGGACAAACTCGTAGGAGAAGGCGTTTCTGCCGCCAACGACGATGACTCGTCCGTCGGGGAGGATCTGGTTGGAGGCGTACCACCTCCGGATGGCGAGCATCTGGGGTAGTTCCGACCAGTCGCAGGTGGCGGCGGCAAACAGGTTTCCGCTGCCGCACGGGGTGAAGGTGCGGATCTTGCTCTCGCCATCGTTGTAGCCACCGGTTTGGATAAGAGTGCCGTCAGGAATAACGCTGCCGGAGGAGCACCAAGTGTCGGTAGCGATGAAGAGAGCGCGGTAGGTGTTGGTAGCGACGTTGTAGAGGACAGAGTGAGCAGTGCAGTCGACTTTGAGGGCCACGTCGGAGGGGTCGTCTCGGCAGCGGCCCTCCGGCAAGGTGAGGTTGGACGCGCCAAAGTCGGTGCGGTCGAAGATGGCGACGGTGTTGTCGTGGAGGAGCTGCATGTGCATGGCGGAGATGCCGATGCTGGTTTGTAGGAGGACCCACCTCCCTGGTGTCATGGACGCCATAAACGTCGTGGGAATCTCGAAGGCCACCAATGTTGTTGGCGGAAAGAGCACGGCGATGAGGAGGGAGAGGGAGAACGGAATGGATGTGGATGGCACTGTTTTGATCTTGGTCGCCATTGATGGGTGTTTCTTTGGTATTTTTTTCCCCCTTCCGTATTGGTTGTGAAAGAAATAGGTGGGGCGTGGGTTTTATAGATAAGTGAAAGAAATGTCGATAGATCTTGGAAGAATTTAATGTTCACTTAAAGCGGCGGCAGAACTGACTTTATTATTATCACTTATCAGGAAGCAATGAAGTTATCGTTTGATAACAACTGTGTTTACAGCATTTTTGTTATTAAGATATGAAAGTTTGTGTTTTTTTTTTCCCGTTATTGGCATATATTTATTCAATTTTCTAGCTATTTAATCAATATTTATTTTGAATTGATTATGAAATTTATTGAAGATGATATGAAGAACTTGTGTAATTTCCTGAATGTGAATATATATATACATAGCTTATATGATTTAATCAATGACTTTAAAATATTTCATTTATTTTGGGCGAGTTTCCAGCTTATAACAACTGATGTTTTGAGCAATTGATACCGGTCGATTCTTGGCTAGTAACCTATTGCTTAAGTCTTATATATATATATAGAGAGAGAGAGAGAGCGCGCGCGCTCATTATGAAATCCGTTTTATTTTATTTATTTTCATAAATTTTGGGTCTCAAATGTAATTCACTATGATCCAAGTACATAATGTGTGTTAGGATACGGTTAAAGCGCAGACTCACCTGTATGTTACAATATTATTCGTTTTAGGCTTGTCATACTGGCCCGCACGGTTTTAAAACGTGTTGTGACATTTTGGGCCTACTTTATCATATAATAAGCTTCTTGAATTTTTTTTTTGCTGATGTGATGTGAGATACAATTTCCCAATAATATTCTCTTTGTCGCATATCGAACTACAACATAGGCTAGAGATGCACCTATGAAACTAATCAGCTACCACCATGTGGGCCATCATGGGAGCTCCCCCTCAATGTACATTATAATTGAGAGCAGACCGATTCGATCACTTGAAGATAAGAATTTGTATTCTAAACTAATACCGTTGCACACCACAAGACATGCCGCTCGACTACAGACTTTACCGAGAATACTTTTGATATAATGGAATACCTGACGGAGACAACTAGGCTCTGGTACCAGTTTGTTAGGATTTGACCAAGGCGCAAACCCACCCGCATGTCACAATATTATCCGCTTTAGGCTTGCTACATCGGCCCGCACGACTTTAAAACGTATTGTGACATTTTGGGCCTACTTTATCATATAAGCTCCTTGACTTCTCCTTTTTCTTCCGATGTGAGACACAATTTCCCAACAACGTGTATGAAGTTTTGCTTAGTCGTGGACAAAAAAAATCAATTCCAATTTGATTATAGTATGATTCAATGATATCATAGAAAACATAGGTAACAAAGATTATTATATGTAAATTCAATTTCATAT
This sequence comes from Taxillus chinensis, assembly GCA_023512835.1. NCBI lineage: Eukaryota > Viridiplantae > Streptophyta > Magnoliopsida > Santalales > Loranthaceae > Taxillus > Taxillus chinensis. The sequence continues at coordinate 23,078,140 of CM042085.1, read as the reverse complement.
TGAAAGATATGAATATATTTATTTAGTGATGTTGTTTCGCAAACTCCAAGAAATTTTTTATTTTCTATAAATAAAGAATTAAGCCTTAAAAATTAACTTCATCTCTTTACATGTAAGTTACTCTTTATAATTATTAATTTTTTTACATCTTATTATATTATTCTCCTACTCCTCATGTTCGTTCTTCTTCTCTCTTTCCACATGGACTTTGAATAAGTGCATGATTAATACCTTGCTCAGAATCATCGTCAAGGGGATTAATGGCAGCAACCTGCCAATAATGGTCAAGCACATGTCAGAATTCGAGAGAAGCTTGTTGGCCAAGACGGTGAAGCTAACATTCATGAGAGTGGTATTGTCAGTGTAAAGACTCGTATTTGGGTAGTTTTGAGAGATAGTCATTCTATGGGAATGTAACTATCTGGACGGTAGTGTAGCCATCGATGTGAGCATTTTGACTGTACTTGGGCCCGATTTCGAGTCGGGGACCCGTTTGACCCGATTGTTGACTTTTTGGGGTTTATTGGTTGACTTTGCGTTTGAGTAGTCATTTGAGTGTGATAATATCTGAACATTGTTGTGCTCGTCATTTCGAGCGTTTTGACAGTAATTTGACTCAATTTGGAGTTCGTGACCTCGGGAGGTCAATTATTGCGTTCGGGTCAATTATTGCTGGGAGGCCAATTATTGGCAACAATATATATATATATATATATATATATATATATATATATAATTAAGAACTGCCTTATCTCTTTAATTGCCAATTATTGGTACGTGCGTGTTTGAACAAGAGAGAGAGAGAGAAGGTGAAGAGCGTGAAGAGCTTTTTTGGCGATTTTGGGGCGATTGGAGCTCGTGGATCACAAATAATCTTCCAGGTAGGTGTCCTTAACTGTCTTATTTCGATCCTATCTTTGAATATGTGATTTGTGGATGTATGAGTGTGTATTTTATGAGGGTTGAGAAGTCAACCATGGAGGTCTAGATTTAGATCTAGATGAATATATGATTTGTGTGTATTTCTGCTGTTATCGTGCGAATTGGAGGCGTTTAGGACGCGTTTTGAGGTAAATATTGCAGTTTATTGCGTAAAACATGTGTTTATGAGCGTCTGGGGGTCACTGGGTTGCTTCCAGATGAAGAACAGGCCAAAAACGACTATAAACAGTACCTTGGGCGAGTGTTAGGGTCTCCGGACCAGTCAACAGCTTCGTAGTCAGTAGCTATGGAGTCAGCGGTTGTGGAGTCAGCAGCTTCGTAGTTAGCAGCTATGGAGTCAGCAGCTGTGGAGTCAGCAGCTATGGAGTCAGCAACGGTGGAGTACGACTTCGTAGTCGGGAGCTATGGAGTCGCAGTTAGTAGGCTATGGAATCGACAGTGAGGGAGTCAGCAGTCTGGAGTCGAAGCCTTAGTTAGTCCTGGATCGTAGTCCGGAGGAGTTAGTCCGGATCAGTAGTCCGGAGTAGTTAGTCCGGATCAGTAGTCCGGAGGAGTTAGTCCGGATCACTAGTCCGGAGGAGTTAGTCCGGATTAGTAGTCCGGATCAGTAGCATCAGTCCGCAACAGTGTTCCGCAGCAGTGCAACTGCACTGCACTGGACATTTACATTGTAAACCATTATGCCTCTCCAGATTTAAGGATTATACTTAAGTTACAATGTAAATAACGAAATACCCCCCATTTGGATTCAAAGAAAAATACTAGAAAAATTAATTCCCACTCTTTGAAAATGTGAAAATTGGGATTTAGTGTAAAATCTCGGAAAAACCCAAAAGTTCGTAGTGGTGAATTTTTGGAAAGTGGGGTTAGACATCTCAGAAAAATCTCCAAAAATCAGATTTATCTTATTTATGATATGGGAACCCAATGCCGGGACTTTTGATTTCAAGAAAATAGCTGCTATGGGTACTTCCTTCATAAATCAAGGATTGAGGTTTTACTTGTGAAGACTGGCTACAGTTCCAAAGGAAATGTTGAGAATGACATGCCATACTAATGTTAGTATGTTGGTGTGAGGTATTGGGGCATGGACTCCGTGACTTATTTGGGTTCTCACCGTGATGCACCGATGGTGCTATGTGGTTGACGTGGCAGGCATATGCACCGATGGCAGGCCTGTGTGGCGACTGTGGCCGGGCATATAGCGCTGTGGACAGGCTAAGGCCTGAGTTAAGCCGTTGAGCTCGTGGAGCTAGGGCTAAGTCCCCTGAGCTGGGATCCCATGGAGGATCGTGGACAAGTTGTCCTGTGTGAGCAGGCTGGGTCCTGATGTTTGTTTGCAGGCTGAGTCCTGATGATTGTGCACACTACACAGTGCACGAGTACACAAAGTATGTAGTATAGACTTGTATGTCTGCATGATGTGGAGTGTTAGGGTCACCTACTGAGCTTGTCGCTCACCCCTACTTGTTGTTTACCTTTTTCAGGTGTGACCCGAGACTAGTGGAGGACTTTCTTCCAGGAGGACGTGCCCACTACTCTGATGTATGATACAGTACTGTATTCTGTATTGTTTATTTTATTATGGTTGTATCCCGGACATGAGTCCGTGGATAGTTATATTTGCATACTGTTTGTGATGTGATGTCTGTATGACTGTTTGACTTATTGTATGCATGATGATGTATGGGAAAGTACAAGATTACCCTTGATGTATGACTGTACAGGGTTGCATATTAGAGACAACACCCGCGCTGTAGTCTCTATTGGTGCTAGTCACCAACCCCTTGACCTTTCGGGTGCGGGCAAGGGGAAGTCATGTTCCTAGTTCCGGGTTCCCTGGAATTTGGGGGCATGACAGTCAGGGCCGATCTTTCCGACGAGGATGGGGGCTTGTCCAAAAAGGAATCAACATATATATTTTGCACCTCACGCATAGGCCTTCACGAAAGCTAGACACACTGCCAAGCTAACCAAAACCACCCAAATCACTGAAAAGTAACGCCAATCGAGCTCTTGAAGATAGTGGCTGAGATCCTACGCATGAGGATGCCTAGTCGCCGAGAGCTAGATTCAAACAAATTACAAGCCCCTAATAGCTCGCGCGTTGAACCACAAGCGATCGAAAAACATCACAAATTTGGAGGTAGCATGCGTGGCTAGGATTAAGCGTGCACAAATGCCACAGCAGAGGTGGGCTTACCTTTCATGTCATCTATGCTAGTCACGGAGTGCAACACCATCCGAGCATATATACAATGGATGATCCGGAGGCAGTGCCAGCTCCATGCCCCCCTTTCTACATTAAATTTGAATTCGCCCTTTGATTTCACAATGTAGTGGAGCAAATAATGTGAGTATTGCTTTGCACATGACTCAGTTGTCTCATATTTATTTTTAGATTTTGTCTTGCTTTCTTAATAGTAGACCAGAGTATGTAATCTACAAGCTTTTGAATGAATTGGCACTATAGAAATGATGGATTCCCTTGGCGTGATGTGCTACTATAACCGAAACTAGATACAACAGGCTCTTCCCCATTTAATTTATATTTTGTCAACAACTTCAAGCCGATTATAATTAGTACACATCCCACACTTCCCTAGTTGAGCAACATCAGCACCAACCTTTTTTGAGAGCAATTGTAGAGCGGGTTAAGAAGGCCGTTAATGGTATAAGGATCAAAGGTGGATAAAACCTGTTACTCGATAGATGGTCACTAGAAAGAAAAAAAAGGTTAACTGGACCGATTGATTCTTAATCTATGAACGAGTTCAAATCTGTCAACGATTCTACACCGATCATTCCGATGAGGATGGGGGCTTAGCCGAAGATGACATTTTTGTAGAGGGGCTACGCATTGACGTTGATCTTTCCGGTGAGGATGGGGACCTGTTATCAATAGCATAACATATAATATAGCAGTACGACTGGAGATCTGGTGTGATTGGCTCAGGACTCTTTAGTGGAGAGAGTAGAGAGTATGGCCGGCGCTGTAATGCGTTTGCTTCTAAGTCTGATCTTTCTGGTGGTTTTTTGAATTTTGGAGGAGGCGGATCGATGCCTGACTTGAATAAGGTATTGAATAAAAATTATTATTTTAATAAAAATAAAATTAAAATAAAGAATATTATTGGAGTTGACAGGAAAAAAAATCTATTTACAAATAAAAAAAATTTCACATGTGAAAATAAAATATATATTATTATTAGAGATGCTCTTAGTTTTAATTTTATAAAAGATGTTGAACAGGTTACATATATGGTTTTTCTTAAAGAATTGGATGCCTTGGGTGAGCATCTTAAAATGTGCCTCTATTAATTTTGTTTTTTGTAAAGTTTTAATTATTAAACCTTAAATTCAAAAAATATGGATTGAGTTTGAATAATATTTTCTGTTGGATCAACCTCAGAATTTGGATAATGCTGATAAAGCCTTATGTAATTTGATCTGAGATCTTTTGTGTTTCTTTGATCGTTGCAGAAAATATGTTATTAATCCGGAGATACACTCGTGAGAGCAAAGCTAAGGACAGGATACATAATCCTGATCTGGACAAGAGTGAGTGTCGTCAAACACTTGGTAAATAACCAAGTCACCAATACATACGGAACAAGGAACGTTCGTGCGGACTAAGTCAAATTGACGCTAAGTAAGAGTCTTGGTTTACAAGGTCGCACGAAGTAAAAGAAGACATGGAGTAAGACATCCGAGTCTTCCATACATGCGGAGTAAGGAAGTACAAATGCGGAATAAGGACCCGAGTTTTTATTAGACACGGAGTAAGGAAATTAGATGCGGAGTAAGGAATCCGGACAACTTACTCATACGGAGTAAGGAAGCACTAGTACGGAGTAAGCACTTCGATCCCTTAGACTCGCTCGGAGTAAGGAACTTACATACGGAGTAAGGAATTTACATACGGAGTAAGGAACTTACATGCGGAGTAAGGAAGCACTGATACGGAATAAGTCATCCAACTTTTCAAGACTCGCCCAGAGTAAGGAACTTACATACGGAGTAAGGAATTTACATACGGAGTAAGGAACCTACATGCGGAGTAAGGAAGCGCTGACACGGACTAAGGATTCTAGTACCAAATAGATACGGAGTAAGCAATCACTGACATAGAGTAAGGTTCTGAGCCTCATTAGCTACGGAGTAAGGAAAATTACACCGGACCAAGAAGATACTGCTTCAACTCAACCGCATTTAAAGTTATCAGCTCGTGGCATCCCAATGTAAGACAAATTTATTGAGAACCTGAAGAATCTTACACGTGGATCATCCGGATATGTGGACACAACCTTAATTATATTTGAGAACTCACAAAGACACTTATACTCTTCAAACCCAAGATCTTGAGCTCCACAATCCGCAGCAGTCAAGGCAGAGAGATTACCGAGGGATAGTTAGTGCTGAACGCATTCCGGAACTACAAGTTCCAAGGTTGTCTCTTAGGAATGTTTTGTATAAATATTCATACTTGTACATTTGTGAAAAAGGTGTGAGCGTATGTGCATTTGTCAAGAAAAGACTAATCATGTGTATGCACAAGCGTTTTCATTTTTGGAGATAGAATTTGGCTAGTGTGTGAGTTCATTTATAAACAGAGTGTAAGAGAGTCTTGCTTCTATTTTGTTGTATTTATCTTGTGATAATAAAACAAAATACTTCCACTATCTGGTTATCTTCCGCAGTGATTCTATCACTTAACTAGATAAGTGTTTGTGTCTTAAGAGAAAGAAAAGAGTTTCGATAAGAGCCTATTCACCCCCCTCTAGGCTCCAAGGGACCATCATTTTCTTTATTTTCTTTTCACATGTTTCAAAAGTTACTTTTTAGGAGATATGGTTAAATGATGAGTTCTAAAATAACAAATTAAAATTATCATACTAAAATTCAACATTCTCAGAAATTACAATATCTAAATATTAATCAATAATCCATTAGTCAAGTCTCAAAGTCATTAGTCACTCAATTGCTCATTCATGTCAACATTTTCCAAATCAAAAACCTTAGTAATATTTGAATTTAATTAAATAACTCAATACAGTTAACCACGATTTATTTTCTTAACTATGGAGCCAAACATCTGTATCAAGATTTAAAAAGATAATTTTCAAACACATGGCAATAAAATTGACTCAATAGTCCAAATCCTCCATTGTGGCCGCAAAACATTTACGGCCAAATTATATATATATATATAATCATATTAATGAAAAGTATAATGAAAATAAAACCGGATTGGTATTCATACATACCAATACCAAATTATTCAACAGAATATTATATATAAAAAAAGAAATTACATGGTCCGTGATTTGTGGGTTAGTGGGTGATGGGTCGTCTGTCGTCCGTTGCCGTCTCATGTGGTCTCAGTCTGGAGTGAGTTTTGAATCAGAATCTTGTATGGACTGTGGATGAGGATGACGACCGAATTTGACTTTTGAGAGTGTGATTGTGAGATAGACAACCAAAGATCAGACATTGGAGTCGACGACATTAAGGCAAGGGGTTGGGGATGTTGGCCCATTTCCTATTGGGGATTGCTAGACTGGGCTCTACCACTTTGGGGAGTAGGGAGACACGACATCGGTGGTCAGTGAATGGCAAGGTGGCGCACAGCGATGATGCGATGCGTGGAGGTGGAACCTAGAGCATGGAGGCAGAGCATACGTGGTGGTTTTAGTGGAGGTGAAGGTGGAGGCAGAGTGGTGTGGACATTTGATCCGTCCAGTGTGCGCTGTGGTAGATTGGAGTGGTTGTGAAGTAGAGGCTGGCATGGCACAATGGTACCTGATTAGGGGATTTTTAGTTTTTTACTACCTTTTTTTGGATCACTTTGGGTACATTTTCATACTCTTTTACTTCATTTATTACACAATTAAGCTACATTGTTACATTTTTATGACCTAACCCCAAATAGAGGATTTCTTGGAGTTTTTATGGTAATTTTGTTATGATTTGATAGGATCTATGAATCACAGAAGAATTAACTACGTCACTAGAAGGCAATTGAAATTCCAAAGACCTAAAGACTATGACAGACAAATTTTAAGGTGGTCGGGTGAAGGTCTTTTCACCCAACTAGGTCGGGTAAAGTTTATTTTTGTATATTTAGAGTCTTAAAGCCTTAGGGAAGAAAATATCGTTCTGGTCGGGTGAAATCTAAGGTAATCGGGTGAAGGTCAGATGAAGCCTTCTTCACCCGACCAAGTCATAATTAGCCCAAATTTGTACATTGGAATCGTCAGTATGGCAACTTATTTGTTTCCTTCTAGAGGGAAGTCATTTGGACAAGGAATAAACATCAACTCTTAAGTCAAAGTGCAATTAAGGATAAAATTCAAATTCAAATGAACTATTTTACATTGGGACAAGAGCCTTTCCAGATTCAAATAAATAATAATGGTGTAGATTAAATTCCTTTTCAAATTCAAATTCAAAATAGGAGTTACAAGTGATTAAATAGTGAAATTTAATTGGAGGTATAATGGAGAAATAATAGAGAAATTCAAAGTCAAATTTCAAATCCAAGCTTGGGAGGCTATAAAAGGGACATCAAATCGTCTATTGGGAATCATCCATTGTCTACAATCTTATATCTACCATTCCACCATAATTTAGAGTAGAGAAAGAGAGATTTAAAAAAGGTTTGGGTATTAACTTGTGCTTGAAGACATTCCACTTGAAAAAGAAGATTAATCTTAAAAATCCTTGATCAAAATAGGCAAGCTACTTATTCAGGTTTTTGCAAGTACACAGATTGTGACAAGTAATCAAGTGGACTTCAAGTTCGAATATCGAACTCAAGGGAAGGTGTTAAAGAATAAGAGTTTTTTTCTACAATTCATTGGTTTCATAAAAAAGAGTGAATTTATAAAGTTGAAATTGTGAATTTTATGAAAGTAATTAACAAAACTATGTAATCTTATGAGAGAATTAGGGAATTAAATTTCAATTGATGTACCTCATTTATTCTAACTTCTAATTAATGTTAACTTAAATTTTCCTTTATATTTAAAACCTAACACTTATGCATGAACTAGCCTCTTTTGTGTAATTTAGTTGTATGTAAACCCTTGGGGGACAAGTAACCTTTTAAATGATTAAGTTGTTTGAGTGTAAATTGATATCACACCAACCTTAACTAGGTTACAAGAGAGTGATACTGATTTTCACAAATTATATCCTTCTCAAGTCAATTATCCTAACTATCCGGATACTAATTTCATCTTACAAGGTTCCTCTTTAATCGTTTAAGAACATATGTGTGTGGAACTATTTTATATTGTGAAAGCTCGTTATTTGTTTGTTGTGAATTATCTGTTAATATAAAATATAAACTCAAAATTATATGTTTGTCATTCCTTGAATTTTGTTATCTCAAATAAGATGCATACCTTTAATAAACTTTAATATAATAAAGCATTACCTAAGGAAATTTAAAATTCATCTTGATTTATCTTGCTTTGTTTGTATTGTTTGCTTAATAAAATATGTAGGCCTAACATAATTTAAAAGATATGTCTCATGTTAAAGAGAAACAATATGAATTGAATGGTAGCCTTAAGATTATTTCATGACAATTGTTATTAGAGTAGGATTTAGTTTGTATTTTAAAAACTTTCCGTATACTCTCATGAGTGGTGTGATTCCAACGTGGGAACTCACCAGGATGGGTTGATCGAGAAGAGTTTTATAAGCATCCAGAAGCCTTTTAAGTTTAGAATGGCTAATAATTAAAATAATAAAATATCATTATCTGTCTATTCATTCAAAATAAAAAAAAACGGCCAACACATACATTAGCAATTAATCCATATCATAAAATATGCACACTGCTGTTTTTATGTCGGCATTGTGGTGTATTAGTCATTTAATTTCACAATTAGTGTGTGCAGTAAATTGATTAAGATTAACACGTATAACCATTAATTAATGACAAAATGACAATCTTTTCCAATCATTAATAACATTCACATTAGATTTTTTATATTTTTCCTTATAATTTAACTAAAAAAACACTCTCTAAAATTTATTCATTTTAAAAAAAATTTCTACATTCCCTTCCTTATAATTTCTCTATTGTATTAAAATAATATTCTTATAATATTTATTTATTACTTCTCTCTCTCTCTCTCTATTATAGTCATTCAAAAATTCTGAAATAAAAATAATATAAAAATTATAGAAAAAACTTTTAAGGAATAAATAATATTTTCATAAATATAAGAATTTACTATCTCTAAATCATCTTAAAAAAAAGTTTGTGGAGGGTCATTTTTATTAAAATCCTAAATTTTTTTAATAAATGATAATTTTTTTTAATAAATGATAAAGTGTGTGTGTTAACATTATTAATGGGTAATGCCAACGCAAAACAGAATGAAGACACTATTCTTTTGGTGTTAGTTGGTGTCAAAGCGTCCTTAATTAGGACCAAATTCTGATTTATTTACAATTTGTAGTTACAAAATATATTCCTTAGGAGGGATGGACATAGGAAAAAAAATCAAGTTACTGTAATTAACATAATTTATGCAATATTATGAAAAGGGCAACTTAATTAGTTAAGGAAATTCAACAATTGTTAACATAACCATAATTAACATAATTAATATAATTTATTGTGATAAATATATTGTTAATTATAATAATGATAAATAAATTACATAATTTTAAAAATTGTCTAATTTGATTATAGGATAATTTGATGAATTTTTTATGATTTTATGTTATTAATTTTAATTTAAATGATATTAATTATTAGTGTTGGTCTAAAGGTCAAGCAAATAATGCCTGAGTCTTGGGCCCCCATAAATTTAATTAAAATTAAGACTTTCGGGTCTCATCTCATCTTGGCCTAAACTGAGCAAAGAATCAAAATTTAATTTATAATTTTGATAATGATATATGTTTTAAAATTTTATATTGTTCCTATAATTATAATAAAATAATAATAAAAATAAAAATCGACAGTTTAATATGTAGATACAAATATTATTGTATCTACATAAGGACTCTCAGTTTAATAATCACATTGGACCTCCTAAATTTTGGAATTCCCCTACTAATCGTGGTTTTAGATAATAATTTTTAAACATAAATTACATACCTTGTATCTCGGCCCCCCTAACTAAGCTTTCTAGATCCGTCCCTGTATACCTAAGAACATTAGGGCATGTTTGGTTAGAGTGTTTTCTGTTTTCGTTTTTAAAATATAATAGTTGTTTTCGGGTACAAAAAATTAAAAATTGAAAACAACAAAAACTTGTTTTATTTTTTATGTCCTAAAGAATGAAAACAACATTTTATTGTTTTCAGTTTTATGTTTTTTATACTCGAAAATAACTATCACATTTTGAAAACGAAAACAGAAAATAAGTGAAACAAACATGCCCTTAATTACCGTAGAGTGACTACCATATAATTAACGTAATTTAACATTTGTTCCTTAATTCAATAGAAAAAATAAATAAATTCATACAGCAGCAGTTATGATTTAATCCGAGACCAATTATTAGCTTCTCCGAGCTAACATTAATCAAAGGACAGCAAATTCGCGAGGATTGCAACCACCTGGCCTCAGTCAATGAAAAAAAAATTATAATTGCTTAATGCATGGACGGATAGTAATGTCCAAACGGATTAAATCTAACCAAATCGGAGCGGGGCAAGATTGGCTTCCCTTTATATCATTCAAATAAAATTTCCTTTTATTAATTTTTTTTTCCGCTCCCCTCACGTGTCGGCTCCAACTAATATTATATTCATCACAATTTTAAGTATGTTGATTTTTTTTTTCATATACTCGGAAATCTTGCATTCAACATTTAGAGATTTCATGTTGATTTTTTCAACGTGGAGATCGATGTTGGCATCAAGATTCAGAGAAGAAAATTCAATTTTTGTTGGTATCACAAGATTTGTGATGGCGCTGTAGCCCCAATTAATTGTATATATTTCAATAATTGCAGCGGCTAATGAACTTGGGGATTTGCATGCAACATAAGAGCTGCTTCACGTGTAATAAGCCACTTCAATCAATAAGTAAATCAGGTACCTTCACGCGTCACAGGAAACGAAGCACTCCTGCTACTTATCTTCTAGCTATAGGCCACTCTGTACTTGTACCGGCAGGCCCAGAATAGATAGTGAAGGAAGTTGAGCCCGCTGAGGACACACATCATCCAGTAGAACCGATCGAGCTTATAATGATTCAAGTTGCCACCAGACAGCCAAGGCTTGTGGCCAGAGTGGGCGGTCACGCGGTTGATTATTGAGACAATGACAGAGCTGAGGTAGTAGCCCATGGCCAGAGAGGCCCAAGACAGTGCCGTGGCCAAGGACTTCATTCCTGCAGGTGCCTCGGTGAAGAAAAACTCCATCAGCCCCGCCAGGGTGAAGAGGTCAGCTGATCCTAAGAACAGGTACTGGAATGAAATCCAAAGGAAGGTGATGGGTAAGGGTCCAGGTGAGTGGTTGAGCACGATTGAGTCAGAGGCCACTCCCTTTCGCTTGCCTTCCACGAGGGCTGCCACTAGCATAGCTATAATGGAGAGCGCGAGGCCGATCCCAATCCGCTGCAGGTGGGAAATACCCATTTCGGTGAAGGTGACTTTTCGAGCGAAGGGGATGATCAAATGGTTGTAGACGGGGGCGATGATAATAGTGAAGAGGATGGGGAAAATGGGGAGAGAAGCCGGTGGGACTCTGAACGAACCCAGCTTCGTGTCCATGCTTGCAGCTTGTTGGACAGAGAATGTGGAGAGCTGGGCGAGGCAGCAGTTGAGCATGATGGTACACCCAAATACTGGGAGTGTTTTCAGCACAATTTTCACATCCTCCACCTGCTGCACGCTACATTGTAGCATGGCGTGGATTGGCTTGTTTACTGCTGCCCTGTTGAGGAAACCGAGGCTTTCTGTGGGAGTGGTTTCAGTAGTGGCCACGGGAGGTTGCCTGGGATTTTCTCCTCCTCCGCCTCTTTTTTCCTTGTCTGATTGGGCTTGATAGGTATGGCTCGTCGTCGCCAGGCACACAACAACGGCTGTGCTTGGGCTCTTGGTCTTGCAATTGTTCATCACCGCCGCGGTCAGAACCTGTTTTGGCACAAATTAATTTAATTTTGGGTGAGTGAAGGCTTTCAGGCATTGGGCATAATTGCCGTCGCTGGTTGCAAAAGGGCATTCATTACATTACTGCATAATATATATATATATATATATATATGTGTGTGTGTGTGTGTGTGTGTGTGTATATATATATGCACTGTACCTACAGGCTACAGCTAGCTATAGAGCTCAACTCACCTTGAATATGGTTGTAAGCGGGCTTCCAGATGGTATCTTGCTCCGGTAGGCGGGCGACCCAGCGATGAAAACGGGGATAGACAGGAGTATTGTGGCGGTGGAGATTCCAAAACCCCATTGCCACCCCATGTTGTCCTCCATCCATACCACAAGAGTGACGGCAATGAGGCCGCCAGAGGCGAGGCAGAAGACGAAGTAGTTGAAGAAGGTGGACCTCTTCTTCCTCCCCGTGGCAGTGCTCTCGTCAAACTGCTCCGCCCCGTGGGCCGGCAGTGAGCCCTTTATGCCCCCCACCCCCAGCGCCGTCAAGTAGAGCCCCGTAAACAACATTGCCGCCTTCCCGCCATCAACTTGTTGACACGGGATTCCTGCCGTGGGTGCACCACACTCGGCCGGGGGCTTCAGAGATGGCACCAGAGCTTGCACGGTGAGAATCACCAAACCCTGTGATCCATTCATTTGAAAACTTGTTAATTACCCTCTTTTCCTTTCCTTTCCTTCTTCCTTTTCTTTCTTTCGATCTTCTAGTACTGATGAAATTTTGGTTTAACTTACCAGCGATCTATTTAATTAGTTTTACTTTAAGAGAGCCAGAGCGCCTGGTGATGCGTTTTTGACTGGTCAACCAGCTTTGATGTGTTCCTCAATCCTCAGCTATTTATAATATAATTATGGTAATAATAGATTTTTTTAATATTATAACATAGAAGATTTATTATTATTATTATTATTATTATTATTATTATTATTATTATTATTATTAAATGTTTAGCATGATTAGTTTTTTGCATGTCATATCACACATCACCTTACCATTGCAACATCTCATAACAAATTGTAGAACGAGGATTATAGACTTTTCTTCTGACAATTGTTCTAAGTTTAAATATCGTTTAAAGAAACATAATAGGTACTCACCCTTACATATATCTTACTATATACAAAACAAAATTTTATAAAATTGAATTATCTTATAATGAATTCTCATTTAAAAGTTTTTTAAATATCATAATTAATTACCCTTCAACAAGTATTTTTTTAAATAGGGTCTTTAAATATCTTACTAGATAAAAAATGGTACTTTTTAATAAATAATTTTGAATTTACCTAAAATATCCTTACTAAACAAGATTTACCCAATAAAACTTCTATATATATATACACACACACACAATAAGGAAAAAACAATATTTTTAATTCTTAGTTGTTGTAACTTATTTCAATAGGTTTTAATTATTCGAATTTTTTTTGACTTATACATAGGTGGAAAGAGAAGTCCTCAACCCTAAATCTAGAGGGAGAGAGATAGTTTAATTCCTTGGTGTTTTTTTCAATTTTATTATTTGAACATATATGTTTTTTAATGAATCAAATATATATTAGAAGATTGCTTTATAAATTGTTTTTAAAAATTTTAAATAGTTTTAGAACTCGTTGATTATGATAGTATTGGATGAATTTTGTATTAAACTATGTTAATTCTTTCTAAAATTAAATATTCAAAATAACCCATACATTTTTTTTATTTCAACAACATACTTTTTTAAAGCCTTAGCCTCTCTATTTAATCGATTAAATATTTTATAATAATTTATTTCTTCATTTGTTATAACCTTTTACAAGTAGAGGAGAAAAAATGGTTTGAGGAAAAAGAAATCAAAAAGTAAATATAGTGATAGAAAATATAATATTTTAATAAATAAATAGTGAATAATGTTGGATTAAAATTAGGTAGGTATTGTTTATTTTGTTAAATATTTTGTTAAAATAAAGATTCTGAAAATTATAACTTTTAAGATTTTTTATTAAACTAATTCTTAAAACTAACAAAAAATATATATAGAGAGAGAAAGTTTATAGTTGATACTCTTAATGGAGGTGGTTATTAAAACATACAAATAATGAAATTTATATTATTTTTAATATCCAAAATATTAAAAATTTAAAAATACCCTAAATATTAAAAATTAAAGACATAAAAAAGTAAGATCGAGGAAATCGATAGGGCACAAACTCTATTTTTTTTAAAACAGGAGCATGTTAGTATTTGGATCTTTTATGTTCATATATATGCATAAATATACACTATGAAAAACTTGGCTTTAGATGATGCCTTTTGGTCATCGCCAAATCTATCGCCTTAGAGCAACTTTAACTATCTCCATATATGGCTTTCTATCATAATATAGAAAACTAATTGTATACTTTTGTTGCTCCAATCATTATCCAAAATGTTTCCTAAATTAGATAGCTCCTTAAAGTGTTCTATATATATAGGGAGGCATTGTCACTCCCTAAATTAATTTTATTAATATTTTAATGCAATAAACCATTAATTAGTCACAAAAATTATTTAAATTATTTTTTTAAAATAATAATAAAATATTATATAATTAGCTAAGAATATATAGCAAGGTATTGATACTTCCTAAATTAATTTTATTAATATTTTAATACAATAAAGCATTAATTAATTACATAAAAATAATTATTTAAATTAAAAAATTTTAAAATAATGTTTAAATTAAAATTTTAAAAAATAATAGCAAAATATTATATAAGAGCATCTCCAACACTGCTCTATAAATTTTATTTACATGTGAAGAGTTTTCTACATGTAAATAGCTATTTTTAAATTTGCACTCCAACCTTACTCTTTACATTATTTTTATTTTTATTAAAATAATAGTTTTACTTAATTATTTTATTTTTATGAAAATTATTGGTGTCGGCAATCGGTCTTCGTCGCGTCGATGTAGATCTCGTCGACGATGTCAATCGCGTCGATGTAGATCAGGGAGGAACGCAATGACGTTGATGTAGATCTCGTCGAGGTGGATGACGTCGATGTAGAGCTCGTCAAGACGGAGGAAGGCAATGGCTTCTGGAGGTGGCTGACGTTGGGGGTGTCGGGCCTTGACTGGAGGAAGGAGGACGGAGGAGGGAGGAGGCGGCGACCGGAGGAAGGAGGTGGCGGGAGGCGATAGCAGCGGTGACTGGAGAGAGGAGGGAAGAGGGAGGAGAGAATAGAGGAGATCAGGTAGGAGGAAGGAGGGAGGAGAGAGAAGAGAGAGAAATACAAAATAATAATATAATATTATATAGATAATAAATAGTGACTCTTCACATTTGAAGAGTCACTATAGTAATTTCTAGATCTGAAGAGTGATATAGAGAGTCTGTTGGAGTAAAAAATTTAACTTTTAATCTCTACATGTAAATAATACATAGTGGGTTGGAGTTGCTCTAATTAGTTAAGATAAGGTATATATTTAGAGCATATCATTGAAAATAACTAGCTAAAATAATTTTTACTGAGTAAAATTTAAAGAATTGAAGATGTTGTCAAAGATTTAGGCGATAAGGGTTTTTCATCACCTAAAACTATCTTTGCTTCAATCACCTAGAATATTTTTTTCAATTTTATTTTCTCTTGTTTTCCCCTTCTTCTCCTCCTTCCTTCTTGCAATTTTTTGAGGATATTATTTTCAATTTAAGTCTAAACTTACCAAATTTTCGGTATGTCACCCTATCCCTGTAGTGTTCTTGCAAGAGCACATTTAATTAAAAAATTATGACTTTGACGTCTTTAATGCTTTCTGGTATAAAATGAAATATTAATGCTTTCCAAGCATTAATGTACCTATTATCACATATAGATGTACAAAATAATATTATATAGTATATATATATATATATATGTGTGTGTGTATGTGTGTGTTTGTATTGTGTTTATATGATATATATATATAATACGAGGTCTCAAATGACCATAACTTTGTTCATTTTTTAGTCACATATAGATGTAATAGACTTGAAATGACAATAACGATGTGCCTGCGCACGTGCCTAGGGTGTTCAGCGTATGAGGAGCTATATGAGGTTCGCTCCCAGCGCACCAAGTGGCATGACCAAAGCGTAACGTTTGGACTGACAGTGGTGTCACAGTTGTTTCAAGATTTTGTTTGGGGGAAATAATCAACTGCAAGTTGGCAAACAGGTACGCTGGAAAGAAGCACCTGTGAAATATATAAATTGGGTTCTCAATTTTAGGTCAGCAGCTATCCGTTCCGGTGACTTGCACTCACTCTGTGAAAGAGATGGGTCATGGAAGCTTTTGAATTTCGGACCATCCCTAGACTTCATTTGGGCCTAAGCTTTTCGGGGCTTTGCCCTGCCGTTGACCGCTCAAACAACAAATTTGCAAAAACTGGAAAACGTACGTACGTTTGTTTTAGGCTTAGGTCAATTCGTGTGTCCCATCTCTTTATGATATATATTTTGTTATTAATAAAAGGAAAAATGAAAAAAAAAAAAAGCTAGAAGGTGATGATCACGTATAGTGTGTGTTCTCGCCTTCCATATTCGAGAAAGATCGAGAATCTAAAGTTATTTTCCTCCTAAAATTACTGGGTATTGGGTGTGCGTATGTATAAATGCACAAACTAAGTTAAAAAAAAAAAAAAAAGAAAAACGTACCAGGAGTTCCGTGAGGGCGCTGAGGAGGTAAATGCTATAGGCGGTGAAGAAAGCGTCGGAGAGGAAGCCGCCAAGGAGGGCGAGGAGGAAGGCAGTGCCCATAAAGTTGGTGACAGCGTTTGCGGCGTTTGCCGGCGATATGTGCATGTGCCCCTCCAGGTACCGCACCAGGTTGCTCGCATTTGCCAGATAGGCCAAGTTTTCCATCATCTCAACCACTGCATACAGCATATATATATATATATATATACACACACACACACACACTAAATTGATAAAAAGAACATATGCTATAATTGATCTTAATACACACACATATGTGTATATATTTGAAACATATATATAATCAGATCTAATTACTCTTGAGAGTTCATCAAACAAGAGCAATGTTTGAAGATGTATATATGAACAGACCAAGGACGAAAGATGCTGCTAGCATGCCGCCGTGGTGCCCTCTAATTGCCGCTCTGCCTCTCCAGTCCACGTAATCTACCCATCGCTGTGGCTGTGATCCTTCTTCCTGCAAGTTCAAGGAATCAGCTGCATGTTGGACATACACACACACACACACATA
Organism: Taxillus chinensis; assembly: GCA_023512835.1. Lineage (NCBI taxonomy): Eukaryota > Viridiplantae > Streptophyta > Magnoliopsida > Santalales > Loranthaceae > Taxillus > Taxillus chinensis. The sequence goes on along the minus strand of CM042085.1, from coordinate 23,060,824 downwards.
AAGGAGCGAGGTTTTTTGGGGGAAAGGATTAATACCATATGTATTTATGTTGCTCTAGATACTTGTAGCTGCTTTCGTTTTCTTTCTTTTTCTGGGGAAAAGCTTAAAAGGGAAGGAAGGAGTGGTGGGAAATTTATAGGGAGTTTTCGGGAGGAGAGAAACTTGGAAAAGGGTGAGGAGGGAGGTTCATAGTGGGAATCTGGGAGTGGTGATGGCCGATGGGGTGAGTCTCCTTCGGGGGTTTGAGTTTTATTCTATTTGATTCCTCTTATTTTACCGTAGCGTTTTATTCTATTTGATTCCTCTTATTTTACCGTAGCGTTTATTGTATTAGTTTTTTTCCTCTTAATGACGCTGTTTGGGACCATTTTGAGATTCATGTAGGTTCGCTGATAAAACTTTTTCAGAAATGATTATGTAATAAATGAATGTATGTGTTTTTAAACGGGTGGGGTTGACGGGTAAAACAATGGTTTGAAGCCGTTTTAAAATAAAATTTTGATAAAATTTTAATTACTTGCGGCCATGATTCTTGTTTCATAATTCTGACCTTTTTCATTTCTGATTAATTTCAAATAGTAGGAAACACAAACGTATATATCTTTCTAAGGGGATGGTTATTGTTGATGTTGATTTTTGACGTTTTAAATGAATAGTATTATTAAAACATTTTTGATGTTTTCTAGCATTGACCGGGTCTTATAGTTTGTTAGATTTGTTGTTTTAGTGGCTGAATTATGTTTTAAATTTTTGATGTGTTGGCTGCTGCCGTGTTTTTTTTTTTTCTAAAAGACGTGCAAACCATTAAAAGAGCGTTGCTCTAGTTAAATAAAGAATACGACATTTATTTGGCTCTTATTTCTGGGACTTTCAATTCACAGGTGCCAGGGTCACTGGGGAGTAATTTGTGAAGAACAATATGAACGAGGATAAAACACTTACAAAAAATTTTCATTTCGATGGTCACAACAATCAGTAGCGTGTTGATGGAAAATCAATTAAAGACAAAAGGTCTATCGAGGTTGGTAGAACATGACTTTACAGAGCTAAAGAAAAAAGTGTGGTTATTAGATGAAGGACAAATGCAACTGAAAGATGCCACAATTAAAGATTATCAAGTGAAACATTATACTTTTAAAGCCCTAGATAGGATAGTGTTTCATCAAATCTTGGATAGTGTACATCAAAGATAGTATGAAACTCAATAAAAAGAAAGTTTAAAGGAAACGAGAACGTTGAAAAGTTACTTTGAAATGCTTTCAGAAGATAATTTGAGATTCTGAAGATGCAAAAAGGAGAGAGTCATGGATTATTTTGTAAGGCTTATGCTGATTTCTAACAAGTCACGAAGTAATGGAGAAAATATATCAGATTTCAAAATTTTGAAAAAGATTCTAAGAATCCTAACTGAAAAGTTCATCAATATTGTGGTGTCAATTGAAGAATGAATAGACATAGATGAACTACCAATCAATGAATTGAAGAATTCACTCGTGATGTATGAATAAAAGTTCACACGAGACAACAAAGAAGAGGATAATGAAGTTTTAAGGGCAGGAAAAAAATTAATTCTACAAAAAGACATAGTAGAGGGTCATTATAAGATCATATGCAAGGAAGAGTAAAGAGTAATTATATGTGTTAGCATAAATTATAACCAATAAATGATGTTAATAATGTTATTTTTGGAATGTGACTTTTAATACAGTTGTTTTGACTATATTTGGGCTTGATTTAGAGTTCAGAAGCCTTCAGGGGCTATATAGTAATTTTTGAGAGTTAAATTAAGGGTTAATAAATGAAAATAAAATTTAGGAGGACTTTTTGGAAACTATTAAGGAGGACAAATTTTAATTAAAAATAGAGTTTTAGGGTTTTATTAATATTTCATAACTCTTTTTGGAGAGCCCTAGTCATTATAACTGTCGGAGGCGTATGTGTTTTTTGTGTTCTTTGCGTTTTTCACTGATTTTTGGTTGTTCTTGCTAGGTTAATCTTTTCTGAAGGTAAAAGAAAAGTGGATTTATCTCTTCTCATCTACTCCCTGCTCTATCTATGTTAAAGATTGATTAGAATTAAAATCTAAACATTCGTTGCATGGAAATGAGATAGAAATCAAGAAAATAAATATGAAATTGTGTTATTTCGATGTTTGGTTGTTCTTGCTTGAAATATATGTGAATATGTTTGTTTAATGCCTAAAGATGTTGTTTTAGAGCATAAAGGTCAAATCTTGAGAGTTGAAAGTTGTAAGGCTGCATTGTAGGTCGACTACTAGGCTATAGGTACAAAGATCAGAAATCAGTCCTCGGCCAACCACGACTAAACCCCTTTCCGACGTGGCTAACATGCATAGTGTGGTGGCATAGAGAGCATTACACGCAACTTGCAAAGTGCAAATTTTGGTGACTAATGAAATCAACCGCAACCAGCTCGCCTCCATCGCAGATGACCATTGATGTGAGGACTAGCCGGGGATGATCCAAAGCCCGCCACTACCGGCTAGGAATATTTAGTCTTTTCTTGTGTGTTTTGCTTTTTGCTTGAGATTTTGTTACTTGTTGGATCTTTAGGATATTTTCCTAGACTAATTTAGTGGGCTTTGAGCCACATTTGATGATATATGTTGACTTGTATAAATTGTTACATGAATCTTATTTTGAACTGCTACTGATTAGCTATAAATCATGTTTGTTTGTATTTAATGTATTTTATAAGTTGTTGATTTGTCTGGGCATCTAGGCATCTAGCTAAGGCTAGATGTCATGTTTTGGCTACCAATTTTAGGAGCCGTAGGCCTTAGCTGTTGGTTTTGGATACCACAACATTCGGTGGCAAACAATGCCTACATGTGACACTAGTCGAGACTGGTTGTCACAGTCCACTATCGGACTTTGGTCCCCGAGTGTTAAGAGTCGTGATAGTTAAATTTCTATTTGATTATAACATTAAATTATACCGTGAATTGTTAAATTATTATATTTGATATCTATGAGTTGAGTAGTTTGGGACACTAGACTTGGCAAATGAAGACTTCGAACATGTAAACCTTAGACATGGGTCAGGTAGGGTTGGTGTGGAGTTGTAGTTCACCCTGGGCAAGTGTACTCATCCCTACATTGTTGAACTGTTTTTTCAGGTATTGATCGAGACTAGCTGAAGGACGTTTGGGAGTATTTCAATTTACATTTTAATGTAAAGACTTGACCTGTTTTGTTTGATATTTGATTCAGTTTATTTTTCGGATATGAGTCCATGAATCTTGTATAAAATTATATTTATTTTTATTGATGGCATATTTGGTTGGAAACATTTATTGTTGCATATCTATCATTAGGAATGTACAAGATATATATGTGGTATGTTTATATACGTAGCTTGAGACAACACTTATGGCGGGTGTCTATTGGTGCTTGTTACCACCCATCACGTGCAGGCATGGGGCAATCGAATTCCCGATTTCGGGTCTCCTGGAATTAGGGATGTGACAACGGGTCTATTTGGATGGTTTTTTTTACATGATCACCCTTAGTGTATGACTCTATAGGTTTGGATGTTTGAGACAACACTTATGGTTTGTCTCTTTTGGTGTTTATCACCAAAAGATTACATAAATAAAGAAAATATTAGAAATACTCTTAACTTTGTTTTGAATGCTTATTGATATGAGAAAAATTATGCTACTTTTAGATATGATAATTTACCTCGTTCCCACGAGGATCCACCCTTCCCAAATTGGGGAGAGGATTTTGCAAATTATATGGGATACGAGTTGGGGACGGGGCAAGTCTCGTATACCCGCCATGTGCTCGGTCTAAATCTCTTCCACTCATTTTTTTTGCCCTGTTTATGCCCTGATTGGGTCACCGGCCCGCCCCTTACCACTCACACGCTTAGAAAAATTCTAGCAAAATATGCTATCAAGAGAAATTGAACCCAAGACTTCCCTGCAACCAATGTCGGTCTCACCACTATGCTAAATGATGATTGTTTCAAAAGCTTACGTAATTAGTATATCTAATAATAATAATAATAATAATAATAATAATAATAATAATAATAATGATGCATTATTTTTTTTTGAAAATAATTACAAAGTATATATATTTATATTATAATAATAATAAATATATTATTAATATTTTAATATAAAATATAAGTTAATTTGATTCAAAGTTAGTTTTAAATTTATTAATAAATTTATTTAAGATTAAATAATTCAATCAAGTATTATTTGATTGATAAATACATTAATATTTGAATTAATAATACCCGTTTACATGATTTACTACTTTTAACTCAAATATGAAATATATATTATTAAAAGTCAAAATTAATTCTCACCATATATTTTTTTAGTATATTAAACTACTTAATATTGTATATTTAACTAATAACATTGGTTACACTTATAAGAGTATAAATACTTATCATACAAAAGAATACATATATATATATATATATATATATATATATATATACACTCACACTTAATAACTAATCTTATACCAAAATAATAATACTATTATATTGTTTTAATTATATTGAGGTAAATAAGTTGGAGAAATACAACTTCTCATACTATTATATTACTTATAACATAATTAATATGATAACTATGATATATAATTATATTAGTTAGGTTATCATTACTCAATATAATTATATATATATATATATCATATAACATAAGTAACATAATAATTATTGAGTATGTGAAGTCTAATAACTGATACCAGAGAATTTGTTGATAACTATATATATTATAAATGATTATTATTTGTTATCTTACATAATTAGTATATATACTTAAAATCTAATATATAAATAATATTAATTATAATAATAATATTAGTTCTATTATTAATGATAATAATAATAAAAAAGAGTAAATAGTTTATTTTTTAAATATTATATTTTAATACAAATAACATTTAAAAGTAGTAATAATAATTTAATATAAAATACAAGTAAGTGATATAATTATATAGTATTTTAGTATGAACTAATATAATACGTATAACATAAGTAATATTATAACTATTCAATCAAATAACATTTGATTAGATTATTTAATCTTGAATCAACTAATTAATAAATTTAAAATTAAATTTGAATCTAATTAATATCCATTTAAAAATTATTTCATTCATGATATGAGTTATGCATAATGAGAGTAAATTTTCACTTTTGATAGTATATATTTAATATTTGAGTTAAAAATAATAAACCATGAAATGATATTATTAGTTCAAATATTATGTATTTATCGATCAAATAATATTTGATTGAATCGTTTAATTTTAAGTCAATATATTAATAGATTCAAAACTAAATTTGAATCAAATTAATATTAATATCTACAAATTATTTCATGCATGACATAAGTTATGGATTATGAAAGTGAGTTTTGAGACTTTTGCTAATTGATCGATAGTAGGTGTCGGTCTTTTGGATTTCTAACATGAGAAAACCGGTTAGTAATTCCCTCTACCCACACCCAAGCGAACAAGGGGCAGGATAGAACACTAAACATGCTCACATTTAAATACACAAACCAAATACAACATTTCATCAAATTCAAAATCTCATACAAAATCATTCCCTTAAGGGGTTACATAAGTTTAAGTTCACAATACCCTAAACACAGGGTTATAGAAATTAAGAAATAAGTCTTTATCAAATAAGGGAAGCCTCTAGTCCGGATCCACATTTCAGCTGTCTCACCTCATTCTTGTAAGTACCTGAAAGAAAGCAATCACAATAGGAGGGGTGAACTACCAAAGCTCAGTATGGATTATGTCTCTCTAACCCATCTGATGTTCATAACCTCTATATGACAGTGCTAGTAAGTGCAATGTCGTGTCAAAAATAAATAAGAAATCCACCACTAAAACCTCAAACGGGATATAAACAAATCACACAAGCCTTATCAACCACAAACATATAGGTTACCTCTACCTTAACCACATAGGCATTTCCTCAGCCACATAGGCCTACCCATAGTCACACAGACCCATCCTCAATTACACAAAGTCACAAACGTATCTAAGGAACATCATACATACCAAACATAGTTTCACATGGTATTTAGTTTAAATACAATAAAAGCACATCTCTAAGCATGAAATAAATACATGGTAATAGCAAAAAAAACATGACACATTCACCTTATTGTAAAACAATTTAATTATCACACACAACACAATGTGAGACAATATAATTGAGTTTTTATACATTGTTAACCCCACTTAAAGTTTCCTTCGAATTACAATCCCTCACAAAAACCCTAGATTCCCCACAAACCATAAAGCGACGATCGGTAAAATAATGCGGGGTGGGGGCAAACTACAATACAATCTTACGACATTATAGTCTCAAGAATAGACTTCTACCCCTCATACTAGGACATAACCATACACACAAAACACGCCACCACAAGCTAACATTTATATATGAGGCCACATATATGAATTTACACATATATATACATGTACATCAAACCACAAATTCCTATCCTAGAACAAATTTTAATCGCGAAAAACCACCTTCCTCCTCTTTAGTATATGTTTTCCCTTAAGCAAGAATATAACAATTCATAATCAAATCGATTGGGCTCTCTCTCTCTCTCTCTCTCTCTCTCTCTCTGATAACTCGACTTCAAAACAAAATAAAAAATATGCTAGCATAGGGTCGACGTCGACTAAAATATACTGACATCGACCAAAATCGATCACATACTCTTGCATCGACCAACTATCCACATCAACCAAAGAAGGTCGATCTCAACTCCTACATGGTCAATTTAAAGCGATATCGACCAAGTCGACTTCACGTCGAAAATCAATCTTGGTCAACCACCTTTGAGAAAAACTTTCTAGAATCTCCCTCTGGTTGAGATCAACCACTACTAAGCTATGTCGACCACATTAATCATAATATCTTGCATCGACCAAAAGTCGTGTCGACCCCATCAGCCCTCAAACTCCCGCTGGCAAAGCGGTCAAGTGTTTTGACCCAAACATAAAATATCATTTTTTATAACATTTGTTTCATTATAAGGCTAACTCCTCAATCCCCCAAATACGGGTCATTATAGGTATTTTATATTTGAATTAAAAATAGTAAACATGTAAATGGTATTATTAGTTTAAATATTAATGCATTTTCAAACAAATAATATTTGATTAGCTCACTTAATCCTAAATCATCATATTAATAAATCAAAAGTAAATTTATATCTAATTATATTATATTTTATATTAAAATATTAATAGTACATTTATTTTTTATTATAATATAAATAAATATATTTTATAATTTAAATTATTTTTAAAATAAATCATGTACTTATTATTATTATTATTATTATTACATCACAATAGATTCTCTAAATCACTTTTTATATTATTAAAATAATATTTTATACTACTTATTTTATTTAATAATAATTTTTTTTATAATTTAATACAAAATAAAAGTAAATATTATGAAAAACGTGAAAGAAAAAGATGTGAGAAAATTTGTATATATAATTTAATAATTATAGAAAGTGAGTAGTGATTTTTAATATATTAAAAAAATATAATACAAAGTTTAATATAAGACATCTATTCTTTGTGAGAATAATTTTATGACTTTTTATTTTTTAAAAAAATTAAAAAAAATAAACTCAATAGAAAATCTACTATAATACTCTAATATATTATGTAAAATTCCAACACAATACTGAAATTTCTTGTCTCATAACCTAACGGGACGAGAATGAAATGAAAATTTTATATCCCACTTACCGGAAGTGATACATTTTTCTTAATAAAAGAAAGCAATTCAAAATCCACCCCACCCGCACCATTACCATCATAGATACTCAACCAATCATTTATCATCTTATCAATAGTAGCTTCATAAAGTTCTCCTTTCAATTTTAAAAATGGTAAAAGTTAAAAAATGGCTACTTTCGAGTAATGTGACCCTTGGGTTCTTTTTTTCCTTCATTCATAATTCTATTGTAAGAAAAATCTAGCGGCCCTGGTTCCGCCAAAAAGTTGAACTAATCAGGATAGGTGCACTCCAAAACAGCATTGCAAAGTGTTGAGCTAGGATTACACTACCAAGTGATCATTACTGTACATACTGTTCCCATTTCAGGTGGGATATTCTTTGGATTCGGTGGGCCCACCGACTGTTTGTGACTGTGAGGCCTCATTACAGGGACATGAAAATCGACAGGGAAAAAAAAGAGGCATGATGATTGAACGTATGGCTGTACCGTAGAAGTGATTTTTTTTGAAATGGTTTTGTCGTGAACTTATAATACATATTATATCGCGTTTACTTAAATTTATGTCTATTCACTCCAATGCATTAGTTAAATGCATAGTTAAAATAATAAAAAAAAGTCAAATTTAACTTTTGCTTTTGCTTTAAATTTTGGAAATGCCATGTCAGCAAACAATAATAATTCTAACCTATACCCCCACCAACTCAACGCATCCTCCCCTCTCCACAGCCCCACCTCTCTGCGTCGCCCCCCTCCCTCGTCGTCACCTCCCTTTGCGTCGCTCCCCTCCCCCCCGTTAGCCACCTCCCCCCCTCCCCCCCTCCCGGCCGCCCGCCCGTAGGCGCCTCCTTGTGCGCACGACGCGATGCCCCCACCCCCCCGGGCGCGCGACGCCCCGTTCAGCCCACCCCCCGCAGGTGCCCCCCTGCGCGCGCGACACCCCCTCCCTCGCAGGCATCTCCCTGCGGGCAGGACGCGACGCCCCCAATCCCCCCCGTGTTTCAATCTCTACGTGCCCCGTCAACCATGCTCTGCCATCGTCATTAGGGATTAGGAATTTCGATTTTGGGAAAGAAAATGCAGGGTAGATAAAATAGATAGTGCAAGATTAGAGTGTAACATTATCGAAAGCAAGCTAAATATGACTTTAGCTAGTCAATTTAGCTTGCCAAGATTGAAGATGCTCTTATATGTTAAATAGGGAAGAAATTAATATTTTAAAAAATATTTTCAAATTACTAATTGTGTTTAAATTCAATCAAATTAGATATTATTTATATTAAAATAAAATATTATTCAAATTTGAATTCATTTAAATTAAATTCAATACGTATGTAATTATGACAAATTTTATGAACAAATTTTATTATTTTTATATTTAAACTAATTGTGCACCTTTTAAAAGGCAAGTGATTAAGATTTTCCATTAACAAGACGCATGCACGATTTGGTATTATATTGCTACAAAAGCAGTTATGGGTTGTTCATGTATATATAATATTTGTAAAGGGCTATCACAAGGTGGTGCGAGCTCGCACCCATTTGCAGTTTGCCGTTTTAAAATGTGTCATGATATGGAAACTTTACATTACCATCGAGCCTTTTTCAAATTTTTTAATGTGAGAATTTTTTTATTTGGTTTTAAAGTGAGTCATTCCGTCCATGTTTTTTTTAAAATTTCCGGTTCTATTTGTTGGTTTTCATGGATGTATATATTGATGTCCAAATTGGAATTATTTACGAGCTTTATGGACATGTGATAATGTGATATGCATAATTTTATGTATTATATATTGAGCCCATTTGAGCTAGGGATTTAAAGAGCTCTTCACTATTTTTAATGGTGGATTTTAAAGTGGCACATCACAAACCTTCACTGGTGTCAATTGTCTAAAACTTTCTCTGGCACATCGCACCGTGATTAGTGTGTTTTATTGAGATTATTTCCCATTTAAAAAGATATTGTATTAATTGGTATATCTCGTTGATTGATAAGATCATATCTTATTAATTGATAAAATATCAATTAATATTATTTCTTCATATAGAAGATTGTAAGAGATTTGACTTGATGTTCATCTCTATTTATACCATGTATTTCATTGACATAAATGAAATAAGAAAAATAGTCGTTTCTACATGGTATCAGAGCCATCCAAGGTCTAACGAACCTTTGTCCCAAAGTTCATTCAAAAACCAAAATCAAGACCAAACCAATATCAAAACCAAACCAATTACCAAAGAAAGCCCCAGTCCTCGCCTTCGTCTTCTCTTGCGTCGCAGGTCTTGGTGTCGAGGACAAGCCCCTGTTTTTGCAATTATCAATTGAGGAATTCAAGTCCTCCAGAAACAGATCGCCGCTCGCTCCAAACACTGCCGCAAACAGACCATAGCTTGCACCAGCCCACCGCTGCTCGCCCGCTTTCCCCAAACCACCGCTGCTCGCCCCTGACCACCGCCGCTCGTCAGCCCAGGCCACCGCCGCTCGCCCCGAACACTCTGCCACAAACAGACCGCCGCTCACCCCAAAACCACCAGACCACTGCTTGCCCATCCACCAGACCGCCGCTCGCCCCGGACCAACAGACCGCCGCTCGCCCCAAACCACCAGACCACCGCTCGCCCCAGACCACCGGATCGCCGCTTGCCACCAGATCCATAACCCTCGCCGCCGCTTTTCCTGCCAGAGCCTCTCCTCCAGTTCCAGCGGATACACCCTCACCACTGCCGTCCAGACCCATCTTCCATTTGACTTAACCTCTTGCTCCCTGCCGCACACTCACGATACCACCATTCGTATATAAAAAAAAACCCAAACCATGATGAGCGATATGACTGAATCCTCTGGCACCAAATCAATTCCAATTCTTGTCCAGTCAGAAGGTGCCTTTAATGCCGGCATTCAACTTACTGAAACCAATTATGATGTGTGGTCTCAATTGATGTAGATGCATATTGCTGAATGAGAAAAACTCTCTTACATTACTGGCAAATTTGTTCCACCTGATGTCTCAACAACGGGATATGACAAATGGTATGCTAAAAATCAAAAGGTGAAACGGTGGCTTCTCATGTCTATGACTCCTGACATCATGAAGCGCTATATCCGCATACCCATGGCTCGTGAAATCTGGAATGCTCTATCCAAAGCCTTTTATGATGGTAATGATGAGATGCATGTGTATTCGTTGCATCAGAGAGCTTTTTCAGCCAAACAAGGTGTTCAATCACTCTCTGTCTACTATGGAGAGTTAATAGAGATCTTTCAAGAACTTGATCATCGTGATAAAGTGGTCATGAAAGATCCTGATGATGTTACAACATACCGACAATCCATTGAGCGAACTGGAGTACATATTTTTCTGGATGGATTAGATAAATGTTTTGATCAATTCCGACGAGAAATCTTACGGCATGAACCACTCCCAAGTTTGGAAGAGTGTTATTCCTTAGTCCGTCGTGAAGCCATACGATCTACCACCTTGAATGACGATATAGAGAAACCTGAAGCTTCCGCTATGGTTTCATGCCATCCACCCAATAAGACATCCCTCGATCGTCCTAAATCCACCAATTCAAAGCCTTCCAATAGATCCGACAAACCCATCTACAAATGCACCCATTGCAATCAAGCAAGTCATTCCAAAGATCGCTGCTTTGAACTCATTGGCTATCCATATTGGTGGGACCCCACAAAGCATCGAAATTCAAAGCGCCCTTCCACTGCTGCCGTTGCTCAAACAATGGATGACAATGCCCATCCTACATCATCTGCCTTGCTCACCACTTCAAATACTGGAGGTAAGGTATTCACCACTTCTACACTGCTTTTTGCATAATACATGGATAATTGATTCTGGTGCTACCGATCATATGACATTCGATGTTAGACAAGTCACCAATCTTCAATCATCCTCCCAAACTTGTGTCTCCACGGCTAACGGTAATACCACCTCCGTAATTGGTGAAGGGTCATCACATCTTACTAATACTTTACATCTTGATTCTGTATTAGTTGTTCCATCCTTGGATTATAATCTCTTATCAGTCTCTCAAATCACTACTACCTTATCTTGTGTTGTTATTTTTTGGCCTAATTATTGTGTGTTTAAGGACATTCAACCTCGACAAACGATTGGTTATGGTGTTAAGAGAGGGAGGTTATATTACTTGGACTTGGTATCAGATACTTCAAGCAGATTAAATCAGGCTTTATCAGTAGAGAGCATTGGTTCACCCAAGAAGGTTGCAGATATCTTACTCTGGCATCGTCGTTTAGGACATGTCTCCTTTGGTTATCTCAAAAGGTTGTTTCCCAGTTTGTTTTTGAATGTGGATCTTTCTATGTTCAAGTGTGATATGTGTGAACTTGCAAAAAGTCATCGTGCTTCCTTTCCTTTAACATTAAATAAAAGCCTTGTTCCCTTTATGATTATTCACTCAGATGTTTGGGGACCATTCAAAGTTCCAACCTTGGGTGGTTCACGTTGGTTTGTTACCTTTATTGATGATTGTACTCGAATGACATGGTTATGTTTAATGAAATCTAAATCCGAAGTTAACCTGTTGTTTCAGAAATTTTATCATCTTATTCATACACAGTACCATACCCGAATTCAAGTGCTACGCAGTGATAATGGCGGGGAATACCATAGTTCTGACCTTCAGCAATTTTTGGCCTCCCAAGGTTCCATCCATTAAACTAGTTGTCCGAATGCCCCTCCCAAAGAATGGCGTGGCCGAACGAAAAAATAGACATTTATTGGAGGTCGTTCGTGCTTCTCTCATTGAGGCTCACATGCCATTATGTTATTGGGGTGAAGCTCTTCTCTCTGCCACATATCTTGTTAATCGTATTCCATCTCGTTCCCTCCAATTCCATACTCCCTTTCAGGAACTAAACACAGCTATTGTTGCTCCCACAGTACCTAACCTTCCCCCTCATGTCTTCGGGTGTGTTGCTTATGTTCATCTTCTTCCAAAACAACGAAGTAAGTTAATGCCTCGTGCCTTGAAATGTGTCTTTGTTGGATATGCTATTACTCAACAAGGATATAGGTGTTATCATCCCCCTACTATGCGCATGTTTATCACTATGGATGTTGTCTTTCATGAAAATATTATGTATTTCTCTGAGTCTGACTTTCAGGGGAAGTCTCTCGAGGAAATTCAGACTCTTATAAACACCCAAGAAGAAGATGTTGTGAAAATATCTCCTCAAGATGTTGGTAATGTGAATCCTATTGGTCCGAACTTGGAGTTGAGTAATGATACACTACACAATGACATAGTAAATGTAGAAGGGGATAAGTTGGAGAATAGTAGACAAACCTTTAATCAGCGTGAACATGAACATCAAGAATACCAAGAGTCATTTGGAACAGAGTCTGAGTCTCTCCCAATTAATACACCAAACCAATCATTGTCTGAGGAAAGTCCTTACTCTATACCAGAGTCATCTAAAAGACAATTACCACAACATCTTACCAGAGGTATTCCAAAATCTACATATGAACCTCAATTGTCTAGTAAAGTAAGGTATCCCATGAACCATTATATGTCTACACATCGCTTGTCACAAACAAATCAGTCATTTGTCAATCAATTATCTTCGGTATCTATACCTAACAGTGTGCAGGAAGCCTTAGCCGATCCAAGATGGAAAGCTGCGATGAATGAAGAGTTGTCCTCTTTACAAAAGAATCAAACTTGGGAACTTGTTGATCGTCCCATAGGAAAAAAACCAGTTGGATGTCGGTGGATCTTTACTGTGAAATACAAAGTTGATGGTACAATTGAATGTTTTAAAGCAAGATTAGTGGCAAAAGGATATACGCAAACTTATGGAATTGACTACACTGAGACATTTGCACCTGTAGCCAAGATCAATACAGTCCGAGTTTTGATATCCTTAGCTGCAAATTTTGACTGGCCATTACAACAGTTTGATGTGAAGAATGCATTCTTACATGGTGACCTTTTTGAAGAAGTTTATATGGATCTTCCACCAGGGTGCATGATAACTGAACGACAAAAGCAAAAGGTATGCAAGTTGAAGAAATCATTATATGGATTAAAACAGTCCCCTAGAGCATGGTTTGGACGCTTCACAAAATCCATGACCACCTTTGGTTACAAGCAAAGCAATTCATATCACACATTGTTTTTAAAGAAGTGACATGGGAAAATTACTGCACTCATTGTATATGTTGATGACATGATCGTCACGGGCAATGACTCAAAAGAGATGAAAGCTTTGAAGGAGTACTTGTCCAAGGAGTTTGAAATGAAAGACTTAGGCCCTCTAAAATATTTTTTGGGAATTGAAGTATCTCGATCGAGTAAAGGAATCTTTCTATCTCAAAGAAAGTATGCCTTAGATCTACTCGATGAAACAGGTATGTCAGCATGTCAACCAACTAACACTCCAATGGAAGAGGGTATGAAATTAAGCATTGACACAACCCAGGTACCAGTGGACAGGGGAAGATACCAAAGACTAGTTGGGAGATTAATGTACTTAGCTCACACAAGACCAGATCTTGCCTACGCCTCGAGTGTCGTTAGTCGGTTCATGCATAGTCCTTGTGAGCAACATATGAATGCAGTCATGCGGATTTTAAGGTACCTAAAGTCTGCTCCAGGAAAGGGAATTTTATTCTCTTCAAACAGAAGCAAGTCAAATATTGAGGTATATACAGATGCTGACTGGGCTGGATCAGTTGATGATAGGCGATCAACTTCTGGATACTTTACTTTTGTTGGTGGAAACCTAGTCACATGGAGGAGCAAGAAACAAAATGTGGTTGCAAGATCTAGTGCAGAAGCTGAGTATAGAGGAATAGTCCTAGGAATTTCTGAAGCATTATGGTTGAAATTTCTCTTACGAGACCTCAGCTATTTTCAAAAGTAACCAATTCAGCTATATTGTGACAACAAAGCATCATGTGATATAGCCCATAATCCGGTTCAACATGACCGTACAAAACATGTTGAAATAGACAGGTTCTTCATTAAAGAGAAATTGGATGGAAAAGTCGTAACGACCCATGAGTGGTGCCATGTATTAGTTAGATGGGTCATGGAAGCTTTTGAATTTCGGACCATCCCTAGACTTCATTTGGGCCTAAGCTTTTCGGGGCTTTGCCCTGCCGTTGACCGCTCAAACAACAAATTTGCAAAAACTGGAAAACGTACGTACGTTTGTTTTAGGCTTAGGTCAATTCGTGTGTCCCATCTCTTTATGATATATATTTTGTTATTAATAAAAGGAAAAATGAAAAAAAAAAAAAAGCTAGAAGGTGATGATCACGTATAGTGTGTGTTCTCGCCTTCCATATTCGAGAAAGATCGAGAATCTAAAGTTATTTTCCTCCTAAAATTACTGGGTATTGGGTGTGCGTATGTATAAATGCACAAACTAAGTTAAAAAGAAAAAAAAAAGAAAAACGTACCAGGAGTTCCGTGAGGGCGCTGAGGAGGTAAATGCTATAGGCGGTGAAGAAAGCGTCGGAGAGGAAGCCGCCAAGGAGGGCGAGGAGGAAGGCAGTGCCCATAAAGTTGGTGACAGCGTTTGCGGCGTTTGCCGGCGATATGTGCATGTGCCCCTCCAGGTACCGCACCAGGTTGCTCGCATTTGCCAGATAGGCCAAGTTTTCCATCATCTCAACCACTGCATACAGCATATATATATATATATATATACACACACACACACACACTAAATTGATAAAAAGAACATATGCTATAATTGATCTTAATACACACACATATGTGTATATATTTGAAACATATATATAATCAGATCTAATTACTCTTGAGAGTTCATCAAACAAGAGCAATGTTTGAAGATGTATATATGAACAGACCAAGGACGAAAGATGCTGCTAGCATGCCGCCGTGGTGCCCTCTAATTGCCGCTCTGCCTCTCCAGTCCACGTAATCTACCCATCGCTGTGGCTGTGATCCTTCTTCCTGCAAGTTCAAGGAATCAGCTGCATGTTGGACATACACACACACACACACATAAAGGAGCGAGGTTTTTTGGGGGAAAGGATTAATACCATATGTATTTATGTTGCTCTAGATACTTGTAGCTGCTTTCGTTTTCTTTCTTTTTCTGGGGAAAAGCTTAAAAGGGAAGGAAGGAGTGGTGGGAAATTTATAGGGAGTTTTCGGGAGGAGAGAAACTTGGAAAAGGGTGAGGAGGGAGGTTCATAGTGGGAATCTGGGAGTGGTGATGGCCGATGGGGTGAGTCTCCTTCGGGGGTTTGAGTTTTATTCTATTTGATTCCTCTTATTTTACCGTAGCGTTTTATTCTATTTGATTCCTCTTATTTTACCGTAGCGTTTATTGTATTAGTTTTTTCCTCTTAATGACGCTGTTTGGGACCATTTTGAGATTCATGTAGGTTCGCTGATAAAACTTTTTCAGAAATGATTATGTAATAAATGAATGTATGTGTTTTTAAACGGGTGGGGTTGACGGGTAAAACAATGGTTTGAAGCCGTTTTAAAATAAAATTTTGATAAAATTTTAATTACTTGCGGCCATGATTCTTGTTTCATAATTCTGACCTTTTTCATTTCTGATTAATTTCAAATAGTAGGAAACACAAACGTATATATCTTTCTAAGGGGATGGTTATTGTTGATGTTGATTTTTGACGTTTTAAATGAATAGTATTATTAAAACATTTTTGATGTTTTCTAGCATTGACCGGGTCTTATAGTTTGTTAGATTTGTTGTTTTAGTGGCTGAATTATGTTTTAAATTTTTGATGTGTTGGCTGCTGCCGTGTTTTTTTTTTTTCTAAAAGACGTGCAAACCATTAAAAGAGCGTTGCTCTAGTTAAATAAAGAATACGACATTTATTTGGCTCTTATTTCTGGGACTTTCAATTCACAGGTGCCAGGGTCACTGGGGAGTAATTTGTGAAGAACAATATGAACGAGGATAAAACACTTACAAAAAATTTTCATTTCGATGGTCACAACAATCAGTAGCGTGTTGATGGAAAATCAATTAAAGACAAAAGGTCTATCGAGGTTGGTAGAACATGACTTTACAGAGCTAAAGAAAAAAGTGTGGTTATTAGATGAAGGACAAATGCAACTGAAAGATGCCACAATTAAAGATTATCAAGTGAAACATTATACTTTTAAAGCCCTAGATAGGATAGTGTTTCATCAAATCTTGGATAGTGTACATCAAAGATAGTATGAAACTCAATAAAAAGAAAGTTTAAAGGAAACGAGAACGTTGAAAAGTTACTTTGAAATGCTTTCAGAAGATAATTTGAGATTCTGAAGATGCAAAAAGGAGAGAGTCATGGATTATTTTGTAAGGCTTATGCTGATTTCTAACAAGTCACGAAGTAATGGAGAAAATATATCAGATTTCAAAATTTTGAAAAAGATTCTAAGAATCCTAACTGAAAAGTTCATCAATATTGTGGTGTCAATTGAAGAATGAATAGACATAGATGAACTACCAATCAATGAATTGAAGAATTCACTCGTGATGTATGAATAAAAGTTCACACGAGACAACAAAGAAGAGGATAATGAAGTTTTAAGGGCAGGAAAAAAAATTAATTCTACAAAAAGACATAGTAGAGGGTCATTATAAGATCATATGCAAGGAAGAGTAAAGAGTAATTATATGTGTTAGCATAAATTATAACCAATAAATGATGTTAATAATGTTATTTTTGGAATGTGACTTTTAATACGATTGTTTTGACTATATTTGGGCTTGATTTAGAGTTCGAAGCCTTCAGGGGGCTATATAGTAATTTTTGAGAGTTAAATTAAGGGTTAATAAATGAAAATAAAATTTAGGAGGACTTTTTGGAAACTATTAAGGAGGACAAATTTTAATTAAAAATAGAGTTTTAGGGTTTTATTAATATTTCATAACTCTTTTTGGAGAGCCCTAGTCATTATAACTGTCGGAGGCGTATGTGTTTTTTGTGTTCTTTGCGTTTTTCACTGATTTTTGGTTGTTCTTGCTAGGTTAATCTTTTCTGAAGGTAAAAGAAAAGTGGATTTATCTCTTCTCATCTACTCCCTGCTCTATCTATGTTAAAGATTGATTAGAATTAAAATCTAAACATTCGTTGCATGGAAATGAGATAGAAATCAAGAAAATAAATATGAAATTGTGTTATTTCTGATGTTTGGTTGTTCTTGCTTGAAATATATGTGAATATGTTTGTTTAATGCCTAAAGATGTTGTTTTAGAGCATAAAGGTCAAATCTTGAGAGTTGAAAGTTGTAAGGCTGCATTGTAGGTCGACTACTAGGCTATAGGTACAAAGATCAGAAATCAGTCCTCGGCCAACCACGACTAAACCCCTTTCCGACGTGGCTAACATGCATAGTGTGGTGGCATAGAGAGCATTACACGCAACTTGCAAAGTGCAAATTTTGGTGACTAATGAAATCAACCGCAACCAGCTCGCCTCCATCGCAGATGACCATTGATGTGAGGACTAGCCGGGGATGATCCAAAGCCCGCCACTACCGGCTAGGAATATTTAGTCTTTTCTTGTGTGTTTTGCTTTTTGCTTGAGATTTTGTTACTTGTTGGATCTTTAGGATATTTTCCTAGACTAATTTAGTGGGCTTTGAGCCACATTTGATGATATATGTTGACTTGTATAAATTGTTACATGAATCTTATTTTGAGCTACACGATTAGCTATAAATCATGTTTGTTTGTATTTAATGTATTTTATAAGTTGTTGATTTGTCTGGGCATCTAGGCATCTAGCTAAGGCTAGATGTCATGTTTTGGCTACCAATTTTAGGAGCCGTAGGCCTTAGCTGTTGGTTTTGGATACCACAACATTCGGTGGCAAACAATGCCTACATGTGACACTAGTCGAGACTGGTTGTCACAGTCCACTATCGGACTTTGGTCCCCGAGTGTTAAGAGTCGTGATAGTTAAATTTCTATTTGATTATAACATTAAATTATACTGTGAATTGTTAAATTATTATATTTGATATCTATGAGTTGAGTAGTTTGGGACACTAGACTTGGCAAATGAAGACTTCGAACATGTAAACCTTAGACATGGCTGGGCTGTAGGGTTGGTGTGGAGTTGTAGTTCACCTACTGGGCAAGTGTACTCATCCCTACATTGTTGAACTGTTTTTCAGGTATTGATCGAGACTAGCTGAAGGACGTTTGGGAGTATTTCAATTTACATTTTAATGTAAAGACTTGACCTGTTTTGTTTGATATTTGATTCAGTTTATTTTTCGGATATGAGTCCATGAATCTTGTATAAAATTATATTTATTTTTATTGATGGCATATTTGGTTGGAAACATTTATTGTTGCATATCTATCATTAGGAATGTACAAGATATATATGTGGTATGTTTATATACGTAGCTTGAGACAACACTTATGGCGGGTGTCTATTGGTGCTTGTTACCACCCATCACGTGCAGGCATGGGGCAATCGAATTCCCGATTTCGGGTCTCCTGGAATTAGGGATGTGACAACGGGTCTATTTGGATGGTTTTTTTTACATGATCACCCTTAGTGTATGACTCTATAGGTTTGGATGTTTGAGACAACACTTATGGTTTGTCTCTTTTGGTGTTTATCACCAAAAGATTACATAAATAAAGAAAATATTAGAAATACTCTTAACTTTGTTTTGAATGCTTATTGATATGAGAAAAATTATGCTACTTTTAGATATGATAATTTACCTCGTTCCCACGAGGATCCACCCTTCCCAAATTGGGGAGAGGATTTTGCAAATTATATGGGATACGAGTTGGGGACGGGGCAAGTCTCGTATACCCGCCATGTGCTCGGTCTAAATCTCTTCCACTCATTTTTTTGCCCTGTTTATGCCCTGATTGGGTCACTGGCCCGCCCCTTACCACTCACACGCTTAGAAAAATTCTAGCAAAATATGCTATCAAGAGAAATTGAACCCAAGACTTCCCTGCAACCAATGTACTGGTCTCACCACTATGCTAAATGATGATTGTTTCAAAAGCTTACGTAATTAGTATATCTAATAATAATAATAATAATAATAATAATAATAATAATAATGCATGATTTATTTTTTTGAAAATAATTACAAAGTATATATATTTATATTATAATAATAATAAATATATTATTAATATTTTAATATAAAATATAAGTTAATTTGATTCAAAGTTAGTTTTAAATTTATTAATAAATTTATTTAAGATTCAATAATTCAATCAAGTATTATTTGATTGATAAATACATTAATATTTGAATTAATAATACCCGTTTACATGATTTACTACTTTTAACTCAAATATGAAATATATATTATTAAAAGTCAAAATTAATTCTCACCATATATTTTTTTAGTATATTAAACTACTTAATATTGTATATTTAACTAATAACATTGGTTACACTTATAAGAGTATAAATACTTATCATACAAAAGAATACAAAATATAATATATATATATATATATATATACACTCACACTTAATAACTAATCTTATACCAAAATAATAATACTATTATATTGTTTTAATTATATTGAGGTAAATAAGTTGGAGAAATACAACTTCTCATACTATTATATTACTTATAACATAATTAATATGATAACTATGATATATAATTATATTAGTTAGGTTATCATTACTCAATATAATAATATATATATATATATATATATATATATATATCATATAACATAAGTAACATAATAATTATTGAGTATGTGAAGTCTAATAACCGATACCAGAGAATTTGTTGATAACTATATATATTATAAATGATTATTATTTGTTATCTTACATAATTAGTATATATACTTAAAATCTAATATATAAATAATATTAATTATAATAATAATATTAGTTCTATTATTAATGATAATAATAATAAAAAAGAGTAAATAGTTTATTTTTTAAATATTATATTTTAATACAAATAACATTTAAAAGTAGTAATAATAATTTAATATAAAATACAAGTAAGTGATATAATTATATAGTATTT
This sequence comes from Taxillus chinensis, assembly GCA_023512835.1. Taxonomy (NCBI): domain Eukaryota; kingdom Viridiplantae; phylum Streptophyta; class Magnoliopsida; order Santalales; family Loranthaceae; genus Taxillus; species Taxillus chinensis. Next base: position 23,040,009 of record CM042085.1, on the reverse strand, counting down.
TAGTATGAACTAATATAATACGTATAACATAAGTAATATTATAACTATTCAATCAAATAACATTTGATTAGATTATTTAATCTTGAATCAACTAATTAATAAATTTAAAATTAAATTTGAATCTAATTAATATCCATTTAAAAATTATTTCATTCATGATATGAGTTATGCATAATGAGAGTAAATTTTCACTTTTGATAGTATATATTTAATATTTGAGTTAAAAATAATAAACCATGAAATGATATTATTAGTTCAAATATTATGTATTTATCGATCAAATAATATTTGATTGAATCGTTTAATTTTAAGTCAATATATTAATAGATTCAAAACTAAATTTGAATCAAATTAATATTAATATCTACAAATTGTTTCATGCATGACATAAGTTATGGATTATGAAAGTGAGTTTTGAGACTTTTGCTAATTGATCGATAGTAGGTGTCAGTCTTTGGATTTCTAACATGAGAAAACTGGTTAGTAATTCCCTCTACCCACACCCAAGCGAACAAGGGGCAGGATAGAACACTAAACATGCTCACATTTAAATACACAAACCAAATACAACATTTCATCAAATTCAAAATCTCATACAAAATCATTCCCTTAAGGGGTTACATAAGTTTAAGTTCACAATACCCTAAACACAGGGTTATAGAAATTAAGAAATAAGTCTTTATCAAATAAGGGAAGCCTCTAGTCCGGATCCACATTTCAGCTGTCTCACCTCATTCTTGTAAGTACCTGAAAGAAAGCAATCACAATAGGAGGGGTGAACTACCAAAGCTCAGTATGGATTATGTCTCTCTAACCCATCTGATGTTCATAACCTCTATATGACAGTGCTAGTAAGTGCAATGTCGTGTCAAAAATAAATAAGAAATCCACCACTAAAACCTCAAACGGGATATAAACAAATCACACAAGCCTTATCAACCACAAACATATAGGTTACCTCTACCTTAACCACATAGGCATTTCCTCACCCACATAGGCCTACCCATAGTCACACAGACCCATCCCCAATTACACAAAGTCACAAACGTATCTAAGGAACATCATACATACCAAACATAGTTTCACATGGTATTTAGTTTAAATACAATAAAAGCACATCTCTAAGCATGAAATAAATACATGGTAATAGCAAAAAAAAACATGACACATTCACCTTATTGTAAAACAATTTAATTATCACACACAACACAATGTGAGACAATATAATTGAGTTTTTATACATTGTTAACCCCACTTAAAGTTTCCTTCGAATTACAATCCCTCACAAAAACCCTAGATTCCCCACAAACCATAAAGCGACGATCGGTAAAATAATGCGGGGTGGGGGCAAACTACAATACAATCTTACGACATTATAGTCTCAAGAATAGACTTCTACCCCTCATACTAGGACATAACCATACACACAAAACACGCCACCACAAGCTAACATTTATATATGAGGCCACATATATGAATTTACACATATATATACATGTACATCAAACCACAAATTCCTATCCTAGAACAAATTTTAATCGCGAAAAACCACCTTCCTCCTCTTTAGTATATGTTTTCCCTTAAGCAAGAATATAACAATTCATAATCAAATCGATTGGGCCTCTCCTCTCCCCCCCCCCCCGATAACTCGACTTCAAAACAAAATAAAAAATATGCTAGCATAGGGTCGACGTCGACTAAAATATACTGACATCGACCAAAATCGATCACATACTCTTGCATCGACCAACTATCCACATCAACCAAAGAAGGTCGATCTCAACTCCTACATGGTCAATTTAAAGCGATATCGACCAAGTCGACTTCACGTCGAAAATCAATCTTGGTCAACCACCTTTGAGAAAAACTTTCTAGAATCTCCCTCTGGTTGAGATCAACCACTACTAAGCTATGTCGACCACATTAATCATAATATCTTGCATCGACCAAAAGTCGTGTCGACCCCATCACCCTCAAACTCCCACCGGCAAAGCGGTCAAGTGTTTTGACCCAAACATAAAATATCATTTTTTATAACATTTGTTTCATTATAAGGCTAACTCCTCAATCCCCCCAAATACGGGTCATTATAGGTATTTTATATTTGAATTAAAAATAATAAACATGTAAATGGTATTATTAGTTTAAATATTAATGCATTTTCAAACAAATAATATTTGATTAGCTCACTTAATCCTAAATCATCATATTAATAAATCAAAAGTAAATTTATATCTAATTATATTATATTTTATATTAAAATATTAATAGTACATTTATTTTTTATTATAATATAAATAAATATATTTTATAATTTAAATTATTTTTAAAATAAATCATGTACTTATTATTATTATTATTATTATTACATCACAATAGATTCTCTAAATCACTTTTTATATTATTAAAATAATATTTTATACTACTTATTTTATTTAATAATAATTTTTTTATAATTTAATACAAAATAAAAGTAAATATTATGAAAAACGTGAAAGAAAAAGATGTGAGAAAATTTGTATATATAATTTAATAATTATAGAAAGTGAGTAGTGATTTTTAATATATTAAAAAATATAGTACAAAGTTTAATATAAGACATCTGCTGCTGTGAGAATAATTTTATGACTTTTTATTTTTTAAAAAATTAAAAAAATAAACTCAATAGAAAATCTACTATAATACTCTAATATATTATGTAAAATTCCAACACAATACTGAAATTTCTTGTCTCATAACCTAACGGGACGAGAATGAAATGAAAATTTTATATCCCACTTACCGGAAGTGATACATTTTTCTTAATAAAAGAAAGCAATTCAAAATCCACCCCACCCGCACCATTACCATCATAGATACTCAACCAATCATTTATCATCTTATCAATAGTAGCTTCATAAAGTTCTCCTTTCAATTTTAAAAATGGTAAAAGTTAAAAAATGGCTACTTTCGAGTAATGTGACCCTTGGGTTCTTTTTTCCTTCATTCATAATTCTATTGTAAGAAAAATCTAGCGGCCCTGGTTCCGCCAAAAAGTTGAACTAATCAGGATAGGTGCACTCCAAAACAGCATTGCAAAGTGTTGAGCTAGGATTACACTACCAAGTGATCATTACTGTACATACTGTTCCCATTTCAGGTGGGATATTCTTTGGATTCGGTGGGCCCACCGACTGTTTGTGACTGTGAGGCCTCATTACAGGGACATGAAAATCGACAGGGGAAAAAAAAAGAGGCATGATGATTGAACGTATGGCTGTACCGTAGAAGTGATTTTTTTTGAAATGGTTTTGTCGTGAACTTATAATACATATTATATCGCGTTTACTTAAATTTATGTCTATTCACTCCAATGCATTAGTTAAATGCATAGTTAAAATAATAAAAAAAAGTCAAATTTAACTTTTGCTTTTGCTTTAGCTGGAAATGCCATGTCAGCAAACAATAATAATTCTAACCTATACCCCCACCAACTCAACGCATCCTCCCCTCTCCACAGCCCACCTCTCTCTGCGTCGCCCCCTCCCTCGTCAGTCACCTCCCTTTGCGTCGCTCCCCTCCCCCCGTTAGCCACCTCCGCCCCCCCCCCCCTCCCGGCCGCCCGCCCGTAGGCGCCTCCTTGTGCGCACGACGCGATGCCCCCCACCCCCCCCCCCCCCCGGGCGCGCGACGCCCGTTCAGCCCACCCCCCCGCAGGTGCCCCCCTGCGCGCGCGACACCCCCTCCCTCGCAGGCATCTCCCTGCGCGCAGACGCGACGCCCCCAATCCCCCCCCGTGTTTCAATCTCTACGTGCCCCGTCAACCATGCTCTGCCATCGTCATTAGGGATTAGGAATTTCGATTTTGGGAAAGAAAATGCAGGGTAGATAAAATAGATAGTGCAAGATTAGAGTGTAACATTACTGTAGCAAGCTAAATATGACTTTAGCTAGTCAATTTAGCTTGCCAAGATTGAAGATGCTCTTATATGTTAAATAGGGAAGAAATTAATATTTTAAAAAATATTTTCAAATTACTAATTGTGTTTAAATTCAATCAAATTAGATATTATTTATATTAAAATAAAATATTATTCAAATTTGAATTCATTTAAATTAAATTCAATACGTATGTAATTATGACAAATTTTATGAACAAATTTTATTATTTTTATATTTAAACTAATTGTGCACCTTTTAAAAGGCAAGTGATTAAGATTTTCCATTAACAAGACGCATGCACGATTTGGTATTATATTGCTACAAAAGCAGTTATGGGTTGTTCATGTATATATAATATTTGTAAAGGGCTATCACAAGGTGGTGCGAGCTCGCACCATACATTTGCACGGTTTGCCGTTTTAAAATGTGTCATGATATGGAAACTTTACATTACCATCGAGCCTTTTTCAAATTTTTTAATGTGAGAATTTTTTTTATTTGGTTTTAAAGTGAGTCATTCCGTCCATGTTTTTTTTTAAAATTTCCGGTTCTATTTGTTGGTTTTCATGGATGTATATATTGATGTCCAAATTGGAATTATTTACGAGCTTTATGGACATGTGATAATGTGATATGCATAATTTTATGTATTATATATTGAGCCCATTTGAGCTAGGGATTTAAAGAGCTCTTCATTATTTTTAATGGTGGATTTTAAAGTGGCACATCACAAACCTTCACTGGTGTCAATTGTCTAAAACTTTCTCTGGCACATCGCACCGTGATTAGTGTGTTTTATTGAGATTATTTCCCATTTAAAAAGATATTGTATTAATTGGTATATCTCGTTGATTGATAAGATCATATCTTATTAATTGATAAAATATCAATTAATATTATTTCTTCATATAGAAGATTGTAAGATATTTGACTTGATGTTCATCTCTATTTATACCATGTATTTTATTGACATAAATGGTATCAGAGCCATCCAAGGTCTAACGGACCTTTGTCCCAAAGTTCATTCAAAAACCAAAATCAAGACCAAACCAATTATCAAAACCAAACCAATTACCAAAGAAAGCCCCAGTCCTCGCCTTCGTCTTCTCTTGCGTCGTAGGTCTTGGTGTCGAGGACAAGCCCCTGTTTTTGCAATTATCAATTGAGGAATTCAAGTCCTCTAGAAACAGATCGCCGCTCGCTCCAAACACTGCCGCAAACAGACCATAGCTTGCACCAGCCCACCGCTGCTCGCCCGCTTTCCCAAACCACTGCTGCTCGCCCCTGACCACCGCCGCTCGTTAGCCCAGGCCACCGCCGCTCGCCTCGAACACTCTGCCACAAACAGACCGCCGCTCACCCCAAAACCACCAGACCACTGCTTGCCCATCCACCAGACCGCCACTCGCCCCAGACCAACAGACCGCCGCTCGCCCCAGACCACCAGACCACCGCTCGCCCTAGACCACCAGACCACCGGATTGCCGCTTGCCACCAGATCCATAACCCTCACCGCCGCTTTTCCTGCCAGAGCCTCTCCTCCAGTTCCAGCGGATACACCCTCACCACTGCCGTCCAGACCCATCTTCCATTTGACTTAACCTCTTGCTCCCTGCCGCACACTCACGATACCACCATTCGTATATAAAAAAAACCCAAACCATGATGAGCGATATGACTGAATCCTCTGGCACCAAATCAATTCCAATTCTTGTCCAGTCAGAAGGTGCCTTTAATGCCGGCATTCAACTTACTGAAACCAATTATGATGTGTGGTCTCAATTGATGTAGATGCATATTGCTGAATGAGAAAAACTCTCTTACATTACTGGCAAATTTGTTCCACCTGATGTCTCAACAACGGGATATGACAAATGGTATGCTAAAAATCAAAAGGTGAAACGGTGGCTTCTCATGTCTATGACTCCTGACATCATGAAGCGCTATATCCGCATACCCATGGCTCGTGAAATCTGGAATGCTCTATCCAAAGCCTTTTATGATGGTAATGATGAGATGCATGTGTATTCGTTGCATCAGAGAGCTTTTTCAGCCAAACAAGGTGTTCAATCACTCTCTGTCTACTATGGAGAGTTAATAGAGATCTTTCAAGAACTTGATCATCGTGATAAAGTGGTCATGAAAGATCCTGATGATGTTACAACATACCGACAATCCATTGAGCGAACTCGAGTACATATTTTTCTGGATGGATTAGATAAATGTTTTGATCAATTCCGACGAGAAATCTTACGGCATGAACCACTCCCAAGTTTGGAAGAGTGTTATTCCTTAGTCCGTCGTGAAGCCATACGATCTACCACCTTGAATGACGATATAGAGAAACCTGAAGCTTCCGCTATGGTTTCATGCCATCCACCCAATAAGACATCCCTCGATCGTCCTAAATCCACCAATTCAAAGCCTTCCAATAGATCCGACAAACCCATCTACAAATGCACCCATTGCAATCAAGCAAGTCATTCCAAAGATCGCTGCTTTGAACTCATTGGCTATCCATATTGGTGGGACCCCACAAAGCATCGAAATTCAAAGCGCCCTTCCACTGCTGCCGTTGCTCAAACAATGGATGACAATGCCCATCCTACATCATCTGCCTTGTTCACCACTTCAAATACTAGAGGTAAGGTGTTCACCACTTCTACACCTGTTTTGCATAATACATGGATAATTGATTCTGGTGCTACTGATCATATGACATTCGATGTTAGACAAGTCACCAATCTTCAATCATCCTCCCAAACTTGTGTCTCCACGGCTAACGGTAATACCACCTCCGTAATTGGTGAAGGGTCATCACATCTTACTAATACTTTACATCTTGATTCTGTATTAGTTGTTCCATCCTTGGATTATAATCTCTTATCAGTCTCTCAAATCACTACTACCTTATCTTGTGTTGTTATTTTTTGGCCTAATTATTGTGTGTTTAAGGACATTCAACCTCGACAAACGATTGGTTATGGTGTTAAGAGAGGGAGGTTATATTACTTGGACTTGGTATCAGATACTTCAAGCAGATTAAATCAGGCTTTATCAGTAGAGAGCATTGGTTCACCCAAGAAGGTTGCAGATATCTTACTCTGGCATCGTCGTTCAGGACATGTCTCCTTTGGTTATCTCAAAAGGTTGTTTCCCAGTTTGTTTTTGAATGTGGATCTTTCTATGTTCAAGTGTGATGTGTGTGAACTTGCAAAAAGTCATCGTGCTTCCTTTCCTTTAACATTAAATAAAAGCCTTGTTCCCTTTATGATTATTCACTCAGATGTTTGGGGACCATTCAAAGTTCCAACCTTGGGTGGTTCACGTTGGTTTGTTACCTTTATTGATGATTGTACTCGAATGACATGGTTATGTTTAATGAAATCTAAATCCGAAGTTAACTTGTTGTTTCGTAAATTTTATCATCTTATTCATACACAGTACCATACCCGAATTCAAGTGCTACGCAGTGATAATGGCGGGGAATACCATAGTTCTGACCTTCAGCAATTTTTGGCCTCCCAAGGTTCCATCCATTAAACTAGTTGTCCGAATGCCCCTCAACAGAATGGCGTGGCTGAACGAAAAAATAGACATTTATTGGAGGTCGTTCGTGCTTCTCTCATTGAGGCTCACATGCCATTATGTTATTGGGGTGAAGCTCTTCTCTCTGCCACATATCTTGTTAATCGTATTCCATCTCGTTCCCTCCAATTCCATACTCCCTTTCAGGAACTAAACACAACTATTGTTGCTCCCACAAGACCTAACCTTCCCCCCTCATGTCTTCGGGTGTGTTGCTTATGTTCATCTTCTTCCAAAACAACGAAGTAAGTTAATGCCTCGTGCCTTGAAATGTGTCTTTGTTGGATATGCTATTACTCAACAAGGATATAGGTGTTATCATCCCCCTACTATGCGCATGTTTATCACTATGGATGTTGTCTTTCATGAAAATATTATGTATTTCTCTGAGTCTGACTTTCAGGGGAAGTCTCTCGAGGAAATTCAGACTCTTATAAACACCCAAGAAGAAGATGTTGTGAAAATATCTCCTCAAGATGTTGGTAATGTGAATCCTATTGGTCCGAACTTGGAGTTGAGTAATGATACACTACACAATGACATAGTAAATGTAGAAGGGGATAAGTTGGAGAATAGTAGACAAACCTTTAATCAGCGTGAACATGAACATCAAGAATACCAAGAGTCATTTGGAACAGAGTCTGAGTCTCTCCCAATTAATACACCAAACCAATCATTGTCTGAGGAAAGTCCTTACTCTATACCAGAGTCATCTAAAAGACAATTACCACAACATCTTACCAGAGGTATTCCAAAATCTACATATGAACCTCAATTGTCTAGTAAAGTAAGGTATCCCATGAACCATTATATGTCTACACATCGCTTGTCACAAACAAATCAGTCATTTGTCAATCAATTATCTTCGGTATCTATACCTAACAAGTGTGCAGGAAGCCTTAGCTGATCCAAGATGGAAAGCTGCGATGAATGAAGAGTTGTCCTCTTTACAAAAGAATCAAACTTGGGAACTTGTTGATCGTCCCATAGGAAAAAAACCAGTTGGATGTCGGTGGATCTTTACTGTGAAATACAAAGTTGATGGTACAATTGAATGTTTTAAAGCAAGATTAGTGGCAAAAGGATATACGCAAACTTATGGAATTGACTACACCTGAGACATTTGCACCGTAGCCAAGATCAATACAGTCCGGAGTTTTGATATCCTTAGCTGCAAATTTTGACTGGCCATTACAACGGTTTGATGTGAAGAATGCATTCTTACATGGTGACCTTTTTGAAGAAGTTTATATGGATCTTCCACCAGGGTGCATGATAACCGAACGACAAAAGCAAAAGGTATGCAAGTTGAAGAAATCATTATATGGATTAAAACAGTCCCCTAGAGCATGGTTTGGACGCTTCACAAAATCCATGACCACCTTTGGTTACAAGCAAAGCAATTCATATCACACATTGTTTTTAAAGAAGTGACATGGGAAAATTACTGCACTCATTGTATATGTTGATGACATGATCGTCACGGGCAATGACTCAAAAGAGATGAAAGCTTTGAAGGAGTACTTGTCCAAGGAGTTTGAAATGAAAGACTTAGGCCCTCTAAAATATTTTTTGGGAATTGAAGTATCTCGATCGAGTAAAGGAATCTTTCTATCTCAAAGAAAGTATGCCTTAGATCTACTCGATGAAACAGGTATGTCAGCATGTCAACCAACTAACACTCCAATGGAAGAGGGTATGAAATTAAGCATTGACACAACCCAGGTACCAGTGGACAGGGGAAGATACCAAAGACTAGTTGGGAGATTAATGTACTTAGCTCACACAAGACCAGATCTTGCCTACGCTCTGAGTGTCGTTAGTCAGTTCATGCATAGTCCTTGTGAGCAACATATGAATGCAGTCATGCGGATTTTAAGGTACCTAAAGTCTGCTCCAGGAAAGGGAATTTTATTCTCTTCAAACAGAAGCAAGTCAAATATTGAGGTATATCTGAGATGCCGATCAGTTGGATCAGTTGATGATAGGCGATCAACTTCTGGATACTTTACTTTTGTTGGTGGAAACCTAGTCACATGGAGGAGCAAGAAACAAAATGTGGTTGCAAGATCTAGTGCAGAAGCTGAGTATAGAGGAATAGTCCTAGGAATTTCTGAAGCATTATGGTTGAAATTTCTCTTACGAGACCTCAGCTATTTTCAAAAGTAACCAATTCAGCTATATTGTGACAACAAAGCATCATGTGATATAGCCCATAATCCAGTTCAACATGACCGTACAAAACATGTTGAAATAGACAGGTTCTTCATTAAAGAGAAATTGGATGGAAAAGTCGTAACGACCCATGAGTGGGTGTTAGTCCCACATTGCTTGGTGAGGAGAACAAAGTCCTCCTTATAGGAGGGGACGGATACCTCACCTCACAGGGACGCGTTTTGGGCGAGGCCCAAAGACAAAACCGTACGGAGCAGGCCATGAGGGCGAGGCCCAAGACTGGTTGGCCAAAGCGGACAAAATTCTTGTGATGGGTATGGGCTGGGCTATCTCGGATGGTATCAGAGCCAGACCCGGAGCGGTGTGCCATGGTCCCACGGGGATGTGGGCCTCCTAAGGGGGGTGGATTGTAACAACCCATGAGTGGGTGTTAGTCCCACATTGCTTGGTGAGGAGAACAAAGTCCGCCTTATAGGAGGGGACGGATACCTCACCTCACAGGGACGCGTTTTGGGCGAGGCCCAAAGACAAAACCGTGCGGAGCAGGCCATGAGGGCGAGGCCCAAGACTGGTTGGCCAAAGCGGACAAAATTCTTGTGACGGGTATGGGCTGGGCTATCTCGGAGATTTAATGACCCGTGTGTAACCCGTGTAAGAAGTTAACCACAAACACCTTGGATGTTGGTGCACAAGTTTGAGGTAAGAGATGAGCCCAAGAGGGGACTTTTGGGAGGTGCATGTGACAAGTGATAACGTACCTTTATGCCCTAGGAAGATGCTATGCGTATACAGGCGGTTTTAAGCTGTTTTGGCTGATCTTGGAGCTCACTTTTGATAGGGTAGATGGCCTAAAACAATTGGTGTGCAAGAACAAAAGTTTCTTAGAATGAAGTCCTCTACCTACCACAGAAATTTCAGAGCATTTGGAGCTGCACGTGAATTCACCCATTTCACGTACAAGCATATTTTTGCTTCCTAGACCTCTACAAGATGCAAGGAGGCTTGGGGTGAAGTTTGAGTGCATTTAGAGCTGCACGCCAATTGGGGAATTGGCGTTCAAATTGGCATGCAGGCATGTTTTTGCATGGTTACCTTGGTTTTGTCATTCTAATCATCTTTTCCCAAAGGACCATGTTGGAATTGTGAATATTTTGGTGTGTATGGATGTGGGAAGGTCATAGCTTGTTCCATCAAAACTACGTCATTTTGATGCTGGGATTCACTTAATCAAAACTACGTTGTTTTGATGTTGTGTTGTCTATATAAGGAGGAGAAGCCCTCTGTTTTAGGTTTAAGGTTCTCTTCAACTGCTGCAGCCGTCGTAGAGAGAGAGAGAGAGAGAGAGAGAGAGAGCTAGAGAGAGAGAAGGAAAGGGAGTTGCTGGTTGCTGCCGGAGCATCTTGCGTGGGGAGGACGGCATTTAGCGCGGGAGCAAGGAAGATCTGCTTTAAGGTAGGGGTTCTATCTCACCTGATCTGTTCTAGGGTTAGGCCCTGTGTAGAGGATTTATAGAGCTTCTACTGTTATTGTTATACTATCTATATGTAAATTCATATAGGTGTGACCTCCTATATGAATGTTGGCCTTGATGGCAAGTATGGGTTGAGATTAGGCCTGTGTGGCACTATACACTAGGTGTTTGATATTATGCCTGTGAGGCCATGCATGTTATGCGTTGATGTTATGCCAGTGTGGTTATGCCTGAATGGTGTTTGATGTAATGTCTGTGAGGATATGCATGCTAGGTGTTTGATGTTATACCAGGGTGGACATGCATGTTAAGTGTTTGTTGTTATGCCTGAATAACTGAGATATATGTTAAACGTCTGTTGTTGTCTATGGAGCCTAAGAAGCCTGAGAGGCTGAGGCAATGCTTGTGTACCTGTGGAGCCTGAGAGGCTGAGTTGATGTCGGTGAGATCGACCGTGGAGCCCGAGAGGTCGAGTTAATGTCGGTGAGACCGACTGGGAAACTATGCCTGAGAGGCGGTTAAATCATTGGCCTGAAGAGGCGGTTAAATCACTTGTGGTTTGTGTGGTGGATAATTGTGACTACCTGGTGTGGTTTGTTATTGTCCGTTGGAATTATTGTAACACGACATCGCACTTGTACACATGGCATGTAGATGCTAGGAGCATAGGATGGGTTGGGGAGACATGATCCCTACTGAGCTGTGGATGCTCACCCCTCCTACTATGGTGTGTTTTCTTGCAGGAACCTACAGGCGTTAGGTGGGAACACCAAGGTGGAAGAGTTCTATTTTGTGGCTTTGTTTTATGTTATTTGCGCTATGTAATTTTATTGAGGCATTGTAAGCCCAGCGGGGAGATATTGTAATGAAGTTTGAAAGATAATAAATGCATATGATTTCAATTAAATAATTGTGTGATTTTGGTTTCTGAAGTGTATGTTGTGTTCCACCCCTTTATCCAAACCCGGGTAAAGGGAGGGTCACGTTCCGGTCTCCTCGGGTTGGAAAACTGGGGCGTGACAAAAGTTGTGTAATTACCAAAGATTCGATCAGAAAATCAATTAGCTGATATCCTCACCAAAGGAGTATCCCATCGATTACTTTCAAAGTTCTTAGACAAGTTGGGCATGTATGACATCTATGCACCAACTTGAGGGGAAGTGTTGAGATTATTTTCCATTTAAAAAAGATATTGTATTAATTGGTATATCTCGTTGATTGATAAGATCATATCTTATTAATTGATAAAATATCAATTAATATTATTTCTTCATATAGAAGATTGTAAGAGATTTGACTTGATGTTCATCTCTATTTATATCATGTATTTCATTGACATAAATGAAATAAGAAAAATAGTCGTTTCTACATGTTCTTCGTTCAACTTTAGCATGCGATTTCTTTCGTTTCCATTCCTGGTTTCTTGCTTCTATTTTCCTTTTTGATGCAATCAAAAATAAAAAATCGTTTGCTATTGCCATTCCTGTTTCTAATAATTCTAACAAATTTTATAAGTCACTCCAAATTCGTTCCAACTCATCAGTTTGAATACTTCAAGTGGAGTTAGAGACAAAAATTTTTAGTTTAATTTTATTTGAAAATATAAGTTCGAAATAAGTCGGACAAGATCACACGAGCCAATCTAATGACGTGTTGGAGCGAAACAAATTAAATCAAGACAGCCCAAATCAAAGAAAAAAGGAGTAAGGCGAGGCAGGACAAAATTACCACCCTAGACAAAATGTTCTTCAAATGAACCATAGATTTTATTAAGATAAATAAAACAAAAAATGAAAAATACCATCTCTCACTTCTTAAAAAAGTAAAAAACAAAAAATGCCTGAATGCAATGTATGCTTAATAAATTATTTAAAACTTAAGAGTTCTCGTATTTTTTATTTTCTTTAAAAATTAAGGAAAATGAAACCTCTTTTTACTTTCTATGATAATGTCACAATTTCAAATTGGCTTATTTATATGTTGATCCTCACGACTTTCTTGAATTTTCTCATTACCTATTTCGTTGATTTGGCTGTTTTATTTGCATATGCATACATATAACATATAAATAAATAAATTTGAGTTTTTCAAGTTTCTTTGTAGTTGATAGTGATAGGAATTTATTTTATTAACACTTCAGTTGAAACCTTAGATTCATATTAGAACCGATTCAATAAAAGCCATGCTAAGACTGTACGTGCAATGATTTCATGAATAAAAACCACAACACAAGCTATCATTTATTCACTTATTCACTCAATCCATTTAATGATTATGTTAAAAATAAATAATACTACCTACCATTAACGTTTAAATAATCATGAAAACTATATTAAATTATTAAAAAAATATGATCATTTATCTCAATTATTTCACGATGATAAATTTGTACATATAATTCCTCAAAAAAATAAATAAATTACATTCTTTTTACAAAAACACGTACAACTTTCATTATGTCCATTATAAATTTTGCACTTTCAACCTTTATTATTATTTTTCTTTTTAATCGTCTACCCCTCCAAAGTATAACCCCCATCTCACCTTAATTGCTACACCCTACTCTCTTAACCAATAACGCCTAGATTTGCTAAATTCAAGTATCCGGGATTGCAAACCTTTTACTTTGCTAGAGGAATTGGCCTATGCAAATCTTTGGGATTCTAAAGATTGGGAAGAGTTATGGAAGTGATGGATGGGGACAGCCTCTGTTGGCCACCAGGTGAAGACCTACACGAGCACGATAAGGATGCATTTTCCAACTCTACAACATACATACCTTGGGCATAGTAAGATTATCAGTGTGCCATGGAGGCAACACACATGGGGATATGTGAGTTGTCGTAAAGAAAAATTTAAAATAAAAGAAAAGTAGGTTAATATATATTACCACCAAACCCTTTTCTCCATTCTTTAGCCCACAAATAAAAATAAGGTGCCATTGAACTGCTCTCTCTCATTCGTTAGAATCTGTGTTGGATAGAGTAAGGTTTTGTTTTCTCTAGCATGAGAGATTTGTACTAGTGGTGCTGCTTTAGTGTCTAGCAATAATATTTTTTTTTCTAGATATTTGTTTTATAATCTGTTCTGGTTGTGCAGTCTGTAGGTGAAATTCTCTCTCTGTATCATCTGTTCTATTTTTTCTACAGTATATTCTTTGCCATCTGAATATCTATAATTTGTACACTTCTTTAATATAGTGAATTTATTCTGTTGCTGCCCGTGGAGATAGCCCTATTTTGGGGTGAACCACATAAATTTAATGTTCTTGTGTGTGGTGTGATTTTCTATTTTCTGTTTATTTAATTAATTATTTCAAACAAATTAGTATCAGAACTGTTGGTTCGTCTATAGGAATCTATTCTTGAGCAAAGATGTCATCACATATTATGAAGATCGATAAATTCACTAACCAAAATAATTTCAGTCTGTGACGCATTAAGATTCGTGCATTGTTGAAACAGCAAGGGATCTGGCTCGACTTGCTGAGAAACAATTTGTGACAGTAGAAGATTATGAGTTAGCTATCATGGAAGAGAAAGCTCATTCTATAATTTTGCTATGTTTGTCAGATGAAATTATTTGTAAAGTCACAGATGAAGAATCTGTAACAGGTTTGTGGCTGAAGTTGGAAAGTCTCTACATGACAAAATCTTTGCCGAATATGTTGCTCTTAAAGCAGTGTCTGTTTTCTCTCCGAACGGATGGAAGTAAATCCTTAAAACACCATTTTGATTATTTGAATTCAATTTTGACTGATTTACGAAATGTGGATGTTAAAATTGGTGATGAGGATGCAACCCTTATATTACTTGTTTCTTTACCTCCTTCGTATGAGAATCTTGTGAATTCATTTGTTGTTGGAAAAGCAACAATCAGTCTGGAAGAAGTTAGGTCAGTACTTCATATACGTGAGCTTCGTCACAAGGCATCAAGAACTAGTTCTGATAATTCTACTGGCTTGGTAGTGATGAATTCTAAGAAATTCAGAAGTCATCAGTCACATAAGAATAACAACAAAAGCAAAGGTAGAAAAAGATCCAAATTGAGGGACCATAATATCAATCACACTGATATTTGCAACTACTATAAGAAATGTAACTATTGGATAAATCAATGTCTAAAGAAGTAGGCAAGAGAGAATAATGCAAAAGAAAAGGTTGCAACTCTAGTAGAGACGGATACCTCATCTGAACCTGATTTGGTTTTGACGACTGCAAATCAGTCTCACCTAATAGATACGTGGGTGATGGCTCAGGTTGTTCTTATCATATGACTCCGAATAGGGAGTGATTCTCAATATATGAGAAAATCGATGGTGGAAACGTCATTATGGGTAATGATATTGTGTGTAGAGCAATAAGTATCGGTTTAGTACAGATTCAGATGCATGACGGTGTTGTTAGAACATTCACCAATGTTTGACATGTTCCACAGCTGAAGAAAAATCTCATATCCTTGGGTACTCTGGATCAGTTGGGATGTAAAGATTCATTTGAAGGTGGAGTGTTAAAAGTAATTAAAGGTTCCTTTGTAGTAATGAAAGGAGTTATGCTAAATACTCTCTACATTCTACAAGAAACTATAGTTTTTGGTTCTGTAGCTGTATCATCCTCCGATTCATCAGATCAAACCAAATTATGGCATATGTGTCTTGGGCATATGAGTGAAAATAGGATGTAATTCTAAGTAAGTAGGGTCTTCTTGAAAGCTATCAGACAGCTGATATGGGTTTCTGTGAGCACTATATATTTGGAAAACAGAAGCGAGTTCAGTTTAAAGTTGTAATTCACAAAACGAAGGTAACTCTTGATTATGTTCATTTTGATTGTTGGGGTCCATCTCGTGTTCCATCATTGAGAGGTGCAAGGTACTTCTTTTCATTGATTGATGATTACTCAAGGATGACTTGAGTATACATGATGAAACACAAGAGTGAGGTGTTCAAGATCTTTAAGGAGTGGAAGATTTTGGTGGAAAAGCAAACTAGGAAGAAACTCAAACACCTACGTACTAATAATGGGTTAGAGTTTTGTTCTAAGGAGTTTGATCATTTTTGTTTAGATCAGGGTATTGCGAGACACCGGATAGTCAGGGACACTCCATAGAAGAATGAAGTAGCAAAAAGAATGAATAGGACTCTATTGAAGAGAGCACGGTACATGCTTTCCCAAGCTGGATTAAAGAGAGCCTTCTGGGATGAGGTTGTGAACACAGCGTGTTTTTCGGTGAATCGTAGCCCATCAACTGCTATTAATTATAAAATTTCATTTAAGGTACGATTTGGTAAACCCGTTGATTATTTTAATCTTAGAACATTTGGTTGTCCTGCTTATTATCATGTCAGTGAAGGCAAGTTAAAGCCTCGGGCTAAAAAAGCCTTGTTAATTTATGGGCTATGGCTTAGGTGTGAAGGGTTATAGAATCTAGTCTCTATCTAAAAATAAAGTTATTCTTAGTAGGAGTGTAACTTTTAATGAAAATTCTCTGCTTCACCCTGGTATAGAGTCAGTTGTTTCAGAAACAAGTGATGGTGTCAGCAAACAGGTGGAGTTTAATGTGACTGTAGCTAGAACACATTAACATGGTTTATCAAAAACTGATAGGCAAAATAATGAACCATAGTTAAAAGTTGAAGAAGAGCAACCACCTGTTGATACACACAGTGTTGCCACCTATCAAGTATGGTTTTGAAGATATGGTTGCTTATGCCCTACAAGCCGCTGAAGAGATAGCCTCTTGAACCCTCTAGCTATCGAGAGGCTATCAGTGGTGCTGAAACAGCAAATTGGGTTGCTGCAATGGGTGAAGAAATAGAATCCCTTTACAACAATCAAACTTGGGAGTTAGTGAAACTTTCAAAGGAGTGTCAAGTGGTTGATTGCAAATGGGTTTTCAAAAAGAAGACTGGAAATCTGGATGATACTGGAATTAGATACAAAACTTGCCTAGTTGCTAAGGAGTTCAATCAAAAGGAAGGTGTAAATTATAATGAGATATTCTCACTAGTTGTTAGACACACTTCTATCCATTTGTTGGTAGTGCTAATTGCGCATTAGGACTTGGAGCTAGAGCAGCTTGATGTGAAAATAACTTTCCTACATGGAGAGTTGGGAGAGGATATCTTGATGAGTCAACCAGAAGGATTTTCTATAAAGGGAAAAGAAGAATATGTCGGTAGGCTGAAGAAATTTGTTTATGGACTAAAGTAGTCACCGTGCCAATGGTATAAAAAGTTTGATAGTTTCATGATCAAACATGGCTACAACAGAAGTCCCTATGATTGTTGTGTTTATCATAGCAAGATGGAGAATGAGTCATTCACTACAAGAAATCATGCCTTTAGTAAGACATAAAATGTGTTACCGTAGGATACCGTAATACTTTTTGGGGTGTTAGGTCTGCTTGGCTTATGGAAAGTCCGCCGTCTTTCGGTAACACTTTTTGGCGTATTACTATTTTATGTTACGGTAGATCATACAGTAACACATTTTAGTGTCTTATAAAACATTTCCATAAGCTTTTTTTAAGCTTACCATAACATTCTCTACATAACACTTTTTATTTTGTTACAATCATATGTTGTCGAAAATCATACAATATGACTTTTTTTGTGTTACAAAAAGTGGCCGACATACCATAAGCCAAGCAGACCTAACACACTAAAAGGCTTACGGTAGATAACACAAAAATTTGACAAGCCTTCTCAAATGCTTACAATTATTGGTTTTAATTTCATAAATACCATTACAGTTCAAAAACTACCAATATTCAAAGAAACAAACCATCAAAAATATTAATAATATATTTCCTCATTGAAAAATAGTATTATAAAGTGTTACAATCCAAAATAACCAATTGTGTTCAAAATATTTTACAAAATCATAATATAAAATTTAAAATGTCTCAAAATAAAACCCCTAATGCCATCTTCATTCCATGCCATAATAAATTACCACACAACTCCATCATTCTGCAAGAAAAAAATAGTAAGTCTGCTAGTATTATTATATATCTATATCATTAATTGGGTTTACATATTGAATGAGCAGTTACCTTAATTATCACCTGCCTTGAGCACTCCAATTCTGGCATTTGTTACTACTTACTTATGCAAGACAGAATATATAAACATTAATATGTATCATGGCAGAATATATAAGCATTATATGGATAAAATTCAATATTACAGTATAAAAACTCACCTTTCAACTCCAAGATGAACGACAACATAAAAAAGATTACACAGTATAAAAAAAGAATAACAAAGAATGATAAGGTTGTAACTCTAAGTATATTCAATGAGTATGCTATCAAATCCAATGAGTATATATGATAATAGAGCTAACAATATCTCTGCCAATGACAGAAATCCACTACTCATAAGTCCAACGTGTAGATTATGTATCAGGGATAGAAAAATCCATTTCTCACTGCTTATGTCCTTTCTAAATAAAATAACTATGAAAAAGATAATTCAAAGCTCCATTAGAGGAACATTGAAGATTTTAGAATTTATATTTCAAAAGGAAAAAACTTGATCAAACTAAGTTAAGAAGATGTCTATTTGCATAAGTAATGTTTTGAAAGAAAAAATTATCAATTGTCATTAGTAAATAAAAATAGAGAAGTTAATCAAATAAGAGCATTAATATAAACTATAACGTGATTGTCTAACTAAAAGGGGGGATCAGGCATTACTCTTTCATTAATTGCAAGATAATGGAAATGTCAAAAAGATTTTTTAAGAGGAAACATGTAGAAATCAAATATTTTATATAAACATTACTGCAAATAAGCACCACTGGACAAGGGGCAAGCTGAGGCATTAGTGGAAAATATAAACTCAAAGGCAAATGACTTATAGACAAGGCATCCCAATTAAAAAGCCAGTCATACATTCAGAAAAGTTTGCGAATAATTATGAAAAAAATGGAGATAGATGTAAAATTCACATGGAGATCAGAGCATTCAGTCATAGGCTTGTAAATTTCCCATACAAGACACCCCATGAAAGCATATAAGCGAAAATAGAAGGTTTGTCATCTATTTACCCAAATTGTTTAGCATGTAAATGTGTAGCAACACATCATATTATTTTGACAAATTCTGAATCCAAAGCGAAAAGAGCCTCGATTGTCTTAATTGTTGTTGCTTAAGGTAAATGTTTTTTTGTTTTTGCTTCTGGTCCTTGTGTTTAATAAATTTTTTTACTTATAAAAAAAATCTCAAAAGGCATAAAAATATGGAAGATTTGCCAGATAATCACACAACTAGAGTGCCCATTTTGCCACCTTGGTCTTCAAACTAACCTAGGTAACTATTTTCATATGACAAGGTTTCACCCACTAAATGGAGACACAAGATCTACAAGATGCATGCTCTGTGCAGGAATGAATTTCTACACACGAGTCACTTTGCTGCACATCATGCACAAATTTCAGTATGAATTCAAGGACGTCTCTGAAAATAGTGGTTAATGCACACTGCTTACCAAAAGATACAAGCTAGAATACTTACTAATGTTCATTCTCATATTGCTTACCCATATAGAATTTTAGGTGATTGGGGTGATTACACCATCCAAGCTGGAGAACTATTCTAGGCTACAAAGTGAAGAAATTTCCAAAGAAATTATATAGAAGACGTTGGAAACTATCATTATCAGACACACAGAAGGTTCCATGCTCTAAGTGATATTAAGTGTCAGTCTCAAGCATATACATTCTTCAATTCCCTTCCCAAACTCGGAGTATTTATGCATCTCACCAGATCCAGTTCAAAAACCTTGACTCTTGCAAACACTTCTCTTGGAGAACTGTTCAAGACATCTTTTGTTTGCCCTAAACATGCTTTCCATTCACCTGAAAGTCTTTAAAAAATCCAGGACCAAGACAATAACTCCACTTGTGAAAGAGGAGACTTACAAGGACTCACTCTACTACATGTCTATCCTAAAAAAGTTTTTGTATGTACAAGTAAATTGAATACAAGCACTTCTTTCAGCAATTACAAAGCAGCCTTTATCATAAGCAGGCCCATTATGAACTCTTCCAGTCAGTTAAGTAGTGAGTTTCATGGTCCAACCACCATTAAGTTTAGTTCAACTAAAGATAAACAAATTTACTAAAAGTATTTTTAAGTAAATCTATACCCGTAGTTGAATCTTGGCTACATTTTAGTGCAGATTTACAGGGTCTTCCCTTTTTTTTTTTTTAGGGAAGCTTTAGTCCACTTTCTTGTTCAACAATAAATTCTTTTTTGTGCTCCTGCATGAATAAAGAGAAAAGCATATTGATCAAGACCTTTAAATGCATCCAGGAAACTAAGACAACCGAAGGAGAAAAAGAAGCGATGAAGCTTGGACTAACTCTCCAAAAATCTAATTCCTTTTATTGCTATTTAACATCCACAGAAAGTAGACAACCATACTGCCTCCTCCAGCCCAAGTTGTCCACACTAGGCAACAAGGTTCAGAATTGGCCAAGAGTAAATGACTCCACAAAGCAAGATCATACCAAAAATAAGCAACACAACCAGTTCTGATAGAATATCCATGTTGACACAAGGGCCGTAGCCCCTAGTCATTGACTTTAGAAATAAAGATTAGTTTATTCAAGCCAATCTCAAGGTAAACATTTGTGGACCATAAATTGTAAACTTAAGAAACTGTACGTGGCGTTTGGTCCATGAATTATTTATTTGTTTCTAATAAATAAAATTGGTATCTTTTTATCATTTTAAATGCCAACCTTTACACATTCCACTTCAAAAAATAAACGAATCGAATGATAGCATGTTAGATGAAAAGCACAGCTTGCAGTGTGATATACCTGTAAAGGTCTCTCAGAATCAGAAGAAGATAGATCATCAACCAAGGGTTTTTTTGAGGAAATATAGACATAACATGGAATGGTGGTAGGGTTGGCTGAACCATGAAGTTGTTCTACAGGTTGACATTTGGGAAGGACCTCTTCATGCTCACCCTTCAACTTCTTGACAGGCTGAGGAGGAGACATTTCATGTTTTTGACCATTTTTCAAGCCTGTTCTTTCCTGTTCTTGTTTCCCTTATGGAAGCAAACTTCTAACATCCTAGGAAAATACACCAATTAATTAGGGTGACACAACTTAGGCTTGAATAGTTTGCGCCCACTGCAAACCAAGCAATCCACAATCACCACATGCCAATAAATATATAACGTGGGAAAAGGAATCCATAGGAATTAGAGGGCACCTAGCATTTGGCAAATGTGTGTTGTAGACATCATTAAGGGGGGGTCTTTCATAATAAGATTCAAAAATTCAGATGTAATAAAAGAGATTAAGAAAAAAAATATCATTAATGAGAATATATGCACACATACCTATAAAATCGAGCAAATCAGTAGGCTTCCAAGGTAAAGTTTTATTAGGAAGCTCCTAACAGCAAGATACAGATCCACCATTGTCGCACTATAGATATAGAACCATTAATTTCTGACAGAGTTTTCAAAGCATTTTGCAGAATATAGAGTTTCTGACGGCTTTTGCGTTGAATTAAATTTAAGGAAATACCAGTATATATATATAAATATATTACCTCTTCCTACTGCAGTCATTTTTTGGGTGTTCTTCTCCCTGTTAGGCAGCCGCATGATCATGCTCTCCTCTGTGAAAGCACAAAGAAAATAATAATAATAATAATAATTATTATATCATTGTCGAGGACATGTTCGAGCGAGGCCATGGGGTGGAAGATTGCGAACCAGGCCGCACAGAGCTGGGAGCCGAGTTGAGGCCACGACAGCGGAGCCAGATCTGAAGACGGTGAAGAGGCACGATGTGAGTGGATGCAGCCGACCTTTGAACCCTAGATCTGTATTTAGGGAAGCCTATCGAGGGAGGCTCCACCACGTCACTGAAGGAAAACCGCTCCCAGGCAAAAAGCTTGAGGCAGGTGGTCAAAAACAAAATCCCATGGGATCGAGAAAACCTGATCATCGAAAATCACCTTCAAATCGCTTAAAAAACTCATAGTGTTCGGGAATGAATGAGTGAGTGTTTTTTTTTTCCGGGTACATGCGTAAACAACAAGGGAGGGATAATTCTAGTTTTGGGTGCCGGTAACACTTAGCATTTGACAAAAAATATCCCGCTCACCTAAAATAGTCTGCGCGCGCAATCTAACCTAAGATGCCACTCAGTGTTTTTTTAAATACCTACATATTATAATACTTTTTCACTAATGTTATCCTTTGATGTTACGGTAGGCTTGATTTCTTGTAGTGATTCATATATCTGTTATTATATGTAGATGATATGTTCATTGCAACTATGGACATGTCAGTTATTCAGAAGATGAAGAAACTCCTGAGTTTAGAGTTTGATATGAAGGATCTTGGGTCAGCCAAGAAGATTCTTGGAATTGAGATATACCAAGATCATTCGCAGTGAAAGCTCTTTCTATCTCAAAAGAGCTATATACAGAAAATTTTGACAAAGTTTGGCATGTTTAATGCTAAACCTATAAGTACTCCATCTCATGTGAATTTTTGGCTCTCTACAGCTCTTGCACCTCAGTCAGAAGCCAAAAAGAGGTACATGTCTCGAGTTCCGTATGCTAGCGCAGTTGGGAGTTTAATGTATGCTATGGTATGCACCAGACAAGATCTTACACAGACAGTTAGTGTGGTCAGTCGGTTTATGAGTCAGCCGGGCAAAGAGCATTGGCAGGCAGTGAAACAAAATTTCAGGTATCTCTAGGGCAAATCTGATATTGGCATAGTGTATGGTGATAGTAAAGATTACATACTTACTGGTTATTCAGATTCTGATTATGCAGCTGATTTGGATGGACAGAGCTTTATGACTGGTTATGTCTTCACTGTAGGTGGTTCTATTATCTGTTGGAAGGCTACTTTATAGACATCACTAGCTCTGTCAACTACTGAAGCTGAATATATGACGTTGACAAAAACAGCAAAAGAAGGCCTCTGGTTAAAAGGATTGGTTAATGGTCTAGGTTGTAGCAAGACCAAGCAACTATGTTTTGTGATAGTTTTAGTGCTATCTGCTTAGCAAAAGATGATGTGCATCATAAGAAGACTAAACACATTTATGTCATATATCATTTTATTCGTATTGAAAGAAAAATCAGTGTGAAGAAAGTCAACACCAATGATAACCCAACTGATATATTTACTAAACTAGTTCCACTGGACAAGTTTAAACATTGTCTTGACTTGCTCAATATTTACAGTTTGATTTAGCTCATGTCGGGCTGATAGCGGTAGATACAAGTTTGTCACTATGCTGTTTTGTTGAGAAGTTTTAGTTTTACATCATGGTGGAGATTTGTGAGTTATCGTAAAGCAACGAGAATAGGAGTGGTTAATATAATATTAATATATAAAGAACCCTTTTCTCTCTTTTGTAGACCAAAAATAAAAATAAGGTGCCGTCAAACTGATCTCTCTCATTCGGTAGAATTTGTGTCACATAGAGCAAGGCTTTGTTTTCTCTGGCGTGAGAGATCGATCTGTACCAGTGCGTGCTACTCTGGTGTCTAACAGTAATATGTTTTTTTGGGTACCTGTTCTAATCTGTTCTGGTTGTGCAGCCTGTGGGTAAAATTGTCTTTCTCTATCATCTGTTTTATTTTTTCTACAATCTATTCTGTGCCATTTGAATATCTGACAATCTAAATATCTGTAATCTCTATTCTTCTTTGATATAGTAAATTTATTCTGTTCTTGTCCGTGGATATAGCCCTATTCTAGAGTAAATCACATAAATCTGACATTGATGTGTGATATGATTTTTTATTTTTTATTTCTTTGCTTAATTATTCTAAACAGATAGACTTTGTGCGCGTGCGCACATGGCGAAACCAGCCCTACATTATCGTGCATGGCGAAACTTCAGCTTTGAGGGGATTCAATATCTGACTTAATAAACATTATCTATGTGAAGGTGTTTGGCTATACAACTGTTCGTTTATCCGCCGGCCGGCAATGCTCTAAGTGGCCATGCATATTGAACGTGGGTAGAATCTACCCACCAACACCACTCTGAATTCTTGTATTTCATTGACCCTTCTTTCTTTTTCCCGCTCCCTGGAGTGTCCACCATATATGGCTGTGCATGGTTGGTGACTTGGTGTCACAGTAGCTCACCCCAACGTGCACACCACCTGTCCGATGGAAGGCCACAATGCAAATAAGCCTCCCCGATCGACTCTGTAACGGCGATCGACAATCTCTTATCAAGGCAGCCTACTTCTTCGTTGGAGCAGATTGGTGCCATGTTTGTCGAATTATTTCTAACAGCTACTAACCAATGTCTACTTTTGTTTATAAAAAAACACACACACATATATATAAAAAACACAATTCCTGGTTTACCCAATTTTAGAAATAATATGTCATTATCAAACAATTTATGCTATTTATAATTGGAACAAAAAAATGGAATTATAGAGAACAGAAACTTTTTTTGACAACTAAATGGCAAACCATAACAAAATCAAATGGGGCCTTAATTAATGGTGGATTTTGAAGGCGATGAATATAGTTCGGGTTAAGTTCATGTCTATACGTATAAATTATTCATATAATTGTGTTACTACAATTATTTGTTTCTCCAAAAATATTTTTTACCTAGTTTGACCCACTTTTATTTTTATTAGGTTATTTTTTATTAGTTTTACTTTCAGATAATGTTTTCTAATTTTTCAAATAATTTGTTCCACATGTTTGTTTTGTGTTTTCATTAGATTATTTTTAAATAAATTTGTTATTTATTAATTTATTTAATGTTTCTGTTACTTTGCTTGTACATTTTTATAAATTATATTTTGGTGTCAATTATTTGTATATTTTTATTATTTTTTAAAGTAGGATATTTTACGAAAATAAAAGTATATTATATAGTGAGAAATATAATATTAAATAAAAGGTATATAAATAATACGATTATAAATTTATAATATAACTTTATAGAGTTGAAATAAAGAAAGTAATTATTAATATAATAATGTACGTAGAGCTAAAATTATTTATATATATATTGTTTTGCTTGATGGTTTTTGTTTATATTAGTTACTTAAAAAAAATACAAGCAAAACTAATGTTTTTAGTTTTTTGTTTCACTCGTTTAAGTGATGAGATGTAATAAGTTGTGAACATGGTATAGATCGATCAGAACCTTCAGTTGCAAGCAGAAGTATTCGGTTGCGATTAAGGTCAGTTGCAGTTGTGAACGAAGAGTAATCCAGATGGTGTTGTCTGTGTAGACAATATGTATAGAGTTGTACAGTGATGCCAATCCGGACATGTCCATGGGCTTTGAAACAAAGACAAATCCAGACAATTATAAATACGAACACAAAACGCTTTAAGAGGCCACTTGCTTAAGGGAGACAACAATATTTCCGATGTTCGTTACAGAATTGTTCGTATTTGCTCAAACATAAACATTTCAAAAGCAAACTTCTTGTCGCTTGCCCAGATCACAAGCAATAGGAAGATGCAGGGTGGTAAAGGTGCAGTCGACCCTAATTTGGACAGAGAGCTAGGGGGGCACTTGGACAACCAAGAACGGATAGGAAAGAAGAAAGAATGGTCTGTAATCATAGTTGATGTGAAACAAGTAGGTAGCGATACTGTTGCCCTAAAGAGAGAGATAACCCAAATTTCTTTTACAGGTATCAACACAAATTTTGACTAAAAATGATTAGAAACATAAATTACTAACGGTGAAAATTAATTGAGTAATTTGAGTGTTGTTGGACATCTGGTACAAAAAGTAGCAAGAGATTATTTTACACTATTATATATATATATTCCGTGTGGGATACATCTCCACCAATTTTTTAGCGTTGGACATATATATAATATATACACATGAATTAGTCAAAATCATAATTATAAAAGCACAACCAAAAGATTAAAATTATAAAGCATCTCATTTATGATGGGCCACACACTTAAAAAAACATCAATTACATAACAGAATTAAATGTCTATTATGCAAGTTGATTTTTTTTATAGAACAAGTGGACGAACAGCCTGCGAAAAATATATAATAGCAAGATTCCCATCTTTTAAAAAAATCTTTTATAAGGTGGATGGTATTATTTTTAAAAATAAAAGTATTTTTAAAAATAATTAATTTAATTAATTTAAAATTATTTATGAAGAATAAAAAATAATTTAAACACAGTTTTTAAAAATAATTATATGTTTAAAATTAATTAAGACTTGCAAACACTCCTTTAACTTCTATCAACAAACCAACCAAACAATATAATTGACCCAATTACTCTAAGCACACCCATATGAGATTCATATAGACCCCAACAAATTTAATAAAACAAACTTAAATCAAGCAAATCCAACATAACCATACTATCCCCACCCCCCAAATAAAAAAACAATTTGGAGAAAAACCTACCGGATTTCAATTTATTTATTTTTTTGGATAAAGCTTATCTTCAACTTCAGTTGGAAAATTTCGCTCCAACTTGTCATGTGTCACAGATCGGAAAAGACATCTGTCATGTCATATATACTGCCTATAACCGACTGGACTTAACCTTAGTTAACTAACTCTCTTGACAAACTCTTTCCTCTTAGTCGTGGAAAACCTTCCCTCTGTTCTCAGCCATATCATTAGTCTTTGCCGGATTTGATGGCATCAACGAGAGACAGAGTTGGCTGGTGGTCGCACAGGTGATTCGTGGAGGACCGATTAGTGGAATGAGGAAAGTTTGCCGAAGATTGAGGTGCTACTAAGAATCGCAGAGGCTGACGGGTGGCTCGGAGGTTCTCTTTTCGCCTTTTCCTTGGAATCTTCCTCCTTCTAACAAGGCAGGATAGAAGCTATATATATTCACCTTCTCTCCCTTAAGTTTTACTTAAGAGTTTGCATATTCCTCTCATTTTTTTTTTTTTTTGAAACTCCGGTTGAATAAGGTAGGGAAGAGGGTGTTTGGGAGTGGCTGAAGCATAGGTAGAGCCTTTGCAGATATCAGTCGGTGTCTGGGGTCTTCTTTTCCAGCCATGGATGTAGATCCCTGTCGATTGTGTTCGACCAAGCGCTAGTGAGGTGCGAGCCACTGGCCAACGGCCAACCTCTACGGTGCCCCGCGGTCCCTCAAAGAACAGCTCCAACGTATTTGTTTCCAGTCTAGTTTTTTCTACGGTAATGTTACGGTTGACAAAAATGATAACGTTTTGTTATTATAAAATAAATAAAAATTAAAATAATAAATAGAAACATGCGCGCCAACCCCCTCTTTCTCATCTCTTATGACGCTGCAGCAGAAGCGATGTCGTATCCATCAATCTACCCGCGATTGATCCTCCCGACACAGCCAGCCCAGATCTCACCTGCTGCTACGTTAATATTGATGGATCTGTCCGTGGCTTTGACGTGTGTCCGTCGCCATTGGTAGCGAGGACTGGGGTGGGGAGTTCCAAGCCAAAGGAATACGGCCGGCGTCGAAAGGGGATGCAAGAGAATAATAATAATTATGATAGTAATAATAATGAGGGGTTGAGGATAGCCGGCTGCAATGGCGCCATTTTCGCCGCGCGCACCCTCGGGGGAGGGCAAGATTCAATGGAGCTGGTAGTTTGATGGACACGGGGTAGTCGGCTTCTACTGCAGCGTCATGTGCTGCTGCTTTGGCTGTATTGTCGCCGGGCGACCTTAACATCACAGGAGAACTTGAACCATAACACTACCGAAAAAAATGATATCGTTTTTCTCAACCGAGATAGAGAGAGAGAGGGGCTGGCTGACATGGTTGGATTTATTATTTTAATTTTTGTTTATTTTATAATAGCAAAACAATATCGTTTTTGTGTCAATCGCAATAAAATTACTATTGAGGATCTATGCCCATTTATTTCTAAGCTCAACAAAATTTTCATTTTTGGTAGTGACCTCCAAGTTAATTGACTAAAAGTCACTGCCTTGATCCTCATCTTTCTGGTAAAAATTGAACTTAGAGGCCATTGTCCAAAGGGATAGATTTGCCTCCCATGATGGATTGGTGTTAGAGTGAAACTACAAGAATCCAATGGTCAACGTTCTAAAATTAATTAGTTGTATGAGAGGCTACCCTTAGATCTATATCAAGTTATATTTGGTTTGTTACTTTCTCTAGTGTGAAACATAGTAAAAATCTGGTGCAAATCATGTTGGGAGAAATTGAGGAGGAGAAATAACACAAATTTTATATGGTTCCATAAATCTTCATGTCCACAAAATTTTAATATTTTTCACCATACATAGTATTTAAAACTCTCACTAAGGATAAACAGACTAATCCGACTAGTTTATTTAGGCCCGCAAGTTTAATAGATCAAGGATTAATAACTGGTCTAGTTCAGTCCGCATGTAGACTAAACTAGTTCGTGAATTAGTCCATATCTATTTACTTATTTAAAATAAATATGATAAATTAATTTTTATTAAATATTTTTTTAAAATTTAATTTTAAAATCATATTTAAAAGTTTATGTTGATAAATTTTAATTTAAAATTAATAAGTTTAAGGTTTAAGCCTTAACATACTAGGTAGGATGTGTAATAGTTTTAAAACAATGTTCGCGTACCGATTTGTGTCTACACGGATCGGTCCATTTAGGCCTGCAATTAAAATGGAATAGAATGTTTCTAGTCTAATCCATTTTGGTTTGCACGATCCGCAAATCAGTAGTTTATTTTACACCCCTAACTCTCACCTATCTTATCAATACCCATTTACATTCAGAGAGTTTTATCAATAATTCTCTTTATACTTCTTTATTTATTTAACTAATTTTGGAATGGACTTATATGCATTTGGATATGCTTATTTATAGGCTACTAGACATGGTGCAAATTGTCATGTCGACAATTTGTACTTAATTGCAAAACAAATTTATCTTGCAATTGTTGAAAAAGCAAATCACCTTTAAAAAATTTGACTTGCATTTGTTGGCTTCAATCTTTGTTTTTTTTTCTTTTTTCAAAGTTAGTCCATAATTTTTTACAATCTCTTACTTGAAGACTAATTTCAATTTGCATTTATATCCAATCAAAGATCAATTAGAGTTTCAAAAAACTCTAAGTTCTCTATAGTGACTACTTTGATTAACATGTTAACTAGGTTGTTACTTTATTTTATTTTCACAAGTGCTAATACTTTATTGAGGCGTGATATCCTGCATTGTTGAGGTTGGCGATTGATTGAGAACGTAGAAAGTCCAATTTACTACCTCTGCCCAAAACATTTTAGGAATATTTTTTGTTAACGGTAAAGAACGTACCATGTTCATCACTGTACAATTTCTTCTCTCCCACACCATTCTACTGGGGTGTGTATGAATTTGTTAGCTACCTCTTAATGCCATGTTTAGTACAAAAAGTTGTAAAGGCTGTTGAGACATACTCCCCACCTCTTTCTATTCGAAGACATTTAATTTGTGCTTCTGCCTCTTTCTCAACAACAGTTTAAAAGCTTTAAAGCAGTCTAAAGCCTCTAATGTTTCAGTTAAAGAATACACCCAAGCTTTATGACTAAAATCATCAATAAAGAAAGTATCTTTTTCAACTATTAGACATTAGAGTGACAGGTCCATATATATTAGAATATATCAGCTCCAACGGTTTACTTGCTCTCTATGTAACCTATTTTGGAATGGATGCTTGACTTTGTTTGCCCTTCAAACAGTCACAACAT
The DNA here is from genome assembly GCA_023512835.1 of Taxillus chinensis. NCBI lineage: Eukaryota > Viridiplantae > Streptophyta > Magnoliopsida > Santalales > Loranthaceae > Taxillus > Taxillus chinensis. Next base: position 23,010,140 of record CM042085.1, on the reverse strand, counting down.
ATAGTGTTTGTAGCTAGAAATTTAAGAAGACCATAAACCATATTTTTAGCTTGTAAAGTAAGTAATCCTTTGTAATTGAGGTGACCACAACATTGATGCCAAAGTGTTGACAATTCTATAGCAGCTGTCATTTGCAAGCAGTTTTTATGTTGACACTTATGCTTTGAAGACACTATGGAACCCAATTCAAACTGTATGACATACAGTTTGTTTGTGCTTACAATGGTTTGTATCATCAAACCCTTTATGGGATGGAACACCTTGCACAATCCTCCTTGAAGCAACACATTTACAGCTGTCGTGCCCCCAAATTCTAGGGAACCTGGAACTAGGAACATGACTTCCCCTTGCCCGCACCCGAAAGGTCAAGGGGTTGGTGACTAGCACCGATGGAGACTACACCGCGGGTGCTATCTCAAATATGCAACCTTGTACAGTCATACATCAAGGGTAATCATGTACTTTCACATACATCATCATGCATATGATAAGCCAAACAGTCATACAGACATTACATCACAAACAGTATGCAAATACAACTGTCCAGGGACCCATGTCCGAGATGCAAACATTATACAATACATAATACAAAATACAGTACTGTATCATACATCAGAGTAGTAGGCACGTCCTCCTGGAAGAAAGTCCTCCACTAGTCTCGGGTCACACCTGAAAAAGGTAAACAACAAGTAGGGGTGAGCGACAAGCTCAGTAGGTAACCCCCACACTCCACATCATGCAGACATACAAGTCTATACTACATGCTCTGTGTACTCGTGCACTGTGTAGTGTGCACAATCATCAGGACTCACCCTGCAAACAAACATCATGACCTAGCCTGCCACACAGGACAGCTTGTCCACGATCCTCAACAGGATCCCAGCTCAGGGCACTCAGCCCTACCACAGCGCTATATGCCCGGACACAGTCGCCACACCGGCCTGCCATCGGCGCATATGCCTGCCACGGCACAACGCAATATGCCCGGCCATAGTCGCCACACAGGCCTGCCATCGGCGCATATGCCTGCCACGGCACAACGCAATATGCCCGGCCACGTGCCACACGGCGCCATGGCGCATATGCTCGCCCGTCAACCACATCGCACCATCGGTGCGTCACGGTGAGAACCTAAACAAATCACGGAGTCCATGCCCCAATACCTCACACCAACATACTAACATGAGTATGGCATGTCATTCTCAACATTTCCTTTAAAACTGTAGCCAGTCTTCACAAGTAAATCCTCAATCCTTGATTTATGAAGGAAGTACCCATAGCAGCTATTTTCTTGAAATCAAAAGTCCCGGCATTGGGTTCCCATATCATAAATAAGATAATCTGATTTTTGGTGATTTTTCTGAGATGTCTAACCCCACTTTCCAAAAATTCACCACTACAAACTTTTGGGTTTTTCCAAGATTTTACACTAAATCCCAATTTTCACATTTTGAAAGAGTGGGAACTAATTTTTCTAGTATTTTTCTTTGAATCCAAATGGGGGGTATTTCGTTATTTACATTGTAACTTAATACTTAGGCATAATGGTTTCCAACGTAAATATCCAGTGCAGTGCACTGCTGCGGAACGATGTTGCGGATCACTGCTGCTGATCCGGACTAACTGCTCCGGACTAACGAAGCTGCTGACTCCACAGCTGCTGACTACGAACTTCGACCTTGCAGTCCGCCCAGTTACTGTTCATCATCGTTTTTGGCCTGGTTTTCGTCTGGAATCAACCCAGCAACCCCCAGGCACTCACAAACACGCGTTTTACTAAACATAGTACAAAATTACGTACCCAAACTGATATAAATCAGTTCTTAACCACAGATTTTATGCTAAATCATCGGATCTAACCCCGAAATTGGGTTTCCCCCCAAAACTTAGGGTTCATGCTCAAATTCATAATTCATGATAAATTCACGCATATTCCAAGATAGAATCGAGATAAGAGGTTCAAGGACACCTACCTTGAAAGATTATTTGCGATCCACGAGCTCCAATCGCCCCAAAATCGCCAAAAGGAGTTCTTCACTTTCCCTCTCTCTCTCTCTCTTGCTCAAACACGCACGCACCAAGCAAAAATAAAGGGATAATGCAGTTTCTTAATTATTTATACTGCTGCCAATAATTGGCCTCCCAACAATAATTGATCTCCCGAACGCAATAATTGACCTCCCGAGGTCACGAACTCCAAATTGAGCCCATTTACTGTTAAAACGCTCGAAATGACGAGCACAACACTAAACAGATATTATTACACCCAAAAGACCGCCCAAATGCAAAGTCAACCAATAAACCCCCGAAAAGTCAACAATCGGGTCAAACGGGGCCCCGACTCGGAATCGGGCCCAAGTACAGTCAAAATGCTCACATCAACGACTACACTATCGTCCAGATAGTTGCATTCTCATAGAATGGCTATCTCTCAAAACTACCCAAATACGAGTCTTTACAACACCTCTCTCTTTCAATTGCCCAATACTTAAAATATTATTTTTTAATTCAGGTACATTGTATATGTCTGCAATTACATATCTATCACCTCCCAATGTCATTTTTATTATTCCTTTCTAGTGACTTGAAGTCGATTATTATTTCCAAGCTTAACAGAATGAGAAAAGATTTATCTAAGTTGGAAAATATTGCTTCATTATTGCACATATGATTAGAACACCTAGAATCAAGAAACTAAGATGTACCCTTTTCTTCCTCGTGAGAATCATAAGCCATCAGCAATAGTTTATCTTCATCGTCTTCTCCATCTTTAGTATAGTTAATACCCTTAACTCCTTTAAGACACTCATATTGATAGTGTCCAAGGATATGATACCTATAGCACTCTATCATTGCCTTATAAAAATTGTTGTTACCTCTTCTTCTTTTTTGTCCACAACCTCTAGAAGAGCCTCGTGAAACACCTCTACCACGTCCTCTAGTATAGCTTGAACCAAATCGTTCTTTCACTTTTATAACTTAGTTGTTCTCATCCTTACTATCTCGTGAAATTTTTTGTTCATGCATTACTAGAGAACTTCATAACTTATTAATAGACGGCTCATCTGTGTCTCTTGATTCTTCAATTGATACCACCACATAAGTAAATTTTTTAGTCAAAGTATGTAGAGTTTTTCAACAATCTTTGAATCTGGCATATCTTCTCCATTACTCCTCAATTTATTGGAAACGACCATAACTCAAGCAAAATAATCTGTAATCTTCTAACCTTTCTTCATCACCAAGATTTTGAATTCCCTTCTCAAGGCGTTGCGAAACGACTTTTTCACTTTCTTGTTTCTACCAAACTTCCCTTTTATCAAATCCCCAACAATCTATGATGAACGTCGACCTAAGATTTGTTCAAATACTGTTTTGTCTAGTGCCAGGAAAAGGTAATGCTTTACTTGGTAATCTTTGATCCTTGCTTCTTCCAATCGTCATTATTCTTTATCAGAGAGGATCATCCCTTCTTTTGGCTCTGTAAAACTTTGTTCCACCAGTTTCCATAAACCTTTTGCTCTCAATAGATTCTCCATCAATTCACTCTAGTGATCATAATGTCCATCAAAATGAGGAATATTAGCAAGAGCTTTGTCTTCGTTCATGATGATTGTATACAAATGATCAATGATAATGCCGAAGACAATGATGATCACTCTAATACCAAATGTGAATTTTAAAGAGACTAATTTTGTAAGAAATGTCATACTTTATTCAATGGGTGAATGACCCTTTTATAGCTAATATTTACAAAGAGCTTATAGAGAGTGTTTTTGGAAATGAAATGGCAAAATAGAAAGCAAAATAAATTTACAAATAGAACATAACAATATTGTAAAGACTTGTATTTGGGTAGTCTTGAGAGATAGTCATTCTATGGGAATGTAACTATCTGGACGGTAGTGTAGCCATCGATGTGAGCATTTTGACTGTACTTGGGCCCGATTCGAGTCGGGGCCCCATTTGACCCGACTGTTGACTTTTCAGGGTTTATTGGTTGACTTTGCATTTGGGTGGTCATTTGGGCATAATAATATTTGTTTAGTGTTGTGCTCGTCATTTCGAGCGTTTTGACTGTAGTTTGACTCAATTTGGAGTTTGGGGCCTTGGAGGTCAATTTTTCTGTTAGGAGGTCAATTATTGACTGGGTCAATGGTTGACTAGGTCAGTTGACTGGCAGAAATATAAATAGTAGAAAAAAAAAGAAGAAGCTTTCACTTTACGTTTCACGTTTGTGCGTTTGAGAGAGAGAGCTTGGAGGCCTTGGCGATTTGGGGCAATTTGGGTTCGTGGAGCTGAAAGATTCACTTCAAGTAGGTGTCCTTGAACTTCTTATCTCTCTCTTGTTTTGGATCTGCACGAATTTATCATGATTTATGAAATTGAACATGAACCCTAGAATTTGGGGAAAACCAATTTTGGGTTAGATCTAATGGTTTAGCATAAGATATGTTGTTAAGAACTGTTTTATATCATTGTGGATATATGTTTATGTGATTTTGGGGGTTGATTAACTATGTTTTTCATGAGGGTTGATAAGTCAACCATGGAAATCTGGGTTTAGATCTAGATTTCTGGAAAATCTGAAATTTTATAGTTGTTTCTGTTGTTTCTGTGCGATTTAGAGGCGTTCTGGACGCGTTTTAAAGTGGATATCATAGTTTGTGGCGAAACAGGGGTGTTAGTGAGCGTCTGGGAGTTTCTGAGCGCATTTCAGACGAAGAACAGGTGAAAACGATGATGAACAGTACCCTGGGCATGTTACTGGGTCGAACTGACAAAAATCTGAAGTTCTGGGTCAAAGGGTCGAAGATCCAGGGTCGTAGTTCATAGACCCGTAGTTCGTAGCTCGAAGGTTCGTAGTTCATAGGGTCGTAGTTCATAGACCCATAGTTCGTAGCTCGTAGGGTCGTAGTTCGTAGACTCGTAGTTCGTAGCTCGAAGGTTCGTAGTTCGTAGGGTCGTAGTTCGTAGACCCGTAATCCGAAGGTCGAAGTTTGAAGACCCGCTTCGAGTCTTCGAGGCGCGCTCCGCAGCTACGAGTCGCCGTTCCGCAGCTATGAGTTGCAGGTTCTGAGCTACGAGTCGCAGCTCAACAGTGTAACTGGACACTGGACTGGACCTATTTACATTGCAACCTATACCCATCTACACATTTTTAAGTATTAGTTACAATGTAAATAACGAAATACCCCCCATTTGAATTCAAAGAAAAATACTAGAAAAATTAATTCCCACTCTTTCAAAATGTGAAAATTGGGATTTAGTGTAAAATCTCGGAAAAACCTAAAAGTTCGTAGTGGTGAATTTTTGGAAAGTGGGGTTAGACATCTCAGAAAAATCCTCAAAAATCATATTATCTTATTTATGATATGGGAACCCAATGCCGGGACTTTTGATTTCAAGAAAATAGCTGCTATGGGTACTTCCTTCATAAATCAAGGATTGAGGATTTACTTGTGAAGACTGACTACAGTTCTAAAAGAAATATTGAGAATGACATGCCATACTAATGTTAGTATGTTGGTGTGAGGTATTGGGGCATGGACTCCGTGACTTGTTTGGGTTCTCACTGTGATGCACCGATGGTGCTATGTGGTTGACGTGGCAGGCATATGCACCGATGGCAGGCATGTGTGGCGACTGTGGCCAGGCATATTGCGCTGTGCATAGGCTAAGGCCTGAGTTGAGCCGTTGAGCTCGTGGAGCTGGGGCTGAGTGCCCTGAGCTGGGATCCCATGGAGGATCGTGGACAAGTTGTCCTGTGTGGACAGGCTGAGTCCTGATGATTGTACACACTACACGGTGCACGAATACACTGAGCATATAGTAGACTTATATGTGTTGCATGATGTGGAGTTTTGGGGTCACCTACTGAGCTTGTCGCTCACCCCTACTTGCTGTTTACCTTTTTCAGGTGTGACCCGAGACTAATGGAGGACTTTCTTCCAGGAGGACGCCCACTACTCTGATGTATGATACAGTATTATATTCTGTATTGTTTTATGTGATATTCCGGACATGGGTCCGTGGACAGTTGTATTTACATACTATATGATGTGATGTCTGTATGACTGTTTGACTCATTGTATGCATGATGATGTATGGGAAAGTACAGGATTACCCTTGATGTATGACTGTACAGGGTTGCATATTTGAGACAGCACCCGCGGTGTAGTCTCTATTGGTACTAGTCACCAACCCCTTGACCTTTCGGGTGCGGGCAAGGGGAAGTCATGTACCAGGTTCCGGTTCCGGGTTCCCTGGAATTCGGGGGCGTGACAAATATTGACTTGCTCAATACTGATATACAAACACATGCTCTCCTTTAAGCTGATACTTTGTCAATACTGATATATAATTATATGGCTTGATTCTGCAAACTATTAATCTCCGCTTTTTAAAGAAAGTTTTTTCAGTACAAGTAATCTTCGCTTACGAGCATTTTTTTAAAGTTACTTTTGGAGATACTATTTTTTTACTTTAAAAACAATAAAATTCATTTGATAAATAATAAAAATAATTATAAGTAATGTTTGTTTTTTTAAAATAAAAAATAAAAATAAAAATAATTTAGAGTATTTTCAAAAATACTCTATCAAAAAAAATTAAAATTGAAAATATCATCATTCATGTTAAATTAAAAAAAACTATTTTCTCCATCAAACTAGCCTATGCAAGACATGATCAAGCCCAACCCATCTTCCATACAACCATACCATTTGGATATTTTATTTATACAAAAAAATTGAAACAAAAAAAATCTTTTTAAACATCTATAGTAATTTTATTTTTGATTTATCAAGCGCCTATTGCCTACTTTTAAAAGTTACAACACTTTTAAAAATATAGTTTATCAAACACTCATTTGTTTGTTTCCAACAAAATTCTTTTCCCAATACAACTAAAAATAGCTTTTTTTTTAAAAGCACAACATTATCAAATTGGACTTTCATCAAATGAAAATTTTATTACACAATTATAAAATAAGTTATCTATTTTTATATATATTATTTTATTATATATAATTCATAAGTAATTTATCATAAAAAAATCGTATTTATAGATGTTTATAAGTTTAATACACATCGTTATTAGAAAAAGGTCATTTTTTAAAATTTAATTCTCATTTAAAATATAAGCATATACATAATAAAACAAAAGGCAAGGGTTTGAAACATAGAATGAAGAGAACCAGTGTTTAGAGTTACTTATTAGATACCTACTTCATTCCCCAAGTGCATGAAGCAAATTAATCGAGGTTTGAAATCCACACAAAATGGCATCCAATGTTGAAAACAAACTTCAAATTAATTTGGTTCACACGGTAAGATATACATTAATATTTTCAATTCACTTAAGTTAAGCTAATCATAAGATAGTATCTTATACCCATTTGGATATTAATCGTGAAATTATTTCTAGTTTCTACTTTCTCTAGGGTTATTTTATTTGTGATATAAATATGAACTATTATTGTTCAAAGATATCTCTTATACATTATTTAACTTTTAATAATTCTATACCGATTTTTATTAATTTTGTCTTTTGTTTGCTTGGATTGATAACTCCTGTAAGAGATTTGATCGTTGCAATCAATTTCTTGTTGTTTTTTGCTTTCGTGTTATGTCAGTTAGTATCAGAGCAAGGAATTCCCTAAGGGGATGTCATTGAGTCCAAACATCGATGGTGGCTGTGTTCTAGATGAAGTTCAAAATGCAAGAATCTATGGAGCCAATCGATGGGTTCCAAAGGTAGAGTTTGATGTTGTGGGCAAAGATTCAAACATGTGGAACTATGTCATAAAGATCTAACCGAATGTATTGACTCAATAGTTGTTAAGGTCATGGAGGAATAGATCTTGATAAGGAATAGCCAAGAGTGAAGAGAGGATGAAACTATTTGGTGAAAAACCAATCAAGGGCGCTTGTCCAAGGGTAAGGGATAAGATTTTAAATGAACCAAACATTCATGAATGCTTGACTTGGTAAAAGATCATTTATTTATTTCATTAAGGAAAAGTGTTGTTCGCAAACATATTCACGAACATTACTATGGTATTTGTGAACATTCATAAATAAGTATTTATGAATAGTTCGTGAACATTATTTCTTAATAAGAGATTAACAAATTAATTAATATATATAAGTTATTTTATTAAATGTAAATATATTTTATATTAAATATAATTTAATAAGCATAAAATTTTATATTAATATTAAATAAATAAATATATTATTATTATTATATTTTCATGAATTATGTATAGTAATTATTTAAACATATTAAATAATTCATAACACTAAGGTATTTAATTAATTAATATATACTTTTTACTTAATTTAGTTGTACGTTTTAAGGTATGTAATTCCTTTTACAAGTATTTTAGGTAGTATTTTACATAATTTTATTTAAGTATGTGAATATTCATGAACAATTCATTAACATCCATAGTTTAAGGCTTGTGTTCAATTTGGTTTGTAAAATGAATAGTGATGAATACATTCGAACACCTTACTACTTGACTCGGCTCAGTTCATTTACAGCCCTAACTAGTAAGGGATAATTAGGCTGACTCATCATCAATTTGAGGGGATAGAGATGTTATAGTCTTTATATTTTTATTATTTTGCCTTACTTAGGGATAATTTAATCTTCTTAATTAATTATATATATATAATAAAGTTTTTTGACTATGTGAGTTAATTGAATTGGTAGCTGGATGTTGATGTGTCTTAATTTCATCTTCCAATGATTAGTATGATTTTTTTAAAATATCATCAACGGTTTGCATGTCGATACATTAGCATTCGGTTCCCAATCTAGCTAACTCATCCGATCAAAGATTAAAATTAATACATATATATAGTAAACATAGATACACAAACCTTTAACATATATAGACATTGACATAATTAATATATATAGAAAAAACACATTAATTACACAAACCTTTAACATAAGTTAACATTGACATAAAGTAAACATAGAAAGTAACGCAAAAAAGGTACACTAATAATGACAAAACCTAATAATGACGAGAAAAGGAGGGGAACAAATAAAGATTACTAATCATATGTATAATACAAATAATTAACATAAAGAGTATAAATGAAAATACAAATAATCATAACATAACCTCCACGATTGTAATCATATTGGTAATCGAGATTCGTATTGGATGTCTCCATATTAGTTCTAGACATTGTATTGATTAACAATATAGAAGTATAAACAAAAATAAAACATATATACTTATACATATGTGTACTCAATCTTCACAACTGAAACAGTGTTGGATCTAAACTGTATTGGAATATTAAGTTACCATATTGGTTTGAGATATTATATAGGTTATCAGTATGAAAACACACACACACACACACACACACACACACACACATATATATATATATATATGTTAACACACACATAAACATATATATATAAGAGAGTAGAGAAGAAGACACACACACACACACACACACACACATATATATATATAAGTATAAATATGACTTACGTACTTACTGGATAAGGCTCTAGGGATCAGGGAGGAACAACAAGAACAACTACTCCATTAATATCTTTGCAAACATATTACAATTGTGGAATATGCTTCAAAGAGAAGTTGTCTTCCTTTGGAAGAAAAGAGGGAGAGAATCTCGAGAAAAGGGTGAGTCTCCCTCTTTAAAACTAAAAACTTCGGGAAAGAAAAGCTTGTGAAAGAAGGAGGAGGGAGTCTCCTTATATAGGTATGGAAGGAAACTTCTAGAGAAAGGAAAGACAACTTTGGAATTTGACTTTTTTTTTTAAAATGTCATGTGGTCTATGAACATTAAAATGAAACCTTGGAATTAGGTCTTTGTGTCTTGGGCCATTGGGTATGAGCTTGACAAGATGGACTATGGAACTGTAGGCTATCCTTTAAGTTGGGCTTAGAGCCTTTATATATTTGATTTGGGCTTAGAGCCAATATTACATATGAACTTTGGCCCATGCATGTTTGGATAAGCCACTATGATTGGGCCTAAAATCAGTATAGGCTTTGGGCTATTAAGAATAGGCTAGCATAATATGGGCTTTGAGCTTGGATAAGCCACTGGAATGGGGCCGAATTGAACACAAGCTTGACATTTGATTTTGCTTTGGAAATAGACCGCTAATGGTGGGCCTAAATTCAACACGAGCTTTATATTGGTTTTTCTTTGGAAATGGGCTGCTGGCAGTGAGCCTATTTTGGAGTTGGGTTGTCTTGTAGATGGGCCATTTTGAAGATGGACTTTAGACTTCTTTTATAGATAGGTCGCTAGGAGAAGACCTTGAAACTGCTTTTGGAGATAGGCCACTAAGATTGGGCCCTTTTTGGATTTTTTAATAATCCACGGCCATCAATGGATTTGACAAGTGATCATTAAGAATCATTTGAACTTAATAAGGTGTTGTCATTCTAACCGACTACACATGGTTTTGGTGTTGAAGTCATCGTCTTGTATAGGGATAGAGGAATTGTTGTCAAATTTGTAAATATTCCTCCTTGATTTGGCAAAGTGCAAGCTGATATTGGGCAAAGGTGTGGGCTTGAATAATTGGGAACAACTCATTTTCAGATTGGGCTTAGGGCCAATTTGGCATTGCTACTAGGAGGCTGCTTTTGCTTATTTTATAAGCAGAAGAACCAAAAGCTATTTGGTAAACTTAAAAAAGTATTTATAAAACAAGTTTCTACTTTTTTTTGCCCAAAAGTAAAAGTAGTTTAAAGGTTACTTCTATAAACTGCTTTTTCAGGAAGTACTTTGAAAATTTTAAAATATCAATTTAACCCTTCCATATCTTAGCTACGTCATACAGTTTCTAGTCACAAGGACACTAGCACAAGGGAGCACAGGGTGGGTGTGGCCGGAGATGGTGATGGGGGTTGATAGGGAATTGGGGCTGGCGAGGGTGGGGATGGGGAGCAAAGGTTGGATGGACAGAGGTGGGGATGGGAGCCGGAAGGGGGTAGGGATGGGGAAGGGTTAGTTTTTTTTAAATTATAATAAAATAAAAAGGATATTTTTGTCTTTTATATCTTCACAATACTTTTATTTTTAATTTATCAAATACTTATCAACTGCTTTTAAAAATTAAAGCACTTTTAAAATTATATTTTACCAAACACTCATCTGATTATTTTTGCAGCAGCTTATTTTCCCAATACAGCTAAAAGCAGCTTCTTCTAAAAGCACAACATTACCAAACTAGGCCTTACTCAAATTAGGACAAGGCAAAACCCAAAAATATAATAAATTACATTCCTTTCCTTTACTTTATAAATTCTTTTCCTTTTTGCTTTTTTTTTTAAATAAGTTCCTTTACTTTTTACAATCATGTATAATTTGACTATTATGTTATTAAAAACCCAAAAATATAATAAATTACTAGAATGGATAAAGGGTTAGAGGAATATTTTCACTTACTCATGAATTCTACTTATTGTCTTCATTCACTTTCAACTATGTCTTCTCCACTATCTTTTCAAATCAACAAACAATATTTATATAATAAGTTTTATTCAAACAAATAATATTAAAAAAATATTTATGGTTTTTCAAAAACTTTTCAAACATTCAAAAAGAAATTCAAACCAAATATTATAGTTTTCTTAATATTTCACGAACACAAATTATACATGATTGAACAAAAGATAAAATATCCTTTCTTTATTTCTCAAAATATAAATAAAGAAAACATTTTACAAATTATAAGAGACAAATTCTATGTTGATTTTGATGATAATATTAATCTCTTCAAAAGAGCATGGTTTTTTAAACATTTTCCCAATCAATATATCCAAATCTTTAAAACATTTAATTTATTTGTCCAAAATCACACTCTAATTTGTTGGTTCTTTGATTGGTTTCCAATTTATACCAATCATAACCATATCTATTATCCTTTCAAATATACTCTTATTTTGTTTTCATCAAATAAAGAAATCTATGAATCACCTTTAAATGTTTTATCATCCCAATCACCAAAACATATTACAAATATTTCCTATTCTAACTCTTTACAAAACCAAAAAGAAGAACCATCGTCCTCAAAGTCATCTAAAGAACAAATTTATTTCATTTTTCTTCAATTATATATGATCACAGAGATATGATAACAAATTTATTTTGAGTTATTCCTCCTTTTGAATCAACACTCCTTAAATTTACAAACTTGACTCAAATTAAGACTCAAATTAAGACTCAATTACTCAATCCAAACTAAATATACCTTCTAAGGTAGTTGAGTATCAAAATAGTAAAATTAATTTTCTTTAAAACCAATTACGTTCATTTCCTTTTATTTTCCTTCAAGGAAAATTTGAAAACTTCACAATTACTTTGCCCTACAAACACAACTTTTTACACATGCATTTCCCTAAAGTTTTTATGACTATCTATATTTATTACCTTTGTCTAATTAATATAAGAGACAAATGAACGCCTCTTAAAGAGCATCCAATAAAGCATATTTCATATTCAAAATCAAATTATGTTTTTCCTAAGGTTAACCTTGGATTCTCATTGAACTTGTCCTTTATATAGTTATTATTAAATTATCACATTCAAGGTACATTTTCATTATTATAACATTTACATTCATCTTTAACATATTTCCTAAATATTGTCCTATTGTCCCACAAATATAAATCATTTTTACTAAAATTTCCCAAGTTAACTTATTCATTAAACAATTATATTAATTTCTGTTATTCCCAGGTTCCAAGCACAATTATCTTTATATAAGTGTTTGTATACATAGAAGGGGGTGAATCTGTATACTATGGAATTTTTCTTTAAGTTTTATGAGTAGAATACTTTGGAGAGTTTGCTCTAATAGATGTGGTTTTCGTTTGGGTGATATTTTAATGTCTCATGTAGGGGTGTGCATATACCCGCCCAACCCGCCCGACCCTATCCGCTATTCGCGAATAAAAATGATATAAACGAATGGGTCGGTTCGAAATATTATTTCTTGGCGGGTTGGGTCGGTTGGCGGGTGAGGAATCCTCAAACCCGCCATTTAACCGACCCGCCACCCTCATTATAAAAAATTAAAAATAAAATAATAAACCCTAACATTATCATCGATTCGTGTCTCTCTCTCTCTCCCATTACGACACGATGCGTTGCACCGCTGCATACCCTGCGATCCTATAGGTCTTTCCTTCGATCCTTTGGCGTCTTTCCTTCGAATCTTTGATTATTTGGCGTCTTCCTTCGATCTTCTGGTATCTTTCCTTCGATCCTCTGTTCTTACTCTCAATCTCTAATCCATTTACAGCATCCACAAATTCGACGCAAGCACCATCTTTGACCCTTCCCCCGCACCCTCTATTCTTAGCTCGTCGGCCCCCGTCCAGGCGACACACGAGATATCGAGACTTTGTGAGCACTCCTCCCTTATTCTTATATATTTGTATGTGTGTGTCATGAGATTGCTGATGGTTTCTCTTCACTTCGTCCTCCTATGATTTTATGAAAATTTGTTTTAGGTTTTTTTTCTTTGAAAAACTTGTTGTAATAATTTTTCAAATATTTTTGATTTTATTCAATGTGCCTAAATCATCGTTTTCTTCGTCATGTGATTTTATTTAGGTTATGGAGAATACCCAAGTTGGAAATCCAAGTCATGGAGGTAGTGCCAATAATCAAAAAGGAAAGGAAAAGTTGGAAAATACTTCCAAATTACAGCCACAGGTTCTTGCTTTTGTGTGGGAGACTCACTTTGTTTCAATTTTATATGTTTGTTTTAATTAGCATTTGCATTAACATGTTTCTCATGGTTTTAATTTTATATGCTTGTGTTGGAAATTTGGTTTATAAAGATTTGGTCTAAAATCTAGTATGAAATCTGGTTTCAATCCTTATTTAAAATTTCATGGGCATGACCACATCCCTCAATATTGAGGCTCTTGGCCCACCCCGAAGCTTAAAATTGTGGTTGGCTCATTGATCTCTATTTTAGAGTGTTTGATTATTTTTTTGTCTGCATATATTTCATATATACCTCTTCTTTTTAGCATTTTCCCCATTGATGATGCTTTGCCCTTTTGGCTATCAAATTTGGATTTAGTGATGTTATTTTTATAATCTGGAAAAAGCTCATGCATGGTTTGAATATATATATATATTGAAATTTGATAAAATTAGTCCGCATAAATCTGGAAATTTGAATTTCGAAAATATGAAATAAAATATGAAAGCATTTTTGATATCTGAAAATCTAGTTAAAATATTAAATTCATTTGTTGAGTTTAAATATTTTTTTCATTGTTTTAAATTTTTAATCTACATAAATCTTCTTCTCTTATTATGTGATTTTTTATATAGGTTATGGAGGACACCCAAGTTGGAAATCCAAGTGGAGCCAATAATGAAAAGGGAAAGGAAAAATTGGTAAGTCCCTCCAAAAGGAAGAGTCTTTCTCCTAATCTTGTGCCATGTAAGAGCACTAAAAGAAAATCTGAAGTTTGGAAACACTTCACTATTGAAGAGAGTGTATCGGCTGAAAACCGTAAGGCTATTTGTAACTATTGTGGGACAAAGTATGGTGCTCGTTCAAAGAAAGATGGGACTAGTAATTTATGGATTCATCTTAAGGACCAATGTGAGAAGTCTCCTTTGAGGATTGTGGATAAAAAACAAAAAACTCTCTGTTTTGTTAAAAAAGAGGGAGAAGGGAAATCACATTCACATGATAGTCTTAAAGCAATGAGTTACAATGAAAAAGATTGCAGGATTGCACTTTCCAAAATGATTATCGTCGATGAGTTGCCTTTTAAACATGTGGAGAAGGAAGGCTTTAGAAAATTTTGCCATGTTTTGGAACCTAGGTTTTCAATCCCTTGTCATACTACTGTGGCTCGTGATTGTTTAAAAATGTTCTATGAAGAGAAGGAAAAATTAAAAAAAGTCTTAAGAAAGCAACGTGTTTGCTTAACCACTGATACTTGGACATCAATCCAAAATTTGAACTATATGTGTCTTATAGGTCATTGGATTGACGATGATTGGAAATTGAACAAAAGAATTCTA
The DNA here is from genome assembly GCA_023512835.1 of Taxillus chinensis. NCBI lineage: Eukaryota > Viridiplantae > Streptophyta > Magnoliopsida > Santalales > Loranthaceae > Taxillus > Taxillus chinensis. Next base: position 22,995,066 of record CM042085.1, on the reverse strand, counting down.
AACTTTTGTCAAGTTTCCAATCACAAGGGTGAGACTATTGGAAAGCACATTGAAAAATGTTTAGTAGAATGGGGGATTGATAGGATTTTCATAATCACTGTTGATAATGCATCCTCAAATGATGGTGCAATTAGATATTTGAAGAGAAGAACTAAAGATTGGGGTTTAAATATCCTAAATCATGAGTTTATCCATATGAGGTGTTGTGCACACATTGTGAATCTTATTGTGTGTGAAGGGTTAAAAGAGCAAAATGACTCAATTGCCAAGATTCGTAATGCAGTGAAGTATGTTAGATCCTCACCCTCTAGGCTTCAAACATTCAAGGATTGTGCACAAGATCAGAAGATTTCAAGTAAAGGTTTAGTATGTCTTGATGTTGCAACTAGATGGAATTCTACCTATACAATGTTGGAAACGGCTCAAAAATTTCAAAAAGTTTTTGAGAGGCTTGAAGAGGATGATCCAAGATACATTATGTACTTCTTGGAGGATGAAGTTGAAAATGATAATGGAGATGGGAATGTGGCTGGAAAAGGGAAAGGAAGAGGGAGGAGAAAACTTGGGCCACCAAAAATGGAGGATTGGGACACAGCAAGAATTTTTATTCGCTTCTTAAGACTTTTTTACAATGTAACTTTGAAGTTCTCTGGCTCTTTATTTGTTACATCCAATGCCTTTTTTCATGAACTTGTGTTAGTACAAGCAAAGTTGGAAGCGATGACAAAAAGTGCAGATTTGGACTTGAGCAATATGGCAAATAGCGTGAAAATCAAATATGGCAAGTATTGGGAAAACCTTGATAACATCAATTTCTTGTTATATATTGCTGTTGTCTTAGACCCTCGTTTTAAGTTGGAGTACGTCAGGTTTTCTTTTACAAAATTGTATGATACTATCAAGGCCCAAGAGCTAACAGAGAGGGTGAAGAATAAATTGATGCGCTTGTATGAATTTTATTGTAAGAAAGATGCATGTATTATGGTTGAAACATCCAGTGCAAGCCAACCTATCCAACATATAGAGATTGAGATTGATGAGATGGATGAAGATTCTTCCAAAGGTTTTGCTTCTCAGTATAAAAAACATTTAGAGGTGGTAAGTAGATTACAAAATAAAACAGAGGTGGATAAGTTTTTAGCTGAAAATTGTGATGATCCAACAACTCCTAACTTCGATATTTTGGCATGGTGGAAGCTTAACAGTCATAAATATCAGATTCTCTCTCAAATAGCCAAAGATGTCTTGTCTGTCCCAGTTTCTACAGTAGCTTCTGAATCTGCATTTAGTACTGGTGGTCGTGTGCTTGATCCATTTAGGAGTTCTTTGTCTCCTAAGATGGTGGAGGCACTTATTTGTGCACAAAATTGGTTGCGGTCTTCATCAACTTCTATTGACCTTGGAGGCATATTGGATGAAATTGAAACCTATGAAGAAATTGAATCTGGTATCATTCTTATTTTCTGCTAACTTGCTAAATTTGTTTTAAATAAGTTATTTTAAATTGATTATTTATGTTAGTACTTAGTAGAATACTAATACTATTTTTGTATGTAACAGAATTCAATAAAACTATTCCGCCGGGATTAGTTTAGCTTATTGATGATTGATTGACATTCTGTCATGTCCTCAGAGTTGCTGGCTTGCTTCTGCTATTTTTCATTTTAGACAAATGCATCTTCCACTTTCATCTTTAGCTGACCCATGCAGATTATGGTGGCAAAATAAATGGCGACTGCTGGCCATAGCTCTCTCCTTTTGATGATGCCAGTGTTGTGGATGACTATATAAATGTTTATGTTTTAGTGTGTTCCATGGGCTCTTACCTTTTTAATCTTTTTTTTTCTCTTAAAGGTGCCAGTTATGCTTGGGATGATCAGATATGATTCATATGAATTACTCAAGAAAATTAAGGTTAGAATGACTACCTTCGTTGTTTTATAGGAGTTTATATTCATTTATTATTTTCTTTGTTTGTTATTATTTGTAGTTATTATTATTTATCCATATAAGGTGTCATTATTAAATATTAATTGGTTGCAGTCCTCTTTTGGTTTCCCCCTATTCTGGTAAACAGAAATGTTTTTCTTTACTATCAGGTGATTCGAGCCACTCAAATTTTAGCTGATAAATGGTGAGCTTATGGACCATGTCACAGACTCACATATCAACACTCCCTAGTTGCAAGTGTGCTTCCACAATTGTTGATGATGTTCCAGGACTTACGTCTTTCCAACTCCTAGTTTAGAGGCTAAAGCAACGGGAGCTCGTAAATTCTTTCAAATATGAAAGCCATTTTCTTAAAGGATATCTTGTAACATTATCTGAAATGTATATGGATTTTTTTTTAGTTGACACGTTGTAAAGATGGAAAAAATCTAGAAAGTATCTCATCAGTCCTCACATTCCTGCATTTGAGATGTATGTTTTGTGAACATAACATTACTTTATGTATGCTTAATTTTTTAAGTGTCTTAATTATAGACTAGTAAATAACGGTTGACACCCGCTCAACCCGCTATATCCGCCGATTTGCACCTGCCAAAAATAGAACAAACCCACTGATTATTGAGGTTGGCGGGTCGGTTGAAAGGTAAAAAATTAGTCACCCGCTAATAATGGGTTGGTTGATGATTTTACCTCTCACCCGACCCCACCCGACCCATACACACCCCTAGTCTCATGTAATATCAGTCACAAGCAGGCATGTAAGAGAAGGAAAAGACAGAGACACACAATATACATGGTTCGATCAATGTGATCTACTCCACAGTGGTGAGGGTGTACCTACACCGAGTCCAATCCACTATTCTGCTTTAATACAGTAGGGTCCAGCCCTTGTTACAATAGGATCAACTCTCTCCTTTATCCAACGCAAATACAAAACAGTATTGCTCCAGAATGTACTCACTGTAAGACTATCTAATATCTGCTCCTGCGTGGATGACCGTTTGCTATGCTCGACCTTCAATCACGTCTATACCAGACTCACGATCTGTTCGTTGAATGTATGAGGAAATAAAACAAATTAACTCACTATTATCTCTTCTTTAATCTTCCTCTCTCTCTCTCTCTCTGTAAAGAATCGAACTACTCTGCGTCACCTCTTGTATATGCTTTGATATGTTTCTTGTTTGCACAAAGTATATATTTTCGGCGCTCACTAGAAGTCAGGTACATTCCTTGCTTTTATAGGTCGGCCTGAGTCGGAAACCCTTCTGCTAGGGTTAAACATGTTTCTTCCTTGATCTCAATCGTCAAAACATGTTACATCACCCTTAGATGTCGTCCATGTGTTTTCCAATACTTAATGTACTTAAAATCGCTGTCTGGATAACGACTTACTGAAACGGTGAACTTTCGAGCGTTTCATTCCTTCGTAGCTTACTCCGCTCCTTTGTCTAGCCACAACCTCGGAGATATTGCCTCGTAGCTTTTCTACGAGTTTACGAGTTTTCCTCTTCAATTCTTCGAGTCTGATTCTTCAAACCAAGGCCATTTGATCTTCCAATTCTTTTGCTCTCTGGCTTTGAAGCTTAGGTCAGAACCAGTGCTTGACTTATATCTCATTCTACGAGCCAAAGAGCTCTACGAGTCAGTAATCGCATTATTCTGTTTATGGATCTTTGTACCATGTCTTTCAATCTACGATCCTGCGGACTTCGACTCTACGAGTCTTCGCTTTGATTCTGCGAGACACGGCTTTGCACCTTGGATTACGACCCTGCGGACTTCGAGAGTGCTGCGAGCCTCATGGTCTGATGGTCTACGACCTTCGAGTCTTTTGATCTATGACCTTCGAGTCTACAACCTTGGAGTCTTCGGATCTTCTGATCTACGACCTTCGAGTCTACGACCTTTGAGTCTTTGGATCTACGACCTTCGAGTCAGAACGTACAAAGGTAAACTCCCTCTACGAGCTCACTCTAAGAGATCACTCTACGAAGTTATCCAACCAAGTACAGATCTTCGAGTCCGGCAACATGTTAACAACAATGACAACTCAACCTCGCGGGAACAACAATTTCTACCTATGGACACATGTTCAAAAGATTCCTTACAAAGTCATCATTATTCAAATATTTTTCATAAATTTAATAATGACTTTTTGCAACCACATGTTTATTCATTCCATCTAATCTTCTTTTCCATAAACGACAAAAGGATATCTCTGTCACAGCATCTTTCATATATGTAGTCTAAACATGCTGATTATGAAATAATTTCAAAATTAGTAAACCAACAAAAGTATTTTTCTCTTATATTTCATTTTCAAAATAATTACAAAAAAAAAACTATATATCAATGTTCAATTACTTATGACTTATTCCAAATTCATACAAAAGAATATCATGACATCATTTTTTATAAGTATTCTGTGAGATCCCACATGGATTGGGGAGAGGAATAAAGCTCACTACATAAGTAGGGGCAGAAACCTCTCCTGGCAGACTCATTTTGGGGGCAAGATTCGAATTGATTTTGAGTCAATGAGGCCTACTAAGAACAAATCTGTGTAGGCTGAAGGTCCAAAGCGGATAATATCTGCTACAGGAGAGACTAGGATGTCACACATTCTTTACATAAAATAGAAATTCTATTATTTACCAAAAAAGACAAGATGTCTCAACAATCACATCCAGTTACATCCAATGCACATCCAACATTTGCTCATGACAACCATCATCCCAAAAAGAGGATCCCAAGAAAGATTCCTCTCCAGACTAATGATGATATCTTTAATGACAGATGATCTTTAAAGAAGCGTATTAAAAGTAAGATTCCTCCCCAAAGAGGATTCTCAAGTATGATTTCCCCTCTTTCATCTGCTGAAAATCCATGGGCTCTCTTCATTCACATCCCTTTTCTAATCACTCATCATTGCTCTCCAAATTTCTCTCCACCACCAAATGGGTAGAAAAATTTATAAGCTACGATCTTCAAAGAACCATCAAGCAAAATGTGTTAGGGTTCAATAGTCATGCATTATTGATCTAACAATATCCCCTATACATGAGTTTGTCCCTCTATCCATGCCTAGTATTCAAACACAACCTCTTTCTCCCCACCGCCATGAAATCCAGGATGCAGCTTTAGCAACCGCACCTAAAAACCAACCAATGGTAAGTCCAAAACTTTTTTCCCCTCATTATATTTCATCTCCTGAAATCAAACATGATTCCCCCACCAATCCTAGTCCATAACCGGGTCAAAAAGTTAAGGCACCAATGATATCTCTTGCATCTCTTAATCCTTATCATCTGCTCATATGTGAACCTGAAAATTATCAAAACCAAAATACCTAACTTTTAGTAGCTCAATTAATAATGTGATAGAGTAAAGGGGTATAATTGGGACATCATATATACATATACATACATACATATATATATATATATATATATATTACTTTTATAATTTAGTAATGGACGCAATAATTGAAACCTTGTCACTTGTCCGTTTTTCTCTATTTCTCCCCCGCTTCTTCTTCTTCTTCTTTATTTCAGTTCTCAATTCTGAACCGTGACAATGTAGTTTGCTTTTTACTTGACTTCGCTGTATTGTCAAACAATATATATGCGTTATCTCCACCCCGAGCTAATTTAAATATTAAAAAAAAAAGAGAAAAGGGTAATATTTTGGAGAGAAAACAATTGAAATATGCAAATTTATTATGAAAAAGTAAATGGTATTTCTACAAAACAGCTGAGAGATGGCAAGGATAGAACAGTAAGTTCACCCCTAGTGTCCACAGTCCACTGCCCTTAACACGTCGCTCTCTGTCTTCACCTGTAATGAGGAAAACCCCCCTCTTGTTTTTAAGTCCCATCAATCCCCTTCTTCCAAAGAATCTATTTCTCTCTCTCTCTCTCTCTCTCTCCCTTTCTTGTATCAGTTCCACAGGCCACATTCATGTGATGTTGTGACAACATAGTTGCCTGAAAATCATAAGAACCGAAGATCAGAAAAACCAAACAGCAATGGAGGCTCCGAAGTTTTACACCAACCCCAACCAAGGTCTTCTTCTTCAAAACGAAGGCCTTTCTTGCTCTTCCCCAATTCTCAACTCTCTCTGGGTTGACAGCACCTCCTCCACCTTCCATGGTGATTTTTGTTCTCAATCTCTCTCCCTCTCTCTCTCTCCCTCTCTCGGTACTGATTTCTTGGATTTCACGTTCCTACGTTGTTTGTGTTTTAGAATTTGTAAAAGTTCATTCTTCTTCCAATGATGATGGTGGTGGTGGTCAATAAATAAATATTCAAATGTGCTTGAACAATCGACCAGGTGCGAGTTCCATGGTATGCTTCGAAGGTGTTCGACGAAATGACGCAACGGCCGCGCCCTTCTACCAGTCGCAGATCAAGGAGGAGAACGGCGGCGACGAAGATTCCGACGAGTGCCTGCAACTTCCGGGAAAGAAGCGGCGGCTGACGGCGGCGCAGGTGATGCACCTGGAGAGCAGCTTCGAGGCGGACAACAGGCTCGAGCCGGAGAGGAAGCTCCAGCTCGCCGCCGACCTCGGTCTGCTGCCACGGCAGGTGGCCATCTGGTTCCAGAACCGTCGCGCGCGGTTCAAGACTAAGCAGCTGGAGAAGGAATACGGGACCCTCAAAGCCAGATTCGACCGCCTCAAGACCGATCACGGAAGCCTCCAAAAGGAAAATCTAGAACTCGCATCTGAGGTATATTAAATAATTAAGTAATTAATAATAAGCTCTCATTCATTCATTCGTTCGTTCATTGAATGGGAAATAATAATAATAATCAGCGATTGGTTTGTTGGGTAAAACCAATCATATTGTTTATATATAATATATCCTAATTTGTGGGCTCTGAATGTAATAATGTTTGTGTTTGTGTGTGGTTATGTTATCTTATGTTATATATATATATATATATATATATATATATATATATATATATTCTTCTTCTTAAAGCTTAAGGTGCTGAAAGAGAAACTGCAAGCGAGGGAGAGAAAGAAAATGGGTGATGAGAAGCAGATTGCAAAGAGCGAGGCTTTGGAATCTGATCACTCGTCGTCCGCCTTCGAACCGGCAGACTCGTATCATGTCTTTGAACCCGACCGTTCCGATTTCTCCCATGACGACGAGGAAGAAGAACAAGAGCACGAAGAAGATGACCCAAGACTTGAATTCGGGTTCAGTAGTTGCCATGGCCAGGATGCTGCTGCAAATCCATGCAATTTCGGGTTCGCGGGGGTGGACGATCAGCCCTTCTATTTTTGCCCCTTCTGATGTTGATGTTGCCTACTTAGCTTCTGTGGTTTAATCCCAGGCGTTCTGTTTATATAATTTTTAGTATGATCCACTTCCACTATACTAAATAAGCAATTGAGTTCCAGTCCCCCCATTAATGTTGCATTGTGCCTTTGTTGTGTTTGCTGCCAGAAAAATCTTCTTTTTCTTCCTTTCTGTAGTTGTTGTTGTTGTTGTTGTTGTTGTGTCATTCACCACTACCGTTGTGGTACTTAGAACCACGTTTCTTGAACGTCTTTATTTTATTGGGGGTTGTTAAGTGGGTAGGAAATTTGTGATTTTAAATTTTTAGAAATCGTCTTCAGGGTAAAAGAAAGAACGCTTGGAGTGAACATAAACAGAGCCAGCTCAATGTGATATCAAGAAAGTGTGAAACAGAACAGGGGAAGTAAAGAAGGTGGGGGGAGTGGGAGGCCTTAAAAGTCAAGAGTCTTTTTTTTTTTTTTTTTTTTTTTTTTGGGGGCCCCCCCGGGGGGGGGGGAGTACGTCGGTTTTTATTGGAAATTCAAAATGCCCTAATGTTTGTTGGGTAAGACTTTTTGGCAATTTGGAACTGGATCAAACAGGTGCGCTACATGTCTTGAGTTTTTTATTCAGTCTATGAGAAGAGCTTGGTACACAAGTTAAGAAAAAAAGAAAAGAAAAGATGAGCATTGCACCACACCACCACCCCAGTTCGCATCACATCTCTCCTTGCCTTTCACATCAAAACCATTGAATATTGCCTACTTTCTAATAGCTATACTCGCAAGCACACCTCCTCCGGGTCCGGGGCATAACATCTGTTGCCTTATTTTTCGTTTGAATCTGATAGGCCTGTTGTAGCCTGTAGAAAGTTTTGAAAGAACTGGGCTACGTGATAACTTATGTGGATTCTCAACCTTCTCGCATAATTTCAACCCTTCACGTGCTGAGAATCAGGGTTTCAATCAATGCTTCGGAGAAAAACTTGCATGCTTTTTGTAGCTCACATCAGTCAGCCCAACTGAATAGTTGCTATCATATTAGCTCTTTTATTTATTTATTTATTTCAAAATAATGATGGGTCACTCGTATTACTTCGCTTTTCAATCAAAAGATTAAACGTCAACTTCATATGCAAACTTAAGTCACTTGTGTCACAAATTAAAGTAATTATAATCTATTTGGTTGCAAAACCAATCGGATAGTATCATGCAAAAGATTATCCATGCTTCTTTTTCTCACTTTTTTTGGGGGGGTTTGTCAACATTGGCGAAAGTTGGAAAGCAGTGTCCCTAACACAGCTGTAACGTACCATTACCAGCACATAGTTTTTTTTTCCCCCTCCACTTACTTGCGTACATCACTTTTGCTTTTTCTTCTAGAAGACGTGAACAGTGAAGTTCCTTCTCCATTGTACCCCTCCATGGGGTAGAGACTAGAGAGAGGTACAATGGTAAAAATGTGAATGACGCAGGAAACTAATTTGTAAATCGGAAATGGTCGCGTGTGCAGCTGATGCGAAAAAATTTCGAAGTTATTGGTCACGTCGATGTCTCCTTTATTTCGCTTTGTAGTACAACTCGTGGATTCAATTCACACGATCCGACATATATTTATACGTCGGATTGAGCCAAACATGCAAAATATTATTTTAACCTTTTTTTTATTCCCTATATTTTTCACTTTCATGCGCTTCGTGTAGTTTTATTAGGACAGATTTGTGACAATAAAATTTGAAATTTCTCTCGCTTTTAGTTTTGTTGATGGACATAAGTCTTCACGTTTACTCGAACCATGTGAAGATTTTTTTGGTTGCAGTTTTCGTTGATTTTATTTTGTCATACCATGTCTCCTTCCTCCGTAGCATAGGCTTGCGTTTCAAGAATCGTTCAAAGTACATCTGAATTTATCTGTTTCTATCTATAATTTTCAGCTTCAAATAGAGCGTTTCATATCTCAACCTGCCGTAAGATATCCCAAACCATTAAGAATGTAAAGGGTGACACCATCATCATCAGATGGAACGATCAATTAGAGCTATCTCGTCAATCAGTGCCTTGAAGATACTCTGAAATTGATTACCCTTATGAATTAAGGTGATTTTTTTCCTTGAGTTGCATTGTCCTCCTTCGGGATCTGATTGCATACATGTGAGTTAATTTTTTTCATGCCTCACATTTAGTGGTAGCAATGAGAGGAGCAATCATTGTGGATGTGGAGGCAAGGAGAGTAGAGAGAATTAATTTGTCCTGTTGCAGTAGGTTATTTGTAAAATAGATGACGGGATGTCATCAGATTCAGGATATATGACATAATTTAAGAAATTGTATCTAATTAAAAGAGCTTCAAATTGGGCACGCCACTGGAAAAGGTGGATGAAGTTAATTTTTCATTGATTTGGGCTGTAATGTTGAGAGTAACCTGTGGGATTTCAGTGGGAGAGAAATGTTGATTGTTTGGAGAGAAAGACATGTCGAAAGAGGGAATCGTAATCTCGTTTGAGTTTTGGTGCTCTGATATCTTGTAGAGAATTATTACAGAAGATAAAAATGGAAATTGTCCCACATATATTAATATGCGTTAAGCATTATTTATACATATTACAAATCAAAATTGAAAGGTTACAATCAATCTACTTAAAGAAAGAATGAAGAGAGTTACAACAGTTAGCAGAGTCAAGCTATATTACTTATTTACATCAATAATAAAAATCACAGAACTAGTTTTGATAAAATTCTGACATGATCAAAAGGTTAAAAATCTAGTCTTGTAAGGATGATATGCCCGGGAGATTACTGTAATAATGTACAAATATACAAAGTTTATTTGAGATTTAAAAGATAATTAATGCGGTTAATTCATAAAAACCATCGGTTGTTTGCGGAAGTCACATGTCGGGCCATTATAATTTTACAAAAAATAAAAATAAAAACTTATAATAACAATATATTTTAAATCACTTAAGGCCAACAAAATAAGGATTTTCAAATATTTAAAGAGAGTAAAGTAGCTCTGAAGGGATATTGTACACAAACTCACCTATAAATTTGTAGAGAAGAGTGTGGTTTTAAAAGACTGCCGGAGGCTGTTTTTTTCCCCTAAAAAGATAGAGATAAAAAACAATTTTATGGTCCGATATTGGGTAGTGAATAGATAAAAAAGACATAAAAATGTTTTAAAAAACGTGCATATTGGGTAGTGAATAGATAATGAAAAGGAAATGAAAATAAAAATTAATTTTTTTTATTTTTTTAAATTAAACTTGAACTCTTATATTTTTCATCTCAGAAACAGTGTAAGAGCAACTCTAACACTGTTTTTTATTTTATATCTACATGTAAAAAAACTTTTACACGTAAAGAGTCATTTTATAAATTTTACTCTAATAATATATTTTATTTTATATGTATTTATATTAAAATAATATTTTTTTTCCAAAACTCAAATATGGATCTGTCTCAACACAGCTCCTCCCTCAACCCGCCCAACGTCGCGCACAGCTCCTATCTCTGCCTCCCAGATCTGATGCTCGGCGATCAGCTCTACATCGGACGCATCGAAGTACCTTTCCTATTCCCCAAAAACCGGAGCGGCACGCCCTCATGCTTGTAGATCGCAACCTAGGCAAACTACGCGAGGCCCTCCCGTGACTCCACCATAGCGGTTTTGGGGGGGGGATGCAAAGGGAGGAGGCCGGGAGGGGTGGTAGCACAGGGCAGAGAGTTGCAGAGGAGATAGAGAAAGAGGGAGAGGGGCGGATGTAGAGGGAAAAGAGATGCAGAAGAGAGAAAAAAATAATATAAAATAATATAATATTAAATAGATAATAAATAGGAACTTTCATTTGTGAAAAGTTACTGTAGCAATATGTAAATGTAAAGAGTGGAATGAAGAGTCAATTGGAGTTCATTTTTGACATTTTGCTATCTATTTATAAATAATAGAAAGCCTGTTGGAGTTATTTTAATATTTGGAGATTTAAAAAAATTCATATATTTTATCATTTATTTCTATCTCTATGCAATAAAATAATACTTATTAAATAACTATTTATCATTTTTTATTTCTTTATTATTTATAAATTATTCTTTTTTATAACCATCACTCTAAATATGCATTATTTTAATATCTTTAATATGCAAATTTATATTTTACAATAAATTGCTAAAAATGCAGATTTAGAAGAGTAATTTTTATTTAAATTTTAAAATTTTCTCTAAATTAAAAAAAATTAAATGAGCTTATTATATATTGTCGAAACTCACGGGTCTCCTTTCTTAATATTTCTCTAATGAAAAAGATATTTAACTTCACTTTTAGTTTTATATAAAATTTTAAAGCTTAGAAGGAAGTCAATAATAAATGAAATGGACAATAAGTTTTGGTAATTCAAAATATCGTACCAGGAAATCATTTGTATATATACGCAAACACTTGTCGAAGCATGTGCGTCATAACGTTGATCTTGTGTTCAGCAGAATTTATTGAATTGAATATTTGTACTTTTAAAATATAAAATAAATCGATCAAGTTACGATGTAAAAAAGTGATTTTTCTTTTCAAAAAATCAACTTTAAATTTATAACAACTCAAATTTGAAATATATTTAAAATTAAATTAGACACATACTCATATGTATTGTTGGGCTTGGATCTGCTACATATTTATTTGGTAAGTTGTAAAGATAATAGAAATATCTTCATTTAAATTGTTATTATTATTATTATTATTATTATTATTAAAGTCAATTCAAATGGATAGGGTATTTATGCACAATTTACATGCATAACTTATATTCATGTAAAATTTTACTGTAAAAACATAATGGACTCAATTTTATTAGCTACATTCTCCTCTGTACATCAATTACCTCCAACCTTGATTGAAAGAAGACTCTTTAACCTAGGTATGTGGCAACCTGAAATGCTACCACATTAGTTCATTTATTTGATAAGCTAGTATGCTTGATAATATGACATCGAGCAACGGGCACTTATCGAGCACCGGAATATTGATCAAATAATTGTTGTGGCAGCATATCAAGTTGTCACATACACCAATTGAAGAGACATCCTCTAATCCAAGTTAGAGGCAAGTTCTGTCCTTTTCCTATGCAACAGAGCTAAAGATGATCCATGCTACTGTAGGAGCAATAGCATCGTGCAGAGGTGCTGTTTTTATTTTTGTGGTCAGCTACCATGGCAAGGAACTCCTCCCTAAATGGTGATTTACACCCATGGACATTTGTTTTGTGATCAAATATGTATTTGGATCTTCAACCTTCAAAAGCTTTAATGGATCATATTTAAGAATCACTTCAATTGCCCATTTGAGTGGGTGTTTTTTTTTCATTCGAACTAGCAATTGTGATTTGAAAAATAATAAATAATGAGTATATCATCTATTGTGAATGTGATTTGAGAAATAATACATAATAAATTTTAAATTGATGTTTGATTAATAATTTACGACATCGGTTTGTGTGGAACTATTGAGTTAGGATTATTGGTTTATTTTGGTAGATGTCTCACATTATTATGCAGTGGCTAGGACTCATTATTAGTCTCAAGCCACATATTTCCTATGCTTACAATCTTTGCTTCTAACTTGTTATCTATCTTTAGGTGACCAAATTCACCCTCTTCATATGAGATGAACCACTCTGTTAAGTGTAATATCATATGAAATTGTGTCAATCATCCATGTTGAATCGTGGTGTGCCACATCAATGTTGTAATTCTCACACAACAAATAAATTTCTTTATCTGATTTAATTATGATTGCATTTTCTTTGGCATTCTTTTCCTCTTGTGTGTCCCCTTTCTTTTCGTAATTTTTGTTGTTTTTCTTGAACTGATAATCTTGTTGATAGTGCCCTAATCTTCCATAAGTAAAACACTTCCCTTTACTTCTTAAAGGTGATATGCTTTATTATCTTTATTTAAACTTTACTCGAATAAATTTGTCTTAGGATTGTCTGTTATTGTTCTTTCTTGCAAACTATTATTTCCTTTGCCCTCTATGCTCAACAACTAGTATTTCCTTTCTCCTAAATTCGTTGTTGAGAATACTATCTTCAAACCACTATAACTTTATCTCACTATCACGTGTTGAGTTGCTTAATCTAACTACTAACGTTTCATAACTATTTGATAGCAACAAAATAAGAGCTTAAACTTCTTCATCAATGACTAGTTTCATTAAGACTAGCTTATTTAATATCTCCTGAAAATTATTAAGGTGTTCTGACACACTCCTTTTGTCACGTCCCTAATTCCATAAAACGGAAACCTGACATGTAATTATCCCCTGTCTGTAACTCGAATGGTCAAGGAATTGGTGACTAGCACCTGTAAGGGACATACAAGCAAATGTTGCCCAAATTCTTTATACAAACATACATTAAGGATATGAACGTTTTTTTAATTCCAACACGATTAAAAAAAAGTATATTAAACTCATCACACAAACCCATCAATTTATTACAACTGTTCATGGACCCTTATTCGAAAAATAAAATTTAATAAGAAATAATATCAAAACAATAAGTCCATACTCCAAATTAATATCTTAACAGCAGTGTAGTCCAATACTAGCTCTTTTCGGCACCTTGGAAAATAAATCAACAAGTATGAGTGAACACAAAGCTCAGTAGGTGAATTACTACACCTCAATGACACTCGACAAGAACCCCTAATACTATATGCTCTTTGTAGTAGTGTACATGTGTAGTGCTATGCCATAATAAAATATACCACATCAGTCCATATCAATAACAAAACCACAACACAACATTAATTTACAATAATAATAATAATTCATAACACAAGTATTGAATCACAACAACTATTTAATTTCACAAATAAGGTTTTCTCTCATTTAGGCTCGAAGCTAATTATCACCATAGGCAAAATAACATTACCAGACGTATCTCTTATTCGGGATCATAGTCATCACTAACCTAGGCGATCATGCCACATCGGCAACCATACACTGTGCACATAGGATTACAAACATAATATCTAGCACAACATCATCAATCAAAAATATTACAACATATATATAAATATATAAAGAACAAAATCATTTACTTTAGGTTAACCCAAATCTCAACTACACACAACCACATTCGATAATCTCATAAGTCGGTTCTCTAATATCAACATTTTGTATCTCAATAAGGTCACCTTAAAGTCCCTTAGACCTCCTAAGGATCACCAATTGACTAAAACTAGCAAAACAAACTAAATCGCAAATTCCTACACTACGCGTATCAGGTGCTCGTATTGATACCTATATTGGTGGCGACACAGGCATTGCTATGGCTCTAATGCGGACATGAAATTCTTCCCGTTACCCCTTCTTGATGCTCAAACCACTATTTCATGATTTCCCAACTCAAAATTTATCCCTTTTTACCCCAAAAGTGAGGTTTTTAATCCTCAAACATATATCAATTAAGTTTTGTCGATCCTGCCTCAGTTACATGCAAAACGTGTTCGTTTTAAGTTCTTTCTCCACTCCGAACTAACCCTGGATATTATAGAACCCCAAGAGATATGTAGAAGGGACAGAAATACCTACTTGAAATCTTAGACATCGGACTTGCTTATCGAGATTCTCGAAATGGCCCAAAGCTCCCGGTTTTCACCTACCTCGACTGCCAAAACGGCTAGGGCTCTTCAAAACACGAAATATCAACAACCAACTCCCAAGGTTGAGCCCCTTATTTATAGAGTCATTCCCCCACTATTACAAGAGCTCCAATTGGATTAAAATATATATTTCTTGCCCAACAACTAGTTTCCTTAAAACTAGTTTCCTTTTCCATTTAAAACTCTCATTTTAAGTTCTTAAAATACCAAAACACCCCTAATTAAATTAAATCGTGTATTACAATTTAGTGGCAATTTAACTAATTCCCTAAGTTATCAAATTGACTAATTTACCCCTTAAATCGCCACTAGATGTTACTAAAATACTCATGGGTCCTTCATACCCCAAATAAAGCTCGTTCATAGCCAAAATGACCATAATTCTAAATATAATACCAAAATGATGTCCTTAAACCAATTATAAGCTATCTCTTAGCTTATTTAGGACACGGGATATTATATCTTTCCCAATTTCTAGATTAATGATGCTTTCTTCGAAGCATTCTTCTATTTAAATAGTTCTTCCAATATCATCTATAACTTGTAGGACTCCTTCACTTGAGCCACATGATGTATCACATTCTTGTCGACCAATTTTATGATTATATTGCATGCCTTGTGGTCTATCTTCGTCCAATTTGCCTTTTTGATCTCTAATGGTTTAAGACTTTTATGATCGATCAGATCATAGTAATCATTAAAGTATAGTTTACCTTCCATCAACTTTTTCATAGAGAATAATTCTATATATTAAGTTTAGTCACTATCGAATTATCCTTTAGCACCCCCACGACGCCCTTTTGGTACCTATCTTAGGATTTTGGAGGTTTCTAACTTGTCTTAACTAACCTAAAGTGATGTTGAATGTATATACACCTTTAAAGTCTACTCTTTTTATTTCATAAATTATTTGTTAAAGTAAAATTAAATCCAATTTATCCTAAGCAGCTAAAAGGAAATCCTATGATTATTTATAGTTTAAAATTACTTCTAAGTTATCCTAAAATCCTAAAGGAAACCCAAAGTTGAATTTATTTTAGTTTTATATTGACATTCTAAATGATACAACAATACTAAGGGTAAGAAGGGAAGGATAAAAGGAAATACCAAGTGTTGAAAAACCAAGTGTTTAAAGATCCCAAATGTTTAAAAATCTCAAGTGTTTAAAAAGAAGGTTATTATGAAAAACTCAAGTGTTAAAAAAAACTCTTTTTTGTTTTTTTTTTGTTCTTGTTTGTTTGTTTGTTTTTATGTTTTTGGAAACGTGTTTAAAAAAGGTTTTTATTTTTTAAAAGCTTAGAAAACGTCTTTATTGTTTTTTTTTTTTTGAAAATATTTTTATTTAGAAGGTGTTTTAAAAAAGTACTAAACAAAATGCAAACACATACACAAGTGATGTGTGTGAGAGTGTCATCCATAAACAAAAACAAACTCACTTTCTTTCCCTCTTTTCTTTTTATTATTATTTTGTTTTTGGGTTTTTAATTAATGTCTTGAAATCGGATATTTGCGACTCAACGATCACGACCCATCATCCTTCAAAAATTTCAACAAACCAAGGCGGCAAGGAGGAAAATTGAATATGATAAATTTTGTTCAACCCGGACAAATTAGGGCCCAACACAATGCATCTATGATTGATCTATGTAATTTAGTTATGGTATTATATATGACCATTGATGGGTTTAGTCACGCTAAATGTGGTGAAAATCATTTTGATCCTACAATGTCATAATTAATATATGAGATTGTTCAGATACCTTAAGGTTAAGATAGCAACATTTTAGAGCTCATTAGGTTATGTACATTTATATAATTACATATATGGCCCAATGGAGATTGTTGGAAAAGTTCTATCATATAGAGCCAAACATGTAAATATTAAATGTGTTGTGCTATCTTTAGAAAAACCTAAATTAAAGTGACCTAATTAAATATTTTAAATAAGTTTTAAGGGTATAATTGTCATAGATTTAATGTATAGATGTTGGGAAGTGTTGTCCCACATGGAAAGATTTGGGGAAGGCCAAGGGGTTTATAAGGTGGAGCAAACCTAGAAATGTCACAACGCGTTTTAAAGTCGTGCGGGCCAATGTGGCAAGCCCAAAGCGGACAATATTGTAACATGCGGGCGGGCCTGCACCTTGGCCCGATCCTAACAAGTGGTATCAGAGCCTGGTTGGCCCCAGAAAAGGTATTTCATGATATCGAAAGTCTTCTCGGCATGGTGTAGTCAAGCGGCATGTCCCGTGTGTCACGTACCGAGGCTTATCCTAGCACACTTAGGCTATTTTGGGATATTTCCCCCTTGTAAAGTGTTGTACTTAGCTTATAGAGTAAGTTGTAGAGATTTTAGATCTCGATCATATATGATATCTCCTGGCGACATAGCCAGAAAAGTGTTAACATCTATATGTAGGGGAGTGATGTTGTAAAGCTTTCAAGCATTCAATACAATCGTTTGTTGCCTTCGTTTAATCGATCTTCTGCTAAGCGCTTCCCTACACAATTGCTTTACAACGGATCAATGGGTTCCGATCCAAATGCGACGAGTTAGGCTGACCTAGCGTTCCTTCGTACGGGTGGGAACTAGGTGTCGCACGGGTTAAGCTGCTATAAAGGCTGACCCCGTGACAAGTGGTATCAGAGCACGGTTGGTGCTAAGTTCGGTGGAACAATCAAAAACTTCGAGACGGTGTAAAAATGACAAACGGAGGATCTGTTGTCATTAGTGGTAGCGACCACAAAGGCCGCGACAAGGAGCACCACGCTAAGGAACGGAGGAGAGATAAGTCCGTTTCGAGGGAAACATGTCCGCTGGAGAGTCGGCTAGCCAAATTGGAGTTGGCGTTAGCCGAACAGATGGAGGTGGTCGAGGAGCACACTGAAAGCACCGAAAAGATGGACTCAGAGGGTGAGGAAAGCTTTGGGAGGATGCAAGGGCTTCTCAACTCCGTCATGGATGACATGAACTCTCGATTCGACGGCCTGAAGGACACTCTCATGTCCCAAATCCTAGCGATGCAGGAGGAAATCAAAGAGATCAAGGCGGATTGGTCTCTCTGCAAGATGGCGGTCACCCAAGGTGGCGTTGGTGGCCATTCCAGCTCCAAAATCGATGTGCTGAAACCTAAGACCTATGCCGGGTCAAGGAATGCGAGGGAGTTAGACAACTTCCTCTAGACCATGGAGCAGTACTTCGATGCCTTGAACATTGTCAACGAGGCAAAAAAGGTGAAGACCGCTCCACTATACTTAGTCGATTCGGCTATGGTGTGGTGGAGGCGACGATATGCCGACAAGGAGTACGGCCTATGTATTATCGACAATTGGGCGGATTTCAAGCGGGAGATCAAGGCCCAGTTCTATCCCCAGAACGCGGAGGACGAGTCCCGGGCGAAACTTCGGCGCCTTACCCACAAAGGCACGGTGCGGGAGTACGTCCGTGAGTTTTCAGAGCTTATCTTGGAGATCCCGGACATGTCCGCAAAGGATTCATTATTTTCCTTCATGGACGGATTGCAACAATGGGCGAAATTGGAGCTGCAGTGGAGAAATGTGCAGGACCTGGCGTCGGCCATGGCGGTGGCCGAATCACTCATCGAATACAAGAAGCCGGAGAAGGCCACCAGCTCTTCATCGACTTCCAAGGCGAACAGGTTCCACAAGGAGAAACGTGGGGGAGACAACCGGAGTGAAGGAAAAGGGAGACCCTTCCAACCGTCTAAGGACTTTCGCCCAAAACAATTCGCAAATAGTTCCAATGACGGGGAGAAGCCAACGATCTCCTGTTTCCTTTGTGAAGGCCCTCACAAGGCGTTTGAGGGCCCGAAACGCTCCAAGCTCTCGGCGATGATCAATGAAGACGAAGGAAGGGATGCGAGGGATCCACAACTTGGTTTCTTGCAGCTCCTCAATGCAATCAAGGCGAAGGTGGAGGTGCCACCATCCGGACGACAGAAGGGGCGCATGTACGTGCTCGCTAAGGCCAACAACCTTGAAACTAAGGCCTTGGTGGACACGGGTGCAACCAACAACTTCATCAAGGTCGAAAAACTCATAGACTGGGATAGTCTACAAGGAAGAGAAGGGCTGGCTGAAAGCGGTGAACTCCAGTGCTAGTCCAATCCATGGGGTGGCTCGAGGTGTCGAGCTAAGTATTGGCGAGTGGAGAGGCAAGGTGAATCTCTCCGTGGTGTGGATGGACGACTATCCCATGGTGTTGGGGATGGAGTTCGTTGACCAAGTGCGAGCAATTCCAATTCCTAGCACCAACACAATGTGCATCATGGACGAGGGGAAAACGTGCATGGTGAAGGTAATACGGGAGGAAGAGCTCAAGGCGAAGTCTCTTTCGGTGCTCCAACTGTCCAAAGGAGTTAGGCAACAGGAGCTAACCTTTATTGCCATGGTGAAGGAAGAATGCCCAAGTGTTGGGGAGGAGCCCCCAACCGAAGTGAAGACGGTCCTTCAAGAGTTTGGGGACGTTATGCCACCCGAACTCCCCAAACAACTTCCGCCGAAGCGGGAGGTGGACCATAAGATCGAGCTAGAGGCCGGTGCAAGGCCTACTGCTGCGGTGCCCTGTCGGATGGCACTACCAGAGTTGGAGGAACTTCGGAAACAACTGAAGGACTTGTTGGACGCCGGATTCATTCGTCCATCCAAAGCGCCATTTGGAGCACCGGTGTTGTTCCAAAAGAAGCACGATGGGTCGATGCGGCTATGCATTGACTATAGGGCGCTCAACAAGATCACAGTGAAGAACAGCTACCCCATCCCACTTATATCTGACCTCTTTGATCAACTTGGTGCTGCGAGATGGTTCTCAAAGCTAGACTTGCGGTCGGGATATTGGCAAGTGTGGATAGCCGAAGGTGATGAGGCAAAGACGGCGTGCGTCACAAAATACGGCTCTTACGAGTTCTTGGTGATGCCCTTTGGCCTCACAAACGCCCCTGCCACATTCTGTACGTTGATGAATCAGATCTTCCAACCATACTTAGATAGATTCGTCGTGGTGTACCTTGATGACAATGTTGTCTATAGCAAAACGTTGGAGGAACACAAGGCACACTTACGGCGGGTTTTCCAAATCTTAAGGGAGAACCAACTCTTTGTGAAGAAGGAGAAATGTGACTTTGCAAAGAAGGAGGTGCCCTTCTTGGGTCACATCATTGACGGCGGCAAACTAAAGATGGACAACAAGAAAATGTTAGCCATCAAGGAATGAGAGACGCCCAAGAAAGTCCCGGAGATGCGTTCCTTCCTTGGCTTGGTTAACTACTATAGAAGATTCATCCGCGGCTATTCCCACATTGCCGCACCCTTGACGGAACTACTAAAGAAGAATAAGACTTGGGTGTGGGATGATGCTTGCCGATAGGCATTTGAGAAGTTGAAGCAAGCGGTGACCAACGGACCGGTGATGACCCTGCCGGACCATACAAAACCTTATGAAGTTCACACCGATGCTTCAGACTTTGCCATCAGTGGAGTTCTTATGCAGGAGGGGCATCCTGTAGCATATGAAAGCCGGAAACTTAATGGCACCGAACGGAGGTACGCGGTGCAGGAAAAGGAGATGACGGCAGTTATGCATTACCTTCGGGTGTGGAGGCATTACTTGCTAGGGTCCAAGTTCGTGGTGAAGACGGACAATATTGCTACGAGTTATTTTCTAACTCAAAGGAACTTAACTCCGAAGCAAGCACGGTGGCAAGGACTCCTAGCGGAATTCGACTTTGTGCTCGAGTACAAACCGGGCACAAATAATGTGATGGCCGATGCACTAAGTCTGAAGGCGAAACTTGCATCTATTAGCCAACCACAATTCCCCCTGGTGGACAAACTAAAGGAAGGAATGGAGCATGACCCATTAGCCAAGTCCTTGGTGGAATGCATCAAAGCTGGGAAGACGCGGTGATTTTGGCTAAAGGATGACTTGCTCCATACTCGAGGGGAACGGGTGTACATTCCTAAATGGGGAAGTTTGAGGAGAGACATCCTCAAAGAATGTCATGACTCGCGGTGGGCTGGCCATCCCGGAGTCGATCGTACCTTGGCGTTGGTCGAACGGAGCTACTATTGGCCTCAACTTTACGAGGACGTTCAAGTGTACGTGAGGACTTGTCTTGTGTGCCAACAAGACAAGATAGAGAATCGGCAATCGGAGGGACTGTTAGAACCTTTGCCTACTCCAGAAAGACCTTGGGAAAGTGTTTCGATGGACTTCATTGTTTGTCTCCCGAGATCCGAAGGATGTGGTACGATCATTGTGGTGGTCGACCGATTCTCTAAGTATGGAGTTTTCATTCCAGCTCCAAGGATGGACCGCTGCAAACGACACGGCCCGACTATTCTTCAAGTACGTGGTGAAGTCTGGGGCATTCCAAAGACAATCGTGAGCGATCGGGACTCTCGATTCTCTGGGCGGTTTTTGGACCGAGCCGTTCGGATAATGGGTTCGGACTTAAACTTTTCAACAAGTTTCCACCCACAAACAGACGGCCAAACTGAACGTGTCAATGGCTTATTGGAGCTGTATCTGAGGCACTACGTGAGTGCCAACCAAAGAGATTGGGCCAAGTTGTTAGACATAGCCCAATTCTCATATAATTTGCAGAAGAGCGAGTTCACGAACGAGAGTCCGTTCGAACTCGCAACTAGGCAGCAACCATTGACGCCCACTTCCATCACTTGGGGGTACACTGGAAAGAGCCCCGCGGCGTTCAAGTTTGCAAAAGGATGGCATGAACAGACGGATCTGGCCAGGGCATACTTGCACAAAGCAGCGAAGAAGATGAAGAAGTGGGCGGATCAACAAAGGAGGCCTTTGGAATTTCAGGAAGGAGACATGGTGATGCTCAAACTCCTTCCGCGCCAAACCAAAGCACTCAGACAATTGCATAAGGGTTTGGTGCGCCGATATGAGGGGCCTTTCAAAGTACTTAAGAGAGTTGGGAAGGTCTTATACAAATTGGACCACCCGACTAGCTTACAAAGGCATCCGGTGTTCCACGTTAGCTTGTTCAAGCCTTGCCACGAAGATTTGGAAGACACGAGCGGACAACGGGCGGTGCGGACACCAACAGCATCAACAGGCAAGACCTACGACAAAGAGATAGAGAAAATCCATTCTCGTAGAGTCGTGCCCAGAAGAGGCATAGATCCAAGCTGGGTGGAGTACTACGTCCAATGGAAGAACAAGCCGGTTGAAGAGGCAAGCTGGGAGAAGGAAGAGGATCTGGGGCAATTCTCCAAGGAGATTGAAGAGTACCGTGAAGGAGTCGAACGCTACATCAGGCAGTTTGACGAGCTCGAGGAAGCCGAAGACGCAACGAGGACGCTGCGAAATCGGGTGGGGGAGAATGTCACGGACCGAGGCTTATCCTAGCACACTTAGGCTATTTTGGGATATTTCCCCCTTGTAAAGTGTTGTACTTAGCTTATAGAGTAAGTTGTAGAGATTTTAGATTTCGATCATATATGATGTCTCCTGGCGACATAGCCAGAAAAGTGTTAACATCTATATGTAGGGGAGTGATGTTGTAAAGCTTTCAAGCATTCAATACAATCGTTTGTTGCCTTCGTTTAATCAATCTTCCGCTAAGCACTTCCCTACACAATTGCTTTACAACGGATCGATGGGTTCCGATCCAAATGCGATGAGTTAGGCTGACCTAGCGTTCCTTCGTACGGGTGGGAACTAGGTGCCACATGGGTTAAGCTGCTATAAAGGCTGACCCTGTGACACGTGGTGTGCGGCGGTATTGGATTGGAATACAAACCCCTGTCACCAACTAATCGGGTGTGGATTGAGGGGGAGCTACAAGGAAAATTTCATGACGGTCTCACATGGTGGCAACTCAGATCCATAGGTGTGTCCTATGATGTGGTTCGATGTGTGACAAAGGGGGAGATTGTTGGGAAGTGTTGTCCCACATGGAAAGATTTGGGGAAGATCAAGGGGTTTATAAGGTGGAGCAAACCTAGAAATGTCACAACGCATTTTAAAGCCGTACGGGCCAATGTGACGAGCTCAAAACGGACAATATTGTGACATGCGGGCGGGCCTGTACCTTGGCCCGATCCTAACAATAGATATAAGACTACTATTTTTAATTTGATGATGGGCCAAATTGAAAATAGCAAATACTATATATATAGGGTTATGGTCCTTAGGTTACATGACGGGACGGTTGATTAGGTTTGTATTCCCATTGGCAGAGCTATTAAGAACTAGGGTTTATAAGAGTCGTACTAATTTAGAAGATCACAACCTATTGATCAAACTCCAACAATAGATTCAGGTACGCTTCCGATTTAATATTTCAGATCAAGTAATTTCTACGCAAATAAAAATCTTGCAGATAATTAAATTTTTATATTACGATGCCATAATAATAATAATAATAATAATAATAATAATAATAATAATAATAATAATAATAACAATAATAATAATAATAATAATAATAATAATAATAATAATATAACCAACTGGGAAGAAGAAAAAACAGTATTGTCGTTGTTTCGTTTTGTTCTGTGGTGTCATGTGTGTAACGCATGGTACGTGTGAATGAGAGTGGGCCTTTAGGCTTGAGCGGTTCAAAACAAAGCTCCTGCCGGACCCATTTTCCAGGCTGGCCTTGGACCCATGTACCAGCACAAAAAAATAGTTGAGCACTGACAGTTGACACGTGAGTTTTATACCAAGCACGTGCCCTCGTGGCCGTCTTTACAAAACGTAACAAAACTGTGTCTCGACCATGGCTCCAGAGAAGAGCTGTTATTCACTATGAAACACCAGTACCTTGTCGGCTGCCACGGTCATGTTCATGTATGGTATTATCAGATACGAATTCGAGTGAGATAACACTTCGATAAAGCATTAATTTTCAGTTTTGTGAAGCGACTATATTTTATTTGAATGATGAATAAATTAACATTTTATATATATATATGTGTGTGTGTGTATGTATACACACACTGGATTTAATTATTTATTTTTAACATACCCGCGTGTCTCATATTTTGAAACATGCCAATTTCTATGGTCCCGTACCATCCATCTACCCGTATATTTGTGCTTCACAGTTATTAACAACGTGACAAAATACGCGGGAGAGGAGCCAGTGGGAAATCTGGAGGAGCCGCCCAACTGTAGCAAGGCTGTCGGCCATTGAGTTACATCATTACATGACCGATGACAGTGAAGGATAGAAAAGAGGGAAACAGCTACGCCCTGAGTGTGAACCCCGCCACACACACAAATTGCTCACAGCTTCACTGCTTATGCAATCGCTTACTGGAAAGCGAAACAAAACAAAAACGAAACAAAGGTCCAAGAGTATGCGGGTCGCTACACTGACTACACAATATTTGAAACAACTCCCTGTTTAGTGTTTAATTACCCCTAGGATGGAAGATTTAACAGAGAAAGAGGCATAGGCCACTGTTAACTTTACTAAAGCCGCCCCATATGAGCGTGTGCTATAAGGCCCAGAACTGCTCCACCCTAGAACTCGAAGAACAAATGGTTGCTAGGTAATAATAACCCTTTTATGCCAATAAATGCCATTGCTTGATGTGATTACTTTCAAAACAAGCGAGCGGAGAGGGGATGAAAATGAAATTAAAACACACGCCTGGTTATTCAGAAATCCACACATAAACTGCGCACTTCTAACAGATCAAAGAGCAAGAAATTTGATCGGAACTCTCCAATTCACCTATCTTCGCATCACAGTTGATATTTATTAATAATAGAACTCGTTGTTGAGATTTGAATTAATCAACGAGAGTGTGTGCAATAATGTCACACAGGAGAAACGAAAATTGGAAAGATGAAGTCAATCACAAATTAGTGATTGCATTGATTGATTATTATAAACGTGTATCACACTATTCCAATCAACTAGTCTATAAATTTGCTTATTACATCTCTTGGGGAGTAATTACTAGACTGCCCCTAATACTTGTAATCCATTCTCTATGGCCTAAATAAAAGACAGAAGATCCGTGGAGATACAAAGTTCCAACATTATGCATAAAAAAAGTTTGCAACAAATCCATCACTATTGGAGCTGATGTGCAACCTGGGAGATCCTATTTTTCATTTTATTCATAACATAAATCTTTCTTTCACATATCACTCTTTTTTTTCTGAAATCCGAGCTACCCAAAGCACTGGTTCACATTTCATCATATAGGATTCATTAAACCACTCAAAAGAAGATGGGTGCAATTTTAGAAATTATAATGCAAAACATTTCCACATCAAAATGGCATTCTATATTGTTGGCACTATGCAGACCAGAAAGAACTGATTCCTAATTATCACAACGATCCACAAAGGTAGATTAAGGTTCATACATGGCCAACCTTGATTCTATACACCATTCAATTTAAATTTACAAGCTCAACCACTTAATAGCACTTCGAAGCAGATTCCACATAATTGTGGATATAAAAAAGAGAAGAATACCAGTTACAATGGCATACTTCAGCCCGAGGCTCACCAGCAAGTTTACAAGAAGCCCAGCTATCACAACGCCGCAGAAATTTGCCGATACAGCCAACCAGAAGGGCACGTCAAGAATGGAAGCTATGATGGCTCCTGTCCACGCACCTGTCCCAGGAAAAGGCACAGCCACAAAGAGCATAAGACCAAGCCATTGGAACTCTTCCACAGGACCAGCCTTCTCTCTGGCATACGAGAATACCATGTTGAGCACCTGAGCCACTGCGCGGTTCCTTCCAGCAAGGAAAGATGAAAATCTCTTCAAGTAGAGTATAATGAAAGGCACGGGGACCATGTTCCTACAGTTGCAGCACCAAAGATATTGTCAGGTTCAAGCAAATGGAGCAAACCCCAGGCACAAGAAGATAAAAATCTCCCCTACACCTCAAAAGAAAACCCCAGGCACAAATCAATGGAATGCAATCAATTATGCTCTTAGTGTATCTATAAAGCAAGCATCAATGGCTCGGTAAGATAAAATTATCTTAAAGTAGAC
This sequence comes from Taxillus chinensis, assembly GCA_023512835.1. NCBI lineage: Eukaryota > Viridiplantae > Streptophyta > Magnoliopsida > Santalales > Loranthaceae > Taxillus > Taxillus chinensis. The sequence goes on along the minus strand of CM042085.1, from coordinate 22,969,148 downwards.
TACATAGAAATTCACGAAACTATGTTCCTACGGTCGCAGGTCCTGAATTGTACCCAGTTGAAGCAAATTAAACAAACAATTTCCCAGAAATGGAACGTCTTCACTAGGTCTAAATAGAAAACCCACTTACCCACATACACAAACACAGAACACAAATCAGTTCGTAGGGTTTACTTATAATAACATTAATGTACGACGAAAAGCATAGTACCAAACAATGTTCCTAACCCCCCACAAAAAAAAAAAACTCGAGAAAATGAAAACCCTAGAGCAAAAAACAGTGCTTAAAGTGCACATAAAATCGAAATTAATGGCCGAGCTGAGAGGAGAGAAATCGAACCCTAGAACAGACAAGACGGTGACGACCAAAGGGTCGAGCTGCATCCAGTAGCCAACGGGGATGGCGGCGCGGAGCTCGATGACGGGGAGGGTGGCGAGGGCGAAGACGACGGCCTCGTCGGGCCATCCGAAGTGCCGGAGCTCCGACGCAATATTGCGGCCGAATCCGGAGGCTCTGATGGAATTGACGGCGGCGTCGGCGTCCCCGGACGCCGCGAACCATGCGACGGACAGAGACGCCCAAAACACGACCCAGAAGAGGAACTTAAGAGGCTCTTGTTCATCGACAAGTGGTACGGTCTCCTCCTTCTCTCTGCCATCGGCCTTGTCCCCGGCGAATGTGGTGAGACTGAGGGGGCCAAGTGAAGTCTTTTTTGTGGTTGCGGGGAGAGGGGAGGAATGGCGAGAGGATTGAAATGTGGAGCGGAGATCGAAGCTGCAGGAGAAGAGCGACTGCCTGGTTTGGAAGTTGGGTGGGACAGGGAGACTGGTTTTCTTGAATGGAAGTGTTAGGGTAGATGTTAGTGTTGGTGGAGACACGAAGGCAGCCATGGAAAGAAGCTACGACGATGGAAAACAGAAGAGAGACTGCCGGTAAATTCACATTAAGTATATAAATGTTTGTTTAATTAAAAAGTAATTATGAGTCATAAATCTAATCTTGCCTTATAATTTACAATCCATTTTTAACTTATACAAATAATTACTTTTTTAAAAGTTTAACGATGTAATTTTTTAAAATTTATTTTTTAACATTTCTCTTTTAACTATTTACTATTTAAAATATTATTATTTTTATTTTAACGAAAAAAAATAATTATAGAAAAAAACAAAAAGTAAATGTAATCATAGAAAATATAATATCTTACTAAGTAGAGATTAAATATTATTGTGTTAAGTTTAAATAGATAATGTTTATTTTGTTAGAGCACCTACAACGGTCTCTCCAAATTTCTACAACGGTCTCTCCAAATTTGGTTATTCAAAATAACCAAAAGTATTACTTTTTTTTATTTTAATAAGTTGCTTTTTATAGCTCATTTTTTAGCTTTTCTATTTTAACTATTTATCAATTAAGATATTATTTTTAAAATAGTTATTTATTTTTTAAAATCAAAATTAAATATGATGAGATAAAAATAGAAAAATAAATGTGGTAATAGAAAATATAATGTTTTAATAAATAGATAGTGAATAATATCGTGTCAAATTTAGAGAGTTACTAATTATTCTGTTAAAATTTTGATTATAATAAAGAGTCTAAAAAGTATAATTTCTAGGCATTTTTGTTAAATTGACTTTCTAAACTGAACAAAAAGTACATATAGAAAGTCAGCAGTAGATACTCTTAGATGTTTTGTTAAAATAAAGTCTAAAAAATGTGTAGTTTTAAAAATTTGAGTTTGATTACAAAATATGAGTTTGGCTACTATTCAAAACCGAGTTAGGATCACAAAGCTAGCAACATAATTCAAAACCGAAATACAAACTCGAATAACAAATCAGAATTCAGTTAAAACAATCAGAGGTCTTAAAAGTTATCGTACTTCATAGAAGCAATACGAGCTCGTAGGTGTAATACAAACTCAAAATGATATAATCTGAGCTTGGAGTTGATATACGAACTTAGAAGAATACTATTCTTGCTCGAAGTTTCAAGCTTGGACTAAGGGTCCTAACTCATAGAAGAGTTCTAATTCAAAGAAGAACCACAGTTCAAAGTGAAGCATCTGAGCTCAGATTTAAGAGTTGAGTTCAAATAGGATTTTAACACTAAATTAAATAATGTGAATCACCAAGAACTAACATTTATTGAAATCACACAATATACATCTTTCAAAATTATAAAGGCACATATCAATGGAGAAATAAATGCAACAAAGAGAGAAATTGTTATTTAATTATTAGGAGTTGTGCTCCATTGCAAAAACCCTAGATTTCTCCATGTATACATATAAAACTAGGGTATCCTTTAAACAATGCTCATATGTGCTTCCATCAAAGAGAGAAAAACATTCCAAACACGTTAGTGTGCTCTTAGGAAAATAATATATGCGGTATTGAAAGAGAAAGAAAACCAATGTTTTAGAGCAAAAGAGTTTGTTTTCATCATCATTGTTTATATATTTTTATCGATAAAAAAATATTATTGTAAATCAACAGAACCATATATGTAATTCATTAAACTATTAATAATAATTTTGTTAATTGTATTTTTTATGATTGTGTCTTGCAAATCATTGTTATTGCAATTAAAGAAATAGTTTTAGAAGTATAATGTTGTAATGAAATTTCAAAGAAGATCTATCACCACCCTCATTTTAGATTCCCTCGGGTCCTAATGTCATCACCCAAAATCCATCTAGGCTCGATGCTGAACTAATGTAGTTTTATGTAATCATTGAGTCATCCTTGTGATAGGCTTTGTTAAGACCCATATTTGATATTGGTGATAATTTAGTCTTTAATTTGTTTTGATAATATCTTATTAAAGATGTAGCTGATGATATGATCATTTTGACTATGATTTGATCTGATTTGAAGTTTGGGATCTTAGAAGGTAGTATGGTAATTTTAGTGTATTATTTAAATTAAACTAAAAAATATTGATTATGTTGTTTTCATGATCATATTGGTTGTCATTGTTATCAACATTATGCAAAAGCATATGGACGTCGGGTCGAAGATCTGTACTAGATTGGATAACTTCGTAAAATGATCTCTTAGAGTGAGCTCATAGAGGGAGTCCAACCATGTACTTAAGAATGTTGAAGATCTGGGTCAAAGACTCGTAGTTTTACTGGGTCAAAGATCAGATGACTCGAAGATGTAAAGTCAAAGATTATCAGGCCGACAGGCTCGAAGCACCACTGAAAGTACACAAGGTCGTAGACTCGTAGATCCACATGGTCGAAGATTCGAAGACCGCAGGTGTAGAGCAGTGTCTCGAAGACTCGAAGACTTGCAGGCTTGAAGACCCGTCAGGTGTAGAGTGGCAGTGTCGCAGAGTCAAAACTCGTAGGGTCGAAGATAAGTAGCCAAGGTAGAATGCTGTTGTAACTGACTCGAAACTGAAGACTCATAAAGTTCAAAGCTCGTAGGGAGAAGAATTGACGTCAGTTGAGCACTAATTCTAACCTAGCTTTGAAGTCAGAGAACAGAAGAATTAGAAGATCAATTCATCAAGTTAGAAGACTTAGACTCGAAGATTCGTGCAAAGTCTCAGAGGTAGCTTATGAAGTAACAGCAAAGCTACGAGGTACATATTTCTACGAGGTTGTGGCTAGTCGAAGGTGTCAAACGCATTGAAGACCGTGTTTAAGTAAGCTATCACTTGGACGGTATTTCTGAGCATGCTAAATATTGAGAAACACGTGGATGACATCTGAGGCTAGCTTAACATATTTCAATGGTGAAGATCAAAAGGTGAAACATGCTTAACTCTAATAGAAGGGTTTCTTACTGAGGCCAACCTATAAAAGCAAGGAATATGTCTTACTTCAAAGTAGAGTCCAACTATTGAAAAAAACAAGAAACGTATCTGGAGAGATACAAGACAACGCATAGTAGTCTGTACAAGCATACACAGACAGAGAGAAAGATTGAAAGGAAGATAACAGTGAGTTAACCTGTTCATCTTTCTCATACATTCGACGAACAGTGTGTAAGTTCGGCAAAAGGAGTGGTTGAAGGTCAAGCAGTGCAAAAAGTGGAGTGCGCAGGAGCAGATTACGCTAGACAGTTCTTCACAGTGAGTGAGTACTGAAGTAATACTGTTTTGTATTTGTATTTAAAAGAAGAAAGAATTAATCCTGTTGTAACAAGTGCTAGACCCTACTATACTGAAAGCATATAGTGGATTAGACTCGGTATAGGTTCACCCTCACCACCGTGGAGTAGATCACATTGATCGAATCACGTAATCCGTATATCTCTATTTTTTTCCTTCTCATACATACCTGCCATTATTTGATATTGCATGAGATACTAAGATTCCATTCTAACACCAACTACATCTGTAGAATACCTCTAGGTATCATATTACTCTAAAACTAAACGAGTATAGTTTTTAAGTATACAGATTCACCCCCCTCTCTGTATACAAACCCATATACCTATTCAATCTAGCTTGGATCTTGGGAATATCATATTAAAATAAGCGAAATAAGAAAATAGGGAAGAGATCATTTTGGTTTTCATATATCATGTACGTGCAGGAAGTGAAAGAGAGAGGGAAAAGAAAGGAGCTAAGAAAACATGAAGTTTCTTGGCAATTTGAACTTTTTTTACGTAACCAAATAGGTGGTTCTATCCTTTTCAATCTTCTCTATGATTTTTACATGCTTAGAATGGAAGTAATTGGTTAATTTGATGTTGAAAATCTTATCTTGATATATGGAACCGGGTGCATTAACGAAATTTAGGGATGACAATTTGCCTCGTCCCCGCAGGGACCCGCCCCGAATGGGGCGTTTTTTTTTTTTTTTACTTTGTCGGGTCACGGGGCGGGGACGATTTTGCCCCGCCGAGGTAGTGGGTGGGGATGCCCCATGTACCCGCCCCGCCTCGCAAACATTCCCCATCCCCAACCCGTTTACACCCCGAAAATAATTTGCAAAATATATATGTTGCTGATGGGAATTGAACCCTGGACCTATTCTCTAATTAGAATGCTTGTCAACCATTGGACTAGCTGCGTTTTTGTAATATGTGCTAATATAATTAATATATGTACTTATAATATAACATATAACTAAATAACAATAACAATAATAATAATAATTATTATTGATAATAATAATATTAATAATAATATTAATAAGAGTGCATCATTTATTTTAAAAATAATAGTAGTTACAATTATGTATATTTATATTATGATAAAAAGTAAATGTACTATGATTATTTAAATATAAATACAAATCAATTAGAATCAAATTTATTTTTGAATTTATTAATAAGTTGATTTTATGATTTATGATTAAGTAATCCAATCAAATATTATTTAATTCAAAATGCATTAATATTTAAACTAATAATATCATTTACATGGTTTATTACTTTTATTTCAAATATAAAATATATACTATCAAATGTCAAAAAAACTCAAAACTCACTCTCATCATGCATGACTCATATCACATATGAAATAATTTGTCGGTACTCATTAATTTGATTTAATATTAATTTTAAATTTATTAATATGTTAATTTAAGACTAAATGATATAATAAAGTATTATTTGATTGATAAATTCATTAATATTTTAATTAGTGATATTAGTTATATGATTTTTTACTTTTAACTCAAATATGAAATATATACTATCAATGGTCAAAACTCACTCTCACGATGTATTTTTTAGTATATGAAAATAGTTAGTATCTTATAATTAACTAATAACATTGGTTATAATTATAAGATTACATGTATATACTTATCATATCAAAGAATACATATATATACACTCACACTTAATAATTAATTGTATACAAAAATAATTATATTATTGATCATTTTAATTATATTAAGATAAATAAGTTGAAGAAACATGACTTGTCGGACTAATGTATTGCTTATAACATAAGTAATACGATAACTGTGACATATTATATATAATTATATTAGTTAGGTTATTACCACTCATATGATCACTTATTATTAATGATGATTATATTACTTAAGTTATCACTACTTGCTACTCAAGTTATTACTTATTGATTAGAATTTATACGTGCATATATATAGAGATAACTATATAACTATATATATATATATATCATATAAAATATAAGTAATATGATAATTATTGAGTATCTGGAGTTTAATAACTATTGTCAGAAAGTTTGTTGATAATTATTATATATATCATAAATAATTATTGTTTACTATATTTACATAATTAATGTATATACTTAAAATCTAACATATAAATAATATTAGTAGCAATAGTAGTAGTAGTAGTGATAATAATAATAATAATAATAATAATAAGTAAATGTTTTATTTTAAAAAAATTATCACTTACAAAGTAAATATACTTATATTTTAATAAAAATAACATTCAAAAGTAGTAATAATGTTTTAATATAAAATACAAACATATAAAATACAAATAAGTGATATAATTATATAGTATATTAGTATGGATTAATATATTACGTACAACACGAGTAATATTTTAATTATTCAATCAAATAATATTTGATTAGATTATTTAGTCTTAAATCAACTTATTAATAATTTCAAAGCTAAATTTGAATATAATAAATGTCCATTGAAAAGCTATTTCAAATATTAATGCATTTATTGATCAAATAATATTTTATTAGATTATTTAGTCTTAAATTAACATATTAATAAATTTAAATTTAGATTTAAATTAAATCAATATGAGTACCGACAAATTATTTCATATTTGAATTAAAAGTAATAAACCATGTAAATGATATTATTAGTTTAAATATTAATATATTTTTGAATTAAATAATATTTGATTGAATTACTTAATCATAAATCATAAAATCAACTTATTAATAAATTTAAAACTAAATTTGAATCTAATTAATTTATATTTTATATTTAAATAATCATAGTATATTTACTTTTTATCATAATATAAATATATATAATTGTAATTACTATTATTTTTAAAATAAATAATGCACTCTTTATTAATATTAGTATTGTTATTATTATTATTATTATTATTATCATTAATAATAATAATAATAATTAGTATTATTGTTATTGTTATTTATTTATATGTTATATTGTTTATTAATTATCATTGATGCACTCTTTATTAATATTACTAATCATAATAATATTATTATTATCATTATTATTAATAATAATAATCATTATTATTAGTATTATTGTTATTGTTATTTATTTATATGTTATATTGTAAGTACATATATTAATTATATTAGCATATATTGCAAAAATGCAGCTGGCCCAGTGCTTGACAGGCACTTTAGTTAGATAGGAGGTTCCAGGTTTAATTCCCATCGACAGCATATATATTTTGCAGATTATTGGCGGGTCACGAGTAATCAAACATATGATGGAATAGCAGCGGGGCGGGCAATCCCCGCATTCCCCGCCCCGCCCCGTAACTCGGTGGGGAATCCCCGCATTCCCCGCCCGCCTCGTAACCCAGCGGGGATGGGGCGGGAAATTTATTCCCCGCTGGGGCACAGGGCGAGGATGGGGCGAGAAATTTGTACTGGGGATGGGGACGGGGTGACCAATACCCGCCTCGCCCCATTGCCAACCCTAACGAAATTAAATACACAATTTGATCTAAATTTCAAACCATTGGTTAAAAAATAAATTATAAAAGAGATAAACTCAAATAGCTAGCTCAATAAGGTTAAATAGAATAAGGTAATCGGAACTTATTAAAGCATATCATGAGAAAAATCATATTACAAAGAGAATCATGATATAAGAGATTTCATATAAGTTCAAATTATGTTGGACATTGTATTATAACCTAACGGTTCAAGTTAACTGTTGGATCTAACCCAAGTTGAATTTGAAATATGCACTTATAACCCTATATGATTTGTACTTGTTGAAATTATTGTTTTATATTGCTTAATTATGTTGGAATAAAGAAATTTCACTTAGTGTTAAATCTTCATATTACACTAAGAGACTCATAAAGGAATGATTGCTTACTATGAAAGGAATCCCGAGTGTTACTTAAAGGACATGATACATAATCTTGATCTAATATCTCGCATATGAGTGTTGGTTTCACAAAGACTTAGAATATCAAATGTTCGGCATCATATCAATCAATAACTTGGTATATATCTAAGTCTTAGTATTATATCAAATGTTCAGTATCTATCATAACTCATTATAAAACCAGGTCTCAATATGTCATTGAAGTACTCATATCTCTTTAGGCTCAATATTCTCTCAAAGCCTCATAATTCACTTTAAATGTTAAATCAAGTGTGTTTCATTGGTATTATGACTTAAGCTTGGATAAAGGATCTAGGTGCCACAGTTCAATAAGCTCGCACCCATGCAAACAGTTACCTACACATGGAATGTTTGGATTGGTTACTAAATGTGGTTTTATACATTGGTACTCCACAATTCAGTTAACCACCTGATCAACTTCCAAAATATTAAATAATTGTATTTCATATTTTCTAAGAAGATGACATCATTGACCATGTAATATTATTAAGACTAAAGTCATCTCTTATTGAGGTATCTATTCATTCATGATATATCTTATATAGCTTGTCATCACTATAAAAAAAGTTAAGAAGATGAAAAGTACATATGTGAATATGAGATACAAGTGAAAAAATTATACATTGTATTAGTGTGTGTTGGACCCTAATTTTTCCGGGTTGGACAACAGTTACCATATTCATTTTTCCTCCTTGCCGCCTTGGTTTGTTGAAATTTTTGAAGGACGATGAGTCGTGATCGTCAAGGTGAAAATGCCCAATTTTAAAACAATTGTTCGAACGGCCTCCAAGTGCCAAAGAAGCAGTCCTGGGCAATAAAAAAATCCAATTCGAGGAACAACGCAATCGATCGCACTCATTTCTGAGGTCAAACGAAGAAGGTATAGTCAAAACAGCGTTCAGGCCACCATCGGGGGTCAAAACGGTAATTGACCTTTCACACGGGGCTCCAGATCAGGTCACGACCCTCATAATCTCAGTCTACTCATCGTTCTGAGAATTTTGACATATATATTGTATATATTCGCTCCCGAGGCTTTTTCGACAAAAATTAAAAATAAATACATTTTGCAGGATTAAAAAACCTCAGTACAAACTCGACGTAAAAACATTATCGTTTTCCAACAAAATTGACACGGGGTCACTCGTCACGATGCCCCGAGTCCAAAAATAATTTTTTCAAAATGTTTTGAAGTCCGGTTTGTCCTGCCGATCCCAAAAACCGAAAGACATCAGTTAAAAACCCAAAAATAAAAGATTTTTCTTTTTTTCTTTTTCTTTTCCCGTCTCTCCAGGCCACATGTCAGCCATCAATTGGTTAGAAAACAAATAAAGAAAATAAAATAAACAAAAAAAAAGATAGAAACGAAAAAAAGAAAAACAATAATAACACGCTCTTCTCTCACGCGCGATCTTATCGCTTCACCAACTCCCGTTGTCTTCTTCCTTTCTCTCTCCCTTCTCGCTTCGTCTCCAACGCCGGATCCACACAGCGAGCACCGTGATCCCGGAGGACCCAACCATCTCGCGCCCGCCGGACCACCGCGCCAGCTCCTCCCTCCAACGTATTACCCAACCATGGTTCAACCATGGTTTATCTTCCTTCTCTCAAAGCTAACCTCTCGCCCAACCCAGCACCCGTTCAACGGAACCCTCCAACCCCCGGCGCAAACCCTAGCCCCTCTAGCCTATAAAAACCCCAACCCCCAAGCGATCAAGGTCTTCTTCTTTTTTCAGCTTTCTCTGGCGGGCCGAACGAAAAAGGCATCACCTTCTTCATCTTCTCTCGCCTCCCCCAAAAACCAAAAAAAACTTACCCAAGACCACCCTTCCCCTGGCCGGAATCCACCGCCGGCCATTGACGCTTCCTTGATATCACCTCCCCAACCGAAGGCCCAACCATTAATCTCTCCTCATCGCCAAAATTTCAACGGCCGACATCCATCTCCAAAACCCCTTCCTTTCCCAAACCAGACGCCCTTTTCACCTTCCCCTTTCGTTTCTTACATCATTAGAAATCGGACGTCTCCCTTTGTTCCTTTTGACCGGCATCACACTTGCCGGTCATCGTGAAGCTAGACTCGCTCCACGCCGCCATTGCCGTTGATACATCCAGCGCCTAGTCCCCACGAGGAAGACGAGGACACCCCAAGCAAGCAGCGTACGCCACATCGATCGGTTGGAGTTCAAGGCAGAGGAAGCCAGACCGTGGACGAGAGGAGAAACGTGCGTCCGGAGTGGTGGGTTTTCGTTTTTGATGTTTGCGCGTTAGTGTTTATTCTCCTGGATTTGTATTCTGTTGGTGTCACTATATTGATCCGTTGATGTATATTGCGTATGCATTAATCCGTGCGTGTTTGGTGTGTCCGGTTCTATTTGGTTTTGCTTTTATTCTTGGTCGTGGTTTCTTATGCTTGTTCTGGTTTTACTTATCAAAAACAATGTTTCGTTGGTTGTTTCTCTTGGTCCTGGCTGGTTTCATCCGTCCATAACCCATACGGTAAAGAGAGCTTGTGTTTGGTTTGATTTTGATATGTTTTTTTTTTCAAAAAAAACAAAAGGGAGAAAACATGTATAACGGTCTCTGTTGGCCGTTGTGTTTGCTTGCTTCACCCGGACATGTTCATTCCTGAGAATACTCAATCTCGCAATATATTATTGTTGCCAAATGTTTGGTCTCGTTTTGGGTAGCTATGTTTGGTCTTTTGACTTTGATGGCTTTAATTCATACTTGATTCCTCGTGAATGTGTTTGGGTGTGGTCTGTGCTTCACATGTCTGTTCTGTTTTGTTTCCTCTCATGTTTTCTGGCTTGAGTTCATGGGTGCACAAGTCTAATGGTTTGGATCTTGGGTTACAGGTTCTCGCTTGATCTCATTTTTGCCCTCTCTGCTTACTTTATTACTTCATAAATTGTCAGTAATCTCTAACCATGCATACCCTTTGTTTCTTTCTTTCTTTGCTTATCCATGCCTTCATGCCTTTGGGAGTTCGGATGCCTGTTCCCCCAACCACCTCGTTCTTGCGTGCCCAACAACGGATGTTGACCAGCCATTTCTTTTTTTTCCACTTTATATTGTAAATAGTCTGGTACCTATCATTACAGCCCTGTAGATAGTTTATTAGGGTAAGTTTTTTTCGTTTTTTGGATCATTAGGGTGATGTTAGCATTGGTCCTTTGTGAACGCACGGGTCATTTAAATCGCTCTAGTTGTACATGTATATAAAAAAACACAAAAAAAAAAACAAACAACAAGCAACAAAAAAAGAGAGAAAAGCAAAGAAAAAAAGAAGAAAAAAGAGAGAGAAAAAGAGAGCTTGTATTTTTTTTGTGGATGTCACACTATCACACACATCACTTGTATGTGTTTTCATTTACTTATGCATTTTCTTTAGTGTTTTTAATTGAACACATTTTCCAAAAACAAAACTCTTTTCTTAAATAAATTGTTTTATAAAAAAACCAAAAAAAAAAAACAAACAAAAACAACAAGTCTTTCCAAAAAAAAAAAATAACTTTTCTTAAAAAACAAAAGGGATTTCTAAAATCACAACAAAAACAAAAGAAAAAAAACAAAAAAAGTTTTAATTTAGACTTTTATTTTTAAATACTTGGGCTTTGGCATTGAGTCTTTCCTTCTAATTTTTCATTTTATTAGTTTTCACACACAATATTTTTTTGTACGGATTTAGTTTTAAAACTTTAGCATTAAAGTTAGGAATAAAATTGTTTCCTTTAGATTTTTAGATAGTTTACCTTAGAACAAATTATAGGATTCCCTTTAGAGATTTAGGAATAAATTGAATTTAATTTTTAACTTTAACAAAGAATGTAGAAATAAAAATGGAAAAATCAAATTGTTAGGACTCCCTTAGATGTTTAGGACAAATTTGACTTAATTTAACTTCGACAAATAACTTAGAGGTCAAATAGAGTAGACTCTTAGCCCATGCAAATTTCATGTCACTTTTAGGCTAATTAACTTTAGGTCAGATGATTAAAAAAGTTAGAAACCTCCAAATCCTAAGATAGGTATCGAAAGGGTGTCGTGGGGGTGTTAGTCCTTCCCCACGCGTAATCAACTCCCGAGCCCATCCCTAAGCAGTATAGATATTTTCCTTTTAGGTGATCAATCGCACCCAAAAATGGTTGGTGGCGACTCCGTATTTTTCACCATTCGGATGAAGGTTGGGGGGAACCGCACCCCAAAAGCGGTTTCCCTCCCGGACGAAATCCGGTGATGACAGTGTGCATGGAATTTATTATTGTAAAAATCCTAAAAGATTACATTTGTTTTAAGTGAGATATTATCTATAGATCCAAGGTAATTGTAATCTTTGTAAATATACATTTTTGTTACTGTATTTATCATTCATAGTAAAATAATATATTTATACTATTTGAGATTGTTTTCTGCACTCTTATCTTATTGGAATGCTCAAGTAGTTGCCATTTTTACCTAAGGCTCTATGTGGCCAACATTAACTACCCATATATCATAATATAATATATTATTAACTGGATTTACATTCTCTAGTAAGGTTTTTTAGCCAATGCATTTGAGATCTTTTTATAACCACCCATCTAATGATAATCTCAATTAAAAAATCTACTCCAATCAATAAAATGGATTATTAAGATAGAGATAAAAGGGAGACTAATGTTTCCTTATGAATAAAATAAGAAAAAAAGAAGCAGAACAATGGAAATAGAAGGTTAAAGAAAAATGACAAAGAGAAAGGAAAAAAGAAAGATAAAGAAAATAAAAAATATTATAATCCTTTCCTCGTTCTTCACATTCAAAAATCTTAAAAATTAAAATATTAAATTAATAATCTTGTTTTATTTTATCATAACTAATATTGTTGGGAAATTTAGATAGAGCACTTGATAAAACATTGACAATTTAGTGCTTTTAAATGAAACTACTTTTGCTATGTTGAAAAAAAAAATTGTGAAAACAAGTAAGCGAATATTTGATAAATTATGATTTTAAAAGTAAGTAATAAGTGTGTGATAAATAAATAATAAAATTATTGTGAATGTTTTAAAAATAAAAATATTTTAAATTTTAAAATTTTAAACCTATATCCATTTTCATATTACTATGATTATGGTTAATATTAATATTTTAAAATTTCGAAGGTTGTTGTCTGATAAAATAATTTTTAAAAATAACTATTAAAGTGCTTTTATAAAAAGAAAAATAAATTACAAGTTCATATCCCTTTGGTGGTCATGTACGTAGATATATCCAAAATCACGAAATAATAGAGAAGTGGTAAACTTTAGACTTTGCACCAGAAAGGCATTTCAATCTTTCTTCCAAGTTTTAAAGATTTTGTTTATTTGTTTTGCAATTCAAGTTTGTTTTTTATGCTTAAATTCAGATGGATGAAGCATTGGAAATTCAAAACATTACAATTAAAATAAATTCAAGTTAATTTTAATTTTGAAGTACAACTAATATTTAATGTGGTTAAAAATAGAGCCCACCCTAAGTTTTTTACGATAAAACATAGAATCAGGAGAGAGTCTGATCCAAAGCTTTGAAATATGTTATTTTTTTTACTTTTTTAATTATTTAAACCTGCAGTAGTCTCTACAATATATAAACCTTTGGTTTATGTTTTCAATTTTTTTATTACAAAAATAGCTATCTTTTTATATTTAGTAACTATTTTTATTTGTAGTTTTAAAAAATAAATTATTTTTAAATATAGAAAAATAAAAACAAAACTCCCCTAATCAAGTTCGGTAATCTCCCTCCTTCGCCCATTGGCCTACCTATGCTCCAGTTTAGGAAAACTAAAAAAACCTCCGATCTAGTTCGGCAATGCTTCCCCTCCAAGATTCAATCCATCGATGGCCTCTCTGGCTCTCTCTAAGATCCAATCCGATGATGTCCTCCCAACAAGATTGAGTATGATAATGCCTCCCTTCAAGGAGTTTGGATTTAGTGATGAGCAAAGTCAGCTCACCACCGTGGTGAGTTGACTTATTTTGGACCCTTGTCGATGTTTATTTCAAAAATCAATCGTTAGATTGAATACTCATGTAGTATATATCATGCATATAGAACTTTAAGTTGATCTAACGGTTACTTTTTGTGCAAATTAAATTAGAAAAAATATGAATTTTAATTTATTAAAATTCTATGCATGATATATACTACATGAGTATTCAATTTAATGATTGATTTTTGAAACAAACATCGGCAAAGTTCGAAATAAGTCAGATCATCACGGTAGTGAGCTGACCATGCTCACCAGCGAACCCAAACTCCCCTTTCAAGACCCAATCCGACGGTGCTGTGATATGACCGAAAACAAGTCCAAAATAAAAAGTGTGTTTTCAATTTAATTAAAAATATTTTTTGAAAACAAAAAATACTGCTAAACAAAGCTTTTATCCGATTCCCTTCACATTCCAACAACACCCATCAAAGTTTATTAATTTTTAAGTAAAATAAAATAAAATATTTTTCAAATAAAAATAAAATAAAATAATAAGTATAAGTATATTTTAAAGAAAACATCACTTAAAAAGATAAAAAAAATTATCTGACTCTGATTATTTTTAAAAATAAATTTATTTTAAAAAATTATAAGTTTAAATAAATTTTTATTACGCATAAATAAATAATTTTTAAAAAAATCCTACCAAACACCAAAGAGCCGGAGTTCGCTGCGGACACAAAAAAGAGCCGCACCATGCGGCTCTTTAATTTTTTGTTATGTTGTTGTAGTTTTTTTTAAAAACCGACCGTTAGATTACATATTCATATAATGTATGTTATAACTGTAAAATTTCATAGCGATCTAACGGTTAGATTTTGAACAAATGAATTTAAAACAAATAAATAAATAAAAAAATAAAAAATCCAAATACATCCAAATATATGTAATCTAACGATCGGTTTTTAAAAAAACTACAACGACATAACAAAAACAAAAAATTAAAGAGCCATGAGCCGTATCCGCAGCGAACTCCGACTCAACACCAAACAGCCCCTTACCACCTTTTAACATCAGCATGACAGCATAAGGCTTTTCCAATCTCCCACTACCCATTCTCTATTAAGTTTTGCAGCAAACGACACTGACACCAACGTCGACTGCTTCGAATTTCACAACGTTGGAGTTCTCTGGTAATTGATTCTGATTAATGAACGACAGTGGAGGATTCAATCTCAGACGAATCGAAGAAGAGAAAAAAGCAGACGAAGTAAGAGAAAACCAAGAAAGACGGCGACAGCGACAACGACAACAGCAAGAAGTGAAGGTGAAAAATCAACGAGTATGGAGCTGGGGAGCCGGCACGGAGGGGCAACTGGGCACTGGCCGTCTCCGAGACGAGCACTGCCCCAATCTCCTCCCTCCTCTCACTCTTCCCTCCGCCACGGATTCCCCAATCTGTCTTCTCGCTTGCGGCGGTGCCCACGTTATTGCTTTGACCACTGGTATGTAATAATACCCTTTGCCTCTTTCATTCCTCGAGCCTGTATGTGACCATTGTTTCATACCTTTTAACCGTTTTAAAAATAATAAAAAACTTTTTACTTTCGAGCTTTATTTATGTGCATATTATGTTCTCAGGAGGTCCAAATTTAATCTATGGAGCTTTATTGATGTGCCCATTATATTCACAGGATGTTCAAATGCACTGGGCGTTTGCGGGGCTTCTTTTTTGTTATTTCAATGATATAAATAACTCCTCCAAACAACCAAATTTATTTTTTAAAACGAAAAGGTTTTTGGAAACAAAAATTAACTCACACAAGCACCCATATAATCTCTGGAGCTTTATTGTGTGCATATTTTGTTATTTTGGAAGGCTCTTTTGTTCTTTTTCTTCTTTGGATCTTTATTTATGTGCATATTAAGTTCCTAATAGGTTCAACCTTAAGCTCTGGAGCTTTATTTATGTGCATATTGTGTTTGCAGGAGGCTCAAAAGTTAGAGGGCGCTTGTGGAAGCTTATTTTTAGCAGTTCAAAAATGATAGAAATAAACTCCTCAAATACTTTTAGCTATTTTAAATAGGTGTTTGTAAACATGAAAAAACTCACACATATGCCTTATACTCTGGAGATTTATTTATGTGCATAGTTGGTTTATAGAAGGTTCAAGTTTGTTCGTTGGAGCTTTATTTAGGTGCATATTGCGTTTGTGTTTGCAGGAGGAAGGGTTTTGACATGGGGAAGAGGTGCATCAGGTCAACTAGGCCATGGAGAGATGGCCAACAGTTTACGGCCAAAGCCTGTTAAATTTTTGGAAGACTTTTGTATGGCTCATGTTTCTGCTGGATGGAGCCACTCTGGTTTTGTCTCAGGTTTCTTGTGCCACACCATGTTTACCATGCCATTGTTAACAAGTTCTTAACCTGTTAGCGGTGAATTTTATTTTATTTTCTGGACCCCCTGTTTGGCATGTAGGTAACATTCGGTTCATTGGAATGAAATTCAAAGAAGGAATTATAATTCTGAGCAGCATGAAATTCTCAATGGAATGGAATTGAATCATAATTCCATTGTTCATTAAGGCTTAAAGGAATGGATTAGGCATGGAGGATGGGTCCTCCATGGGACCCATGATCCGCACTAGTAGTTGTAGCGCTTCTGGTGGATTATTCCTAGATCTCAAAATTGAGTGGAGGAAGATGGTGATGATGTTATGGTTCGGGAACGAAGGCTTCTGGTGCTTTATTGGAGGAGCACAGCTGAGTGATGAGATAGGGAAAAGAGAGAAAAAAGGGATAATGGCTTGGGAGATAAGTTGTATAATTTTATAATTTGAGTAAGGATAATTCTGTCCTATAAATGAATATAACATTCCATTAGTTTCAATCCAATGGATTCCTCCCGATATGGGAAGGAATGAAAATTCACTTTTTGAGTGGAATGGAATCCTGCTTAGGAATTCTATGGGAATTCCTTTCCATCTGAGCGATTGCCTGTTTTTTACAAGTAGTGTGGAATTCAAATTCCATCCAGAGTATTACCATCAACCAAACAGGCCTGTAGCATTTTTTGACATTCCCAATGGAAGATTCCATCAATGGATCTGAAATCTATTTTGGAATATGAATTTTTGGTCTTCAGTTTTGTCATCAGTTCAGTTATGGCTTATAGCTTTGATTTTCTTGTCATTAAAGATTTAATGTTCAAAATGTTAGCCCAATGCTACTTTATATGCTGAATGTTACACTATGTTTCTGCACTGTATCATCAATTTTTGATGGATTCTATGAGAGTGATATCTGTTCAAGATTTTTTTCATCACTTAGTATTTTGCTTCCGATCACTTTTTCATTTTTGAAGATACTGGTCGCATTTTTACTTGTGGAGATGGGTCCTTTGGTCAGCTTGGTCATGGTGATTACAACTCACATTGTGCTCCTGTTGAAGTTTCATATTTCAGTTCTAGATATGTTAAGCAGATAGCATGTGGTATGCGCCATTCCTTGGTCTTGCTGAAAGGTAAAGAGATGTTTTTTTATGTGTAAGTATCATTTTTAAGATTAGTTTAATAGCCTTTCCATATATTCTTCATATGCTAATAATATAATATTGGGATCTCATTTCCTTATTAAAAATCTCATGTCATTTATATTGTGCACAAACATGAAATGCAAGTTACAAATGGTGAACTATATACCATTAAGAATTATGCTTCTTTGATATGGCATTGCATTATGATGGGTGAACTGTATACTTGGAAAGCATTAGAATTGCGTGCTTTAGTCAGCTAATAACCAAAAATGGAATTGATGTTCTGCGGCAATTCTTCTTGGTAGACAAAACATCGAGGAAATCATAATTCTATGATATCTTTTGATTTCGGTCATTGTGTGGCAGTGGCAGATTCACAAGCTCAAGTTTATGGATTTGGGTCTGGAAAGCGTGGTCAATTGGGCTGTTCTGAGAAGAAGATTGGAACAACAAATGTACCTCAGGTTACTCTCGGACTAAAAGATGCTGAAATAATGGACATTTATGCAAATGGAGATCATAGTGTTGCATTATCTGGTAAGTAATGGAAAGCAGTTTTTGTGAGTTATGAATAAAATACCACTTAACTGTGACTCTCTATCCGCCACATATCAGCTTTTGAAACAGCAGTAATTCTTCCCATGGAATATATTGACTCAAATCAGGTATTAATTTGAAATAACCTCTCTTCCCTGTTTCTTTTCTATTTTTGTTTCCACCTCAGCTGATGGTCATTTGTACACATGGGGTAGAGGGTTCTGTGGTGAACCTGATGCTTACAGCCCTGGGCAGTTACGTTCGTCTTTGCAGTTCAGCCAAGCTGCACTTGGATGGAACCATGCTTTAGTATTGACTGGTACCATACTTGTGCTGCTGTGTTTCGTTTTACTTTTTCCAGTAAAATAAATGACATGCTAATTAAATTTGCAACCTTGGGTACCTGGAACAGATGATGGGAAAGTGTTCATGCACGGTGGCATCCTCCATGGAGCACTCAGTGATCCTAAAAAAATGTGCCCATTTAAGCTATTTTCTGGTGATGCATTTGTTCTTTCTATTTTTTTAGTCTTCTTTATGGTATCTACACTGTAGATACATTGGTTGCAGTTTTTGAAACTGAACCTCGAATGAGCGACCTTAATAAATGATCTTAACAACTTAACCTGGGGTAGGCGCATTTTTTTTGTTATTGCTAAGACAGTCGTCCATGTGTTTCTTTGTAATCTTATAAAACTTTATTGGGTAATTTATCACATTACAGGAGATTCAAGAGAAGCTGAATTGATGGAAGTTCCAGGCATCGATGGGGAAAAAGTTGTACAGATCGCAGCAGGGTCGGAACATTCTGCCTTCGTAACAGGTAATTTTTTTAAAAAACTTGGAATCTTTTGTAAGTGTAATTGTGAGGAACCTATTCATTTTTCTTACGGCGTATCCTGTTACAATGCAGAAGAAGGGATAATAAAGACTTGGGGTTGGGGCGAACATGGACAGCTTGGTTTGGGGGATACAGGTGACAGAAAGCTGCCGCAGGCAGTGAGTTTGTGTCACAGTTCAGTATCCAGAATTTACTGTGGAAGCGGTTTTACATATGCTATAAGGACACTTGGTCTCTCTTCTCAGGAGTGAAATGGTTTTTTGGGTGCCGTCGCAAGTGATATTGGATTGCCATGATTTAAACAGAGATAATTAACAAGAGAAGTAGTTATTCAATCTTACCTGTAAAAAAAGTACTGTGGTGTTTTCATAATTGAATGGAAATCAATGATTTTTTATGCTAATTATAACATTTAGCAGATTTCATAGAAAAATATTTTTTTTTTAGGAAAAAAAAAATTAAGAAGTGATAAAATTATTCTCATAATAAGTCTTATACAGGAGTATAAAACGGACTAGTTTGGTTTGGTTCGTGACAGAGCTAGGTTAAATGAACTGTCCGTTTAGACCTGCACTTTTAATGGATCAGAAATTTACTGGTCCGATTTGGTTGTCATACGTACGCGAATTAGTTTATATTTATTTATTTATTTTAAAAAAGTATAAGTTAATTTTGTTAAATATTTTTAAATATTTTAATTTTAAAATTATATTTAAAAGTTTATATTTTTTAACTTTAATTTTAAAATTAATTGGTTTAAGTTTTAGGTATTAATATGATAGGTAATAGTCTTAAAAAAAAATTATTAAAAAAAAGTTGATCTATGGATCGGTTCGTGTTTGCATGGATTTGATCCGCACGAATTGAGCCTAAATTGACAGGTTCGTTTAGGCTCGCGATTGAAATAGATCAAAAAAAATTTGGTCCAATTCGTTACGGTTTGCATGAACCGTGGGCTGATATGTGGATCGACGGTCCATTTTATATCCCTAATCCGATATTTAGCTTTTTCTATAGGATTTGTACAATATTTTTTTACTATATTAGAAAGTATTGTTCAATTTCTATAATTATTAAATTATATATATAAAACTTCTATCACCTCTTACTTTTACATTTTTCATGACATGTACTTTTATTTTATTTTAAATTATAAAAAAATTTATTATTAAATAAAAATAATATAAAATATTATTTTAGTTATATAAAAAATGATTAAGGAAATTTATTGTGATGTATATTTATATAGTAAAAGCAAAAAGTAATTTAAATTTATAAAATTAAAAAAACAATAGGATTACAGCTGTGATTACCTTTAGTCATGGCAATGAGTGGCTACCTATTGTTGATCAAGTCGTCCAAAACAATGATCAATAACAATAGAGTTTATTTCTGATTTTACCATCCTTGCCACTTTATTTTCCTCACGCACTACCATTTTAACGTTTTTTTCCTTTTTGGAAGACTATCTTTTTTTATTGAGCTATAATATTCTTCACTACAAAACACCGCAATTGCCAACGCCCCTCCTTGTCGTCCACTCGGATCTAGATCTCTAGCTAGTAAAGCTTTTGCCTATAAGAGGAGCACATGTAAAAGCTATTTCTAGGAGGGCCCTGATGCAGAGGAGCCTATAACAATAGCTCTTGTTAAGTTACTTAATCCAGCAAATGAAGGGTGGAATGGTCTAGTTATAGTAGCCGTGGGCAATGAGGAAGATGAAGCTGGTGATGAAGATACCTAAAGGTGAGCTACAAAAAGGGGGAGAGGTGGATAGCTCACAAGCAAAATTAAATTAAATATGAGAAAAATAAATACACACAACAAGACACTTTTATAATGGTTCGAAGTGAATATCTCCTACTCCACTTCTCTTTCACAATACGTAAAGGTTTCACCAAGTAATTAGTACATTGATAGTTTCACGAGTTTATTAAAAACTTAGTTGTTTTAGCTTATAACTAAATTACAATATCCAATATTTCAAACAGAAAGTTCAATTACAACTGAGTTCTTATATAGGCTTACTAAGCGTTATTAGAGAAGCTCACTACAAAGAGTCCTTAACCAACAAAGTGATTATACAAAGTAATAATGCTCTACGAATACACAACGAAAACAGATAGAAAGAAAACCTCAGTGATGTTTGCAGAAGTGTTATGGATGCTTGAAGAACTTCTATTCTGCTTTTGTATGCTTGATCATGCTTTACTTGTTTAAGTTGGCTCAAATCGATTATGTGCTTGTTGTTTTTGTGGTTGATTACAATTATATGTTTGTCTTTGATCTTATATAGATTTTTTTTCGACAGACAAGTCTTTAGATTCAACTAGTAAGAACCTGACATTAAACTTGAAAGTGCCAAAATAATGAGTTGTTATACCTATGGTCTTCAATTTGTGTAACAGTTGATTGTTACAACTTTCATATATTACATGACAATAAAAAACTTTTAGTCCTCTTTCAAATGATTAAAACAAAGTCGTTTATGTTTTTGATGAGTTCTTATAAATTCAATAGATTGACAGTGTAATATCCCACATTAGTTGGGAAGAAGAACGAAGCAGGCTACTTAGGTGACTGTGAAAACCTCTCCTAGCACGACGCGTTTTGGGGGCCAAGGGCCTACCAAAAATAAAACCGTGCGGGCGAGGCCCAAAGCGGGCAATATCGAGCTACAGGTGGGCTGGGCTGTTACAAATGGTATCAGAGCCAGGACCCAAGTCGGTGTGCCAACGAGAACGCTAGGCTCTCCGAGGGGGGGGTGGATGTAATATCCCACATCGGCAAGGAATGAGAACGAAGTAGGCTACTTAGGTGGCTGTGGAAACCTCTCCTAACACGACGCGTTTTGGGGGCCAAGGGCCTACCAAAAATAAAATCGTGCGGGCGAGGCCCAAAGTGGACAATATCGGGCTACGGGTGGGCTGGGCTGTTACAAATGATATCAAAGCTAGGACTCGAGTCGGTGTGCCAGCGAGGACACTGGGCTCTCTGAGGGGGGGATGTAATATCCCATATCAGCTAGAGAGGAGAACAAAGCAGGCTACTTAGGTGGCTGTGGAAACCTCTCCTAGCACGACGCGTTTTGGGGGCCGAGGGCCTACCAAAAACAAAACCGTGCGGGCGAGGCCCAAAGCGGACAATATCGGGCTATAGGTGGGCTAGGCTGTTACAAATGGTATCAGAGCCAGGACCTGGGTTGGTGTGCCAGCGAGGACGTTGGGCTCTCTGAGGGGGAGGGGGTAGATGTAATATCCCACATCGGCTGGGGAGGAGAACGAAGCAGGCTACTTAGGTGGCTATAGAAACCTCTCCTAGCACGACGTGTTTTGGGAGCCGAGGGCCTACCAAAAACAAAACCGTGCAGGCGAGACCCAAAGTGGACAATATCGGGCTACAAGTGGGCTGGGCTGTTACAAAAACCATATGTTCAATGTTTACATATATCAATATAATGCTCTAAACTACCAACCAAACATATATTAATAGTCAAAAACCAAATAAATCACATAAATTTTTTAGCAAATCAAGCCAACCAAAAATCACCAACAATTCCAAATAATCGACATGAGCAACAAATGCCAGCAAATCCACCAATAATATATATATATATATATATATATATATATATATATATATGCAACAAATTCCACCTACTACCAATAATTCCCAATAATCAAGGTATGTAACGAATTTCAACAACTAACTAGTCCAGTGATAATATGTAGGAGCAACAAATGCCTCTTACCACATACAATCAAGTGATTACACATGCCCACGAGTGAGTGACACGACTTGTGATATGATTCATCAAATGATTGGATAGTGCAATAACTCATCTAGATGATTAAATCCAATCGCTACAACCAAACTAGATCACTTAGTAATCAAAACCAATCATTTGGAGAGTCCTCAACTACTAATTTAACAGTTAACTTTGATTGCTTAACAGTTTTCCTTTCAATTTTACATTGAATGCTTAATTCATTTTTTATAACTAATCTTGACCTTGATCCAACCATGCCTCACGGTGAGAACACAAACAAGTTATGGAGTCCAAGCCCCAAATACTCAAACTAACATATCAACACCAGTATGACATTAAGGTTCACAAATCGATCCTCATGCCTTGACTAAGAAAGAAAATACTCATCATGAGTTATTTTCTTGTAATAAAAAGTCTTGGCATTGGGTCTCCATATCATAACTAAGATAATCTGATTTTCGGGGATTTTTCAGGATGTCTAACCCCACTTTCCAAAAATTCATCTCTACGAAAAACCGATTTTTTTCGAGATTTTGCACTAAATCCCAATTTTCACATTTTGAAGGAGTGAGAATTTAATTTTCTAGTATTTTTCTTTGAATCCGAAAGGGTGGTATTTCAATATTTACATTGTAACTTAAGTATATTACTTAATGTAAATGGTCTAGTAGTCTAGTCCGGTCGGCAAGACCGGCTCGAAGTCGTGAAACGATCTTTGCGGAGCGAAGCTACGGAATGATGTTGTGGAATAACGAAACTATCGACTACGCAGTTCTTGATGATGCAAGTCTGCGACTACAAAGTCCTTAACTACGAAGCTACGACTACGCATTGCCGACTACATAGCTACCGATCGCAAAGTGCTAACCGCAAACTTCGACCCTAAAGTTCACCCAGGATACTATTCATCATCGTTTTTGCCTATTCTTTTTCTGGAATCAACCCAAAGAACCCCAGACACTCACAAACACACGTTTCACTCAACAAACTACAAAATTACATATCCAAACTGATATAAATTAGTTCTTAACCACAGATCTTATGCTAAACTATTAGATCTAACCCAAAATTGGGTTTCCCCCATAACCTATGGTTCATAATCAATTTCATAAATCATGATAAATTTGTGCATATTCAAAGACAAGATCGAGATGAGAGGTTCAAGGACACCTACCTGAAGTGATTTTTTGAATTCCACGAGCCCAAATCGTCCCAAATCGCTAAGGTTTCAAGCTTCCAAGCGCTCTCTCTCTCTTCTTTTCTCTCTCTCTCTCTCTCTCTCTCTCTCTCTCTCTCTCTCTCTCTCTCAAACACACCAACGTAATAGCATAAAGTGAAAGCTCTTACTTTTCATTTTATTTATATTTCTGCCAATCATTAACTCATATTGATCTTGTCAATAATTGACTCCCAAAATCATAATTGACCTCCAAGGTCACGAACTCCAAATTTAGTCAAATTACTGTCAAAACGCTTGAAATGATGAGCACAACACTAGACAGATTTCAAGTCATTTTGTCCAATTTCAGTTGATACTTATATTTTAGCTGAAACACTTTTTTTTCTTTGCATCGTCCATTGTTGAAGCTAAGATGAAGGTAGAAAGAAATTGGAGGTAGAGAGAGCATAGGGGTTTCATGGAAGGTAGGAAAGAAAGCATATTATGAGAGAGAGAGAGAGAGAGAGAGAGAGAGAGAGAGAGAGAGAGAGAGAGAGAGAGAGAGAGAGAGAGAGAGAGATCTTCCTGTCGAACTCTTTATCTCTCAATTTTATTCAACCAAAAATCACCAACAATTCCAAATAATCGACATGAGCAACAAATGCCAGCAAATCCACCAATAATATATATATATATATATATATATATATATATATATATATGCAACAAATTCCACCTACTACCAATAATTCCCAATAATCAAGGTATGTAACGAATTTCAACAACTAACTAGTCCAGTGATAATATGTAGGAGCAACAAATGCCTCTTACCACATACAATCAAGTGATTACACATGCCCACGAGTGAGTGACACGACTTGTGATATGATTCATCAAATGATTGGATAGTGCAATAACTCATCTAGATGATTAAATCCAATCGCTACAACCAAACTAGATCACTTAGTAATCAAAACCAATCATTTGGAGAGTCCTCAACTACTAATTTAACAGTTAACTTTGATTGCTTAACAGTTTTCCTTTCAATTTTACATTGAATGCTTAATTCATTTTTTATAACTAATCTTGACCTTGATCCAACCATGCCTCACGGTGAGAACACAAACAAGTTATGGAGTCCAAGCCCCAAATACTCAAACTAACATATCAACACCAGTATGACATTAAGGTTCACAAATCGATCCTCATGCCTTGACTAAGAAAGAAAATACTCATAGCAGTTATTTTCTTGTAATAAAAAGTCTTGGCATTGGGTCTCCATATCATAACTAAGATAATCTGATTTCTGGGGATTTTTCTGAGATGTCTAACCCCACTTTCCAAAAATTCATCTCTACGAAAAACTGATTTTTTCGAGATTTTGCACTAAATCCCAATTTTCACATTTTGAAGGAGTGAGAATTTAATTTTCTAGTATTTTTCTTTGAATCCGAAAGGGTGGTATTTCAATATTTACATTGTAACTTAAGTATATTACTTAATGTAAATGGTCTAGTAGTCTAGTCCAGTGCAGTCGCACTGGCTCGAAGCTGCGAAACGATGCTGCGGAGCGAAGCTACGGAATGATGTTGTGGAATAACGAAACTACTGACTACGCAGCTGCTGACTGCAAAGCTGCTGACTACAAAGCTGCTAACTACGAAGCTACTGACTACGCAGCTGCTGACTACATAGCTACTGACTGCAAAGCTGCTAACTGCAAACTTCGACCCTAAAGTTCACCCAGGATACTATTCATCATCGTTTTTGCCTATTCTTTTTCTGGAATCAACCCAGCAACCCCCAGACACTCACAAACACACGTTTCACTCAACAAACTACAAAATTACATATCCAAACTGATATAAATTAGTTCTTAACCACAGATCTTATGCTAAACTATTAGATCTAACCCAAAATTGGGTTTCCCCCATAACCTATGGTTCATAATCAATTTCATAAATCATGATAAATTTGTGCATATTCAAAGACAAGATCGAGATGAGAGGTTCAAGGACACCTACCTGAAGTGATTTTTTGAATTCCACGAGCCCAAATCGTCCCAAATCGCTAAGGTTTCAAGCTTCCAAGCGCTCTCTCTCTCTCTTTCTCTCTCTCTCTCTCTCTCTCTCTCTCTCTCTCTCTCTCTCTCTCTCTCAAACACACCAACGTAATAGCATAAAGTGAAAGCTCTTACTTTTCATTTTATTTATATTTCTGCCAATCATTAACTCATATTGATCTTGTCAATAATTGACTCCCAAAATCATAATTGACCTCCAAGGTCACGAACTCCAAATTTAGTCAAATTACTGTCAAAACGCTTGAAATGATGAGCACAACACTAGACAGATTTCAAGTCATTTTGTCCAATTTCAGTTGATACTTATATTTTAGCTGAAACACTTTTTTTTCTTTGCATCGTCCATTGTTGAAGCTAAGATGAAGGTAGAAAGAAATTGGAGGTAGAGAGAGCATAGGGGTTTCATGGAAGGTAGGAAAGAAAGCATATTATGAGAGAGAGAGAGAGAGAGAGAGAGAGAGAGAGAGAGAGATCTTCCTGTCGAACTCTTTATCTCTCAATTTTATTTATTTGTTTCCCTCAAGTGGTGACATTTTGTTGTTCTTGAGCTTTCATTGCAATGTTTGACAACTATATACACAAAAATTATGTTATTTTGATACGTGTTTTTTAAATATAATAAATAATAATATAATTTTGCATTACAAAATAAATAATAATATAATTTTGCATTACAAGAATACTTATTGCCATAATTTTCTATGAATTATCTGAACTCCTTTAATTTTCCCCCAATATTGTCATAAAATGATAAAAAAAAAATGACTTCAAAAGTTGATAGAGAAAATCATAAAAGGTTCTTGCGACCCAGAAGATAATCGATACCCATTGATATCATCTTTTTTGTTAATGATAATGATATTTTTTTGTTATAGAGAATTTAATAAACGGTTGTTCAAGTTTACTGACAAAGGAAATTTATTTTCAGTCTTTCATTGGCTGTATTTTATTGATTTAATGAATTAGTCGGACTTTATCCGTAATTTAATCAGAGTCAATGAAATAATGTTATGTTAGGTATACATGGAGAAATGTACAAAATAAACTTAAATGTAATATTGCTAAGATTTTTATTATGTTATATTATTTTAAGTGCTTTAATTAAGCTTTTCATATAAATGTGATTTTAAATTTTTAATTAGAATTTTGAAAAAAAATAGTAAAAAACATATATTGTTTGTTAATTATGTATATAAAAAAATAATTATTTATAACTTGAAACGTGAAAGACACTGATACTGAAATATTCTATTCATAGAGTTTATATTGTAATTATATTTGTTTATTTATTGCTTTTATTCAAAGGCGAGTATTGTCGTACGTCACGTCTCGAATTAGAATCCCCTTCTGGTGCGGCGCTCACTCTTGGGTTCAACTATTTGGACTGAGCGTGGTGGGATGAGTCGCAAAAGGAAGGACGACGCTGGTACCCCGCACGCGCGTTCGATTTCGAAACGGCGTCGCCCACTGCCCCCTCACGGCGGTGTCGAAGACTACCGGCCGTCGTCGAAGCCCCCTCCGGCAACTGTGCTCGTGACCGGCCTACCTTCTGGCTGCTCCGTCCTCGATATCAAGTCCCGGTTCGAGATCTATGGTCCCATCAACCGCATCCGCATCGACCGCGACGGCTCCGACTGCCACCTCACATTCCGATCCGAACCCTCCGCCGCCGCCGCTGTTGCCGCAGCAGCAGACCCGTCCTTCGGCATCACCCTCTACTCGAAGCCAGTAAGTGGAAAAAACACGCACTGAGACACACTTCCGCTTTCTAAGCTCTCGATCCTGAAATTTAGGGTTCGAATTTGGAATCGTTGCAGGTGCAGGTAGTCATGACGACCGAGACTCCCACGAACAAGGCTCACGGGTCGTATTCGAAGCTTTTGAGAGCTGACGCGCCTCTGAGTCGGCTCGGAAGAGGTAACAGGCTTGGATTCAGGGATAATGGTGGTAGTTCAAGTTTAGGTGTAGTTCCCTGCAGGGGCAGAGGAATCGTCGCGTATGATGATATTTTTTGACTTTATAAGTCTCAACATGTTGGGGTTTCCTAGTTTTTTTTTTTTATGTTTTATAACCAGATTTTGAATTATTCATGTAATCCCAATAAAATTTTAGGGTTTTTGGAAGGGACTAGTGTACCAATTGTGTGCGGCTTTGGACCTCTGCTTGGCTTGCTATTGCCATTATGTATGGACTATGGAGGGATCTGATTATGTAATTGTCATGTTTGAATAAGTGAAAGATTGAATGAGATTTGTCAAGCAAGATGTGATTTTTATCTGGGATGACTGTGTTACTGCATATGTTCAATAATTCAGTTGGACAGGACTGAAGGTATTTCAACACAAGGCGTAATTTATTTTCCTGTGTATCTTGTTTGTCAAATGATAATTATGCGTTGCATCAATTAGAACAGTTGGTCATCCCATGGATGGCACCTCGCCCTTTTCAGTAGTCTGCCTTCCCCCTCCTC
Organism: Taxillus chinensis; assembly: GCA_023512835.1. NCBI lineage: Eukaryota > Viridiplantae > Streptophyta > Magnoliopsida > Santalales > Loranthaceae > Taxillus > Taxillus chinensis. The sequence goes on along the minus strand of CM042085.1, from coordinate 22,940,738 downwards.
TCTTCTGCCCTCGTGATTCTTTGACACCGATGAGAAGGGTATCTGATATTTTATTGTCACATGCACACAAGGAAAATATTATGAACTAAGGAAACGTTTACATAGGAGGGTCGTTCTTGAGTAGCTGTAGGACTTGCCTATGTTGACATTAATTTTGAGATTCACCCATGCTACTGATCCCATCATAGATCATTTAATCTCAACAGCTTAATTTTCCATAAATAGATGGAATCTCCTTGTGGAACACATGCAAAGCAAAAGCAGAAACAAAAGGCATCACCACTCCTTCCTATTTATTCTCTACAAGTTTTGTAGCAAACAACTGACACCAATGTTGACTGGTTTGAATTTCAAAACATCAGAATTGTCTGGTAATTGATCTGATTAATGAATGGAAATGGAGAATTCAATCTCAAGCAATTTGAAGAAGAAAAAACAGCAGACACCGTTGGAGAAAAGCAAGGAAGGCTGCAATGACAAAAAAACAGGATGTGAAAGTGAAAATTTGACGAGTATGGGTGGTCTTCCATACTGCCCCCATCTCTTCTTCTCACTCTCTACTCTCTACTCTGCCTCAGATTCCCCAACCTGTCTTCATTCCTGCTGCGGTGCCCATGTTAATACTTTGGCTGTTGGTTTGTAATTCCCTTTGCCGCTTTCATTCCTTGGGTGTGTGTATTACCATTGTTTCATATTTTAAAAACTTTTTTTACCTTGGAGATTTATTTATGCGCGCGCATATTATATTATCAGGATGTTTAACTTTAATCTATGGAAATTTCCTATGTCCATAGAATTACTGTAGTATTTATTACTACGAGAGAAAATACATCAAGTTTAGAAACTCTTACTTCCAATACTCAATTACATATAGAGAATGTTAGCAATAATTCTCTGTATCGTACGAATTGAGACTCAAACTTGGATAGCAAATAAGCTCCTTTCACAGGCCAAATGGTTGCATACCTTTTTTTGACATATATATATATATATATATATGAGCTGAATGAAGCTATCCATTTTGGACGGACAAGTTGCACACCTCTCTTTTTCAAACCACCCATCTAGAAGCCATAAGACTTGACATGATTCTCGTATGCAGCATGTTAATCGATTAATTAATACATGATTGATTAATAAAGATAAACTTGCCTCAAACCAGAAACTTTAATAGAAAACAAAACAATGATCAAATTGTGTTTTTATTAATTAAAGATGGCAGAGGGGGAGAGGAAGAAGGGGCGGTGCCGAACTAGATCGTACGGAACACGAAGTGAAGGACTAAAATAAAAAATAAAAATTAAGAACATTCAAATTGTGTTTTTATTTTTCTGCATTTCAAAATAAATTATTTTTAAAATGCAAAAAAAAAAAAACTAATTATATTTTGTATTCAAAAATAAAAAATTATTTTAAAAAACTCCAGTCAATCCCCTTATTTATTTTAGTTATTTTATGAAAAACAAGCGAAAGCCCGTTAAAATTGTATTTATTAATTAATTATTATTTGTGTATTTTGCCAGGCTTAGAAGTGGTGATAAGTTTATCGGGTCCGCGGCGTTTTTGGCCCAAGCTAACAAACAAACAAACAAATATTGCGTCGCTCCTTTTGTGTGGGTTCTTTGTTTTTTCTCATTATTTTTGTTTTCGTAGATTGATGTTGACCAGCAATTGCATCGCTCCGTGGACGACGACCAACGTCGCCGCTGGTGGGAGCGGAGGTTGGGGAGACAAGACGTACAAGAAAAAGGTACTGAGGCTGGCGGAGGGGTTCAGGGGGAGGTCCAAGAACTGCTTTCGAATTGCGAGCGACAGAGTGGAGAAGGCGTTGCAGTACTCCTACCGAGATCGCCGCAACAGGAAGCGCGACGTGCGCTCTGTTTGGATCCACCGCACCAATGCCGCTTCTCTTTCCCACGGCGTAATGCCTCTCTCTCTCTCTCTCTCTCTCTCTCTCTCTCTCTCTCTCTCTCTCAATACGCACACACATACCCACAGAGGTAAATTCGTTGATCGTTTGAATTTCAGCTCAATCTATTGCAGTTTGTGCTGCACCTATAATTGTTTGAAAATTTGCGAGTTTTCTTCATTTCATTTCAGTTGCTCTAAATTTCTGGAAATGTGAGCTATATTGATGGTTAGAAAAAGTGCTTCTACTTCTCTGAACTCGGATGTATGGTAGTTTACAGACTTTTGGACTTTGGAATTGGCTCCTTAACATTGCTTTCCACATGTTATGCCAAGCAGCACATACTAGCATTGAACCAAGACAAACAACCAACACAAATTTGATCTTCTTCTGGCACTAATTGTGTGAAACTGCGTGAACTATAAAAATACAGATGAAATTTTATTGGGCATAAATTAATGCTTGGCCCTATATAGAACAAACATCAAACACTTTTTTTAAAAAATCATAAAATAACATCAAAAACTAGATATAATGTTTAACTATTGTTCTGAACATCATTCAGAACTCACAGGGATTCATTCAGTGTTGATCAGACTTATCCAACTACTGAGAGAAAACAACAGCATGAAGCAAACCAGATCCATAGTTTCCCCTCACTCCTCCACTTATCCTCACTCATTTTCTTCTACTCACTGACCAACCAAACATAGATTATGGAAACCTAGAAACACAGTATGGTTGCATGATCGATTCCCTATGTAGAAGTGGACGGTTAACAGATGCAGAATCACTACATTAAAGAGATGAGGTTTTTTAGTCAACTCTGCTAAGAGCGTGTAGAAACCAAGGGGATGTTTATTGTGGGAGTAGGGCCCCATACCAAATTCTTGCGGTGGCCACAAATTGTCCAGTCACACACCCACATTGCCTTAGCGAGGTGGTGGGAAGCATCAGATGCAGGGAGGGTAATGAGTTCAAAGGGGGTAATAAAAGAGCCCGGGTCATCTTGTACTAATAACAAGGATCAAATTTCTGCATTTGCTGGTGACAGGCAGGACATGTAGAGTTTGAAGATATACATGGAGTGCTGGTGATTTATGATTATATACAGGAAATGGGCTCTGCCCACTATAATCATAAAGGTTAGAGAAACATATTTTAAAAATAGTACCAACTTAATTTGTTGGATGTAGTCTTGGTATGCACTTCAGAGAGCAATCCCATGAAGAAATGCACAACCTCGACTGAAAACGTGTTTGGCTTGATGATTTTATACAATCTACACTGAGCGAGGCTCAAAGAATCCCAAATTATACAAATAAACATGGAGAAATCATCTTTTCCCTTTGCTCATGGATCAATCTCAACTCCTGAATCTTGTGGGTCTTAGTGTGGGTCACCGGTCGCCGGTCGCCACTCTGGCGTGTTATTCCTCATTATATCTTGTGGTGTTTTTAGCGCGAGCGGAATGCTAGGCTGTTTGAAGATTGCGTGCTTCGTGTAGTGGAGCTTAAGGCCTTTGTATTGCGTTCTCTTCTTGGGTGACTCTCTGTCTCGGGTTGTTCTCATTTTTTTTGTCTTGTTAATGTTGTTGATGGGTGTTCCTTTTGATATGAGTGTTGCTCTTTTGTTGTTTTTTGTTTTTCTGTTGTCTCTCTCTTAGTACATGTCTTGTATACTTCGTTATTAATAAAGTTTTTCTTACCTCTCAAAAAAAAATCTCTAACTCCTGAATCTAGTAAACTTTTTTATTTGTCATGAGGACCCACACATCAGCATCATTGACTCCTGAATGATCTTTCAAAACTCCAAATTAAGTTTTATGTTGAGATGGGGGTGAAGCTTTAGGTTCAGATTAGCTGTTGTTCCAATGGGTTAAGATTTGCTCATATGGCTAATTTTCTGTATAAAATATTGCTCTAGGTCTGGACAAGGCACAGTTTTGCATGTTTGGTCTTGGACATTCTAGTCTATAGCTACCCCTAACTTGTTTAGATTAAGAGGCTTATAAAAAAGTCAAAAGAATTTGTTTACCAGACAACAAAGTAGGTAAGGCATGTAACCTCAAGTTCATCTCCTAGTTTAAAAAAACTTATGGTTTCTTATAAAAAGTGTTGCAATATATTGTATTTTTATATGTTGCAAGCATTCCCTATTGTATATTGCATCTAGTATTTATAAATTTACAATGACATTAAATTTTTTTAAAACATTCTTCATAGCATCGAATAGAAGATCAATTTTTTTGGACTTTAGGTAGAAAAAAAAATCTCCCTGTATTTTATCTAGTAATTCATAAGACTATCGTATGGTCCTTTGTTTTAAAAAAATTATTTTGAGTTCAATTTTTTACACTGCACACTTTCTTTCTTTCTCTTTCTTTTCACTTGATGGTATTTGATGCCCTTTTCAATCTAATTTGTATTTACTTGTAAGTCAGGTTATGGGGTGAGGTGCATGCTAGGTTGTATTTTGTTACTGAGTTGATTTATTTTTTTGTCCTGTCAGGTTAATTATGGTAACTTTATGCATGGCCTAACGAAAGAGAACATTCAACTAAATCGTAAGGTTTTGTCAGAGCTATCTATATGTGAACCACACTCTTTCAAGGCCCTTGTAGATATCTCTCAAATTGGACTCCATGAAAACAAGCCCCCTCAAAAGGAGGGGCTATCATCTCTTTTGTTATTGTGAAAAGAATAAACTTTTAATTTAAGGTCGTGTCTTTAGAGCAGTGCTCGAGGATTATGGGAAAAATAAGACTTCCTATTAATGTCAAGTTTGTTTTAATTGATTACAAAATTATGCACAAAGTGGTTATATCTCATATGAATGTACGATTGTGAGACGATTATTGTTCCATTGAAATGTAAAATTCACACCCAAATTGCCGTATCTAATGTTTCATTTCCATATGTAGTTAAGATTATAGTTTGAGCACATAGCAATAAGCAGTCAACATGATGAGACTGCAATGATAATGGTAAACTTCTTTAAACGTGTTATCCGCAAATGCTAAAAAAACAGTTCACGGATTTTTTATATAACCTTTTGACGTATTTTTCAAAAATACAAAAAATCAAAATAATGATTTGTCCATTTTAAAATTTAATAAATCAACAAATGCATATGAAAATAGTGCAATCAAATAATCAATAAATCCTATTCCACTAATTCAAAATGCCAGATTCTTATACGGAGATAGTTTAATTCCACTATAAGATAAACATTAATTCCACTATAAGATAAACATTAAGATAACTGAAAGCAAAATGAAAAAGTTGCAAAACCAACAATACGAGAGAAGCAGCCGATCTAGCCATTGTCAAAATCAAAATGGGCAGCAGGTAAAATATATACCAAAACGCACGCACGTATAGTAAAGATAAACATAGGAGAAAGTAAAACGAGCCCGATAGGAAGTGAACTTTTCTATTAAGGGAAACAGCTTTCCTTTATTAAGATGGTAATTTGAACAAAAATGGGGCTAGGCTTATGACACACGGAACCAAACCTACAAAGCCAAGAACACCCCAAGCCTCAACGGCTCATTACAACAAAACCTACATTACCAAAAAAAAAACAGTGGCAGTAGATCAACAAAAAGGTGATTTTCAGCGTATTTGGTTCATGCGTGCAAATGGCTCCGAATTTGTTCTTTGCATGCGTTCTGGCTGTTCCGGATTCCCAAACACATGCCAGAGCATAAGGACCTCTTTCTCATCAGGTCCGGCCGAAGCTGAGGCCACCGTGCATCCGTTCGGGCTCTGACTCATGAACAGAACACTGGAGCTATGCCCACCAAGTTCTGCCAATAATCGCATTTCAGGGTACTTCCAGAGGATGAGTTGGTTACGCTGGAGGCCATGAGAGCTCAGCAACTCACGCTCTTTCGTGTTCCATAAAAGGGCACAGACCTGGGACCTAGTATCCACTGTATTGAGGCAGGATCCAGTACTAGTGTTCCAAAACCTGATGCAATGATCAGTAACACCCCCTCCTGAGGCCAGCAGGTTATGCTGGAACGGACACCAAGCAAGAGCCCTAACAGCACCTCTATGCTCTTCCATCCTGTGAAGCCATGATGACATGCTGGTGTCCCAAATGTGCAGCAGATTGTCATTGCCTCCGCTGGCCAACTGGGTCCCTGAGGCTGACCATTTTAAACCACAAACCTCTTTGGTGTGTCCTTGGTAAGTCTGGACAATGTGAGATGGCGATCTAATGTCGTTGTTGATGACCTGAGCATCCATTCCGCCAGAGGTGAGAATGTGAGGGTCTTTCCAAGCAAGAGAACCCACTCGGGAATGCAGTCGGTGGCCCCCTCTAAAAGTTCTTAGCAGTCGATTAGACTCGGTATCCCAAAGCTGAACATCTGAACTGTTCAGACCAATGGCAAGGGAGCGGCCGTCAGGAGCCCAGCTGACACTTGTGATTGGCCCATTTTCCTCTTCAACAGTAAGAAGCTCATGGACGAATTTTTCTTTCTTCAGATGTACCGTATTGGCAAGGGCTATTGCCATGGTGTTCCTGCTGCCCCAGTCCAGAAGATTCAAGGAGTCGTCTCCTAAAAGATATGGGAGATCAAACACGCCTACTGGCTTGAGAGGAATCACTCGTTGAGGCTTTTTTGATCTATAGTAATCGGAGACAATGAAGTTCACTTTCTGTACTGGAGTAAGGTGCTCAAGTGGGTCTTGGGGCTTGGGTCCAAAGGAGAGGATACTGTGGCGATCCTGGCCCATGACCTTGGCCAGTAGTTTACAGTAGTCACTTTTTTCGTTGTCAGGGTTTCTGCTCCTGTTACCTTCGGTGAGCATGTACCTTGCGTAGTCCATGTCCATTGCAGATCTGTTAGGAATAAATCTGTCCCACTGTTTAACATGAAAACAAGAATATGATAAGCACACCGGACAAAAGGAGAAATTTTGAATTTTGAAATGGGCTCGTAATAGTTCTAATGCAATCATAAAAACAAACCATTAAATCGGAACAATATACTACTTACTTGGAAGGAAAAAAGAAAACCCTAAAAACAAACAGACATAGATTTGCTCGTGTCTTTTACTATAATACAGATAAAACAAACGAACATGAAATAAAGTAACCATGCTTTTGAAACTAATCAGCAAAACAGGCTTTCATGCGCGCTTTATTTGATTTCGGTTGTCGATTGATGAAATAAAATTATGGGTAGATCGAAAATATAACCAGCAAAAAACAGACAAACTTCGTAGGACTTACGTCTTTCCCTCCATTTGTTGATCTCGGTCGTGTTCTTGGTCGCGGTAGAACGAAAAGGACAGCAGAATCTAGTGTACCTGCAGCCATCAAAACACAAAACAAACAAACAAACAATGGGAACGAACAAAAGGAGGAAAGAAAATTAAAGAACCAGATCAAATGATTTGAAACCCTAAAAACCAAAATTCTTCGATTTCCGTGGGATTTTCGAATGGAACAAGTCACTTCTTGATTGCAAATTCGATTTAGGTTTCGTTCGAAGAAGCACTGGATGGAGAAACTGAAGTTGTAGTATCCGAATCGAAGACAGTGAGTGCAAGGAATCGCTCGTGCTTGGGAGAGAACAGAGAGAGAAGAACAGAACACGTAAGAAGAAACGTAAGGGGTATATACGAGGTATATATATAACAATCGTACCGCGTAAGTACCGTGTTCGCGTAGCGTACGTACTACGCTATTATTTATTTATTTATTTATTTCAAACAGTAAAGTAAATCTAGTTTTTTCTTTAAAATAAATACGTAAAATTTTAAGTTTTAGATAAGAAATTTAAACACTAACATAAATACAATAAACAGTCAAATAAAAAGTAAAAATGCATTGGAAGTATATTTATTTATATCTTTGAACATCACTAAAAATAAATAAAAGTTTTTTTTAAAAAAATCTTATTTAAAACTTACAACTTCATTTATTTTATAGTTTTTTAAAACCTTTTGAAACAAAAATCCTTTAAACCTATCCAAAACTCTATTTCCTAACAATTCAAAAATCAAAAACCAAAAAAAGAAAAAACCTTAATAACCTAATATTGTTCCATGATCTCTTAGGACTATCTTATAGATTTTGTTGTTGCAATACGTGTTTTTAAATTCAACTCTTGGGCATCTTGTAGTATTTTTAGACTTAACCTATCTTAATCTCCACTTCAATAAAAGCTAACGTAAAAAAATAAAAATATAGAAACCCTAGACTGTTTTTCGTATAAGAAATCAATGAGTTAGACCGATATCAAAAGAGAAGGGCTAAAATATTTACATCATGATTATTTGAACTCACATAAATGGATTCCAACAATATGGTAAATGCTACTTCTCATAGATGAAAAGTTGTACTTTACAACGTGACATAAAAAAACAAAAATATAGAGTTAATTAATTAAGTATACCAAGTGAGATCAGGCAAGTAAAATTACATTAAACAAAAACCTCCGATACTAAAATTTGAACCAATTTGTGGGGACACTCATAATTCCCCACATGTAATTGATTCTCAAACACTTTTTACATGTAGAACAATTAGATGGTCAACTATCTCAAAAATTAATTGATGTCGACTCTATCATTTTCATTGTATTGATTTAGCCGGTGATGATACTAGTAATAATAAACATTGATTCATTCATTAAATAGATCAACAAATACAAAGTCATTCATTAAAAAAAACATAAATAACATGCAATATTATACACGTAGTAACATTCATTCTCTCTCTCTCTCTCTCTCTCTCAATTTCAATAGATTCAACAAAACAATAAAACAATAGCCAACACACAAAAATAGCCAGTTCTACAATTGATGAAATCATTGTTTAAAACAGTAAAAACAACGATGGATGGAGAGAGACCTGATGGTAAGTTTGAATCAATGGAAATGACACTCACACAACAATTAAAGCTTATAAGAGATTTCAAATATAGACACTACTTTATAAGAAAAATGAAAAAAAGGCACACTTTTAAAGCATAATAGGAGCTTCAAATGAAAATCTATACTAATATGGAATGGAAATTAATCATGATTTGAAGTGTAATTTGGATAAACAATAAATTTATGTTTATTAGCTTAATAATTTATAACAAGCACTATAGTAATATTATTTAGTTCGAATTTGATATAAATAGTATAATTATAGTGACAATAGTGTTTTATTGAATCAATAAATATAAACCAGTTGAAGGGAAAAAAACTCAAGACTAGTATACTAGTTAATTTAGCATGTATTTATGTGTAAAAAAAATCATAAATATATTTCGTAAACAAAAACTAAACAAGATTAAGGGAATGATCTTTGTTAAAGTTAAAAAACACATTCTAAAGTTGCAATTGAATAATAATATGTTAGTTCAGGATTTGATTTGTTTAAATTACCACAGATTTGTCTAAGTCTAAAAGCTTGAAAACTCGAAGATCCATAGGATCAAAGAGTCGATGCCTTGAAACATACGAATAATCACCATGTTCTTACAAGTTAACAGACTCAAATACCCAAAAGGTTGAAGGGTTGAAGATACTAAGTAGTGGAAGTTGTTAAACACAACAAAGAAAACTGAGACTCAAAGAGTCAAAGGGTCGAAGATTGGTTAATCTGAGTCAAAGGGAATACTCGTGGGTCTAAGAGTTCGATGATTTAGCTTACAAAATATTCTAAAGGTTAAGTAAATGCTTTATTAAACATTCAAAGACCCAAAAGGACAAAAAAAAAACCTTAACCATATCATGTATGAGCTGATCAAGACTTGAAGACTCGAAGGGTCAGGGACAACTCATGAGACTTCAAGAAGGTTAAGTAATTGCTCTATAAAAAAATTCAAAGAACCAAAGAGTTGAAAACTCAAGGGTTGATGAGTAAAATATTAACCTTATCAATTATGAGCTCCGCCCGAGTTACACACCAAGAAACCCGACTGGCCCATAGACTCCAAAATCTAAAGGGTTAAAGACCCGTAAGAATAAGGATGTGTCGTATAAGAAATCTTTGGTGCTTGGAAGAGAACAGAGAAAGAAGAACATAACACGTAAGAAGAAGCACAATGGGTATATACGAGGTATATATATAACAATTGTACCACATAAGTACCGCATTTGCGTAGCGTACGTACTACGTGGTTATTTATTTATTTATTTTATTTAAAAGTAAAGTAAATCCAAATTTTCTTTGAAATAAATACATAAAATTGTAGAATTGTAAGTTTTAGATAAGATATTTAAACAGTAAAATAAATATAATAAAAAGTAAAAATGCATTCGAAGTATATTTATTTATTTCTTTGAACATCACTACAAAAATCACAAGTTTTTTTTAAGTAAAAAGTAAAAAGTAAAAAAATTTCTTTCTATTTTTAAAACATATTATCTCTCTTATCAAACAAAAAATATTTTCAAATCACAGTGTAACAGAAATTCCAATAGAATTTTAAAAATAGAATAATAATCAAAACTCATACTAAACCTATGAGACTCGCCTATTTTGAAAATAAAATTATAAAATTAAATTATTTTATTTTATTTACCTTCATTGTTTTTAAAAATAATTACGAATTTATCTACCAACACACACACTAGATTAATATTAATTTAAGTATTTGGTTTTTTAAAAGTATGTACATAAAAGCATTAGTTGCAGACTCTTTAAAATTTTAGTTAAATTTGTTTACATGAAACAATATGGACCACAAATTATAATTGAAATTTATGTTTTAATTACAAACTTTATTAAAATTCAAAATATCGTTAGTTAAATTTAAATTTAGCTGAATTTAGCTATCTAATGTCTTGATATTTAAATTTTAATAAATTTTGTAGGTAAAATATAAATTTTAAATATAATTTATAATTTATATTATTTATATAGATAAACTTAGTTAAAGTTTTAGAGAGTGATGCTATAATTTATTAATTGGTCTGATTAAGAAGTAACGGTCGGCTAACCGAGTAAAAAGCCGATAGAGAGAAATATCCCTCTTTTTGCTACAAAATGATTTGAATGAAGACTAAATATTTTGATTGAATGCCATTTAAAATAATATTAGAATGTTCACGTGTACCCCCCAAAAACCCAAAACCCAGGCACGTGAAGGCTCGCCCCCTCTACCCCTACGGCTGCTCCCTATAGACTCTCGGGCTCAGACTCGGGGTTTCATGCTTGCTTCGCCACACTCACAGGACGCACAGCTCTCTCTCTCTCTCTCTCTGCCATCAATCTCTCGCGGCAGCGCTACAGAAAACGATAGCAACAACGGCCATGGATCCTTCTTCGGTGCCACTTTCGTCTCCTCTGCACATTGCCATGGCGGCTCTGGTCGGCGCCTCCGTGATGGCCGTCTCCGCCTTCTACATCCACAGGCGCAGCGTCGACCAGGTCCTCCACCGCCTTTCCGAAATTCGACGCAAACGCTCTCCCTCCTCCACCGCCGATGACTCCTCCTTCGCATTCCCCGGAGACGACGATCTCGAAGACGAAAATGAACCCGACCGGGGCTTAGAATGCTTCGACTCCGACGAGGACGCCGATGTTCGGATTGATCGGCACCCGTGGAGCCACCAGAGCACGCTGTTATCCAAGTCCGTGGAAAAGGCAGTGATGAACTATTCGAGGGCTTCGTCTTCTTTGCCGAATCTGGCTGTATCCAATCGCTGGATGGAGGAGGATTCTTTGTTTGATCAGTCCGTGCCAATGGCCTCTCAAGTGGATTCACCGCCGTTTGATAAACGGCATTTGATCCCCAAGGGGCTACCCACGCTTTCGAAAGCTCGAAGGGATGGTAAATGCGCACAAATGATCCGAGTATTGTCATAAGAAAACATCCCATTTTGATTAATATGCTCTATGTAGTGGCGCCGCCGTTCTATGTTTAGTCTTCAAGACCATGGGTATCAGATTCTGATGGTTGTCGCTGAATGGAGAATGGTTGTGGTGTGTTTCGGTTTATATAGAGAAGTGAAAATTCATTCGTAGGGTGTTTGGGAACTCTTTCAAACATCAAAAAGTGCTTTGGAAGCTTTTTGTGTGTGTAAACTCGTTTCCGTTTTTTATAAGCACAATGAACAAAATATAACTCCTTCAAACACCTGTTGTGTTTCAAATGATAACTGCCTTCTTTATTGAATCAATTGCGTCATTCTGTGCTTGGTATGATTTTTTCCTTCACTATAATGCTTTGCATTTCTGCTAATCAATTTCAAGCAATGCAGTTCGTTGGACTCCCCACACCACAAATTTATTTGTTTGTGCTTCTAAGTTGCATCACACCCCGTCTTTATATGGTTTTTTGTTGGTAAACAGTAAATATTATGGTTCTAGATGAGGGTGGCATACACTAACAGCTCCTTCTTCAGGTGGCCACCCAATTGAAGGGGAAGGAGACTCAGTTGAGGATGTTACAGAGGCTGCAAATGGAGAGGATGCCCTCTTCAGTTATGACAATAGGAAATTTCCAGTTAGTGACCAAATGCCTTTCTACCAATATGCATGTCCTTGCATGCATTTTAATAGAGAACATATAAATGCAAATGTGTATGTGTTTTTTTTTTTTTTTTGAGTCTTTATATTAAGCTTCGCCTTGTCCAAAGTGACTGGGGCTCTTAGTGACAAGATGAATAGATGATGTAGTTTTTAAAGATACAGGCTGTGTAACTGTTGCATCAGACAAAGAAGGGCATTTAGACCAGGGTTATTTATTTCATTACTTATTTAACTGCTGTTAGCGGATTTATTTCAGGATGTAAACTCTAATATCCATAACTCGGCTCCTTATTCATTCAAAAAAGTTCGGAATTCTACTCAAGATGAAAAGGGAAGAGTAACTGTAAGCAATGGAATAGTTGGGGCAGATCTGCTCGAAAATGGAAAGTTAAAAGCTGAGGTGGATAAAGCTTCAGTGACCATTGTGGAGAGTGTTTATTCTTCACATGCTGCTTTACCTCTGAGACCTGAAGTACATGGTATGCTTTCTTCCTAATCTGAAGGAATCTTTGTTTGCTCCCTGCATCATGTTTTGTATAAACATATAATAGATCTCTTATGGAATATATGTATTCATGTGCCCCTTTTGTGTTTTCTTGCTGACTTAGAATGGCCTTTTTAAGCAATGATTAGGCTTTTAAAGTGGCTCATATAGCAAATTTTGCTGATGCAGTTCAGCACATGTTATACTTATATGTAGCATCTGGCATGTCAATTTCAGCGAACTGTTTATCTGCCTGGTTTAAATGTCTTACTAACCGATGCATTCTCCTTTTTTTTTAATGTGGATTGAAATATCTAAGAGTCAATAAGCAAGGAAGAGGATGAAGTACGGAAGATGATACGTGAATGTTTAGATTTGAGAGAGAGTTATGTTTACAAGGAAAAGGTTGCTCCATGGACCAAGGCAACAGTGACAGACTCTTCTCTGTTAAAGATGAACAGAGATCCATTCCACTTTGATCCTGTCAAAGCAACATCTGTGAGTTATCCATTTTTTCTTTTCTGCTCTTAATATTCTGAAGCTACGACTCCTTACACTGTTTTGAGTAACTGTTTACTGCAATGAAACATACGTTTTCTGGAAAATATTTTTTTGAATCAATTTATTTTGCAAACAGCATCACTTTCAGATGGAAGATGGAGTTGGGCATGTTTATGCAAGTTGCACTGGTAGGCACTATATACCCATTCATCATATATTAATCAATAGATGAATTCTAACCTATATGTATTTTTTCGATTTGAAGAGCTAATGACTTATTTAACTATATTTCAGACGCCGTGGATCTTTTTCCTGTTGCAAGTTCAACAACCTTTTTTACTGATATGCATCACCTTTTTAGAATAGTATCTATAGGAAATGTTCGCTCTGCATGTCATCACCGTCTACGATTTCTTGAGGAGGTGTCTTTCTTCAAACTTTATTTTTTTTATTTGTGCTGGTTTTGTTTGAGCCCATGTTTATGACATTATATATGGACACCATGCAGAAATTCCGTCTTCATCTGTTAGTAAATGCAGATTGTGAGCTTCTATCTCAGAAGGCTGCACCCCATCGTGATTTCTACAATATCAGGAAAGTTGATACACATGTTCATCATTCTGCTTGCATGAACCAAAAGCATCTTCTGCGTTTCATTAAATCAAAATTAAGGAAAGAACCTGATGAGGTAAAATCTCTATTTTTTTCCCTGAACATGTTCTCAAACACATTGTCCAAGTCAACTCTGAAGTTTCAACATCGATAATTTTACCAATATTTTTCATATGAAAAACTGTTTTTCCAGTGGAAATTGTTTAAGCCTTGTGTACTTAATAGGTTGTCATATTCAGAGATGGAAAATATCTTACACTCAAGGAGGTTTTTGAAAGTTTGGACTTGACTGGGTATGATGGTTTTAAAATTTTCATCATCCTATTGGTCTTTTCTGCAAAATATGAATTGTCATTTTCAAAATATTGCAGGTATGATCTCAATGTTGATCTATTGGATGTGCATGCTGATAAGAGTACATTTCATCGATTTGACAAATTCAATCTCAAGTATAATCCCTGTGGGCAGAGCCGACTCAGAGAGATCTTTCTAAAGCAAGACAATCTAATCCAAGGTTTAGTGGACGATAAAATATAGAAGACATTTAGCAAGTTTAGTTTATATAAATTTGACTGGAACTAAATTTTAGCCTACTGGGTTTCTTCATAGTCTACCCTCTACCACTGCATTATAATTAACAGTGATTTTATAACATTATACAATTTCAAATCAGGATGGATTATATCTATTTCATTTTAAATTCTATTTTTCTTTTGGTGTGCATAATTTCTAAATGTACAGTGATAAAATGAAATTATGAATTTATAAATTGTAAATCATAAGGCGAATTTATGCCCATAAATCTGGAATTGATTAGCTATTGTATTCACAGGGCGTTTTTTGGGAGAAGTGACGAAAGAGGTCTTATCAGATCTTGAAGCAAGCAAGTACCAGGTTCGCCATTATTGGGTTTGGAATGGAAATTGTTATTCCTGATTATAAGATCCTCGTTGAAGTCCTTCCTTGTGTTGCTCAATGAAGAATATGTCTGCTGGTTTCCCTTATCCCTGTGTTTACTTGGGCTCTTCTTAAGACAAACTATTTGTTTGCTACTAAAGTGACTATAATTTGCAGATGGCAGAGTACAGGGTGTCCATATATGGAAGGAAACAAAGTGAATGGGACCAACTTGCAAGTTGGTTTGTTAACAATGAAATTTACAGTCCCAATGCTGTTTGGTTCATCCAGGTTTTCATCTTGCCTGGGCTTTTTTGAGCATAGTTTCAAAATGTTATACTAATGTTCAGTTTAGTATGTGAGGAGGTATGCATGTCCATGCTTTTGTGTCTTTGAATAGGACTTTTCTTGCTGGATAGTACATACTAGATTGAAATTGTTTAGGCATGTTGTATCTTTTATTATGTCTTTTTTAACTTGACATAAGTCTCACCTTATACTCATGTCTCATGGTGTGAGTTGCTAAGGCACAAAGGTTTTGTTCAAGGTGTATTTGTTGGAAGAAGCTCTGCAGAGGAGCCTTAAAGAGAAGTTTTGAAGTAACTTTGAAGAGAGGCTTTGTACAAAGATTTCGAAGAAGAGGTATGAAGAGAGGCTTCGAAGAGTAGTTTCAAAGCAAAGATTCGAGAGGGGCTTTGAAGAGAGGTTTCAAAGATAAGCTTCAAAGAGTATTCAATGGACTTATCTGGAGGCAATTATGGCACACTTAAATAACCCCTCTAGATTCAAAGATCTGTAATTAATAAAGTACATGTACATTAGTATTCCCAAGATTTAATTATCACATATAATTATTTTTTTCATAGACGTGGAGTTCCTAGGCATTAAATCCCGTAAAGATCATAGTTTTCTTTAGTCTATATAAGCTTCTATTGTACCAAAGTGAAATAATATATTGAGAGGGGAAAATTTTATTTTTCACATGGTATCAGAGTTGGTTATTAGAAACTATAAATCATATATCTCTCTTTGCCACTTTTTCAGCCTTCATTGCTGAACTAGCCTTCATTGTTGGTATTTTTTTTCTTTGACCTTCATTGTCGTTAGTTCATTCCATGAGCCTCCATACTATGTCAATTGTTATAGAAACCTTTGAAACATTTACAACTCTTGTAGAGGAGATAGGGCATAAACTTCAATTTGAGGAACTTTAGAACATTCAACCAGTATATAGGATGAATGGGATAAACAACCTCAAATGGTCCTAACCGATTCATACTATTCTTAAAGACAAAGGGAAAATCAATTATCTTATCGGCATTGGACCTTAAAATCCCAAGTTTGATGTCGGAGATGAAGAAGATTTCATGATCATGGCATGGTTATGAAACTTTATGATTCCATAAATTAGTGATATTTGTATTTTCTTGGCAACTGCTAAAAATATTTGGGATGTAATTTAGTGAATATACTCCAAAGCGAAAGATGCAGTCTAAGTATACGAGGTGAAAGTAAAAGCAGTGGCAGCTAAACAAGGAGACAAGATTGTCACTGAGTATGCCAACTACCTATAATCTCTATGGAAAGAGCTTGACCATTAATGGATCATCAAGATCAAATGCCCTAAGGATGAAGTTGTGTTGAAAACTTTAATCAAGCAGGATAATATTTGAGGTTTCAATCCCGAGGAAGTAGAGAAGTTACGATCACTACTTGGCACACTTATAATAATTCAAGTACTTGTTCCTTAGCGTATTTAGGTAAGTCTTCAGTTTCTTTTGGATTAAAAGTCTCGGGTACCTCTTTTGACACTTCCTTCTGGGTTGTGGAATCTGGAGGCACATGCCATATCAACTATCTTCATTACCTACTCACCATGCCCAAGTAATAAGAAAATAGTTATAGTTGATGGTTCCCTAATCACTGTAGCAGGTGTGGGAAATGTCACCCTTAGATTATCCCTAACCCTATATAAAGTCTTTCATGTTCCTTGAATGTAAACCTATCTTATTGTCATTCATAAATTCACATAAGATTTATCTTGTAAAGTAAAATTTCACCATAATTACTTTATTTTCAGAATAACAATTCAGGAACGATGATTGTTCGTGCTAGTGAATGGGATGATTTGTATCACCTTGATGTACCTTGCCAGACAAACATTATTAAGAACATCCTCTCGAATACCTTGTTATCTCAATGCTTGTTATCCAATAAAGAGAAAGCCTAGCTTCATCATCGCCAGGTGGGACATCCCCCGTATATAACTATTCAATTGTTGTTTCCCTCCTTATTCAAAGCAATTAATGTTGAAAACTTTCAATGTGATATATGTGAGTTTGCTAAGCATAAGCGTATATCTGTTCTTATTAGTAATACCAGAAGTTCAACTCTTTTTCACCTTGTTTATAGTGATATTTGAGGTCCATTCGTTACCCCAAATATCACTAAGGCACGATAGTTTGTTTCATTTATTGATGATTGCATTGTGTAACATGAATTTTCTTGCTTAAACACAAATATGATGTGTGAGTATTGTTTTCTTCTTCTCTATGATTAAAACTCAATTTAGAGTCGGTATTCAAAAAAAATAGGATTGATAATACTCATGACTATTTCAATCAGACTCTTAACTCTTTTTTTTATAAGGAAGAAATACTACACGAGTCATCTTGTATTTATACTTTTCAACAAAATAATATTGCGGAAAGGAAAAATGGTCACCTATTGGAATGTACTAGGCCCCTTCTCTTTAAAAACAAATTCCAAAATGTGGGAGTAAGCTGTTCTCACTGCAGCTCATCTCATCAATCATTTACCCTTCAAAGTTTTAAGACTTCAAAGTTTAATGGTAGCACTTAGCATTCTTTCCTCACCAATGCACCAATTTGCACTTGTCCCAAATTTTTTTGAGGTTGTTTCATTTGTTCATATTCGTAGTCCACATCAGGGCAAACTTGATCTCGAGCCTTACAATGTGTTTTTGTAGGCTACTCTCATACTCAAAAAGGTTACAAATGTTATCATCCTCTTTCCCGCAGGTTCTATGTCTCTGTTGATGTTATCTTTCATGAAGATGAACCTTACTACGATACTCCTTATTTTCATGAGGAGAATCCTTTAATGGAAGATAAGGATAGAGCCATTTTTCTCAACCCATTGTCCTTTTATATTTCTGACCTGAGCCCAAATAAAATGTTTCTACACTACAATACCCTGAACCTGAAAAATTTAATCTTGATAATGAGCGATTTGATAAAGTCTTTTCCAAGAGGACAAAGACTATCCTAATGTTATGTATGACTAAGATCCCTTCTCCTTTACCTTCTGAGCAACCTAATTCTGAATTTTGATATTGATATTCCTATTGTTGCCAGGAAAGGTACTAAAGAATATATTAACAAGCCTTTTGTACCCTTATTCCAATTTTATGTCCTTTAATTGTTTTTTATCATCCCATAGATTCTTTCTTGCTAGCTTAAATACCATTGCTATTCCAATCACCTTATCCGAGGCTTTGTCCAAAAAAGAATGAAGACAAACTATAAATATGGAGATGGAGGCATTGGAAAACACTTAGGACTTGATAACTTTGCCAAAGGATAAAACACCAGTGGAGTGCAAGTGAGTTTACAACATAAAATATAAAGCCGATGGGTTTGTCGAAAGATACAATGTCAGATTGATTGCTAATGGTTATACCTAAACATACGAAATTGATTACGTAGAGACTTTTGCTCCGGTGGACAAAATGAATACAATCAAACTCTTGTTGTATCTAACTATGGCTAGGATTTGACGCAATTTAATGTAAAGAATGCCTTCTTACATGAAAATCTAGATAAGGAAATCTATATGAAGATTCCATTGTGCTATGAAAAGGGTTTGGCCACTAGTGTAGTGAGCGTAATTGACGAGATTTGTAAGTGTTATGTGGACCATTGAATATTAATAGAGTCAAGGGAACCATACTCTCTTTATTAAACACTCACCTCTAGAGGGAGTAATAACTCTTTTAGTTTATGTAAATGATATTATTGAAACAGGGAATGATCCTAATAAGCAATAAGCCTTGATTCAATGTCTGACCAAGGAATTTGAAATCAAGATGCTATGTTGACCGAAGTATTTCCTTGGAATTGAGGTGGCTCACTCTAAACAAAGCATCTTCATATCCATTACAGACCTTTTCAGAGAAATTAGCAAGACAACATGTAAACCAGTTAACACTTCAATAGATACAAATATACAAATGTTAAAATTGGACTCACGAAAGAGGCTCCTATGGTAGACAAGGAAATGTACCAATGCTCGGTGGGAAAGCTCATATATCTATTTCACACAAGACTAGATATAGACATATAGCTTATGTAGTGAGTGTCATCATTTAGTTTATGCATAGCCGAGAAGTCTATTTGCAAGCAGCCCATTGAGTGTAGGTATGTTAAATGGGCCAGAGGCCTGCGGATCGCGCGGGTTGGCCCGTAATACGAGTCAGGCTGGGCTGTATTTTTTTAGCACATTTTATATTGGGCCTATATGGTCTTAGGCTGGTGAGCTATAGTTTAAACGGGCTTGGCCTGTATGGATACGGGCCAGTCCGCGAGCCATAGCCTGTACAGGCCCAGCCTAGCATCTGCACCCACCATACTCATCCCACGCAAGGCCCTCCTGCCTAACCCACTGCAGAACGCAAGCTCCCTCCGCCCAGCCCCTGGCCCATGCAGCCAGCAGGCCAACCCACACCCCCACCCACCCTAGTGCCCACCTCCTCTAAAATGCTGAAAAACCTTTGCAAAATATGTTGTTAGTGCAACTTGAATCTTAGACATCTTTTAAAACATAAATAGTATCTAACCATTAGGCTATATGATATTTGATGAGTTTACTTGCATAATTAATATATATATAATAATAATAATAATTATTATTATTATTATTATAAGGGATTAAGGGTTCAGTCTGCTCCGCAAGTGAGCTGAGTTGGGCCGGTTTAGAATTTTGTAGCCCGTTTAAAAGCAGGCCTAAACAGACTCAACCCGTTTAGGTCCGGTTCTGTTTGGCCCGCCCGTTTCATATTCTCTTTAACTAGAATGGAGGACTGGTTGTTGAAGCCTTCACTAATGTAGATTATGATGGATCAATTGTTGATAGACGGTTAACTTCTAGATATTGTCCCTTCCTTAGTGGGAATTTTGTCACTTGGAGAAGCAAAAAACAAGCCATAGTAGCCCAGTCTAACGCAGAGGCAGAATTTCGAGCAATGGATCACAGAACATGTGAAGGATCAAGATTATTTTTGATAATATAAAAATTCAAAGGATAAACCAATGATACTTTATTGTGATAACAAGTTGGCAATTAGCATAATCTATAATCTAGTGCAACATGACTAAATGAAACACACAGAGATTGACCAGTACTTTATTAAAGAAAATTAGAGAATAGTTTGATCTATACACTTTATATGTCTACATATGACCAATTGATAGATATATTCACTAAGGGCTTAAATAGTAAGGTGTTTCAGAATATTCTATCAAAGTTAGGAATGGAAAACACCTATTCACTAGCTTGAGCGGAGTGTTGGACAAAGCCTCAAAGAGAAGCTTTGAAGAGGAGGTTCGAAGAGAGAATTTGAAGAAGTTTGAAGGGTATTTCGATAGACTTATTTAGAGGCATTTATGGGATTTAGAGAACTCTAATTAGTAAAGTACATGTACATTAGTATTCTCAAGATTTAATTATCTCTTATAGTTCATAGACGTAGAGTTTCTAGGCATTAAATTTTATAAAGACCATAGTCTGTCTCCGTTCTATATAAGCTTCTATTGTATCAAAGTGAAATAATATATTAAGAGGGGAAAATTTTATTTCCTACCGATTTTAGGGGCTTATAAGATTTATGCATATATGGGTGTGCAACTGTATGTGTGTCCATGTTTATGTATTTGAAAATGAATATAATCATGTTGGAGGCATACTGTTTCCATTATGTTAATTCCTGATGTAAAAGTTATATTTTATTTCTGAAGTAACATCAAGAATGAAAAAATATGAGCTTTATGTATGATTGCCAAGCAATGTGCTATCTGCTCAGTTATTGCCTTTGACTGCAGCTTCCACGGCTTTACAATGTGTACAAAAAGATGGGAATTGTTACATCTTTCCAGAATATCTTAGACAATGTGTTTATTCCGTTGTTTGAAGTCACAATTGATCCAAGTTCACATCCCCAACTACATGTGTTTCTAAAGCAGGTTTGTTTACCTGCCAGATTATTATGTTTATTTTCCTTTTTAGATTCTTGTTGACAAGATATGAAAGGTTCTTATAAAGCACTTTTTGAATCTTATTTCAGGTTTGATATCATCAATTTCTACGGCTACACTTGTGCAATTCTCTTTTGTGGATCCTTATCTCAAGAGCTCTACAAATTGTTGAATGTTGAATGTGACATTCTTTAGTTTTATCAATTACCTTTTCAAAACTTGTTCACATGATTCTGATTCATTTTGGCCATACAGGTTGTGGGTTTTGACATTGTAGACGATGAAAGTAAACCAGAAAGGCGTCCAACCAAGCACATGCCTAAGCCATCTGAATGGACCAATGAATTCAATCCTGCTTATTCTTATTATGCTTACTATTGCTATGCAAACTTGTATGTTCTTAATAAGGTTGGGATGTTCTTTTCATTTACATGCATTAATTTTAGTTACTAAGCTTTCTTTCTTAATCTAAATTTGTGTTACTCTTCCCTTGACCTCCCTCACTATAATTATATTTGGTAGTTTTGGATAATTCATAAGTGATTTATGTATTCGAATGCGGTGATTTGATAATTACAAACATGAACCGCACCCACACACCAAAGAACCACCTTGGTCTGGTGGAAATGGTGTGATTTAAGTTTATTTGAAGTGATTTATATGTTTGAATGTGGTGATGTTAAGTACAATATGAACTTCATCCAAACTCTAATTGATTCACCTTGGTCTGGTGGAAACAGTGTGGTTTAAGTTTGTTTGAAGCTTCAGCTTCAGTAAAAGGCATTCTACAGTATGTCTTTCTTTTTCCAGCTTCTGGCTTGTCATTATTTTATCCATAGAGCACTTGTAATGTTTGAAAAATCTAGGTTGTATTATTTGCTTCGCTGTCTCTAGGAACTATTGGCATATGACATTGACTAGAGCCTTTTACAGTATGCCCAAATTTCATGTAGATAAGATTATTCAGTGTAATGTTGATCAGAATCGATTAATAGAAAATGTAAAAGCCTGATTTTGCTTCTACTTTTTATCAGTTTCGGGAATCAAAAGGGTTGACATCAATCAAATTCCGGCCTCACTGCGGGGAGGTTTGTGTGATACAATAGCTTTGTTATGCTTTCTAATTTTTATATGGTTATTACTGCACGTTTAAGAGTTCTTGAATTTGTACAGGCAGGAGATATTGACCATTTGGCTGCTGCATTTCTTCTCTGTCATAATATTGCTCACGGAATAAATTTGCGTAAATCACCTGTTTTGCAATATTTATATTACCTTGCTCAGGTTGGTATCAGTTGCCTTGGCATTACATTCCCATTGTTTTATGCTTCTAGCAGTGATATGAATATGCATCATCGGCACAATGCCATTATGTTTAAAATGCCTTAAGGTTTGTTCTCAATGTGGTAACCTACGTATTTATAGGTTGGTTTGGCCATGTCACCATTGAGCAATAATTCCCTGTTCTTGGACTATCATCGGAACCCATTCATTATGTTTTTCCAGCGTGGCCTCAACGTTTCACTCTCAACTGATGACCCCTTGCAAATTCATTTGACCAAAGAACCACTTGTGGAAGAATATAGTGTGGCATCCCAGGTGTGCATTTTTTATTCTAAATCATTGGGCATAAAAATGTCATTCTAATTCATTTTTTCCAGGTATGGAAGCTCAGTGCTTGTGATATTTGTGAGATAGCAAGAAATTCTGTCTATCAGTCTGGATTTTCACACGAGGCAAAGGTGAGAAACTCGAAACAGTCAACAGTTGTGTTTTACAAGTCTAATTTGTAACTGCTTGTTTTGACATAATGAACAAAGCTACAAGCTATGTACATTAAGAGATTCTTTACAGTCACCGATAGTGTCAGTCAACAGTCATTTCTAGTTATACTTAGCGTACTGTCTTGTTTTACCCTGCATATGATACCTTCCATGCATCTTTTGGTGTGGCCAACCAATACATGCCCCAAGTTGTATCTCAATATGCAACTAGCCCGTAGTCACTTTAAAGTGTGTAAATATTTTTAGTTTAGTTGTATCGTTGCCTTGATTCACATTGTTATCGCCTTAATCATCATCTTGATCATTAAAATCTCAGGCGCATTGGCTTGGTAATAAATATTTTATGAGGGGACCCAAAGGAAACGATATTCATAAGACAAATGTACCAACTTTACGGATTGCCTTCCGGCATGAGGTAACTTGATTTCACTGTATTTTTCATACTTTTAAAGCATATGTTTATATCTTTTCCTAGTTGACAATGTGGAGGTTTTGCAGGCATGGAAAGAGGAAATGCAGTACGTCTACTGTGGAAAAGCCAGCTTTCCAGAAGAAATTGTCCTTTGAATGGACAGTTCAATAATGAACTCCTGAAAGACAGCAGAAGGTGAGTGTCACCGCATATACATTGCAATGGTTTTGATTGTGCCAGGGGTGTGTTCTTAACCTAACACAACCCACAGCCACAAACAACCCCCCCCCAAAACCAGGGTAACTCTTGCAAAAAATTAGAGGCTGTGAAGTGCTGCGACATAGGGACGGCTACTTACAGATGCGGTGAAATGGAAATGCAATATTGGACGAGGGCCACGAGAGACACTGTTATTTTCTATTATATACTGTAATTATTCCTCATTGTTAGTTTGACTTTTTTTTAAAATCTCGGAAGGTGTTTTTGTTTCATGAATCTTAATTTAAATTGGAGTTTAAATTTTGAAAAGAAATTATGTTTGATAGGAGAGAGAAAAGAATGTATGAGCTTAAATTTTGAAAAGAAATTTGATGAGTTTAAAAAATGGGTCTCATAAAAATTAGAAAAAAAAAAATATGTATCGTAGGCTAGGTAAGAAAGTAGAAGAAAAAAATAATTTGGGTGTCTTGAAAATAGTATACAATTGAAAAGATATTTTTTAAATTATAATTTGAATAAAGTATTATTTTATTAAAAAATAAGAGATTATTTGGTATGTACATGTTTTTGTTTTTATGTCTTATTTTGATGATTTTGAATTTTTATTGGATTTCATGTTAAATTTAAATTTTAAAAATAAATTTTATTCAAGTGAAAAAGAATGAATTTTAAAAATAGTTTTTAAATCAGGTTTCATACAAATTAAAGAAAAATGTGGTGAGTTTAAGGAATAAAATATAAAAAAAAGTAAAAATATAAAATAGTTTAAATTTTTTTAATAAAATTAAGTTTAAATTTAAAAATCAAAAATAGTTACAATTAAAAAATAGATATGGAATTCTTTTCAATACCATATTTACATATTAATTGCATCAAATTGTTATGTGACCCGCATTAAGCATAATTCAATTCAGATTCTATTGTACCAAACAAGACTTGCGAATTTTTATTTCTATTTTTAAGAAAGAAAAAACTATTTTCGGACCCAAATCACTTCGGTTGATCCGTGTTTTTTTTATGAATGTGTGGTGGATTGTGTGTGTGGTGAATTCGTTTTTTTTATATATAAAAATGTAAATATTAAATTTTAATGTTTGTTAGAATAAATCTTCAGATGAATTTGCTAGGTAAAATATTTATTATTCTTAATTATTTATGGTATTCAATTAAATATTAAATTGGAATTGGCCAAAGAGAAATTTTGTATTAACTATATCAATTTAAAATTATGTTAATCAATTTGAAATTGTTGGACATTTAATTTTATTTTAAGTATATTTTTTACTTTTTCTTTAAACATTAGAATGTATGGTATCTATTGTCGAAAAAGTTTTAAAACAAGTTTTAACAAGCTAAAAAAATAAAGAAAAGTATTTAATAATATTATTTTTGATTCAAATAATTAGGATTATATATTAATTATTCGTGATTACTTGTACCAATTTTCAAAGATTACATTTTTTGTTATTTTTAATCCCTTTTTTGTTTGGTTTTTCTTTGTTTTGTTTTGTTTTTTTCCTAAGTTTTAACATTTTGGGGGGTTTTAAAAGGTTCCTACAACATCTTTAAGGTTTAATTCCAAAGCATTTTAAAATTTTAAAATTCTTTTTAAGTTTTTTGTTTTTTTTTTTTGTGTTAAAGTTTCATGCCTTTTTGTTTTTTTGTTAAAGTTGTTTTTTTTATATCTTTTTTAAAGTTTTCAAAGCTTAAAGTTTGTTTTAAAAGTTTTTAGTTTTTTAGTTTTCCATTTTTTTCCCGGTTTAAAAGTTTTATTTTTTAATTTTTTAATTCTTTTTTATTTCTATGGTTTTTTATTTATTGAGCGTTTATTATTATTGTTGTTGTTTTTTGTTGACATTTTAAAGTTTTTTTTAGTATTTTTATTATTTTTGATTTTGAAAGTTTCAAAGTTTTTTCATGTTTTAAAATGTTTTTTTTGTGAATATTTTTATTTTGTTTTTATAATTTTAAAACTTTAAGACTTGAGTTCTAGTTTTTCAAAAAAAAATAATAATAATCAGGTTTTTCATTTTTTTATTTGATTTTAAAAAGTGTAAAGAGTTTAAAACATGTTATACCTAATTAGCTCAAATTAAGAATATTCACGTGTAAGTTTCGATTGAAAAAGATGAATTATAGAAGGATTTGAACTAACTTAGGCTATATTGGGAGGATAATAAAAAATTGAAAAAAGAGGGATCTGGGATTTATGGTCACAACTGAAACTATACAAGTCGCTCTATATGCATAGACAGAGGTCACTAAGCTCAACGGACGGTCGCGGATGCCATTTTGTTATTATTATTTAATATATTTAATTTAATAAATATATAGACACACATATACATATATTATAGGCACAATTTATTTATCAATTCATAATGAAAATATTACATGATAAAAGTGATTATACAAGCAATGCATCCACATACAAAGGATAAATAATTATAAGAAAATGATGAAAAATACTCTCCTTAAAGCACATGACAATGAAAAGCACTACCATCAAAGTAAGCATGAACTTGACAAAGAAAAACCATCTTGCCTGGGAGGAAGAGAGACTTTGGGAGAGATTTTTGTGAGTAAATGCATAGAAATGGAGTGTATTTATAGGGGGTAAGAGATGATCCTTGGAGTGGGAATATAGTCATTGGGCAAAAGCATAATTAGTTGTTGGAATATAGTTGTAGTCGTTGGAGGGGTAGTGGGTGGATTTTTTCCTTTTTTGGGAAAAAAATATTTATGAAAATACATTAAATGGGCATATATTGGCCCTAGTCAAAATTGTGTACCATTAGTAAACAAATGATGTGCAAAGATATGATAAATCCATTTTAGACGAGTCGAAATGCGTACATGTGTATAAAGACAAAAACATAGCTAGCTTTTGGGGTTTGACAGGAGACTCACTCAATATCTTAAAGATGGGATAAGATACTTACTCATTATCTTAAATAATTTTTTTTAGAAATTTATTTAATCAGCTCATATACACAAAATATATCATTTAAAGAATTTAAATAATTATAGATTTTATGTAGTTACATATTTGCTTTCTCTTATTTTTCTTTAACTAAAGAGGCAAATGTGTAATAGCATTTGAGAAGAAACCATATAGTTGTGTATGTATTTATATTTTTCCATATATGTTAAAAAAACAAGTAATAAAAAAGAAAACACAATAGTTTAAAGAGAGAGAGAGAGGAGAGAGAGAGAGAGAGAGAGAATAGGATGGCTAACCGTAGCTGAGGTTTTGATGTCTCCTATTTTTAATTTAAGGATGTCACAGCCCTGCGCTCCTTGAGAACGTGGATAACGGAAAAATTTAAGTGGTGATAGCATCCTAGTATGAGCGAAGATGATTAAAGTTTGATAACGACATCGGGGTTAGAGGGAAAAAGAAGAAAAGTCCATACCTTTTCATTTCCAAGGTAGATTTCTTCTTTGCCTTATGTGGAATTATAATAATTGATTCATGTTTACATCATGACATTTGATTGCCAAATAAAAATTTTTAAAATTCGTGTTCACTATAGTTATGTGATATAATCCTAATATGGCATTCCAACAATTTGGTATTAAAGCTTTAAACGTGTTAATTAGGTTGTTTAATTCGCCTTGGATGTATACATATAGGTAGTGTCACTCAAAGGTATCTATCGGGCTTTCAAGGTCTTAAAAGCCTTTGTTGACTACGATAGGGATAATAATGAATTTTTAAAGTCATATCATATTCGAGAATTGCTTTGGCAGTTTTGAAACCTCTCTTTTGGTTTAAAGTCATATCACATAACTGAAACCTTCTATCTGAGTAGGATACCTAGGATAATCTTCTATAAAACCTAAGGTGTTTATCAAAGCAATTGCTTAAAACTTATTCTTCTTTGTTTTTAATTTTACATGTAAAAGTTAGAGCATAAACCAAAATCTAAGTCCAACTAAAATAGAATGGGAGCTAATAACTAGTATCTTTGCACACCATTTAGGAACAAGAGGTGTGCAAAGATAAAAGGATCCATTTTTGAATGAGTTGGATCACTTACTTGTTCTTACCTATTGTTAGGGATGTCTATTGCCATAAACTTGATAGCTCTACAAACCTTGTACCTTACTATAAAAGTGAGGAAAGCAAAATGGATATAGTGACACGTAGTTATAAAAAATAGTGCATAGCTAACAAAAAATTAAGTTGCATGTAATGCTAATAAAAATTAAAATGATATCTAAAGCCGACAAAAATTAAATTGTATAAATTTAAATGATATTTAAGGCTAATAGGAAGTGAGGCTAGCACCCTGATTTCCTGCACTAGCACCTTGTGGATAGTTTATGAGATTGGTACCATGACCACTATGGATGGATGCTAACTCCTCGACTAGTTTTCATACCATCTCTTCTCTAAGAAGCACGAATGCAAATTTGAAAAATATTATTGGAAGATGTTCTGATCGGTCATGACACGACATCCTCTCTCTCTTTCTCTCTATTCCCACAATCTCCTTGTTGCATTGCCAATTTAGGGTGAGAGTAAATCATTTCAATTACTACAACTCCTTCATTGCGTCATTAATTTGGCCTCGACCCAACCAAGACCCTTTTGATTACCACAATACTTTCGTGATGTCATCGATTCAGACTTCAAGGTCTTATTTGTATAATTTATTTTATTTTTTAAAATACTATTATTTTTAAAAATTATAAATTTAAATAAATTTACTTTACTAAAAATTTATCAAATCTATCAATTTTTAAAACAATCATATTTTTTTAAATAATACCAAGCAAAACGAGCACTAGCAAATGGTCTACGCATTTTTATAAATTTCTGTTTACAACTTTGTACCGCTTCCAAAAACACTTCAGAGTCAAAGTCAATTCTAAAAGCCACGCTTGCCCTGGCTTCTCATCGCATTCCGCATCGTCATCTTCTCTCCCTTTCTCAACAAAACCCCTTTAAAACAAAACCCTCACAAATCGTGGCTCACGTCGTCCTTCGGTGAGCGATCGAGCTATCCTCCTCCTTCGCTTTCCTTATCTGTTCCCTTCCTCCCCTGAAGCTCTGCTTCAATGGCGGCGGCGGCGGCGACGACGACGACGGCGGGTTCAGATCTCTCCGATGGCCCAGTCCAGAGCCTGATTAACAAGCGCCTCCGCGGCCTCCGCAAGAAGTACAACCGCATTCTCCAAATGGAGGAGTCCATTTCCCAAGGAAAGCCCATCAACAAGGAGCAGGAGGACGTCCTCCGCTCCAAGCCCGCCGTCGTCGCCCTCATCGACGAGCTCGACAAGCTCCGCCAACCCCTCTCTGCCGCCGTCGACGAAGAGCTCGATCTCGCCCTCCGCCACGTCTCCGTCCCCGCCGTTGTCCCAGAAGACTCAACCGCCGCTGACAAGTCCGTAAAGGCTTCTTCCGACGACGAAGCTAGCGGCGACAGGGGCGGCTGCGACGGCGCCGTGGAGGATCTGCTGCGACTTCTCTACTTCGGGACCTTGTTCGACTGGAAGCCCCAGAGCGAGTTCGCGTCCACCATGTTGACGAGGTCTCACGAGCGAGAGTGCTGTTTGACCTACGACACCGTGACTGACGACGCCACCGAAATGCTTGGTCAGCGAGACCTGGATTTGATCTCCATGTTGGGAGGCCTCGTGCTCTCGCGCCCGTTGGGGTCCGGCCTCTCGCACCAGAACGCGTTGCAGGGATGCGTTGAGCATGCCAAGCTCTGGCTCGCGAACTCCGATCATCCTATCCATCCGGAGTCTGAAATCACTTGTACTTATTTTTGAATCTCTGTTTGTCTTGATTGATTGATTGATTGATTTCATGTATTTGTTTTCATTTCTTTTAAAAAATTCTTTTGGGTTCAATGTGGCAGATACAGCGTTGAAGGATAGGCTTAACAAGATTATGAAATCTCACTACTTCACCCAAAGACCGGAGATTAAAGCTCCAGGTGAAGTTGCCGCTGCTGCAGGAAATTATGGCTCTTTTCAGATAGAATCCGTCTCTGCGCCTGTACAGGTGGAAGGGTCTGTTGCGCAGTACCAGCAGCTGGTATATTATGGATTCAATTCACTCTAACATTGTTCCTATTTTATCTCTGTGTTTGCTGTTTCTATAGGGGAATTTGAGTGCATGCTTCTTGTTCTGTTTCTATAGGGGAATTGCAGTCATCCTTTAACGTGTTTCTGATTAATCCCACTGTTTTGATCGTGGTTCTAAGCAACTGTGTAGTTTCGGTCTAGTTTGACTAAAAGAAAAACTGCTATCTATGTTGCTTATACACATTCTAGGCATTTGAGCTCTTAATCAATTGCCTCTATTTTCTGTTTTGATTATCATGAAGTAATATTAAAATTAAGGAGAATGTACAAGTTCATGTCTACTTTACTCTATGATCTTATTCAATTTTTATTTAAGTAAACGCTGAAACTACTCTCCTCCTTTGTTTACTCTTCTTTGCCAATATGTGAAAATTTTATAAATAATTGTTTCAGAAAAAAGTATCATTCAAACATTAGAATAATGAAAACTGCATGGTATTAATGTGATATTGTCATGATTTTGTCTAAATATTTATTAAATAATTAGAAAATACGAAAAGCTATCGAGAAACATCCTCAACGTGGTTTAATGTCTAGATGGTACTTTGACTGTCTACTCCATTGACTGTCTATTACAACCTTGGTTTTGATAACATATCGTGACAATGCTGTGGTGTTTGTTCATTTTGAAGCAAAGCTGATGCGCCCACTGCTCTAATCATAACTTTTACCTTCTGTAGCACTTCAATTATCTGAATCCATACTGTTATGACATTATTTATATAAGTTGTTATAATTTGGAATAGAAAAATAGAGAAGAGAGGAAATTCTTATATCGTTTGTTAGACCTTTCAATAACTTTGTACCCCCACCTCCTTTAAATAGTCTCATTGTCTAATCTATTGAGTTGCTTGTTGGTGTTGACTTTCTTAGGCAGTTCTTTTTTCATAAATTATCTAGTTATGGGTTTATTTATTTGTAAATATCTGGATGCAGATGCTATAGTTTGTTACTCCTATTTGTTTACAATATTATCCTAGAAGTCCTCCATATAACTTTGATTTTCTAATTTTAAGAAAAGAAAAAAGTCTCTTGCAAAACTCGTGTTGCTAGTTTGTTCCGTTGACTACTTACAATTTACAAAGGTTTTTTAGTAAAAGTGTGTCTCAGCACTTTGATGTCACCTCAAGCAAGGAGACCATTGCTTATGTAAAATACAATCCGAGAAATGTTAACA
This sequence comes from Taxillus chinensis, assembly GCA_023512835.1. NCBI lineage: Eukaryota > Viridiplantae > Streptophyta > Magnoliopsida > Santalales > Loranthaceae > Taxillus > Taxillus chinensis. The sequence continues at coordinate 22,909,878 of CM042085.1, read as the reverse complement.
CACCTTGAACATTCTTCTTTACTATCATTCACTACTTTGCTATGTTGGTATTGTGATTACTATGACTTTTTTTCATTCCATTTGTTGGATTTTTGAAAGTTTTTTTTAAAAAAACCTTTTAGGGATGGTTTCCTTTGTATCTTGTTCTTGTCATTTTGAGGATAGATGGCTGCAACCATTTTCTTTCTGGCTATGGGATTTATAAAATGCTATTTGTCACTTGATTAGACATTGGTTGGTTTCACTTTGTTGTTTTCTGATAGTTCCTTTCATATTCCTGCTCAAGTGAAGGGAAAAATGATAAATAAGTAAAACAGAATTTCATTGCATATATTTGCACATCTCCTCGTTGCAGCCATCCATTTTTGTTGGACATATCTTAGCTTCAGTTCTTATATGTAGTCTGCTCAGACTAGTTATTTCATTCTTCCATTTCTGTATTTTTTCCCTTTTTGTTTGTTGTGATAGTCCTAGTATTCAATGTTCTAAAATAGGGAGTGATTAACGTGTAGAATAATAAAAAAAATGTCTTCTTCTAGCTTCTTCTCTGTCACTGGCTGTCCCTGGAGTTGCTTGTTGCTTTAGGGAAATTGCAATGGTCATTGTTGGCTGCTTTATGAGTTAGCTTTTTTAAAAAATAAATAAACTCCATGAAAATGGCACTATTATGCTGGGAAAAAAAATCATTTCCCTTGAGGCCTGACATGAGCAACATACGCACATAGGGCCAACACCATTAGTTGCTAGAAAGAGATGATAGAGGAGAGATCAGTGCTGGATGCAGAGACGATGGAGGAGAGAGAAAATCTAGATTGGTAAGAGAGATGTGTAGTTGAGAGAGAGAGAGAGAGAGAGGGAGAGGGAGGGAGGGATCTGTTTTTTGTGGGTGAGTTAACAGGAGGAGAGAATAATGGTTACTTGACTCACATTCACCACTGAAAAGAGAGAATAATGAGGTTTTTGTTTTTGATTTTTTGTTGTGAGCTGGACCTTCTTGTGTGTTGTGCTTTTTGCTATTTAGGAAACTATTTTTGGCATTATGTTAAATTTATGATATTTACAATGTTTTGATGTTTACATTTATTAAAAAAACATACCAGTTAGGGTCGTGCATGGTTGGTTGGATTCAGTTCAAATGCTAAATCATCACCTGACTCGCCCTTGGTAGGTAACTAATTCTTTCACTCACCAATAGACCAGGTAACCTCAATAACCAGCAAGTTTGTTGAATGAATTTTGTGTGCCAATCGGATGGTTTGGTAGGTAGAGTGGTGCCAAACGCCATTTATTGGTTCCTGTTAAAGTTTAAATATGAACAAAAATATTACAAAAATAGTAAAGCTAACATTTAAAAGAAAGTCCAGGTAAGAATCTTAGCAAATCTTTGAATATTAAATACTATAAACTTTGTAAATTATGGGATGCCCTTTAATTCCCTTTATCATTTCCATATGACTAATCCATAAATTAGAATAAATAAGTCCCACATTAGAGATACAAGAGACATCTAAGGCACTCAACAGAGGTTACTACATATGTTATGATCTCTATCCATACTAAGCTTGTAGCAAGGCCCATGAAGACATAACAATCCAATCAAATCAAACCAACCAACTTTAATTTTAATAATATGAGATTAACCATATAAACCAAGATAGGTAGAAAGTCCATATTTGATTCAATATATGAATCTTTTTCTTATCAATCATTTGTCTTTATTTTAAATCTAATAATTTTATCTTTTGTTATCATTTTCATCCAAGTCATTTTTTATTTTATTTTTTTAAAGTTTTTTTTACTTTGTTCAATGTCAATCTTTTTCACTTTATTAACAAGTGTATTCATTGGTTTACGTTTAAAATGGTCAAACCAAATGTATGTGATTCTATATTATTATTTTCATTTTTAATCTTTTTACACATTTATTTTAACATTTGCATTTTAGTGACATTGAGCTTTTGTGTGTGTTATTTCTTGTTAGGTCATCATTCTGTTTCTTATAACAAAGAAGGTTTAACGGTTGTTCTATAAAGCTTTACTTTTAAACTTAATGGCATATTGTGATCACACAAAATTCTTGTTGCACTTCTCCACTTAAGCCACTTAACTTTAATCTTATGGATGACATTATTATTTATCTCTTTAATTCACTAAATTATTGACTATTGGTATTTAAAATATTCGGTTACTGGTATCTTTGGGTCAGCAAGTGTAATAATACTTTTCTGGTTATTTTTTCGTTTGCTAAACATACAACCCATATATTTAGTCTCTGGTTCGTTTAATCTAAATTTCTAAGCTTTCAAAAGCTTGTTTCCACAACTTTAATTGATAAAAATAATATCATTAACGAATAACACCCATTAGAGTATATCTCTAACAGAACGTTGATGTGTTCTTTGTAATTGAAAACTTATTCATTAATTTATCATCAATTATAATATTGGTTGTAAATTCTTTATTAAATTCATATATTTGATAGGAATTGTTTTTTCTTTTTTAAAACCCATTAGAGTATATGTCTAAATACTTTGTTATATGCTTTCTCCAAAAAGATAAATTCCTTTTTATTACTTTAAACCTCTTATTATTTGAATTACTTCCATAGTTGATATTCCAAGCACGGAAGCAAAATGATTTTTCTTGATCTTAATATTTTCTCTAGATAATCATTTTCTATAACTTCATAGTATGACTATGTGTTTTATTCATATTTGAGTAATCTTTTATGTCATAATTATTTTTATGCAAAGACATTGAAATACTCTTCATTCATTAAACATCTTATTATTATGTTAACTCTTGCTAAATAATTTTATCAATCACTTAATCTTAAACTCACCATGATATTTTCAAACCTCAATAAAAATTACATTTGAGCCTATTGTTTTTTAGTCTTCAGACGGATCATGGCCTCTTTAACTTTACTTGGTCTTATCATTGCTGAAAATCAAAATTTAATTCTTCGGACAATATATCCGCATTACCAACATCTCGAACACAATGGTCATTAAAGAGCTTGTCAAAATCTTCCTTCTATCTTTTTTTGATATCATTAACTTTTACTAAAATTTTGTGATTGTGGTTCCTAATATTACCAATCTTTTAGAAATTACATTTTCAGTCGTCATATGATCTAAGTCTTCAACTAATGAAAGCAAAAAAATATTACTCAAAACTCTTTTGATAGTGGATTGATCATTGTTACAATACTACTCCATTCCATGACTGTGGATGACAGCCCCAGCATTACGCTTGTCGTATGCCTAGGAAAACAACCATGAAATCAAAAGGCAAATAGTCCTTAGAAACAAATTTTAGAAAGCATTAACAATTTCTACCAGTAGAAATGTACTTTCTCCCCAAAGAACAACAATAATCAATTGAAATAGCATGCGTCCACAACATCAGAATATCAGCACCACTAATTATATAGACCACAAAGATAAGATACTGATTTATTACGAAACAGAAAAGTCAATAAATCATGATAACAACCCAAGGTCCAAAGCCAGTAGATTTCACATAAATCAGAAAGGAAAGTGCCGCAAAAACCACAATAACCACCACATCATCAGTCTAGCACACACAAAAGTTCAATATATTAATCAAACAAACTATCTTGTCAATGCAAAACTAACGGTTTTCCAAGTATCTAACTAGATCCTATTAGATTTCACGAGTGATATGCGTATTTACTATTACAATCAAATATCATATGAAGTAATTTATATGCACTTGTGGTTGTTAAATGAATGCTAAAACAAAAATGAGAGAGGAGCACAATCAGATCACTTAGCTTATGGGGTATGGCTTTGGAGATGGTCAAGAAAAAATTGATCCTTTTGGACACAACATAGGAACTACTTTGCATGAGAGAGAGAGAGAGTGTTTTGAAAAACCATTACAAGGTAGTTTTTCCTTGTTTTAAAAGGAAGCGAAGAAGACAAGCCTGGATTATTGTCAAATGGAGAGATGGAGCCCCTGATCCATTGGCTAGCATTTGCAATGGACGGATTAGTGTAACCCTAATTATGTAAGAGTGAGAAAGGGGAAGGGTGGGGGGATTAAGTGGGATCAAAGACACAGAGCTCTTGGGCGGGAAAATTAAGTGAGTGAGTTGGGTTGGTAGTCATTAGAGTGGGAGATCTTTTTAATTTTTTTATATTAATGTAGTTCATTGTTCTGTTTCTTTGATGAGTTGGGCCGTTAAATTGCTTTTCTTCATAATGTCTGCTTAGGTTTTAGTTACCTGATTTGTAAAATGTGGGTGTTAAGCTTGATGCATGCTGTGATCTGTCAATAAATTAAAGCTTCGGTGCTACTGTGAACAAAGCAGCAAGGGAAGTATTATAGATGTTTGAAAGTCTTCATCAAAAAGGGGTACATGGTATCATATACTTGTGGGCCTTCCCATAAAAATAAAAATTGAATGGGTAAGTGAATGTTTGGTTGGGTGTTTTTTATTTTTGTTTTTAAAATATAATAGCTGTTTTCGAGTACAGAAAACTAAAAACAATAAAACTTTATTTTTACTTTTTAGGTCCTAAAGAAAGAAAATAATATTTTATTATTTTTAGTTTTATGTTTTCTATACTCGAAAATAACTATTAATTTTGAAAACGAAAACAAAAAACAGGTAAAACAAACATACTCTAAATGTCACATTTATGCTAGTTACTCATGCAGGGAAAAACACAAAGCTTGATATAGCAAAATTTTGGATATGATAAAATGATGCTAGAGCATCTGTTTGTCATGTGAAAAGAAGGAAATAATAGTTAGTGAGGTTTGTGAAAGATATATATGGTACTGGAATTACGTGTGGAAAGTTGGCTCATTCAATTATGCTTTTAGACTTTTTTTTGTGTTTATATATGAAGTATGTAAATTGTATGATATTGTTCAAGGACAAGTAGTTTAAGTGTATTTGATTCATGAATCTTCTTATGAGATTAATGAAGAACGATGGCCTTGCCATCCTACTGTAATTCCTTTTTGTTCCCAGGTGTTGCTAGTTACAAATTTTTTACACCGCGTGTAAAATTTCATTTTCTCACATGCTGCAAGCGAGATTGTAAATGGCAAGACTGAGACTATAGGACATTTTGGATGTTTTCCCCAATGTTATATTTCTTTATTTTGATGTCATTAGTTTATGCCTAGAAATCAACAGCATTCTAGTCCCAAATAAGATGATCTTATATGGAAACAGTTTATCCTTTCACAAGCTTAGTTAAATTGACCCTTTTTAAATTACTTTTCTTCTCTGGCAATGGGGCTTTCCATTTGTTTTCCAATACAAAAATAAAAATTTAAATTATTTAACAATATGAATATTTTCCATAGCAGGGAGTCCTCTCCTTTTCCTTCCTTTTATTATTGTTGTTATTACCAAGGATTTTAAAGTTACAAGATGCCTTTACTGATAAACATTCGGAGTTAAAAATTAGGTAAAGGTTCATTCTGTAGAGAAGTACATGCTATTCAAGATGTATGAATTCATACGTGCTTCAGATAACACACCATATTTATGTGTTCAGGCTATGAAGGTGTTTGGGAATTTTTTCTTTTCTTTTCTCGACCTGTTTAAAACACTTAGTGTTTGGGAAATTTATTTTTGCCGTGTACGCTCTTTTGGTAGCAAAATCTAACTTCCGCAAGCACGCCATATGCTCCAAAAAATTTCATGCTTCTCATTGTATCATCTAAAATTTAAGAATGGAATAAAACCTTGTTTTTTATATGTTGAATTAATCAGTTCTGCATGTAAAAGTAATCAATGTTATAGTGTTAATTGGCCGTTTTAATCAATATGGCATTTTTTCATACCGTGCGCTCAAATGTAACAGATCTTTGAGCGGGGAAAATGACACTTCAAAAATCTGTTCAGTGTTTACTAATTGTTTTCGTGTCTTGCTTATTATGAAATTGAAATTTAATTCTTATCTTTTTTTTTTTTTTTGATTGGGATGTTTGGATTAGAGATTTGTGAATATGGCCTTTGTTGTTCCACGGATTTCTAAAACCATTTTATGCTTCCCAGGATGAAGTCTCTGGACAGTTCGAAGGACATGAGTCAGGAGACAATACACTCATCCCTGTTGAGGAGCTTCACAAGGTCATTTTAGTGAGGACTAAATCAACATTCATGATGTGGAACGTTTTATGTTTACCTGATGGAATACAAATCCCTCTCTGCAGGATGAACCAGAAATGGAAAATCCCTCAGCTGATGCAATCAAGAAGCAACAAGACAAACCCCAGGTGGAGCCGAGGATCGAACTGAATGAGCAAGATGTGGAGTCAAAAGAGCAGCAACATATGCCACGAAGATCCCATCAGAACCAGCGACCTGGTCGAGGCAGTATGGGAGGCAGCAGCACTGGTACTGGTCGTAAGGGCTATTTCAACGTTCGCGGTGGAGGACGCAGTAGTGGCAGGGGAGGTGGGGGTTTCCAGAATGGTCGCAACCAGTATTATGACCAGCCTGGGAATTATTACACCAGAGGCTACTACAACAAGGGCCGTGGTGGCAGGGCTGGCGGGGGTGGTGGGCAGTCTTACTACGACTATGGTCCAGCTGTTCAAGTAGGCCATGCACCAGAAAATGTAGGATCTGGTTCGTGACTTTCTAGCTCAACGGTATAGATTTTTATAAGGTGTTCAGGAACTAATCGGGTAGGTGGGTGGTCGAAATGTTTTTCCTCTGCACAAAAACAGGCTTTAAAATGGGTGTGATTTTTGGTGGACGTTTAATCATCTTGGACCGCTTACTCTCTTTCGTCTTCTTTCTTTTTCATTTTTATTTTTTAATATTTTTTAAAAAATGGATCCATTATCTGCATCGCATGCAACTATAGTTTTCCTTAAACAAAAGAAAACGTCGACCCACTGCGTTTTGGTTTGAAATGCATGTTCGTTCTTATTCCGTTCGGCTGTCTTTACCTAAAGCAATTTTTAAGTTTTCCTTCCATTTTGGTGCATTTGATTTCCTCTTCGACGGTCTTGGTTCAGATTCTTTAGTTAGCGTTCATTTATTGGAGTGACAGATTCAAAATCATAATAACAATATGGAAAGCCGGCGTTGATCACGGAACGTTTTAAAAGCTTTAAAAAGAGTGGTAAATGATGCTTGTAAAGTTAGAAGATTGTGTCAACAATGTGCGTTAGAGCATTAGTCTACCGATGGAAAATATATTTCCTACAAAAAACCCCCCCAAACACCAAAAAAAAAAAAAAAAAAAAAAAAAAAAATTTATCTTGAGAAAAGAAGGTTTTAAAAACCATGGTGCATTATGTATTTTTTTACTAAAAAATTAATTTTCCCAATTTATCCTGCCATTAACCTACCATTACCCTTTCCAAACGCTCTCTCGTTCTCATGCGATTCCCGATCGCGCGGCGCCTCCCTGCTCGGCTGCATTGTGTGGTTGCTTCCCGTGCAGATCTTCGTCTTGCGGTGCCGTGCGGAGTGCTCGGTGTGGACGAAGGCCTCCTTTGGTTCGACGTCTCAGCTGGCTTGCTCGCGCGACGCCTCCTCTACCTAGATCGCTCGGCCTCCCTGTGCACTGCCCGACCGTGCGGCGCTCTGTTGTGTGCCGATCGCCCGGCCGCCTAGGTCGTAGGTCATGCGGCTCCTCCGTCCGGCGCCGGCTCTGTGGGTGTGTGCAGCTTGGGTCGACTTGGCTGAGACTGGTGTGAGGCTTCTAGTCTCCACAGCCGCTGCACCTTCCAAGTGCTTGATAAAACTCCCCAGTGCCTGTTCTTCCACTTTCCACTGGGTTGCGCCCCCTGTTCTTGATTATTATCTGTTGTGGTGTTGCTCACTAGTGTGGATTTGCGGTTTGCACTTGCTGGTTTTACTCTGCATCTTGTAAATGGGGGATGAGGGACGTGCGACGGGGAACGTAGGAGAGGGAGGACCGAATTGAAATTTGTCATTGTTTGATGACATGACAAGGTCAGCAAAAGCAAAAGCTATATTTAGTTTTTGGTTTTGCTTTTGCTAATGGTTTACCTAAACCATTGGAGAACAAATTTAGGCATATTTTGCTATAACTTTTGCTATAGCTGATGGGTTGGAGATACTCTAAACACTAAAATGTTTAGGCGATGTTTGGTATATGTTCTCGGAAATGATTTTTTGTATTTTAATGCAGAAAACATTAGTTAATTTATGTTTGGCAGCTGTTTTATTTTTTTATTTTTAAAAACTTTCTATTTTGGGTACAGAAAAACGAAAACATCTTTTGTGTGTTTTCAATTGTTTTTCGGTGTTTTTCGTCCCGTCTCTCCCTCACGCGAGCAGCTCCCCTCGACAGCATCCTCCTACGCCAGCCTCCCCCGCGATGGCCTCCCCTTGCGACGGTCTCCCCTTGCGCCGGCTCCTCCTGCGACGGTCTCCCCTTGCGCCGGCTCCTCCTGCGACGGTCTCCCCCTGCGCCAGTCTCCCCTGCGGCTTCCCCGGCCCGGCGCCACCCCTGGCGCGACGCCCTAACTCCCCGACTAGCAAATCTCCCCCCCCCCCCCCCCCCCCCCCCTCTTCCTTGAAAAGAAAACAAAAACACTTTTTATCTCAAAAAACACACGATATCCTTCGTTTTCAAATACCAATTTTTCAAACAGAAAACCAAAAATACCAATAATAGCTATTTTTAAAATACCAAAAATACCAAAAACAGAAAACCAGAAATACCAAAAATACCAATTTTTAAAACAGAAAACCAAACATAGCTTTAACGTTTAGCAATAGTAACTTTTTTTTAATAACTTTTAGCTATATGTTTTTTTGATAAAATGTGAAATTTTTGATGAATCCAATATAAAGATTTGAAATTTATTAAAAAGTGATTTTTTAAATTAAAATTTGGCATTGATTTGATAAAGGTTAGGTATTGTTGGAGATTAGTCCATTTAATCCGTTAGAGTATTCACATTAAATTATGTAAAATTTTCCTACAATTTAAGCAATTTTTTTAGAATTGAATAAAAAGTCTTACCTTGGCTTCAGAGTCATTATTTATTCTCAAAAGTTTTCCGTTCATTAAATTTGTTTTGGCAAGTGCATGTTTAAATAATTGAAAAAATAGAAGTTATTGGAAAAAAAGAATATAAGAATATTAAATTTGTTTTGGCACGTGCATGTTTATTTTATTTTATTTTATTTTTTGGAATAGATCTCAAACAAGAACTAGTTAATTTTGAGCCTCCCATCAGGAATAAACCATTCCTTGCACGTCTGGTTATTTTGCAATTGCAACCCATCTCAGGTTTCGGCCGTGCAATTGAAGCCACATCTCCCATCCAATAATAATAATAAAAAGATACTACTCTGAGCTGCAGGGCATTGTAATCCATTTTGGGGGGGCAGCCTTTTTCAGTGGATGGCACTTTGATTAGCTAGCAGTTCTTTCTCACAGTGGAGCTCAAGCATCTGTTCTCTAAGAACAACAAACATTGCCCAATAACATACGGTGAGGACTGAGGAAGTGCAATGAACGCGTGACAGTGCCAAAGTGGAACCCGGTGTAGGCCTCTATTTCTCATGACTGCCATAGAAAAGATGCCCCCGAATCCCAATTGTCCTTTGCACGACGCAACGCAACTGTACTCAAAGCCCAGAGCAATGTAATTTCACAGTAACAAAATAATCACACCTGATTTAAGCTGTTGATATCCTCCTACAGCACCAAATCTGCAGGCACTTCTAGTAAGTCATGAACATAGCAAGTCATCCCACAACACGAAGTTCATATATATGCTAAAGGGCTAATGTTCGGATGTAATGGGGTTTTGTAGACTAGTCCTAAAATTGAAATTATGCTAAAATGCTTCATTATAAACTAATTAAAATGCATTACAAATGGAAAACTATGTGCCCATACTTGTTTTCAATGGCTTACAGACGTTGAGGGGTCAGCATCAGAGTGAGATTCTTTACAAAACATTAACATTATTTATGAGAAATAAGAACATTTTACCCACACAAAACTATATAAAGGCTTCCCCATCCAACTCATAAATCTCATCCCACAGGTCTCCCAACAAGAACAACAAACACCAACCTATCATATGGTCTTTTTGCCTTCAACATCCAACAGAATGTGGTCCAACGTTTCAGGGTCACATTACGCCCATGGCTCCTTGCAACCAAGGGCGAACTCGTCTCTTATTACATTCAATTCCTCCGCACAGTGGCGCACCCACTTCAATTCCTCCAAAGACACCTCCAAACTTGTACTCTACATTTCTCTACCAAAAGCAAAAGTCCCTCCTTCCCCATTTTTTTTGGGGGATTAAGTTTTGATTGACCTTGGTAGACAAGTCTCTGACCTTTGCTAGTTATGGTTCTGTGTTGGTGTACAGATGGTGATCGATTTCACTGCTACTTGGTGCTCCCCATGTCGCCTCATGGAGCCATTCCTCAAGGAACTTGCTTCCAAATACCCCAATGTTGAGTTCATCAAGATTGATGTGGACAAGCTAATGGTATGATGCTTTTGGTTTTGGGTTTCATATTTTTCTAGAATTTCCACACATACGAATTAGTAATGGATGAGTTTGTGTTGACGGAAAACAGAATGTGGCCCAACAATTTGGAGTGGAAGCAATGCCAACGATTGTACTGATAAAGAACGGAAAAGTGGTAGATATGGTGGTGGGCGTGAAGCAGCGGGAGCTGCAGCAAAAAATTGGTGAACACAACACAGATTATAATGCATGGTCGTTGCAGTAGGAATCAAGATGGGGAGAGGATGGCTATGAGGGTGTCCACAGATCTCATAAGTCATAATAATTAAACTACACTAGCCATATTCTTGGTATTTATTTTAATGTTTTTTGAAATCTAATAACAATTTTGGATCCCAAAATTTGAAATCAAATAAAACAGCGTCTTCCAATTATTATGCCACCATGTATTCTTCTTTCAAGCTGCAGCTCCAACCGGTGCTTGGTGGCTGGTGCTTAGATTCTAAGCATGATGTAGCAAATGTTTATGAGGAAAATTCTATATACCCACTGCAAGTTACTTTTTTATTATATGAATATATGATCATAGATATTCATTTGTTGAGGAGATTTTTCCCCCATTCCACTTCTTCAATTTTATGAAATGTGCTAGCCAGTGTATTTTAAGTTTTTTTTTTCTTCATGAAACGCGATAAAAAAAAGTTTTAAAAACATACTTAGAACCTCATTTTTAATTCAAGTCTTAAAACAATCTAAGATACATTTTAACCTCATTTTAGCCTCACAATTTCATCATCATTTTGTTAGGATATTTGTCTCACATCGTTAAATAGAAAAAAAAAATTAAAAAATATATAAGAAAAAAAAACACATTAAATGTCATAATGCATTTTAAAGTAATACAGCTAATATAATAAGCCTAAAATTGATAATATTATAACATGTAAGCGAATATGTGTTTCAACTCAATTCTAATAAATGGTATTATAGTTTGATTATTACTGAAAAAGTATTTCATAATATCAAAAGTCTGCATGTTGTGTGCTTCAATATCAAATCTGTATGATCTTTTACATTTTAAAGTTTACGGCAAACATAATGCAAATAATATTGTGACACGCAAATAGACTTGGGCATTAGTCCAATCCTAATATTTCTTTTTCTTTTTGAATGAAAATCTTCTTCTGAATCCTTAAAAATTAGATGAAAAAATGAATTTCAAGAGGAAGAGAAAAATAAAAAATCACAAAAAATATAAAAGTCTTATGAGTGGGATCTAAAAGATGAATAGAGTGCTTACATCATATATGTCCTCTAAATTTATTTTTATTTTTATTTTTAAATTATAATTTTTTATTTTTTAAAGAATTCTTTATTTTAATATCTATTTTATTAAAAATTATGTTTTAAAAAAATTCATCATAAATAATTAATTGTAGTTATTTTGACGGACTCCGAAGTTGGCATTACAAAACATATTACTTTCAAATTTTTACAAAGTCCTATTTATACTTATTTTACACTTTTTTTTGAAAATAAAAAGTTTACTTTATAATTAAAAAAAAACTATTTTAAACGTCTCGGAGCCGAATTCTCCATTATTTTAACCCCATGATATGCCCTTACCCAAGCAATATGGCTTCGAAACCTTATAAATGTGTTTAGTTCTTTAGATGCTCATATATATCTACGTTGTGACATTATTTCATGTGTTATGATTCGTCTTAAATTCTTTTTGATTGTTTTTGTTCCCCTGTTCGGTTTGAATGGCTATTGTGGATCCTTCAACAGCTAATGGTGCATGCTGGCGTGATATTTTTGAAAAATAATAAGTCTACTTGGCTGGCTATATTAACGTATATATGAGGAAAAGCTTGTTTACAGATAGATCGTATAGTTAATTCATAGGGCACTTTTTTTGAATTTGTCTAAAAAAATTTTATAAAATAATAATATCAATTCAACGACAATAAAAACATTCATGCGCGAATTACGGGCACAATATGTAACACCCTTCTTCCCCCCACCCTTCTCTCGATCCTGGCTGCCCTTCCTTCATTCTCTCCCTTGCACCAAATCAACAGCTTATCATTCAACCTCCCTCATTTGGGGCCTTTGGACCTCGGTTAACTCTTTTAACTTTAAGGAGGTAATATAATGCTGTTAGAATTTAAATACACAATTTAATGTAGATTTAATTGTATATTATATCATAAAGTTAAAACTACTGATATATTTTACATTAAATTCAATTAAAATTTTGAAGTATAGATTTAAAAACTAAGTATTCACATTTCATTATTATATATCATTACATACAGTTATATGATTTCTAAATTTCATGTATTTTTATTTTAAGCGAATATTGGCTTCCTTATCCTAGTATTTTTAATATATTTCTTAGGATGAAAAAAAAGCATAAAAAAGATAAACTCAAATAGTCCACTAATTAAGTGTACACATAATAGTATCATGAGTAGTATCTTTTTTCGTATAGTATCTATTCCTTTCGATTACAAATTTATACGGGTTACTCTTCGTAAGTCAAGTCAACTCCCTATTAAATGAGTTTTTTGATGGGTTAGGTATGTGTTTTCTTTTAAAAAATGCACATAATACGTTGTGTGCGAACTCCAAATTTAGTGGTAGGGCTAGGCGATTCGCTTCAACTCCAATTTTCTCGAGTATTTCAAATGAGCCAATATACCAAGGGATTAAATTTTCTTTCTTAACTCTTGTCTATGGGGATACCTTTACAATACTTGTTCGTCCTCTTTGAACTTTAAATATTTACGTCAATGATATGTATAACTCTTCTGTTTAGTTTGTGTAGCATATGGTGTTGGATGTTGCATATCTTTTTTGTTGTCTCTTGTTATCACGTTCTCAAATTCTATGAATCTTGAAATTGGATAGGTGATTCCTTATGCACGCATTTGAAGGATCAAGAGACTAACAATAAACACATAATGAAACTACACAGCAAGAGCTAGCCTGACCTACCACCCATACAATCATACATCACAAATATTCTTATATATTCTCAATGCAATTAATGCATATATAAAGCACATGAATACCATACATTAAATGTCATAACTATCTCAACATATTCACACATATATATATATACACACACTTAAGAGTTCTGATATATTACAAACGTATGCACTACGTTATCAATACAAATGTTAAGATTCATATTCGGGAAACTATAATCAATATACATAAAACATAACAAAACAACCAAAATGAGGTTCACCATCTATCAACAAAAAACAGTAATATTACTCTTGTCTGCACCTAAAAAGAAATATCAATTTATATATTTTTAATTTCTTATACATTGGCACGCCTCAAGTGTTGAAACAATTTGCTTATTGTACGGACATGATTGGTCTTCAACATGGTGCTATAGTACAGCTTTGATATAATCGTTATGCGCTTGAACATGAATGAATTATAGGGTTAAATAAATTTTAGTTAACCTCAACTCTTTCAACATTTGTAGCATACCCATACCCTTAGGCTCTGCTAACTGAGGTCTGTAGCTTCCACGAATCAATGTCTACAATTCCGACCAAACGTCGAGCCCAGGCAAAGTGTTTTAGCTAATGGGGAAGTGCAAAACACAAAACACAAAACACAAAACACTGTCCAAATATATTAGCATTAATTTTATGATACAATTTCAAGAAAAAATCTAAATTGACTAAAAAAAGATATAGATGAAATCTTTGGAGATATATTATATTATATTTCACCGGTAGGTTAAGTTTATGAATTAATTAAATTATAATATATTAATTTTATAAAATTTTAAAATAAATAAATAAAATTAATTTTTTAAAACGTTTATTTTTATCACCCTAGTGTCACCTAACAATTTTTTTTTGTTTGTTTTTACATTCAAGCGATTATTATTTCTTTTAAGAATTTATATTCTTTCTGAAAAGCGCCATGGTCGATTGGTAGTCTGACCCCATACAGACGCCCCGTACCTCCCTCACTCCTCAGGTTTCGAGCTCCCGTCTCCCGTGTATATAAATATATACACACACAAAGACGGTCACCAAAAGTTGTGGTGCTCTGATCTTTGAACAATTTAGGGTTTGTTCAAATCTGCCCAAGAATTGAATCGAGAGCGGCGAAGAACAAGTGCGGAATGGAGATTGAAGGGTACAGGATAGAGGGTCTCTCGATTGCAGGCCACGAGACGTGCATAATCCTCCCAACCCTCGACCTAGCCTTCGACATCGGCAAGTGTCCGCAGCGCGCAATCGCTCGGAGCTTCCTCTTCATCTCCCACGGTCACATGGACCACATTGTCCGTGTTTTTTTCTCTTCCCCCTCGCCCGCTCGCCTCTGTTAGTTTTTTTCTTTTGGTTCTAACAATGTGTCTGTCGTAAGTGTTATTTTTTTTAAAGTTGCCCTCACACCAAATGTTCCGGACATATATAAACTGGCTGTGAGCCATTGAATTTATAAACATTAATACAACACAAACCAAACGCAACTAGACAATTCAGGTGGGTTGTCGAAGCCTTTGGAACCTGTAGAATACTATTCTATTATTGTTTCTATTGAATTTTAGTATAGCTTTGGGAAACAACAGATTGGTCCTCGTTGAAATAAGCGGGGGTTTCAATTGAACCTCCTTGCCCTCTTGGCTGTTGAAATATTAAATTCAGATTCATGTAGTAGCTGGAAAGCCGGGGTCCCTCAAAAAAATCAGTACTTAACCGTTTCAATATTGCATCTGTCATCTATGCTTTCAAGCGGCCGCAAATGAGGTAAACAGAGCTTGACTTTAAAGAGAGAAAGAGCTGTGAATCCGTTGTTTCCGATCGCCCTTGATGATCTAATGGTCTATACTCCATATAGTGTGTCTCCCATGAACGGAATAATGACACTTCATAGGACATCTTTGTGTTTTTTTTTTAAACCACTAGATACCCTTTTGCTTTTTCCAAGTGTCTTTCATAAATAGTTTGTGTTTGAAGCTCTCAAACATTTCTCTTTGTTCCTTGAGAGGGAGGAGACAGTGGAAGAAAGAAAGAAAAAGATCATTGATTATACCAGTTTTTTTTAAGAACAACTTCTATCTGTTTATTTATTTGGCATGGTTCTATAGCATTTTGAGTATTCATCAGCTTTTCATGGTATTATTGTGTATTCCTTTTCTTCTCAAGTATTACAATCCCGCAATGTAATTAAAACCCTGAGTCCCAAGTCCCTATCAAAAAACAATGGTTTTTCCCCACCATCACTTTTTAGGAAGGTATATTTTGCATGCTCAACTGTCAAAGAAGTTTTGTTTTCAGGGAGGACTGCCTATGCATGTTGCAACCCGTGGATTGTATAGTATGAAGCCCCCAACAATTATTGTACCTGCTGCTATTAAGGAAGCAGTAGAAAAATTGTTTGAAGTGTACAAAGAGCTACAACAAGAAGAGCTTAAATATAATCTAATTGGATTGAATGTGGGTAATGATCATCTATTTTAAAATTTTCATCTATTTGTATTAGTTATCTGAATTGCCTGCAGATGGTCTTTATTCTTGAGTGATACTCTGGCAGGAGAAGAGTTTTATTTAAGAAAGGATGTTAAAGTAAGGGCATTCAGGACATATCACGGTGTTCCTAGCCAAGTAAACCAACAAAATCTAGAGATTACCAACAAAATCTAGAGATTTCTCCCTGTTTTACATTTTGGTTTTTTAATTAATGCTTTTTTTTTAAACCCACATTCCTTCAACTCTTGTTATTTGTGGCAGGGCTATGTAGTATACTCTGTAAAACAAAAACTCAAGCAGGAATATAATGGCCTTTCTGGGAAGATGATTAAAAACCTGAAGTTCTCAGGTGTGGAGGTATGTCTTTTGAGACAACATGTATACGAAGGATACCTGTCTCCTAGAATGATGAAATTCATGTTTTTATTGTGTATAAGTTAATTCTGATCATGATGTTGCTTTTTGTTAAAATTTTATGCTGAATGCTGTGAAAAAAAAGCCACCGGTAGAGCACAGGTTTGAACTTCACCAACCTTATTTCTCACAATAAAACATAGTTTGACAACTTCTATCTCATTTCACATCAAGACATGACATAACACATATAACAAACTCAAAGGAATTTTAACTACTCATTTTTGAAGTTAGATGTCTTCATGATCTATACATTACAAATACAGATATGTTGCCCACTTGATGGCTCTTTGCTTGGAAACATATCCTGGGATGCCATATGTTCCAGCTTTACTTGGCATGCTGCATGCCATGGTTATTCTTGTCTTGCTTTCATTTTTTTACTTTTAAAAATGCATTTTTCTTCCCATACAAGGATATCTTACTAAGTTGGTTTTGGGTATTGGCAGATTACGGACACTGTAACATCACCAGAAGTTGCTTTTACTGGAGACACAATGTCTGATTTTATGACTGACGATGCTAATGTAGATGTTTTGAAAGCAAAAGTACTCATTATGGAGGTGATTAGTGAAGTGTAATTATTACATGTCTAAATGGATTCATATAGGCGCTGATTTTGCGCCTTAATATTGTCATTAAGATAAATTCCCCGTTTAATAATAATAATATTAAGATACTGAGACATATATGAATTCTCTAATTATCTCATTGTCTTGTCTTATCATGCAGTGCACATATCTTAGCAGTTCAACAACAGTGGAGAAGGCGCGAGACTGTGGACACACACATGTGTCAGAGGTTATGCTTCTACATGATCCATGATCCATCTGTGTTTCATCTTTCATGTATTCAATAAGTTATATTTTCAGGGCTCGGTGCACAGTTTGCTGATTCTGGTTTGATTTGTGCTTCTTTCAGATCATCAATCATGCAAACAAGTTAGAAAACAGAGCAATACTTCTGATCCACTTTTCTGCTCGGCACAAACCCGATGTAAGTTTCCTAATCCTATAAATGCATAGTTGATGATTTTCTTGACCATCTTTCCTCCACATCACCAGATCTTCTGCCCATTTCTCTGTTCTGATTTATTTATGACATGTACTGTATGCATTAATTTTTTGCATAAGCTATGAACCGCAAATGCATGGCTGAGAATGGGGCAAAAAATCTGGACTGTTTTCTTGGGTGTCAAATGCTTATCCTTGTCAGTTTATGGTTAATAGGAAATTCAGGCAGCTGTTTCAGCATTGCCTCCACCTTTGGCCGGGCGAGTTTTTGCACTGACTGAAGGTTTCTGATGATGGAATGAATGAGTGGGACTAGTCTTTTGTTTTGCCATGATTCATTCGCAAGCCATTATAGTTTTCAATTCTAAACATTACTCTATGTTACATTGGGTTGAACATCTTTTCATGTACTATACTTTTTTTCCCTGTACGTGGCCTAGTGGCCTATTATTATAGTTTGTAAAAATTAAATTATGTACCACCAAGATTTGTCTGATTTCATCTCCTTCCTACATGAGTGATGATGTTATGTTGCAAATATGATCAAATACTGATCGAAGAAAAATAAAGATAACTACTCTTCTGACACTGAGAAAATTAGGTACCCACAAAGATATTGGAAAGTTATGTTGCCATAGGATGATGGGAAACATTAATGTTCAAATAAAACATAATGGCAATGGTAAGGAACCATTCAAGTTGCCAATCAGGGCAATAGAATTACTTTCTTGGAAAGCCTTTTGAAGGCGGTAGTCACCTTTTCATTCTTTTTAAGATTGCCAACTTGAATCCTCAATAGTTCCCTGCCAGTCCCGAGCTTCACATTCTCCAAATGGAGGAGTCCATCACCCAAGGCAAACCCATCAATAAAGAACAGGAGAACGTCCTCCACTCCAAGCCTGCTATCGTTGCCCTATCAATGAGCATGACAAGCTCCACCAACCCCTCTCTGCCACTCTCAATGAAGAGCTTGGTATCACCCTCTGCCACTTCTGTGTCCCTGCCGCCACCATGGAAGATGCCCCTGCCATTGACAAGTCTGTTAGGTCTTCTTCTGACAATGAATCTAGTGGCGGCAGTGTATGGAACTGTGGAGGATCTGCTGTGACTGTTCTATTTCAGTACCTTGTTCAAGGAAGGCACAGAGTGAATTTGCATCCACCTTGTTGATAAGGTTGCACAAGGGGGAGTGCTGTTTGACCTACAATGCTGTGACCGACAATGCCACTGAAATGCTTGGCCAGTGAGACCTGGAATTGATCTCCTTGTTGGGCAGAATCATGCTCTTGCGCCCTCTAGGGTCCGGCCTTTTGCACCAGAACGTTTTTCTGGAGATGCATTGAGCATGCCAAGCTGTGGCTCACCAACGCCAATCTTATCCATCAAGCATCTCAAATCACATGTATTGATTTTCAAATCTCTGTTTGTCTAGATTTATTGATTGATTTCATGTCTTTTTTTTTTTGCAGTTATTTATTTAATTTTGGTTTAATATGGTAGATGCAGCGTCAAGGGAGAGGCTCTACAAGATTATGGCATGGCATCCCACAATTTCAGAGAAATACATTAGATTAAAGCTCCGGGCGAAGTCACCACCGCTTTTGGAAATTATGGCTCTTTTCAGATGGAATCAGTCTGTGCCTGTACAGGTGGAAGGGTCCTTTTGCAGTACCAGAAGCTGGTAAATTATTAGCTCACCCTCACATTGTACCTATTTATTTATGCGTTTACTTCTATATGGGAATTTGAGTGTATGCTTCTTGCACTGTCTCTATAGGTGCAGTTTGCAGTTACACTTCTTTAATGTGTTTATAATCGATCTCACTGTTTTGATCATGGTTCTAAGCAGCAGTCTAGTTTCTTGTCTAACCCCCAGTAAAAAGGACATTTAAATTTCTCTTGTTCTTAATGTCTGCTAGAAGTTTAAGTTATTTTTTTTTTTTTAACAAATATATGGTGCTAAGCTGGATGCATACTGTGATCTGTTCGTAAACGAAAGCAAGGGGTGCTATTATGAACAAGGCAGCAAGTGGAGTATTGTAGATGTTTCAAAGAGTACATCTTCCACATCAAAAAGGGGTATGTGATATGACCATTGTGTCTCCTCCCATTAAAATAAAAGTTGAATGAGTAAGTCATTTTATGCTGGCTTCTAATGAGGTAATTTTTTGGATATGGAAGATAATTCGAACATGCTTTGTCGTGTGGAGGAATTGCCTAGTTGGATGGAAGTGGGAGACTGGTGAAGAGAAGGAAATGATACTTAGCGAAACTCTTGTTTATTGTTTTTGTGAGATAGGGCAAGCGTTTTACAGCTCCATTATTTTAATTGCTGTGGGAATGAGTTATGTACTGTAACTACGTCTGCAAAGTTGACTTATACAATCATGATTTTTCTTGTATGTGTTTTTATATGCAGTGCCTAAATTGATTGTTACTATTCTAGTACAATTATAGGGAATTTTATATTCTAGATGAGGTAAGAAAAGGAAATAATAATTGATTAAAATCTTGAGGTTTATGGTGTGCAGTAATTCTATTTTATTTTTGGGGGAGTGAATATGGCATTTTCTTTTTAATTTTTGGGAGGTTTTTGAAATATGGTACTGAAATTATGTCTGGAAAGACGACTTATTCAATCTTGTTTTGCCTTTTTTGTGTTTGTATATGAACTGCATAAATTGCACGATGTTGTTCTAGGGCAATGCAGTTTAAGTGTGTTTGATTTCATGAATCCTTTTATGACATTGATGAAAAATGAGGGTCTTGCCATCCTACTGTAATTTTTTTCGTCCCCTGGTGTTGCTAGTTACAAAATTTATGCACTTTTTTTTCCTGTTTTTTGCATGTAAAATTTCATGTTCTCACATGTTGCAGACGAGATAGTAAATGGCGAGAGTGAGATTGTAAGACATTTTGGATTTTTTTCTCACAATGTACAGTTTCTTCTTTATTTTGATCCCATTAGTTTTTAGAAATAACTAAACATTAGATCTAGGTCTAGATCAGATGAGCTTATAGAAACATTAGTTTCTAGCAATAAATAACTGTTTTACATTATAGCCAAATTGACCCATGTTAAATTACTTCTTCCCTGGCAATGAGACTTTTTTGAATTCAATTTAATCATCAAAGGCAATTTATGCCATTATAGTATTATTTCCATGTTGAAAATTTGTAGTGCTTATATTCAGTATTTACGACTCCTTTCCATTTGGAAGTCAATATAGAGCTGAAACTCTTAATTATTAGTGATGTAAATATTGAGGCATGTCACTTTCCATTTTTATTGGTCTTGTTCCCAAGATTTGTAATTCGAATTTATTTTAACAATATAGATTATTTATTGAGGTCTGTCAATGTGGTTTTTGAAATTGCGATAAAATAAAAACTAGTAAAAATTGCATTTGTCACTTGTCAGAGAGTTAAAATGCTGCCTATTCAAGATGCGTGGTTTCAAAGGTCCCTAACTGTTTTTGGTCTGTTGATTATTTGGGCAAAGAATGAATTGATTTGTGCAGTGGTAACTGTCTAAGACAAGGTAATTAAAAGTGCTAAGTGCACTTGAGGCGCAAGAGTATCCGATTGCTTTAAATATTAAGCGTAAAAAAAATATACTCGTTCTAGTGAAGTAAAATACCGAATAATATATATGTGTGTGTGTGTTATTCATATAACAAATATACAGTTCAATATCTAAAACTAGCATTTGCATCTCAGTTATGGGTTGGGGCCAATGAGAGAGAAAGAGTTGTGGGTTGTATTTAAAACCAATATATGGGTCTGATGATAAAAAAATAATTATTAAAATTATAGTAAATAGTTATAGAGTAAAGGGCACCGGTAGCTCTTTTCTTTATTATCACAGCTCTTTATTATAAGAAAGAGTTATGGGTTGTGACCTATAAGCACTTGATAGAGATCGCTTGGATGGTTGGAGGCTAGATTGCATTTAGAGGCGAGACTGCATTTGGCATTAGATGGTCGGAGATGGTGTTGCTCGTTTGGCATCTCATGGAGATGGCATTGGATCGTTTGTCGTTGGGTTAGATATGGTGTTGCTCGCTTGGCATTGGATGGTTAGAGATGGCATCGAGGTGGAGATGTTGTCAAAATTTAATGGTTGAATTATGTATTTTAGCTAAAAATGTTAGCAAATTATGACTTTTTTTTCATTTGTTTCTCAGTTTAGAAAACCAATAAAATAAAAGTTATAATTTACTAAAGTTTTTAACTAAAATATATACTTCAAGGATATTATAGTCATACGTGATTAATATGTAATCACATATATATAATTTAGAAAAACATTTAGTGAGTCCAATATTAGTACTGTAATACCTAAAAATTCATATAATTCTGAAACGTTAGTATGACGAGGCCAATCAAGCATAGCTTGTATTTTTTTTTTAAGTCATTTTGACCCCTGGCCTCAAATATTCTAATTCTTGTTTGTTAAAGGCATATTTTTTTTATTTTCAACAAAAAAATGCAATGCCTCGAATTTTCAAAAGCTTTCTTAACATGTTCAAGATGCATGTTTCAATTAGAACTATAAATTAAAATATCATCAAAGTAAATTAGAATAATTTTCGGTGTTGGTGAAATATGGAATTAATGATGGTATGAAAAGTGGATAGGGTATTACAAAGGCCAAAGGGCATGACATAATATTGATAAAGCGTCCAATTTAATTTTTAAAAATTATTTTTCTTTTCTTTTCTTTTCTCTATTCTATTATCGTAGCTCATTGTATTATATTTTTTTTATCAATTTTTTGCAAGATTTGATTTAAAAAAATATTCTTTTTAAAATATATTTTATCTCTTACTAAACATAATTTGTTTTTAAAATTTAAAATTCTAATTCTAATTCAAATAAAGATTCAAATCATGAAACTAAAACGCAAAAATGAAAACATATACCAAATCTCAAATGTTTGTGTGCAAGTCACACGTCCTTGTTTACTCGTGAGAAGTATCAGTAGCTTCATACTTGATTGCTCTTTGTAGATTGAGCGTTTATGGAAAGGGGGACTTCTCATCTTGTTCAACTTTAGTTGGGATCGGTTTTAGGGACTCTTTGTATGTTTGGTTGTGATGTTTTATGTTTTTATTTTTAAAATGTGATAGTGTTTTTGAGTAAAGAAAACAAAAAAAATTTAAATAACTGAAAAATATTTTTATTTGATGAGTCTTTTAAATTAAAAATAATTTTTTGTTATTTTTAGTTTTTATTTTTTTACTTGAGAATAACTATTACTTTTTAAAAACAAAACAAAAAAACACTTCAATTAAACATACTTTTATAACTTTCACGCTCTTGCAAATTGAATCAATTCCACCCTTTTTAAAAATAAGGAATTATAATTGAATAACCTTAGACATGATTTACTCAATATAGCAAACTCAATGGACAAAGCTTTTTTTTAATTTATATTTAAAATATGTATTTTTTGAAAATAAATTTAAAATTAAGATAATTAAAAAATATTTTTAAAACCATAAAAGAATAGCACAAGCTGGAAATGACAAAAAAACGAATTATTGATATTTAATATTATTAAGTTTTAAAATTACTAACTTTTATATTTTAATAAAATTTAACTAGCAAACATTGTTTTCCTTTAAATGTGATGGCAAATAATAATTTAACTGAGAGCATTCATTGTGATTTCTTTAAAATTATTTTTTTAAAATAACTAAAAGTATATTTTTATTTTAACAACCTATTTTTTTAAAATACACTTTTCAATCTCATTATTTTAACTATTTATCAATTAAAATATTACTTTTTAAATATTTATTTATTTATTTAAATCAAAATGTAAATATTAAAATAAAAAATAAAAATAAATGAGTCAAAAATATATATAATATTTTAATAAATATAGAGTAACAAATAAATTTAGAAAATTATTATTTATTTTATTAAAATATAATTATAATAAAAAATTTAAAAAATTATAATTTTTATTTTTTTATTAAACTAACTCTCCAAATAAATAAAAAATACAAATAAAAGTGGATAAAATAACATAAGCCATCAATTTTGATCAAATTAGGTGGCAGATGACTTAAAATCTGTTGTTGCAGCTTATATCCAAAAGTAATTATATTTGATTATTTGTAACCCTTGAATATAAAAGAGATTTGGACATCACTGAGGTGGAAAACACAGTACGGATGAAATGCCGAAATGCTTTTTATTTTTTGTTTTAAATAAAATAATAATAAAAACCTGAAAAGAAAGTAAGATAGAAAAACGATCGCTGTCTCAATTCTCTCTTTGCTAACTGCCAAGCATAAGATGCGCTACATTTAAAATAGGGTTATTTTTTAAATATAATTACTTTTAAAAACTACATAAATTTATATTATTTATAAATAATTTTAAATTATCAAAACTTACCATTTTAAAAAACAAATTTATTTTTTAAATAATACCTAAGACCATTTTCAAACAGTAACACAAACCCACAATGTCCACGTTATTTTGGCACACATAGTTGCATCCAATGCGTTATCTTTTTTTTTAAACCCTAATAATTTTTTCTCATGTTAAAAATTTAATATTATATTTTATGTCAATACATTATTTTAATTTATTTAATAAATATATTATTTAAATTAGAGCATTTACATTTAATTTTACTTTTAAATTTCTATTTTGAAATAAGCAGCATATTTATTTTTTATAATTTATTTATCTTTTTTTGCTACTTTATTACAATCACTTAAAAAGTTACATGTATAAAAATATATATTGAAAAATTACTGAAAATATTTATAAATAAACAATAAATTCTGAAATATAAAAATTTGCTATTTATTTTTTATTTTTATATTTCATTTTAAAGAACTTAAAGTAACTCTAATATTTTTTTTATTATTTACAAATAAATAGTAAAATATCAAATTTATACTTGACAAAATCTTTATATGACTCTTTAATACTAATATTGCTATAATTATTATTCACAAATAAAAAATTACGCCTTATTTTATTTTATTTTTTAGATTATTTTTTCTCTCCTCTTCTCCACTCACCATGCCATAGCACGTCCGACCTCCATCTTTATTATAAACCTGTTAAGGGCACACACATTCCAGCAAGTTGTAGCAGCGGAGGCTGATCGATGTCGGCGCTAGCTGCTCAAAATGAACTCTTCAAGTACTCCCGTAAGTCACAGTGGCAGCAGCCGAGCATTTCACTGTTGTGCTAGGCCTTTTCTCTTTGTTGCAATCTGTCTTCTACCTCTCTTTGCAACCTTCGTCTGACCTGTTTTATATGAAAATAAAGGAGTCCACTTTGAAAAATATAATTGCAGGCTTAATCTCATCCAAGTACATTAATTGTTTAAATAGAGGATACAAGATGATATCAGTTACAATCATATATATATATTCAAATAATTCAAAATAAAGATAAAGATAATGATAATTCTCTACGTCTTGTGTTCCTTGATTTTCAAGTGTTATTCCTTGATTTCTGGCTCTGACTGAGTAGTCTAACATTATACACCCTCTCTCCACCCATAGCCAAGCCAAGCCTTTCTTCATCATCTTCCTCGAGCCCAACCAAGCCTGAAGCCCCGCCAGACCACCAGGCCACCATCCACGAGCGGCCATTCTTCCTTTTCCCTCTATCCCCACACTGATAAAAAATAAACTCAATAATAAAAAATAATATTTTAATAAATATGAAAGTAAGTCGAAGAGTATTATTAGACTTGTAATTGTAAAAGTGAAGAAAATATAAAGAGCTCTTATAGCATCTCCAATTCATTAGCTATAGCAAAAGCTATAGTAAAATTTGACTTAAATTGATCTATAAGAGCAACTCCAATAGGGAGAGCTATAGCAAAAGCTATAGTTAAATTTGACTGAATTTTAATAAAAAAGCATTCTAATAGTGCAGCTATACCATGAGCTAAATATAGCTTCAGCAATAAATTTAGCAAAATATACCTTAAATTTTAACTTCTAGCTAAAATGCCACATCATTCTTCCCCTTTGAAAGACTAAAATATCCTTCCCCTTTTACGCCTCTCTCTCCCTTCCCCGTCTACCATCTCCCATCCACCATCTCCCACCGACGCTTGCCTTCCCCCGCTCGCCAGCCCTCGCCTTCCCTCCCCCCCGCCGATGCCCACCCTCGCCCTCACTCCCCCCGCCGACGCTCGCCCTCCCCTTCCCTCCCCCCCGCCGGTCACCGCGCAAAGACGGATATGGGTTTGTTAGAGACAGAGACGAGAGGAGGAGAGAGAGACGACAGGGGTGGGAAAAAAATTTAGGGTACTTTTGAAAATGGAATGATTTAGCAAAAAAATACATGAACTGCTATTGGAGAAGCATCAGCTAAATGATAATTGTAGCAAGCTATATTTGATTTTAATTTAGCTTTTAACTAGATTGTATTGGAGATGCTATAATGCATTAGGTATAGCAAAAGCAATAGCAAAACAAATAGGTAAATATATAGAATTTTTTACCTTTATTTTTTCAAATTTCCCAATATACCCTTTGCAGAAGTAAACCTAAAGGCGCTGCAACTCCTTTGGCGATCTCTAGTGTAAAAACGTAGCGAAGTGCTTAATCAGTCCAGGGTGAGATCAACGTAGCATTGAGGATAGGCAAAACGAGAGAGGTCGTGGGGGACATTAAGGATGCGAAAATGAGATTGGCAAAACGAGCAAGGCAGTTGGATCTTGCTGCGTTTGATAGGTAAGGCACACGAACTTTGTTAGCCCCGATGCCACCGTGAGGATCACCTGACACCCCGCGCACCGCACCTGGCACCCCTCACCGCTGACTCCGACGACTGCGCCTCCATGGAGAATCGACAGCGGCAGGAGGAGAGGCAGATCGAATTTGCAATCGATGGATCTTGAAATCGGTGGACAAATCGATCGATCAATTCGAGTGTCAACAAACGACGGTGAATCGAATTTGCAGCTTTAGTGGTTAATTGAAATGCTTAGGAGACGAGGAGAGAAGAGCGATTATTCTAGAATAGGATTACACGAGGGGGAGAAAATGGCTTAAGGGTGAAGTTGAAAAATAAAATAAAATTTAAAAAAAAATAAATGAAGCACATTGGAGATGTATCTGCTAAAGTAATAATTAAAGTACTATAATTAACTAAACTTAATTTTAACTAATTAAATTTAACTATAATGATTGAAAATGCAAATATTATTTTTATAAAGTTATAATTTTTTCTTAAATTATAAAAAAAATTAATTATACCAAATCTGATTTGAAGCTCTAAATGAATATATAATTTTTTAAGTAAAATTATTTTTAATTAATGAATAAAATAAGTAATTACATAATTTGTAAAATAAAATATTTAATAACAATTAATCAACAAAAGAAAAATAAAAAGAATATCCGGTTTTTAAAAGAAACGATAAATATTTTTTGCAAGATTCCTAGAAACGCAATATCAGTCATGATTTTTAAAAAGTCATCACAACACGAGATTCTACCAGCTAAAAAATATCAGTGCTTCCGAAGGAAAAGGAGATGAAACTAGTACGCTTGAGCAATTAACAAATTTGGTATATACATCACCGCATCAATCATCGCTCAAAATATTTTAAAAACAATTATCTCATAAACAATAGTTTAATTCTTATAAATGTAATAACTTACAATCCAAAAAGATACAAATTAAAAAATAGCATAACGACTAAGAATCAATCAAACACAAACAAGACTGTTCTGGACGAAGAGGGCAACGTTTAAATTCAAAACAAAGGTGCAGAAGACCCTCAAGGAGTGGGAGGATGTATGTACAATACGGAACATGGATTGCAGCCTCGTGCTTGTAAATCTGGCCAAAAAAAATGACATATCTGCTAAGCACCGATTCATGGTGATCTTGCAAGGTCTCTTGCAACTGCACAGCGCCAACCAAAGGAAAAGGTAAGGCACAGAGAAACTCTAAAACAGTAAGCAGAATTGGAACTTGAAGCAACAACCCTATATATCAGCTATCATCATTTTTTTTCTCGTTTTCATTTGTTGCAGCAAACCTACTGAAACAATATCTCTTGCTATAATATTGATCAAAAACAACTCAACATTGCATGTGAAGCATCAAAAACAGATCATTTAAGCAGCCCAAAACATGTTTTCATCAGAACATTTCCCCGCAATTCTATATCCCAAATGGCAGGGGTGGAAGCCATAAACCAATTTATGGTGTCACCATGTATCTCAGTTATTTATTTTATTAATGCATAAACTTCAAATTCTTATTAGCCCCAATCAAGAACAAAATATTTTTCTCCCAATTCCGATTTCCACTTGAATAATGCCTGCCTGCTAATCAAATAAATAATATTAATAATACCTTGTTAACTCCATAATATATACAAATCCCGAACATTGAAACTTGATAAAGAAAAAGGAAAAAGGAAAAAGAAAAAGAGCTTAGCCTAAATTCATAGAAGCATATTCAATCAAAGATGGATGATATAATGAACTTTCATAATTTCATCCCCTTCAACATAAATTCATTATCGCAGAGCATTAAAGTAAAAGGAACAGAAATGGTAAGATCAGCACTACATGATGTTGAACAAACCTTGGGAAGACGAATGAAGTACAACAACATGCATGGTGGCATTATTGGGAGGCAGCTGCAGGCGTAGCGGGTAGAGCTTCCCATTCAAGGTGCTGCGGGAGCACACCATGATATCGCCATAACCCAACTCTTCCTCCAACACTTTGGTCAACTCATCCACCCCATTTCCCTTGAATGTCAAACAATACCCCTCTCCGCCGTCTTCCTCCACCGCTCCGCCGTCGTCCGCCACGCGGTAGTAGATCGTCCGCCCTTCCACCTTCGGCGGGGAACCTCGCAGCGAATCCATCGACTAAGAATCGATACCCAACAACACACAAAAAAAAAACATGAACAGACTATATTAATGATCAAAACTCAAGATAATTTTTTTATAAAAAAAAAAAAAAAAAGTATACACAAGCACGATACGAACCTCTTGTCTGGTGGCGGCGGTGGATGGATACGAATACGAATCGGATTCGTGAGAGTCAACGCGAGTGGGGAGGTGTGTCGGATCGGGGGAGCTGCGAGGCGGATAGTGGTGAGAAGGATCGATCTCGACGATTTGGACCTCCCATAGGATCCAATCCTGGGTGACGGTCCGGTGGGGGATATCGTGGGTGACGGAGTTTCGCCACGGGGGGAGGCCGGCGTTGGCACGGAGGAAGTTGCCGTAGCGGGTGCGGAACTTGACGAGGGCGCCGTCGCGGACTGGAATCCACTCGACGGAGGAGTCGAGGCGCGGAGGGAGGGTCTGGAGGACCTTACAGCCGGTCATGCCCAGCAGGAAGGGCTGGTTGGAGGCGGTCAAGTACTTGCCGTAGCGGCTCTTGAGGCGGACGATGAGCTCCGATCCTCCGCCTCCGCCGGGGAACTCCACCGTCCAACGCGCGCTCTGGGATGCGCCGTCGCGGTCCATGGACACCGACTCCTCGTCGTCGTCCGCCAGCAGGTACTTGTCGTGGTGGCTCCGGAGCCGGACTGCCTTTGCGCTGCGGAACATCTCCATGCCGGCCTGTAGATTGGAAGGTTGCGGTTGGTTCGATGAAGAAAAAGCGTAGCGAATAATTATTATATTAATTAGATTTAGATAGAGCAGAGCAGCAGAGACAACAAGGAGACCGAGTTGAGATTAATTTAATTACAGCGTCATGGCCCCCCGGCCCCCCCCTTTTCGCCCTTCATATTTCAAATGTCTTTTTTCTTTCTTGCCGATTTTCAACAAAAATCTGTTTTTTTTATTTAAAAAGTTTTAAAATAATAAAAATCATTCCCACATATTTTATATTTAATTTTTTTTCCGTAAACTTTATATAATATTTTTTAATATATTAAAAAATACTATTTACTTTCTGTAATTATTAAATTATATATTTTCTAATTATTTACTTATAATTCATATTAATTACACTATAATTACCCCCCCCAATTCAAATGTCTTTTATTTCCTTAATTTCACGTAAAAGTTTATTTTTCTGTATTTATAATTTTTCACGTAAAATTATTTCACATTTAACTTTATGCATGATATTTTATAATATTTTCTAATATATTAAAAAAATACTATTTAATCCTTATAATTATTAAATGATATATAAAAAATTTCTCTTATCTATTTCCTTTATGTTTTCTATAAATTATAATAAAAATTACTAATAAATAAAAAAAATAATATAAAATATTATTTTAATAATATAAAAAGTAATTTAAAAAGTATTATATATTTGTATAAAAAATAAAAAATAATTTAATTATGTAAATTTAAAAAAATAATTCAACGTCTGATTTAATTATAAATTAAGTTTACTCATCTTGCCCTTTTTTTGGAGTCAGGAAAAGGTAATTATTGAGAGCCTTTTCTTTTTTGTTAATTATATGGATTTTTTGTTTTTGTTTTTGTTTTTGTGGTGGCAGCTTGACCATATAATATATTATATTCTAATTCTATGGTTACGTGCCGGAGAGAAAACAAAAACAAAAACCAAAAAAGAAAAAAAAACATGTGGGAAGCACCGAAGAAGCACACACTGACACTGCTTGAACACGGATGTACGTCGCGGTGGCGTGGCAAATCAAACAGTGTGTTGGTCGTGTGAACATGATTTTTTTTTTTTGTCTTCCTTTCCAACCAAAACGATAAAAAGGATAATAGACAGTTGTTTTCCAAATGAATTGCCCAACCATAACATGTTTCTATCTAGTTGAAATATATTGTAATATTATTGTATATATTTTAAATATGTTAAGAATCATTAAATTAATATTTAACGATTTATATTAAAAAAAATTTTATTTAACCGTAATTCTAAAAATCTAATTTTAATCATTGATGATCATATGTCAAATATCTACGGTTTATACGGCAACATTAATTGTTTTTTATAATGATAGTTTGCATGGATATTTATACTACCGGCCAAAACACATGGGCATGGAGGTTCGGTACATGTCTTCCCAGGGCCGCCCTAAATTTCTAGAAGGATCCTAAATCAAAGAAATTAAATTAATAAATCGAACATTGATTGCTATCTACTATCCATCCATTCCGATGATGCGTATAACAATGTCCTAATTTATTTAATAATAATAATAATAATAATAATAATTAACAGATGGCGTACCTGATTGGAGGTCTTAGGTGGAACCTTCCTCGGCGGCGACGGCAATACCGACACAAAACCATCATCCGACGCAATCGAAGAAAAGCTGGACGAGTTTGACGACCAGGAACAGAAGAAGTCAACAGCCGCAGACGACGCGTCCTTTCCGCCCGGCACCTCCACGGCCTCCACGTCCCACAAGACCCAGTTCGCCGTCGCTGACGTGTGAGGGCTGTCGTGCGTGACGGAGTTCCTCCACGGCGGCGTCCCTCCGTTGGCCCGCAAATACTTATAATCATTCCCCCCCCGGTCCTCAGCTTCACCTGAAACCCGTCGCGCTCGGGCACCCACTCGACTCGGGCCGAGTCGACCCGGTAGTTCTTCGAGGCTGAACCGGCGGCGGTTTTGCCGTGGGTCACCACCCTCTTCCCCGTGGCGCCGAGGAGGAACGGAGTGTCGGACGCCGTCAGGTAACCTCCGTGACAGCTCCTCAGGCGTATCGCCCGGCGGTTCCCCGGGACGAGTTCCACCTCCCACACCGCCCTCCGAGACGCGGCGTTACGGCTCTGACGGACCGTTTCTCGATCGTCGTCGGCAATCAGGTACTTGTCGAGGTGGCTCCGGAGCCTCACGGCTTTGACACCACTGAAGAACTCCATCGTCAAGTGAAGCTAAAGTAGAAGAAATTATTGTCTAGAATAAATCGTAGAATGGGACGGTTTTTTTTTTTGTTTTTGTTTTGGGTTGGTTGGGTTTTATAAATTCGAACGTGGCGGTTATTATAAATAAATAAAAAAATATATCAGGAGTGGGAGTAGGAATGCGTACGATTACGAAGGAGGAAGATGGAAGGAAATAGGCAACGACGAATGGTTGGCGCGTGGACGACTGCAAGGCTTCAACGACAACGAGCGACACGCTAATGTTTTAAAAAAATTATATATACAAATAAATATTAATTATATATGACTAAAAATTATCATTAAAATTTATATTTTAATTAAAAAAAATTAGTAAATTACGAGCTTATAATTTATTAGAGCACTAATAATAGTAGACTAACTAAAAGTTTTAATAAATTTACCTACATAGAAAAATATTAATCATAAATTATATTCGAAATCAGTATCTTAATTATAAATTTTATTAAAATTTTAAACTTTCAAATTTGACTAATGATCTTTTTATTTCGGTATGGAGAAACTATAATTAAAAAGATACGGTACTAACAATCACACTTTCATTCCGTTTCTCCATTAGTATCAAGAGTCATTTAATCTTTTTAATTATTGGAGATTATTAGTACTAATAATAAACTATTAGTACCAAAAAGATTACTAATAAACTATTATTAATTAAATATTATTTGTCAAATAATCTTTAACTAAATGGAGATTATTAGTACCAATAATTAAAAAGATTTAATACTAAATTTAATCAAATTTGACTACTCGGTACCTCAAATGTTACAATTTTAATAAAGTTTATAGTTAAAATACAGATTCTAAGTACAATCTATGGTCAATATCGTTTCATGTTGACAATCTTGTTAAAAATTTTAATTAGTTCACTAATAATCTTCGAATTTAGTAAGCCAATATAGTAGAAGCTCATAATTTATTAAACTTTTTTGATTAAAATATGGATTTTAAAGTCATTTTATAATCATATGTAATTTATATTTGCTCACATATGTATAATTTTAAAAAATAATTGGTGAATCAAATGCTAATCGGGTAATTGTAGGGGGGTCATACTTTTAATCCACTCCTTTTACATGTGAAGAAATACAACTTACAAAGTTACAATCAAGGAATGTTTGGTTTTAATTTTTATTAGTACTCATTGTCTATTTATTTGTTTTTTTCAATTTTGAATACTCTAGCTTGTGAAATTTTTGGGTAGTTTGAGTTTTTAAGTTTTATAATTATTAACCTCGTTTCCTTGCTTCTTATGTTTATTGATTAGTTAATAGTTAACCATTTTTCTCGATACTATTCTTTGTGACTTGATTTCTAAAAATCAATAATTTAATGAGTTTTGATGGTATTTTAATGTTCAATATTTGGAATACTTGACAATTGAAAATGTTAAAATAGAAATTTGTTTGAGGAAGGAAACAATGTTTTAGGAGTTCAAATGTGACTATTTCTTTATATATATTTATATAATAGTAGAGCCTGCAAGAAAATAATAATAATAATAACATGATATGTGTGGATGTTATTTCTTGTGGAGAGTTTCATATAGAGTATACATATCAACTACTAACTTGGGAATGAAGTTAGGGACTATGTAGCTAGAGGAAACTGTTTGTCCTCGTTATCTCATGAGCTTTCGTTGTTTGATGACTTTGATCCATTCAAGTAATCCTAAAGAGTTTGAGGTTCCAATGAATGCCGGTCTATGGATTTTGTCAGAGAATCTTTTCAAGAACGTGGGAGAGGCTTGTTTAGAGGTTTGTCGTTTGGTCACCCAAATCACTACAATAAATGCAAATAATGTAGGCAGTCCTATAGAGTTCAGTGGTCTAAAAGAATGGAAAGTTCATAGATTTTGTTAAAGAAATCATAGAAGAAAGAAAAAAAACTTGTTGTGAGGTTCTCAGTTCACTCTTCCTAGCATTGAAACAAATGCAAATATTATCCACATAAAACTACTAAAAAATAATACATCTGTTACCCTAACTGATTCTAAGGGAAATAGAAAGGCATCAACAACTGCAAGCGTTTTAAAAAGTCGTGATTTGCTTCTGCAACAACAACAAAAGCACAATGGGTGGGCTTCCAAAAATCTTAGGTTGAAGTCAAGTTTCACCTTTGCTAAAGCATAGCTTTTGAGTTTTTGTAGAAGAACATTATCAGATCTTTGCAAGCAGCACATACGGAATTATCAATGGAGAAAAGAGATGGTTGTGTTATATCTCATGCTATGGGTGTAGAGAAGACACTTCTCATTATGGTGTTCCTTAAGAGCCAATCTTAATTATTTTGTTTTGATGGATTGTGTATCAATAGTCAAAATAATCCCAGGTCATGTAAATTTATTTAGGCTTGTATATATAGTATTCAGAATCTATGTTTAAATATAACACAGAAGTCTGTATAAAGGGGTCTCTCTAACCTTTTTAGTTAGAATCAAATTTTGTGTTTAAATTTTTACAATTATTTATAAATTCAAATGTAGAGAGAAAATGAAGTGTTGTTGGATCTAATCTAGAATTTGTAAGTTACTGATAAAAACCATATGTGAATTGTATTAGGAAATATTACTATGTTATATTCTAATGGATTATAGAAGTTAAACTTTATTGATAAACCTCAAATTATACTAAGAGGCTTAGAAAGATATGTACAAGCAACAACGAGAGTTATTCAAAAAAACAATTAAGGACATAATACATAAAATGTTTTTTAAAAAAAGTCAGGATGTAATCTAAAGACCCAGTATCAGACAAAGACTCGATATTACCAAAAGACGTTTGATTTTACTAGTTTCTTATTTAAAAGTTTTATTAACTCAAGATAACCAAAAGACTTGGTATAATCAAAGCAATTCCGATTTAACGAAGTCCCTTATCCAATACTCATCAAGTCTCGATATAAACCAAGCCTCAATTTAACCAAGTTGTGTATTCAATGTTCATTAGAGTTTTAGGTCATTCTCAAAAATCCGGTTTAAGCCCCAAATCCCTGATATAAGCCAACAAGTCTCGATTCAACCTCGCGAGTTTGTAATTAATTTCAAAGGCTCAACAATCTCTCTCACAGCTACGGTGTAAGCTGAGATGCCTTCATGAATGCTAAAAACAATAGCTTACACGTAGAAAACATGGATTAAATGACACAAACTTTAATACACATTGGAATCATACAAAGCAGACAACAAACTTAATGCATTATGCATTTCTAACATCCTCGAGTCATGCAGCGTAGCTTGCCAAGGAGATGGCATTTTTTTAATGCTCTCTAATTAAAGATAGACCAAACAAGTTCTAAAGAGATATTAAGATCAAGAGTGTGTATATGTAGACAGAACAACAAAGTAGAAAGTGTGCTTGTACTTGTGCTTAAATTGATAATATTCTTTGTGTATATTTATATTTTAATGATATAGAAAAGTAATTTAAAAAGTAGTGTATATTTATATAGAAAAATGAAAAATAATTTAATTATGTAAATTTAAAAAAAATAATTCAACGTCTGATTTAATTATAAATTAAGTTTACTCATCTTGCCCTTTTTTTGGAGTCAGGAAAAGGTAATTATTGAGAGCCTTTTCTTTTTTTGTTAATTATATGGATTTTTTTGTTTTTTGTTTTTTTTGTTTTTGTGGTGGCAGCTTGACCATATAATATATTATATTCTAATTCTATGGTTACGTGCCCGAGAGAAAACAAAAACAAAAACCAAAAAAGAAAAAAAAACATGTGGGAAGCACCGAAGAAGCACACACTGACACTGCTTGAACACGGATGTACGTCGCGGTGGCGTGGCAAATCAAACAGTGTGTTGGTCGTGTGAACATGATTTTTTTTTTTGTCTTCCTTTCCAACCAAAACGATAAAAAGGATAATAGACAGTTGTTTTCCAAATGAATTGCCCAACCATAACATGTTTCTATCTAGTTGAAATTTATTTTAATATTATTGTATATAATTTAAATATGTTAGGATAAATTTTTAAAATTTTTTTATCTGAATCATTAAATTAATATTTAACGATTTATATTAAAAATTTTTTTATTTAACCGTAATTCTAAAAATCTAATTTTAATCATTGATGATCATATGTCAAATATCTACGGTTTATACGGCAACATTAATTATTTTTTATAATGATAGTTTGCATGGATATTTATACTACCGGCCAAAACACATGGGCATGGAGGTTCGGTACATGTCTTCCCAGGGCCGCCCTAAATTTCTAGAAGGATCCTAAATCAAAGAAATTAAATTAATAAATCGAACATTGATTGCTATCTACTATCCATCCATTCCGATGATGCGTATAACAATTTCCTAATTTATTTAATAATAATAATAATAATAATTAACAGATGGCGTACCTGATTGGAGGTCTTAGGTGGAACCTTCCTCGGCGGCGACGGCAATACCGACACAAAACCATCATCCGACGCAATCGAAGAAAAGCTGGACGAGTTTGACGACCAGGAACAGAAGAAGTCAACAGCCGCAGACGACGCGTCCTTTCCGCCCGGCACCTCCACGGCCTCCACGTCCCACAAGACCCAGTTCGCCGTCGCTGACGTGTGAGGGCTGTCGTGCGTGACGGAGTTCCTCCACGGCGGCGTCCCTCCGTTGGCCCGCAAATACTTATAATCATTCCCCCCGGTCCTCAGCTTCACCTGAAACCCGTCGCGCTCGGGCACCCACTCGACTCGGGCCGAGTCGACCCGGTAGTTCTTCGAGGCTGAACCGGCGGCGGTTTTGCCGTGGGTCACCACCCTCTTCCCCGTGGCGCCGAGGAGGAACGGAGTGTCGGACGCCGTCAGGTAACCTCCGTGACAGCTCCTCAGGCGTATCGCCCGGCGGTTCCCCGGGACGAGTTCCACCTCCCACACCGCCCTCCGAGACGCGGCGTTACGGCTCTGACGGACCGTTTCTCGATCGTCGTCGGCAATCAGGTACTTGTCGAGGTGGCTCCGGAGCCTCACGGCTTTGACACCACTGAAGAACTCCATCGTCAAGTGAAGCTAAAGTAGAAGAAATTATTGTCTAGAATAAATCGTAGAATGGGACGGTTTTTTTTTTTGTTTTTGTTTTGGGTTGGTTGGGTTTTATAAATTCGAACGTGGCGGTTATTATAAATAAATAAAAAAATATATCAGGAGTGGGAGTAGGAATGCGTACGATTACGAAGGAGGAAGATGGAAGGAAATAGGCAACGACGAATGGTTGGCGCGTGGACGACTGCAAGGCTTCAACGACAACGAGCGACACGCTAATGTTTTAAAAAAATTATATATACAAATAAATATTAATTATATATGACTAAAAATTATCATTAAAATTTATATTTTAATTAAAAAAAATTAGTAAATTACGAGCTTATAATTTATTAGAGCACTAATAATAGTAGACTAACTAAAAGTTTTAATAAATTTACCTACATAGAAAAATATTAATCATAAATTATATTCGAAATCAGTATCTTAATTATAAATTTTATTAAAATTTTAAACTTTCAAATACCGACTAGTCAAATTTGACTAATGATCTTTTTATTTCGGTATGGAGAAACTATAATTAAAAAGATACGGTACTAACAATCACACTTCCATTCCGTTTCTCCATTGGTATCAGAGCCTGTCGAATCTTTTTAATTATTGGAGATTATTAGTACTAATAATAAACTATTAGTACCAAAAAGATTACTAATAAACTATTATTAATTAAATATTATTTGTCAAATAATCTTTAACTAAATGGAGATTATTAGTACCAATAATTAAAAGGATTTGATACTAAATTTAATCAAATTTGACTACTCGGTACCTCAAATGTTACAATTTTAATAAAGTTTATAGTTAAAATACAGATTCTAAGTATGGTCAATATCGTTTCATGTTGACAATCTTGTTAAAAATTTTAATTAGTTCACTAATAATCTTCGAATTTAGTAAGCCAATATAGTAGAAGCTCATAATTTATTAAACTTTTTGATTAAAATATGGATTTTAAAGTCATTTTATAATCATATGTAATTTATATTTGCTCACATATGTATAATTTTAAAAAATAATTGGTGAATCAAATGCTAATCGGGTAATTGTAGGGGGGTCATACTTTTAATCCACTCCTTTTACATGTGAAGAAATACAACTTACAAAGTTACAATCAAGGAATGTTTGGTTTTAATTTTTATTAGTACTCATTGTCTATTTATTTGTTTTTTTCAATTTTGAATACTCTAGCTTGTGAAATTTTTGGGTAGTTTGAGTTTTTAAGTTTTATAATTATTAACCTCGTTTCCTTGCTTCTTATGTTTATTGATTAGTTAATACTTAACCATTTTTCTCGATACTATTCTTTGTGACTTGATTTCTAAAAATCAATAATTTAATGAGTTTTGATGGTATTTTAATGTTCAATATTTGGAATACTTAACAATTGAAAATGTTAAAATAGAAATTTGTTTGAGGAAGGAAACAATGTTTTAGGAGTTCA
The DNA here is from genome assembly GCA_023512835.1 of Taxillus chinensis. Taxonomy (NCBI): domain Eukaryota; kingdom Viridiplantae; phylum Streptophyta; class Magnoliopsida; order Santalales; family Loranthaceae; genus Taxillus; species Taxillus chinensis. Next base: position 22,872,095 of record CM042085.1, on the reverse strand, counting down.
AATGTGACTATTTCTTTATATATATTTATATAATAGTAGAGCCTGCAAGAAAATAATAATAATAATAACATGATATGTGTGGATGTTATTTCTTGTGGAGAGTTTCATATAGAGTATACATATCAACTACTAACTTGGGAATGAAGTTAGGGACTATGTAGCTAGAGGAAACTGTTTGTCCTCGTTATCTCATGAGCTTTCGTTGTTTGATGACTTTGATCCATTCAAGTAATCCTAAAGAGTTTGAGGTTCCAATGAATGCCGGTCTATGGATTTTGTCAGAGAATCTTTTCAAGAACGTGGGAGAGGCTTGTTTAGAGGTTTGTCGTTTGGTCACCCAAATCACTACAATAAATGCAAATAATGTAGGCAGTCCTATAGAGTTCAGGGTCTAAAAGAATGGAAAGTTCATAGATTTTATTAAAGAAATCATAGAAGAAAGAAAAAAAACTTGTTGTGAGGTTCTCGATTCACTCTTCCTAGCATTGAAACAAATGCAAATATTATCCACATAAAACTACTAAAAAATAATACATCTGTTACCCTAACCGATTCTAAGGGAAATAGAAAGGCATCAACAATCGCAAGCGTTTTAAAAAGTCGTGATTTGCTTCGCAACAACAACAAAAGCACAATGGGTGGGCTTCCAAAAATCTTAGGTTGAAGTCAAGTTTCACCTTTGCTAAAGCATAGCTTTTGAGTTTTTGTAGAAGAACATTATCAGATCTTTGCAAGCAAAGACATACGGAATTATCAATGGAGAAAAGAGATGGTTGTGTTATATCTCATGCTATGGGTGTAGAGAAGACACTTCTCATTATGGTGTTCCTTAAGAGCCAATCTTAATTATTTTGTTTTGATGGATTGTGTATCAATAGTCAAAATAATCCCAGGTCATGTAAATTTATTTAGGCTTGTATATATAGTATTAGGAATCTATGTTTAAATATAACACGAAGTCTCTATAAAGGGGTCTCTCTAACCTTTTTAGTTAGAATCAAAATTTGTGTTTAAATTTTTACAATTATTTATAAATTCAAATGTAGAGAGAAAATGAAGTGTTGTTGGATCTAATCTAGAATTTGTAAGTCACCGATAAAAACCATATGTGAATTGTATTAGGAAATATTACTATGTTATATTCTAATGGATTATAGAAGTTAAACTTTATTGATAAACCTCAAATTATACTAAGAGGCTTAGAAAGATATGTACAAGTAACAACGAGAGTTATTCAAAAAAACAATTAAGGACATAATACATAAAATGCTTTTTAAAAAAAGTCAGGATGTAATCTAAAGACCCAGTATCAGACAAAGACTCGATATTACCAAAAGACGTTTGATTTTACTAGTTTCTTATTTAAAAGTTTTATTAACTCAGTATAACCAAAAGACTTGGTATAATCAAAGCAATTCCGATTTAACGAAGTCCCTTATCCAATACTCATCAAGTCTCGATATAAACCAAGCCTCAATTTAACCAAGTTGTGTATTCAATGTTCATTAGAGTTTTAGGTCATTCTCAAAAATCCGGTTTAAGCCCAAAATCCCTGATATAAGCCAACAAGTCTCGATTCAACCTCACGAGTTTGTAATTAATTTCAAAGGCTCAACAATCTCTCTCATAGCTACGGTGTAAGCTGAGATGCCTTCATGAATGCTAAAAACAATAGCTTACACGTAGAAAACATGGATTAAATGACACAAACTTTAATACATATTGGAATCATACAAAGCAGACAACAAACTTAATGCATTATGCATTTCTAACATCCTCGAGTCATGCAGCGTAGCTTGCCAAGGAGATGGCATTTTTTTAATGCTCTCTAATTAAAGATAGACCAAACAAGTTCTAAAGAGATATTAAGATCAGAGTGTGTATATATGAGACAGAACAACAAAGTAGAAAGTGTGCTTGTACTTGTGCTTAAATTGATAATATTCTTTGTGTAATATTGAGTATGCAATTTTGTGTAAGAATTAGAATAGTACTAGAGTGTCTCTCGCAAAACTATAGATAAATTCTTTCAGGAGATCAAATGTGTTATAAATAACGAGATCTACTTTTGTATTGTTGTAATTATCTTTTGTATAATAAAATATCATATTTCCACTAGTTTTGATTGTCTTTTATTCATCCCTCCTTTTTTTTTTCCATTTTTTGGAATTTGATTCTTTATTTGTAAAAGTATAGATCTATGTTGGAGATAGAACATCCATGACAGGTATCTCTTCAAAATAATCAAAAACACACCTTTTGTTATTTTAACAAGGACATAACTTACCTCCAACCCAGGTAGGAGGAAGTTCCTTCAACCTATGATGTGGCAAGGCTGATACATGACTAGCATTAAATCTTTGTTTGGGTGTGTTTTATATTTTTTTTCATATTTTTATAATAATAATAATCACACCATTACCACGCGCCGCAATGCGGAACCCGCCGGTCATTCCAGCCCTTTGCTCCACAGAGACAGGGGCCGCACGAAATCAAGCCATCCCAGAACATCAGGCGAGAAGATGGCCATATCCCATAGATTGCCAACTCAATCTCTCGCCCATTACCTACAAACACCTACCCCCATAACCTGCAGATTCGGAACGGCGCTTGTTTTATGTCTTCAGGACTTATCACCCTCTGCTGTTCGCCTCCTAATTGACCATTCAAACAAACACCACATGCCAAGGCAAACATTAAAGTCATTCAAAAGCAGGTGACGAAAACATAATATAATTTTAACTAACGGTCACCAATTATTCCATACCTTAGAGCAGGATGCCCGCATTGAAAAATCATTGAAGCCATTGATGACACATTCTCTGGATCTCAAGGCCTAGAGCCTCTAAGGTGTTAACCGTGGATAGTAGCGCCCGGGTTTCATTGCACGACAAATTTCGACCCGGGTATCAAAGTCTCACCTCTCCACATCAAACTATAAAATTGCAACAATTATAGCTGGAAATCCAGTTGATGCCCATTATGGATTAACCCAATCAATTGTTTTTTTTTTTGTGATAAGTCACAGATAGATAAATTTCACCCAAAGGTTTTTAATGTCGATTGTACGAGTCATGAGCGGCAATAGACCCCTCCCCGACACCCTCCCTGCCTTCCTCGCTCTCGTCGCCCTCTTCGGCCACGTCGTCTACTAGTTATTACCACATATGCGAGCAGTTATCATATTAGAAGTTGAACGGAAGCGTGGCCATCATCATGGTTGTCGCTGGCTGTAAGGAAAGAGGCAGATCGAGCGAGAGATTAAGCTGGTAATCCATGGGATACGACGATCTTCTGCCTGATGTTCTGGGATGGCTTGATTTCATGCAGCCCTGTGTCCTACGAAACAAAGGGTTGGAATGACCGACGGATTCTGCAGTGCAGCTCGTGGTGATGGTGTGATTATTATTATTATTATAAAAATATGAAAAGAATATAAAATACACCCAAACAAAGATTTAATGCCAAGTCACGTGATATGTATAAAAAAAAAGTAACACTTGTCAGTATAACTACTGCCACATCATAGGTTGAAGGAACTTCAGGTAAGTTATGTCCTTTTAACAACTCATCTTTTTAGAGTATACTTTTTAGCATATCTATTTTAATAATTCAGTTATACTATTTGATTTAAATATTATTTTTATAAATATTTATTTATTATTACTTTAAAGGGAGAAATATATATATATATGTAATTATTTAAAAAGTAGAATGAGAATAGTAATTGTTAAAAAAAAAATTATTTATAATGTTACCTTTGTTTAATGAAGATATTAAAAGTGAGATTTTATAGCATTTTATTAAATTAAATCTTCAAACTAAAAAAAATCCAAAAGAGTGCAAGCTAGATTTTTTTTTTCCCATCAAAATTTTCATATTTGTTTTTGCGTAAATGAAATGCATGTAATAGGCAATTCTCCAAACCACAATTTCAATCCAAGAACATCCGCAATACCCGGATGCCCAACTCATTAAGAGAGCAACGTGACATCCTTCAGGCCCACGAAATTACTTAAACAACATGAGCCCAATTTATGGCCCTAGCTCCCCCCATCCCAACTTTGAACAGTCGCTTCTGCTTTTAAGTTTTAATGCCCTTTTGCGCTTGGATACTAATTCAATTCAAGTGTGATCAATACGTTTGTTTAGTTGTTTTTAAGTCCATTTTATTATTTTTGAGAGAAATAATATTTGATACAAGCTATATTAATTGATACACAAATGAGACGCTAGTAATGAAAACAAAACAAAAAAACACTTCACAGAGGCATCCTCTACTTTGCTCAATTCCCCAAAGGCAACAGAGCCCATTCCCCGAAGTACATTATATAGCGCAAAGCACTGCACGCCTCTCTCTCATAGTCTTCTCTGCTTCTCCGCTGCCTCCATCCCAAGAAAATGAAGCATAGTCATTTTGCTTCCAGCTCTGCTACTTTTCTCTTCTTTTTCTTTCCATCCTTCTTGGTCTCTTCTCAATCCTGCCAGAAAAACTGTGGCAACCTCCCTCTCCGGTACCCATTTGGTGGTGGCTCCGGCTGCGGCAATCCCCGGTTCCAAGCCCACGTGACCTGTAGTCAGCAACAAGTGCCCACCTTCACCACCCACACAGGCTCCTACCCCATCACCTCTATAAATTACGACATGCAGGTAATCTTCATCTCCGATCCCAGAATGTCCACCTGTTTTTGCTTTCAACCCAGCCATGGCTTTGGCCTCGACTGGGATGCTCCCTTCACTTTCCATGATGACAATGTCTTCGCCCTCCTTAACTGCTCGACCAATTCCTCCCCTCTCTACCAATCAAATGCTGGATCTTATAATGGGTAAGTCTTTGCTGTCTTTAAGCTCGTGACCACTTTAGGAGCCACCCAATTGCAGGCTAGCCCTTTGCCATCTGGAAAAAAAATGATAATAACTAGGCTTGTGTTGTGAAATGATAACATGTTGGAAACAGCTCTACTTCTACTGTCCCACTCTGCGACAGGGAAGGCGCGCCAATATGCAGTCTCCTGTATTCGTGCAACCCAATCAACGCTCTGGAAGTGCCTGCATCAACTTGCTGTGTTTACGCACCAGTGGACCTGGGGCCATCTTTCGATATGGACTTAGGAAAGTTACGGTGCTCCTCTTATTCGGGGGTTTATGCCTATCGGGAGAGTGATGGGCCAGAAAATTGGAACTATGGTGTGGCATTGAGGTACAAGTTCAATGTGGATAACGACTATCCGAGCCTGTGTAATAACTGTGAGAAGAGCAGCGGTGTCTGCGGGTACCACGAACCTGACAACTCCTTCACTTGCATCTGTCCGGGTGGTGTGAACACAACCTCAGATTGCTTCTTTGGGTCATATTGGGGACAAGGGTCAGCGCTTCTTCCATGGGAGAGGACTGGTATCACTAACATATGCATAATCATATGTAGCACTCTCTGCTGTTAGTGTTAGGTGATTACAGACAATTAACTCGTGTTCATTACCTTTTTGCAGGGGTTTGGTTTATCTGTTACGTGGCATGGTTTCTTGCCTGCAGCAGCATTTTCACGTAGGCCAAAGATTATCATTACTTCTAGACACTCATTCTATCTCCTTGTAGAGCCCCCAAAAATGCAGTTTGATTTTGGAATTCCATTTTAAGCACTGGTCATAAACCAAGGAGGCCATTATGACATATAAGCGCGTTGACTATCATAGCTCGTGGACACGTTCACGTGTTAGCCACGGGAACAAACATATTGTTGGAGTTTATTGGTCGGCGGTCCAATAAAAATAAGTTCAGTGGGAATTGGGTTCCATTCTTTAAACTGGCACTAGGAGGGAATTGGGTACCCTTTATAGCATTAGGCATCTACACTATAGCATTAGCAGTAAGCAATAAAGAAAGCTATACTAATTTATTCTGGAATAGTTGGCATCTGCCTTGTACTCTGCACTAAAACAAGAAAGGGCTTTCTGGAAATAAATTATCATATCTTCGAAAGATGGAATAAAACAGAAATATTAACAAATGCTACCTATGCACATAAATAACAAATTCTTAATGCGTTAAAGATATTCCCCGTACATAGCTAGAGATGCCATCTACACTAGACATAAAATCAAAACTGGGGAAAGAGGCCGAAAAGGTAAAAATAATGAATGAATTAGAAACAGAGAGCCGTGGTTAATTCATTCAATTAACACGCAGTTACTATGTACAAGGACTAGCTAGATACTTCAAAATTTGCACAGCTTTGTATCATGTTCTGGAGTTTGTAATCGTAATGACTCCTAATATGACTAACCGAGAGATCATCTAAAGTCACAGCACTGGGGTTTTCCTATATTTTTCAACTTCTCCCACATGCATATCATCTGTCGCGGGGATTGGTAGTGTGCAGTGTAATAGTTTTCAATGCACCCAAACTGGCAAAACTTTGTGTTATGCACATAATCCACTGGCGCTGAACGGTTAAATTTTTCTATCCACATCCCCATGCTCACATCTTCCATCTTGAACAACTATAAAATGCAAAAATCAGTTTAATTAGCTGTCAACAAAGAACCAATACCAGCCTACCCAGAAGTATAGTGTTCATACACAAAGATTTTTGAGAGTAGAAAATGAAAATTAGGGTGTTCATTTGTTGTAACATACCCTGAGATTGTGCTTTTCGAATTCAGATACAATGAAGTGTGCAACGTCAGATGACACCATATAACCAGGTCCATTTGCATAGGGTGGATAGACTTCTTCAGGCCATTCCTGGAATCCCGAAAACCACAAATCATGATGAAAATTCCTTCTGCCAATCATATCACTATA